>OX411308.1:182929748-183614748 GCA_948150685.1 Rhaphigaster nebulosa
ATATATATATATATATATATAATATATATATATATATATATATATATATATATATATATATATATATAATATATATATTGCTAGCAATAACAAGTTGTTTAATTGTGTAATTTTTTTTAATGGAATTAAACGACCACCGACGATCACCGCCACGTGGAAATTTGGAAATGGTTGATTTCCATTTCTAATTAAACCTTTGAATTTAAATTCAACCTTTTTTGATTTTAATAAATTAATATTAATCATTTTTACATAACGATATTGTTAACGATTATTTTTATTACCTAATGTGTTTTTACTCCCTTGTACGAAGTAAAGAAAGTATTGTAATCGCGAAAGATTTCGGTTTTCAGATTTCAATGAAAATATCCACTTTGGCCATCCCTGAATCCATTTTGACTAGTTTCGTTATCACATCTGTGCGTACCTACGTCCGACACGGTTAGCCCTAAAAAGTTGAAATTCTGTAGTTGGGATTGTTGTAAAATCTAATTGTTAACCTCTCTTTTTAGTTACTACATCATCACCGGAAGTGGTACTTCACTTATAGATTACGATAGACTATAATCAAATATAATGCACAACTTATTAAATTTGGTATAGTAGACGTATATGTTAATATAAATAGCATAGTAGATTTTGATTAAAATTGGATGGCCGAAAGTAGTACTTTACTCAAAGGTTATATCATTTTTATATCATCATAATGCAGAATATCTAAAATTTAGTATATGGGACTTTTATATCAATAAACATGATATGCTAAATTTTGGATAAAATTGCCTTTCCGGAAGTGGTACTTTACTTGAAGGTCATTATAAATTCATTAAAAATTATATTAAAATATAATGAAAAACATCTGAGATTTGGTATATAAGATTTATATGCCAATATAAATAATGATTTTACTTTGGTTAAAATTGGCTTGTCGGAAGTAATACTTTACCTGAAACTGTTTTGTTTTTTTCTGCTTCCCTCTTTTTTTTTTTAACCACGGAATTATAGTTCAACAGGCCTACAAGGAAGTCATGTGGTTTCACATCAGATATTTTAAAAAGCGTTGCTTCATATATCGATTAATTCGTATTCGTATTGATTAATTTTAACTTTTCGGGTATCCTCATAATTGAGGTCCATTCTTGGATTATCGAGGTCCCTTATTATGAAAGCACTGTCAATTTTAAGATCACGCATCTAAGTATCGATTTGTTTAAACTTTAATGATATCCTCCATATTGAGGTTCATCATTGGTTAACCAATGGCCCTTTTTATGAAAATAATATGGACTTTATTATTGCACGCTTACATATAATTTATTTTAGCTTTTTGGATCATTTCGATGTTGGGATCGATTTTTAGATAATCGGAGTTGCAGTTTTATTGAGCTGCATAAAGTGAGCGTACAATAATTTTTGGAGATGCTAATTATGAATTTGCTTTTAATTCCATTTATTACTATTTTTATAGTATTATTTGGAGCAGCGACCATTTTTCACATTTTTAAGGACGCAAATTCATAATCGATAATGCAACATATATTTTTATCGCGCCTGGGCATTTCCATTTACTGTTATCACTTAATTCGAATATCAAGTGAGCGCACGATTTCAAAATCGATAGTATTCCATAATAAGGACCCTCGATAACCCAATAATAGACACAATATTGAGGATATCCGATAAATAAAAATAAATCGATATGTGAGTTCGCGATTTCAAAATCGACTGTATTTTTGTAATAGGAGCCTCCGATAACTCAGTAATGATAAGGACCTCAATATCGAGAGTATCCGAAAAGTGAAAATGAATTGATACAAATATCACTTGAAAACAAGCCACGTTGTTTAAAAAACACAATAAATAATTTAAATAACCATAAAAAACATTATTATGTAAACATGTTTAATATTAATTTATCATTATAATTTATTAATTATTATCTTTAATTAAATTTACACACTCTACAAACGCTCTATAAGGACAAACTGGCTTGAGATACGAGCTGCTCACTAAACCGACAGTAAAACACGCTCACCGCTTATCTGACCCAGGACAGGTGCATTAATATCAATTTATAATTAAAACGCTGCACGCCAGTCCCCGCTGCCGCTCTCCGCTCAGGCCACAGCCTAATTCTCACAATCAGTAAGCATCAGCAGTGAACTCCAACCATCGAGTTGAGCTTACTCTCCATTCTGCTAGCCCACCGTTATCGTTACCGTTTAAGAAAACTTTGTTCCGTGTCGCTATAAAAGCTTCTTTAAATTCTTGCTAATAACAATCATATAATATTTATATTTAAATTGTTCTTTTTATTATTTAATAATTAAAACCATATTCATTGCAGCTGTTTAATTCTTTAAATCACTTTTTGGTTAATTATTTTCAATAATGAACTTTTGTAATCGACCAAGAAATTTTTTTTTTAACCTTTCCTCAAAATTTGAGGTTTTACATTTTAAGGTACGTGGAATCCATATATCGAATAATAAGTAATTCGTATGTCCACCTTATTTTATTTGTCGTTTGATGTGATTAATCGACCGGTTATAAAATCCCCTACAAAATAAAAAAAATTATCATCGAAATCGAAGTAGTATTAGCAGAGATACAACGTATTGAACTTTGTATACTAATCTCTGTCCTGCGCCACTCTGCACTTCCCTTGGATCCATCCTCCACATCCACCAGCTTCTTTGTCTTTCCTTTTACCACTGAAGTGAGCCTCCAACATTTTCCTCTTTACCATTTCATCTTCTATTCTGACAACATATTCTGGGTATCTTGTAAAGTGAATGGACACGGTAGATATTTCTGGAACATTACTATTTGGAAATAATAAACCATTGTTTAATAATTCGCAGAATTTTTTTTTTTAATCAAGGCAACATAGAAAATTTAAATTTAGAATCTCAAGAAACCCTTTCGACAAATTAGGACCTAGAGCGCTTAGTACGGAACCGTGTAGGTTCGATTCGCGTCTGAATCAATCAATATTTATTTCGTATCAGTACCGCAACCAAATATAGCAAGTGGTATTTGAGTGTTGGTGTGAACAGTCTAGATCAAAAATGAGAAGTTGGAATGTTACAGCAACGCTAAAATCGACTTACCGGAAGTGCCACTTTATATAATTGATTTTACTCTTTTTTATAATTTTTTTTGGAAAACGGCACAAACGATTTTGATGAAACTTGCATACATTATTCTTCATAAAGGCCTTTAACTTTTTATATATGTAGTACATCACTGAGAAAATGTAGGAAAAAAAGTTACGATGAAAAGAATATTTTATTTACGCATAACTTAAAAAGCATGCATTTTATAGCAAATTATGTATTTTTTGACGATTTTGATTAAACTCGTTATATCAACGTAAAATTAAATGGTCTTTAATATCAGTTGGGTCTTATACTCATTGAAATAGTCTGAAAGGGCTCAAATGCGGAATTTTCAAAATTATTTCCTCTAAAGTATTTTTTATTTTGTTTATATTAAATATTTAACATTCTTTCGTTGTCGCTTGTAAAAAAAAAAATCGATAAATATAAAGTATTAAATAAATTGAATTTCATAATTAAATAAAGGAAAAATATTTTCACAGATCAAAAAAAAAATCCGGAAAAATAGTTGAGATATAGATGCATAATTTACTATTATAAAGCTGAAGATTTTAGGAAAATTAATATCTAGCATATAAAGCCATAGAAGGTAATGGAGAAGGACGACAAAAGGCATAAGCTTAATTGACTGTTGTAGTTAATAATTTCAATTTTTACTTTCCCTTACCTATATACGAAGTATATAGTAAGGGGAAGTATTGCGATCGTGAAAATTTTCGAATTCGAGTTATCGACGGAAATACACGTTTTAAGGTCCCCTGAGTCCAAATACGATACTGAAATTATGTATTTAAGGTTGATACATGCATGTAATGTTATAGCAACATTTTCGTCAAAATCGACTAACAGGAAGTGCCACTTTATATAATCGATTTTACACATTTTTACAATTTTCTCGAAAACGGCTCTAACGATTTTGATGAAACTTGCCTAAATTATTCTTCAAAAAGGGCCTTTAAGTTTTCATTTATGTAGTAAATAACCGAGGAATTGCAGAGAAAAAAGTTATGATGAAAAGAATATTTTATTTGTGCATAGCTTAAAAAGTATGCATTTTACGGAAAAATATGTATAGAATTGTATGGAAGGTAATTAAATTACCTAAAAAACAATAAAAGAATCATCAAAATCGGACCAGTATTAGCAAAGATACAGTGCATTTTATTAGGAGCATAAAATAGGTGAATAACCGAGCTCATCCGAAAGGAGATGAATGCGACCGAAACTCCTCCCACCAATCCGCCAATCTGTTGTAAACGATAATACGCTCTGTAACAAAGTAATTTAAGAATACAAAAGCGGAAATTAAGTTAATAATTTCTATTTTCACATTATTTAGTGGAAATAAAATTAGAAAAAGAAAGAAAAAACCAGAAACATTTAAAACATATTTGCAACTTGACAAAGTTAAAATATATAGGCAGTGTACAGAATTGTTGTACTATAATTGTTTAAAAAACTGTTTTATTGTACTTAAGTGGCAGAAGAAGTGAATGCTGCTGAGTTTATTAGAAGCAGTGTTTATGTGAACTCTTTAAAATTATATTAAAAAGATTATTATAGGACGGTAAGGGAAAGTTGTGTGATGCGCGCACCGCACCAGATTTTTATATTATTTAATAGACCTCCATGTTTCCATGGAAACATGTACTTTCGCTAACCTGTAAATGAAATATAGAGTAAGGTTACTTATTGCCATAGTGAGTAATTAAGAAATTTCTCTTAGTAATAGATAGTTAATTTTTAATAAATTAAAATAGTCTATTCAAAATTAAGTGCTAAGTGAAAGTGGAGTGATGCACTACACCAGATTATTATTTTTTTTTAAGTAATCTTAATCTTATTATCGTCTTTGTATCTTCTTTTTTTTTTTTGTTTAATTTATCGTAGTTAAGCTAAATTACGTCATAAGCCCATTCCCACCTGAAAAAGATTACTTGAACCTCATGAAAACGTTGCCATCTGAAGCAACCATTCAGCCCTAATTAATTTACCGTACTTTAAATAACCACTAATATTTAAATAGGTAGTTAAATATTTTTAAAACTAATTTCATCAAATAAATAAAAAAATATATATTAACTGAAAACGGGTTCATGGCCAGTCGTTTTTCTATAGTTTATTATATTTAATTTTTAGATGTATTTATCATGATTAAAGTATCTATGTATATCTGGTAAATCGTTGATACGGAGTGCTAAAATATTGAAAACTATTCCAACTGGCGAGTTTTTGTTTGTATTATAATATCTTCAATGAACCACAATTATATTTTTTTTTGGTATTTGTTTTCTATGACTACTTAGAAAAGAATTGTAATATAGTTCAATTTTTTTACGGTTTTAGACTGTTCTAATAAAAATCTGGTGCGGTGCGCGCATCACTCAACTTTCCCTTACCGTCCTACAATAATTATTTTTTTAATATAATTTTAAAAAGTTCACATCTTTGCTAATAATGGTCGGATTTTATGATTTTTGTTTTTTAGATAATTTAACACCCTTTCATTCAAATTTAAACATAATTTGCTATAAATTGCATGCTTTTTAAGTTAAGCGCAAATAAAATATTCTCTTCATCATTACTTTTTTCCCTGCATTTTTTCGTTGATATACTACATACATGAAAAGTAACAGGCCTTTATGAAGAATAATTTAGGCAAGTTTCATCAAAATCGTTAGAGCCGTTTACCATAAAATTGTAAAATCCATGATATAATTACCATATCCGGTTAGTCCGAAGCGATGTATCTTTGCTATTACTGGCCCGATTTTGATGATTCTTTTTTATTATATAGAATATTCAATTACGTTTTATACAGGTCGATACATAATTTACCATAAAATGCATTTTAATGTTATACGCACATAAAATGTTCTTTTCATCATAATTTTTTTCCCTGAATTTTTCTCGGTGACGAGCTATTTAAATGAAAAGTTAAAGTCCTTTATGAAGAATAATTTATGCAAGTTTCATCAAAATCGTTAAAGCCGTTTTCGAGGAAATTGTAAAAAAGTGTAAAATCGTTTATATAAAGTGGCAATCCGGTCGATTTTGACGAAAAAGTTGCTATAACATCACATTCATGTGCCTTCCTTAAACACGCAATTTCAGTATCGTAGAACTTTTCGTTTTTGAGCTAGGCTGTCCACATATACACATACACACAGGCACACAGACCATTTTGCGAGGCTTGATTATTTGGACTCTTTAAACGTGTATTTCCGTTGAAAACTCGATTTCGAAAATTTTAACAATCGTAATATTTCCCCTAACTATAGACTTCATATAGGTAAGGATTAGTAAACAGGATATCACAAATTATTTTTTAGTTTTATGGTCATCTAATTTTTTTTGTCTATTTCAATAAATAAATAACAAATTTTGAGCTTTCCAAACTATTTTTTTAAATTAAAACTTGCTACAGGTTTAAAAAAATTCACTTTTTCTCTTATCAGGCTCTAAATAAAGAAATAATAACTGTTTTTTAGCTTAAATAATTCTACACTCAAAAACAAAAAGTTCGTTTTTCATTAAAAAATAAGAAGTTAACATCAGCATGATGGTATAGAAGGATCAATCTAATTGGTCAGTTGGCATCCGCATGATGGTATAGAAGGATCAATCTAATTAGGGATTGATAAATTATTTGCCACTTCTATAATTTCGAAAACTAGTTTCGAATGTTATACATTCATCTTCAGTTCAAAGTTTAAGTAGATTATATCAAACAGAAAAGTTTGTAGCGAAGTTTGTTGCAATTGCTAGTTCAGTGTGAGAACGAACCTGTACAAACTTTTCTGTTTGATATAATCTACTTAAACTTTGAACTGATGATGAATGTATAACATTGGAAACTAGTTTTCAATAAAAACAAAATTATAGAATTGGCAAATAGGCAAATCCGATATTTTTCTCGTATTTTGATGACTGGAATTATCCATATTACATATTAATGAATGAGGTATAATACTCACTGATGGTACTGGCGAGATATTGCCTTAGCTTGCCCGACATCTCTGCAGTAGCGATCTCTCGACAAGACTCTCCGCTGTCCCCTCTACGAGCTGATATATACACCTCTGTCTTCTCTATCAGTCGCCGAGTATGTTCTCTTCGCACTTCTTCGCCACTTATCGGCTATCTTCGGCCCAATGGAAATTAGAGGAAACGGAATCAGGTGGGAAATATCTGTCATGCACCTAGAAGCAATGCCGGTAGTTAGATATGTTATTGATTATTCCGAAATTTATATTAAACAAGCTAGGCGTCTCTCTGTTTTTACCCGATTTAAATATGGATTGATCCCTAGAATATAAAATGACCATTTAAATTATAAACTATAATATTTTATCGAGTCTCATTTGTTGCAGACATTTACAAGAAATTGGACAATAATATTTCATAAACGTTAATAAAGTTTCACTTAAATATATTTTACTTTTTCATCCTTATCAGCCCATTTTATTTACAAAATAATACTTTCTCACAATTTCAAACTGCGGTCAATGAAGAAAAACATAAAAATAAGTGCAACTTATTTTTTTATTGTTTGCCAACATTTCGGCCTAAGTTGTAGTTCTTCATCAGGATTAATTAAAAAAATAAAACAATATAGGAATTATTAAAGTAGGAAAATATATATTACAAAAGATAAAAATATGTAAGTACTAGGTTATTATAAAAGTTTTTGTGTATAGAATAAGCTTTATTCTTAAAATTAATAAAATTATTCTTCAAAACACAGGTCATCATTGCCAATTACTTTAACCCATCTTTCTACCAGAAGTTGAATTTGGTTGTCCTTGGTTTTCAAGGCGGAAAACTTCTCACATCCTGATCTGACATTCTTGTTGTTTTTAAAGTTCCAAAAAATATGCCATTTTCTATAAAAGACCATAGCCAAAGAGTGCAATGTCAAGATGGAGAGCTTCAAGGAGCATGTGGTAAGATTCTTACACCCTTAATTTCTGAGAACCTTTCTTGGATTAAGAATGAACGATGGTCAGGAGCATTGTCTTCGTGAAACATCACTTTAATATGATTGACCAAAGCAGAGGACTCTCTTTTAAAACTCTATATGCTCTTTCGAGCTGTTCACAGTAAAGCTAAACGTCAGTAGCCCTGCCATCTGTAACCAGATCACAATGCAAAACTTCCTCATAATTCCAACAAACACAAAGCATTAACTTTAAATCTGCTGTTCCCAGAATTGAACCGCCTAAACCAAAACCCCACTGTATTACGATACAACACATTTTCACCTTCCAACGCACAAATTTATTCAGCAGCCTTATTACTTAATCCTTTTTTCCAGTAGTGCCCCAGAAGACGACGAATGACAATTTTTTCTTTCAGCATTACAGTGAAATTTATAAAATGGAATGAAAGGTAGAGACACTTGATATACACAATTAAATTAAGGATTAGTCAAAGTAAACAACGATATATGCATTGTTTACATCAACGTTAGATAAGGATTCGAATTGAGACTTTAATGTTAGCAAATAATTAATGCACAAAGACTTTTGTAGAAACCTAGTAAAAATAAGTTTACAGATATATTATACTAACTTATCCTTAAATTACATCTACGGTCAAGTACATCCACACCAAAAATCTTACTTAGGCAAGTTCCACGGGTATACAGTTGTCTTGACAACAAAACGTAAGCAAGTTGGACACTTTTTCTCTTGGCAATTTATTTATGGTTACTGATCCGTTCATATGGGCCGTAGCATGATGTTAATAACCCTAATTCCTTACTCAATGCTCGGTCTATCTAACGCAAAAAGAATTTTTCAAATCAAACGGATACTTCCTGAAATTAGAGCGTTCAAACATACAAACTCTTCAGCTTTATATAATATAGATTTATCCCGCATACAATTTTTTTAATATTTAAAAAAATCCACGGTTCTGTTTTTAAAAGAAAAAATATCTAAATAATAATAATTCACAAAAAGGTGCCAAAGAACCTCGTTTTTCCGAAATAATATGACCAGGGCTGTTCCGAATAAGAGATTCTATGAGCAGCAAATAATGAATTCATGACATTAATGAAACATTTAATAAACTAATGAGCAATAAAATTATTTGTTCGATGGAGATTACAAACAGCTTTCTCTTAAAACAAATATCGTCAGTTTTCACTTTAAGTGTCACAAGATACGACCACAAAACACAATTTTTTGAATCATAATGAAAGTAAAGACTATAAGTGATAATTATAAATTAAATTCTAATTTTAAATATGTGATAAAATAAAATATCTGATATGGACACCGCATGACTTCCTTGTACGCATATAAATTGGTAGCTAAAAAGTGAATTTTGATAGTAGTATCTTGTACTCGGCGTCACGACGTCTATTGGCGCCCATCTATTGACATCCACACACACACACACACACACATCATCACTTAAAAACGATTAATACGGAGGTTGAAAAGTGCTTATCCATTAAAATCTCGATTTGTGATTTTTATCACGGTTCGTATTCCTCCCTACTAAGAAGGTTGGAGGTTAAAAAAATCAAACAGTTTCGGGTAAAGTACCACTTCTGGATAGATAATTTTAACAAAAATCTATTAAATTATTTATATTGATATACAAATTTTATTTACTAAATTTGAGATGTTTAGTATGATATTTTAATGTAATTTTTGATGAAAGTCTATTATGACCGTCAAGTAAAGAACCCCTTCCAGTTAACCAATTTCAACAAAAATCAAGTATGTTATTTATATTAGTATATATGTCTTATAAACTAAATGATTGCAGTAAATGCAGTCCCGCCGCTCACTACCGACCTTCGACACACTGCAATAGTCTAAATTTTTTTCGGGAAAAATATGACTAAAAAGGCATTGAAACTGTTGAAATAGACCTTGCTAATACTGGTCCAATTTAGATGAAACTTCTTTTGTTTTTAGGTAATTTAATTTCATTTCAAATGCAACAGATTTTAGCTCGGTTTGGAAGAGTTTTAAAGGTGCGCAAATATTTTAAAAAATCGAAAAACCCAGAGGTTGGAGAAACCGAGTCGAGACCCCCAAAAGATACTCCCCTAACACCAACTCAATTCACATACAAATTTTCAGCCCTATAAACTAATATGGTAGAGCTGTAGAGATGCGCAAAACCTAAAAAACGCTGAAATTTCAGGTAAACATACCGAAATTTTGACTGGAATTTATCCATTCTTTAATGGTATCGTTCTGCCTGGAAGAAAGTAGAAGTTGGAGAAGGGAACCAGCCTTCAGGAATCGCTAAGGTACATGGAGTGCAGGCGAAGGGGAAGAACCCTCCTGGCCTTCCAGAAACGAAGGAAAAAAGCCGTCAGACCTTGGGGATAACAAGCTAAGGGGAACCAGCCCTCTGAGGGTCTTGTGGTATGAGGAAATTAGGAGAAGCAAACTATATAAAAAAAAATCCAGCATTATTCCAAGTAATAGCCAAAGATAATTGGAGGAATCTCTGAGGGGGGACTTGACCCTAGTATCAATAGCAACCATCGATGTCAAGAGGCGTCCTAACAGTACACTAATTTGAAGTCCCTCCAGAACATTTCTTCTGATTATGAAACTTTATTGATAATATGTATAATTTTACAACATGCTATATATTGCAACAATATAATGGCTTTTCATAATAATAACATATGTACAATATAAACTTTTTAAGCGGACCAGTATTAGCAAAGGGCTATTTCTACTCCAGCGGCACCCATTGTTTTAAATGAGCTGAAATTCGTTATGAAGGGTTTTCTGTATTGATGGTCAGCGGAGAGGCAGAACAATCTAATAAAGGTGCGGGTAAATTTCGGTATGTTAGGGAACTGTATTTTGCGGGTCTCAACTTTTTTCTCACTCCTCCGTTTTTATCATATTTTTATTTTAGTGAAAATACGACTTTAGTGACGGAGTTTTGCTGCTCACGGATTTTTGGTTTATTATTTTCAATAATAGACCTTTGGAATCGACCAAAGAAAATTTTTTTGTAACCCCCCCTCAAAATTTGAGGTTTTACGTTTCAAGATACGTAGAATCCAAATATCGAATAAAAAAAAAATCCGTCCGTCCGCCGTACGCCGTACGCCGTACGCCGTCCGCGGCTTTTCTCCGAGACTACTGGACCGATTTTCTTGAGATTCGGTACCAAAATCACAGGTCACCCCGGGATGATCCTCGGAACTCGACATTATAATCCGTCTGTTTGTTTCAAAATGGCGGCCGATTAGAGATCTCATAAGTCCATAACTCGGTCATTTATAAAGATAGAGAGAAAATGTAAGGTGTTTTGGAATCAGCATAACGAGAAACAAAAAAAAAAAAAAAAAAAAAAAAAAATAAAAAAAAAAAAAAAAAAAATAAAAAAAAAAAATCTATAATAATTGCCGATTAAAGATCTTATATACCCATAACTTGGCCATTTATAAACATAGAGGAGAAATGTAAGGTGTTTTGGAATCAGCATAACAAGGCATTAAAATAACAAAAAAGAAAAAAGAAAAAAAACGAAAAATAAAAAAATCTCTATCTGTAAATGCTTTTGGTTTATTATTTTCAATAATAGACCTTTGGAATCGACCAAAGAAAATTTTTTTGTAACCCCCCCCCTCAAAATTTGAGGTTTTACGTTTCAAGATACGTAGAATCCAAATATCGAATAAAAAAAAATCCGTCCGCAAAAATTTTGTTTGGTGCTTTTATTGTATTTAATCGAAAATCCCTACAATACGAACTAGAAATCACCTAAATCGGACCATTATTAGCTGAGATATAGCTTTATGAAGTTCGTTTTTATTTTTTCCTAGTGAAATGCACATCAAATATTTCCTCTGTATCATTTTACATCACAGCCTACTTGCATAGACGCAGTTTTTTTAATTAACACAGTTCGGCACTCTCACGGCGGACATCTTGTGACAAGCTTCAAATTTCTTTTCCTTTGGTACCTACTGCTTCATATTTTTTACTTTGACAGAATTGATATTTTTGTGGAATAAATAAGTGGAAATAATAAACCATTGTGTAATAATTTGCAGCGTTTTTTATTTTTTTTTTTTTGCTTGGAAAGCTACCATTTATGAATATTTCTTTAAGAAAAAATGGTATATTTTCAGTTTCAATATTTAGCGCAATAACAATTACTGGTTGATAAGGAGGAAGCTGGTTTCGCCTCGACGATCGTAAAAGGATAGGTGTTTATATTGTAAATATGTTATTATTATGAAAAGCCATTATATTGTTGCAATATATAGCATGTTGTAAAATTATACATATTATGAATGTATAATTGTTTGCTATTGATACCCGGGTTGAGTCTGGCTATTGTCAAGTTCCCCCTCAGAGATTCCTCCAGTTATCTTTGGCTATTACTTGGAATAATGCTGGATTTTTTTTTATATACTTTGCTTCTTCTAATTTCCTCATACCACAAGACAGAGGGCTGGTTCCCCTTAGCTTGGACCCCGAGGTCCGGCGGCTTTTTTCCTTCGCTTAGCTTCTGCAGGGCTAGGAGTGTTCTTCCCCTTCGCCTGCACTCCATGTAGCTTAGCGATTCCTGAAGGCTGGTTCTCTTCAGGGTTGCGGTTACGTCAGAAGGCTGGTTACCTCCGGTTACCCCCTTCCTCGTCCTCCTTCACAAGTCCTACCCTGTTCTCTGTTCTTCAAACCTTCTCACACCATCTTAAAGAACACGCAGTATCGAGGTCTTTGAGGTCAAGTTAACTCCTCGACACATTTTAAAGGAGCTAGGGACAGCAATAAACCTAAGTAGGCAAACTTCAAACGCTCCTCCAGTAAAATTTCACTATTTTTTCGTATACCACTTTTCCCAAGCCAGTGATATAAGTATTTAAAATTAAAAATATCTGATGTGGGCAACACATGACTTCCTTGTACGCCCATTAAATTATAAATCCGTGGCTAAAAAAGAGATACTGAATTTGGTTACTAGTTTCCGACTAAGTAGGTTAAAAGAAGTAAAGAAATATTCCAAGGAAGAATAAAACAGAGAGATAAGAGGAAGTAAGAAGCCCAATAAATAAGTCAGGAAGCAGGATGACTAGCCGCCAGAATAATCAGTCTCAGAAGTTCCTTACGCTATATCTCAGCTAATAATGGTCCGATTTAAATGATTTTTATTTCGTTTTGTAGGGAATTTCATTAGCTTTCGTTTAAATACAATAAAATTCATTCGATATTTGGATTCTACGTATCTTGAAAAGTAAAACATCCCCAAATTTTGAGGGGGGTTTCAAAAATTTTCTATTGAAAGTCTAATATGACCTTCAAGCAAAGTACCACTTCCGGTTTTCCAATTTAGACCAAAATCTAGTATGTTATTTAAATTAATATATAAGTTATAAATACCAAATTTGAGAAGTTTTGCATAGTCTTTTAATAAAATTTTTAATGGAAATCAATTATGACCTTCAAGTAAAGTACCACTTCCGGTGATCAAGCAGTGACCAAAAAGGGAGGTTCCCAACTAGATTTTACAACAATTTTAAATACTAAATTTCAACTTTCTATGGCTAACGGTTTTTGAGTTATGCGAAATACGAACGAAAAAATGGAAGTAAAAAAGAGAGTAAAAAATGGATGTTAAATTACGTTGTTAAAATTACGAATTTCTGTTGCCAATAAATATATTATTTCGTATCTGAATATTACGGGTTTCGGATACGAATACGGATAAGTGGGATTCTACTGTGTCAACTGTACAATTGGGGGAAAACTATGTTGATATCTCTGGTATATACTAAAAGGAAACGAAATTTTAAAAATATTATAATTACGAAACACTTTTTGTCCAAAATTACTGAGGTCAGACCATCGGTTACACGAAACTAAATAATTTAAAAGGCCTCTTACTGTCTTATACTAATGTAAAAAATCTGGTGTGGTGAGCGCATCACACAACTTTCCCTTACCGTCCTATAATAATTATGTTTTTAATATAATTTTAAAGAGTTCACATAAACACTGCTTCTAATAAACTTAGCAGCATACACATCTTCTCCCGCTTAAGTACAATAAAAAGTTTTTTAAACAATTTTAGTACAACAATTCTGTACACTACCTAAATATTTTAACTTTGTCAAGTTGCAAATATGTTTTAAAAATTTCTGGTTTAGTTTCCATGGAAACATTTTCTTTCCATTAAATAATGTGAAAATAGAAATTATTAAGTTAATTTCTGCTTAAATATTCTTAAATTACTTTGTTACAGAGCGTATTATTGTTTACAACAGATTGGCGGATTGGTGGGAGGAGGTTCGGTCGCATCCGTCTCCTTTCGGATGCGCTCGGTTATCCATCTATTTTATGCTCCTCATAAAATACACTGTATCTTTGCTAATACTGGTCCGATTTTGATGATTCTTTTATTGTTTTTTAGATAATTTAATTACCTTCCATACAATTCTATACGTATTTTTCCGTAAAATGCATACTATTTAAGCTATGCAAAAATAAAATATTCTTTTCATCATAACTTTTTTCCCTGCAATTCCTCGGTGATTTACTAAACAAATGAAAAGTTAAGGGCCTTTATGAAGAATAATTTAGGCAAGTTTCATCAAAATCGTAAGAGCTGTTTTCGAGAAAATATAAAAAATCTTGTGCGGTCCGCGCATCACACAACTTTCCCTTACCGCCCTATAATAATTATCTTTTTAATTTTAAAGAGTTCACATAAACACTGCTTCTAATAAACTCAGCAGCGTACACATCTCTCCCACTTAAGTACAATAAAAAAAAATTTTAAACAATTTTAGTACAACAATCCTGTACACTACCAATATATTTTAACTTTGTCAAGTTGCAAACATATTTTAAAAGTTTCTGGTTTAGTTTCCATGGAAACATATCCTTTCCATTAAATAATGTGAAAGTAGAAATTATTAAGTTAATTTTCGCTTTTGTATTCTTAAATTACTTTATTACAGAGCGTATTGTTTACAACAGATTGGCGGATTGGTGGGAGGAGGTTCGGTCGCATCCGTCTACTTTCGGATGCGCTTGGTGATCCATCTAGGGTATTGTGCTCCTCATAAAATACACTGTATCTTTGCTAATACTGGTCCGATTTTCATCATTCTTTTATTGTCTTTTATATAATTTAATTACCTTTCATTCAATTCTACACATAATTTACATTAGAATGGATACTTTTTAAGATATACGCAAATATAGTATTCTTTTCATCATAAATTTTTTCTCTGCAATTCTTCGGTGATTTACTACATAAATGAAAAGTTAAAGGTCTTTATGAAGAATAATTTAGGCAAGTTTCATCAAAATCGTAAGAGCCGTTTTCGAGAAAATTGTATAAAAGTGTAAAATCGATTGTATAAAGTGGCACTTCCGGTAAGTCGATTTTGACGAAAAAGTTGCTGTAACATCACAGCCATATATCTACTTTAAATATGAAATTTGAGTATCGTACGACTTTTCGTTATTGAGCTAGGCTGTTCACATACACACAGACACACAGACCATTTTGCGAGGCTTGGTCATTTGGACTCAGTGGACCTTAAAACGTGTATTTCCGTTGAAAGCTCGAATTCGAAAATGTTCACGATCGCAATACTTCCCCTTACTATATACTTTGTATATGGGTAAGGGAAAGTAAAAACAATGTTTTTTTATTATTGTAGAAAATAATGTTGATTTTAGAGTGGAAAAATACACTATAAATCCATCATTCTTATACAAACCTGTTTTTTTCTCCAGTATTTATTTTCACCTCTCTGTATTCAGGGATAAAGTTTCTCTTTCTACAAAATGCAACAGTAATCCATGGCATATGAAGCATTGCAAAACGTTTTGAGTGAACCTCTGAAAAATCTTAAGTGGATATTTTGGCTTGAAATGAATAAGAACTTTAAACCTGCCTGATCTGAAATTATTAGAGATTATAATTTGTAATGTGTAACCTCTTAATACCCAATACATTCCTGTTACCTTCCTAGTTTTCTTTCATTAACTTATGATAAGTACAGGTGATATTAAAATATATATTGTATTTGATTCTTAAGTGAATTATAAATTGTGTTTACTTATCATTACTGCTACATTGAAAATAAAACAAATGAAATTCAAATTTTAAAAATCAAAAAGTTCATTCAAGTTGAATTCATTTGTTATCTTCAGCCCCCCTTACATGGTAAATATTATTTAACGTGGGATATATGGCTATTCTCACAGAAATGGGCAGTTTTGTATCCCATTATATTTATTTCAGTTTGGAATATCTTAGGACTCTGAGAAGTGATGTTACTAATACAGGCTTCTTTATAATTTTTTTTTTTTTAAATATTCACTGTGTTTTAAATGACTCACAGTTTGAGAAGAATTGTCAAATTCTTGGCAAAAAAGAATATTAGAAGTGAAAAACTAGTTACTAAACTGTCCCATAGGTTATAGTTCGTATAGTTCATTCCCCTGACAATTTTCTAATCTTGATTCCTACCGATCTGCTTGGGCGGGAAAATAATGAAGAACAGATGATCAGTTCGCTTGATCTCTCTCGAACTAATCCCTTTAGTTGATTCACTCTCAGTATAAAACCTTTTCTTCCAGAAGGAGATGATCCTCGAAACAGTAATAGCTATGTTTATTGTGTTCATACCCCTGTCTCCTACAGTTGTTACAGAGTAAGTTTTTTCTTAATTTTACTTATTTAATAATGAATGCTGTTTACGTTTGCTAATTAGAAAACTCCTAGTAATTTTTTTTCTTTTAAAAGCATTTGAAAAAAGCTTCTAAGTTCATTCCTCTGCCAGTTCATTCCACCTGTGCTAATAAAAAATAAAAAAACGCTGCAAATTATCGCACAATGGTTTATTATTTCCACTTAATAATATTTCAAAAATATCTATTCTGTCCAAGTAAAAAAAATTAGGCAGTAGGCACCAAAGAAAAAGAAATTTGAAGCTTGTCACAAGATGATCGCCGTGAGAGTGCCGAAGTGGGAGTGTTAATTTAAAAAACTGTGTCAATGCAAGTAGGCTGTGATGTAAATGATAAAGAGGAAATATTTGATGTGAAAAAAAGGAAAGCTAAAGGAAGTGTAGAAATAATCCAAGGAAGGGTAAAGCAGAGAGATACGAGGCAGTCAGAAGCCCAATAGATAAGTCAGGAGGCCTAGGGCAACGATGACTAGCCGCCCGGAGAATCAGTCTACGTAGTTCATTACGCTACATCTCAGCTAATAATGGTCGGATTTAAATGATTTTTATAAAGAACCAAACAAAATGGGCATCAAGATGGGAGATCATTGACCGACAATTATATAGATTTTTTTTTTACGCCTTGTTATGCTGATTCCAAAACACCTTAAATTTCCTCTCTATCTTTATAAATGACCGAGTTATGGGTATATGAGATCTCTAATCGACAATATTATAGATTTTTTTTTCGTTTTTTTTTTTTTTTTTAATACCTTGTTATGCTGATTCCAAAACACCTTAAATTTCCCCTCTATCTTTATAAATGGCCGAGTTATGGGCTTATAAGATCTCTAATCGGCCGCCATTTTGAAACAAACAGACGGATGGTAATGTCGAGTTCCGAGGATGATCTTGGGGTGACATGTGACATTGGTACCGAATCTCAAAAAAATCGGTCTAGTAGTCTCGGAGAAAAGCCGCGGACGGCGGAGGGACGATTTTTTTTTTATTCTATATTTGGATTCTACGTATCTTGAAACGTAAAAAAAATAAAATTTTGAAGGGGGGATTACAAAAAAATTTTCCTTGGTCGATTCCAAAGGTCTATTATTGAAAATAATAAACAAAAATGACAAAAAAAAAAGAAAAAAAAGGCTGACAGGTGGATGAAATGTTTGACGAAATTTAGCTCACGACGGAGTATTGATTCATAGTTGACCACTGAAAAACAAGAAATTCATTTTAGTGGTAGTTGTCAACAGCACAATCTCGATATAGCTCTAGGTTATTAGAGGAAAAATGAATATGCTGTTGTATCTACGCTGTTGTTTATGCACATTTGACACCTTTATTCAACATCCTAGATACCTCAATTTTTGGTCAGGTGTATTTCAAATCTGGATTGTACAGATACTCTCGGTGTAGCATTGCTTGCTTTAGATAATTGAAAGATAGTATAACAAAAAAAAATTTGTTGTAAGAGTAAACTTGTTTTTAAATATCTAATTCATAAGGGCCGAGTTTTGCAAGAATGATCCATATATCATAATATTAGCCATGTAAAGCTACCCATTCACGGCCCAACTTATTAGGACTATAGTTGGGTTCATTCGTCTACTCACGGCCCAACTTATTAGGACTATAGTTGGGTTCATTCGTCCACTCACGGCCCAACTTATTAGGACTATAGTTGGGTTCATTCGTCCACTCACGGCCCAACTTATTAGGACTATAGTTGGGTTCATTCGTCCACTCACGGCCCAACTTATTAGGACTATAGTTGGGTTCATTCGTCCACTCCCGGTCTAACTTATTAGGACTATAGTTGGGTTCATTCGTCCACTCACGGCCCAACTTATTAGGACTATAGTTGGGTTCATTCGTCCACTCACGGCCCAACTTATTAGGACTATAGTTGGGTTCATTCTTCCACTCGCGGTCCTACAAGTGATCCGATATATCATAATATTAGCCATGTAAAGCTACCCATTCACGGTCCAACTTATTAGGACTACAGTTGGGTTCATTCGTCCACTCGCGGTCCAACTTATTAGGACTATAAGTTGGGTTCATTCGTCCACTCACGGTCCTACAAGTGATCCGATAAGCTATTCTAACCTGTACCCATCGCTTATCAATGTTTTAAAATATCTAATTTGGACACCACATGACTTCCTTGTACGCATATTAAACTATAAATCGGTGACTCAATAATTGAGCCTGAATTTGGTTACTAGTTTCTGAAGATAGCAGTATCTCAAAAACGATACTCGGCGTCGCGACATCCATCTATTGGCACACACATACTCTTGTTTCTATAAGTGTTTCTTGACAACATTAGAACTGTTTATGTCACTTTATTAAGCATTGGAAATCAACGGTTTCAAAATTTTAAGTGGAAGAGAATAAGATATATGTAAGGCGGGACTAATATCTTATTCTCATGATGAAGACTTGTTGATCTCACAAATGGGGAGGAAAAGAAAGTATTTTACACTCAATTTTAACACTTAAAACAATTAATAAAATAGTCTAATTAGACTTGGAACAAAATCGCGTGTATAACCTTTATCGCCGAACCATATGATCTTTGTATTAAATGTCAGCATACCTACATTTTGATGTATATATATTATGACCTTCAAGTAAAGAACCCTTTTCGGCACTTCAATTTCATCCAAAATCTATTATATTATTAATATTGGTACAAAAGTCTAATTTAGCAAGTTTGAGACGTTTTACATTATATTTTAATATAATTTTTGATGAAAGTCTAATATCACCTGTAAGTAAAGTACCACTTCCGGTTTTCCAATTTTCACCAAAATTTATTATATTATTTAGATTAGTATGCAAGTCTTAAATACCAAATTTGAGAAGTTTTGCATTATATTTTAATATAATTTTTGATGAAAATCAATAATTACATTCAGGTAATGTACTACTTCCGGTAATCTTACCGTAACTAAAATGGCCGGTGGACAAATAGATTTTATAATAATACTAAATATAAAATTTTAACTTTATACGGATAAATATTTTTGAGTTATGTGAGATGTGTACGAACGGACGTAAGTACATACGTCACGACGAAACTTGTCAAAATGGATTCAAGGATGGTCAAAATGGATATTTCCACTGAAATCTGAAAACCGAAAATTTTCGCGAATACAATACTTCCTTTACTGCGTACAAGGAAGTAAAAAAAAATAGGAAAATGTCGGCAATTTGTCTTGCTACGGCGTTATTAGGAAAAAAAAAAAAAAAAGTTTGGGCGAAAAAAAATATTTATTAACTGAAATAATTACAGTGATTTGAAAATCTTAAATGAAATAGACAGGAAGGATTAAAATAATTATTTAAGAATGGATAACAAAATCATCCTTCTAGTATAAGATAAGATAAGATAATATAAGATAAGATAAGAATAAATGATAAGAAATGTAGTTAAGGTTTATATTTGTTTTATACGTTTTTTTTTACAAGATGGATTCATTTTCACTCTAGTTTAATTCAATATAACTTAAATTAATTATACTAGTTGAAAGATCGGTTTTGATTAATGATTACAAGCAAACGTAAAACAAAAGAAGATAAATTAGAGACGAACATTTAATTAACAAAAATAGGATCCAAAATTATTAGTTCAAAATTGTCGCCATTCAGATTTAATCATATTGTTTATTTAATATTTTAATTCAGCCCTAACAATAGAACGTCACAGTGAATTTAAAATAAGAGATTTTGGACATGAGAACATCTTTTTATTTAATTATTACACTACATGTTTGGGAAATACGTGCAAAATAAAGTAATAAGAAAAGAAAACTGATGATGTATTACAAACCATTTTTTTTTCTAATCATTCTAATTATTAGTTTTTAATTAGATAAAAATGATAAACGCATTAAGTACTAGATAAAAATATCTGATGTGGACAACACATGACTTCCTTGTACGCCTATTAAACTATAAATCGGTGGCTTAAAAAGTGATCCTGAATTTGGTTACTAGTTTTCCGAAGATTGCAGTATCTCAAAAACGACACTCGGCGTCGCGACATCCATCTATTGATACACACACAAATGGGGAGAAAAACCAGTATTTTACACTCAATTTTAACACTTAAAACAAGTAATAAAAATGTTTAATTGGATTGGAAACCAAATTGCGTTTGTAACCTTTATTGCCGAAACATATAGATTTATGTATTTAATTTAAATATAATTTTGGATGTAAACTTATTATGACCTTCAAGTAAAGTACCGTTTTCGGCTCACCAATTTTAACCAAATATATTAAATACATTCACATTAATATAAAAGTCCTATTTACCAAATTTGAGATATTTTACTGGTATGTTATTTAAATCACTATATAAGTTATAAATAATAAATTTGAGAAGTTTTGTATTGTATTTTAATATAATTTTTGATGGAAATCAACTATGATCTTCAAGTAAAGTACCACTTCCGGTGATCAAGCAGTAACCATAAAAAGAGGTTCACAACTAGATTTTGCAACAATCCTAAATACAAAGTTTCAACTTTCTATGCTTAACCGTATTTGAGCTATGCGAGATACGAACGAACGTACAAATTTTTTACAAAGAAGTAAAAACGCTGCAAATTATTACACAATGGTTTATTATTACCAAATCATAATATTTCAAAAATATCAGGTCTGTCTATTCACAGGACTTTCCGTATTGTTTTGGTTTACAGTTTAGATAATTAGATTATCTTTGAAATGATCATTTGGAATGTTTCGGGACAGGAACATGGGCGGAATGCTTTATAAAAGATATCTACCAACTTCAGTAGAGAAATTAAGCAATCCAACCTAAGGAGCAATAAATTTGAAGCTTGTCCCAAGATGATCGCCGTGAGAGTGCCGAACTGGGAGTGTTAAGAAGAAACTGTGTCAATGGAAGTAGGTTAAGATGGTTAGGATATGTAATCATAACAAAAAAAAGAAATAAAAAAAACATAATCTAGGAGAAAAAAAACCTAACCTAACAGTTGTTGACTAATATGCAGTAAACAAATATTGATAGAAATCAGTGACGTAATAATGACGTTGTTGTAAACAAGCGGAGTTTGTAGGACGACAGGTCTACTCTTGATCCAACGAGGTAGGATGTTCGGAGGAAGAAATGCTTGTAGAACGATTGGAGAAGCCTACCAATATCCTACATGCTCTATGTAGTCCTACACTCCCATTAACAGTCCAATGGTAGTCCCATTTCTAGTTTAGTCTAAAGTAGTCCTATACGTAAGACCGTGAATGTTTGGCTTAAAGCAGCCTTTATACTTTAGAGTAGATTATTCATCTTATAAGACCCGTTGTAGCTATGGCAGTATTGTCACACTATATGGTTAGATAGTTGGCATTTTGTCACGGCAGTGACTCATCAACTCAACCAAAGCTTCTTATCAACTGTTTCGGTTATCGCTTGAAATTGATTTTTTCAGCTGTTATTAAATTCTTGGAGGAGGAATAAAAAACTATATAATTTAGTTTCTTTTGTTACTTGCAAATCGCTGGTCCTCAGCCAGCTGTTCTAGATCCGCCATTTTTTCAACTGCCACAAGCTTTAATGTCAGCGTCTGGAGGAGGCCGCGCTGCCACTGGGGAGATAGTGGCAGGCTGCGTGGATTTTTCCCGATAGTCGGTCACCCATCCAAGTACCAAGCACAGTCGACGTTGCTTATCTTTGATTACCTATTGCAAACGCCTTAGCCCGCTCGGCCAACCCGGTCTCCTATATATATATATATATATATATATATATATATATATATATATATATATATATATATATATATATAAAAGCAGTTGGTTGGATAGATTAAAATAAACAAAAGATAGAAAAAAAATGTAATATAATCGAATGAAAATGAAATATATATATATATATATATATATATATATATATATATATTTTACATTTTTTCTTTTTTTTTCTTCCTTTTCTCTTATCAATTAATCATTCATCTACATAATTCAGAGTATTTTCATTTTCATTCGATTATATTACATTTTTTTTTTCTATGTTTTTTTTATTTTGATCTATCCAACCAACTTCTCATTTCTCCACAATTTTCTTTTCCAGTTATCAATCAATCCTTTCCTCATCTAGTATACAACTTCTAGATAATTGGAAAACTTATGGAACTAATCCTATATCAAAATCTGAACGCACTCATGGATAAAGTACAGGGAAAAAAATAAAAACCTCTCAAACGATTCTCATGACGAATAAATCCAATATGGCCATAAAAATACGTGTTTATTACGTTTAAGAACGGTGATCCGTTGATTACTTTTAAATCACCATTCTGATAACCCAATGAACAAATTCCATTACGAAAACACCTTCGTGATAGAATGTATGAGAAAACTCTGAATTATTTTCAGAATGTTGTAATTGAAAGAGAATAGGCTGGTTTTGGCTTTATTTCACTGGGTTCAAGAATGATTTTATAGAGGAAATATATATAAAACGCCCTTATTTGTAAATTCTCCGAAAACACTGACTTTTACATTGAATCGAATATCATCAGATGAGGGGAGGGGACATTTTAAATTTTTAAACCCGTTTTATAACCCCTAGAAAACGATTTTGGAGGTTTCGGGGATGTTTTTAAAGTTCCTGCAACAGGATATGACCTACAAAAGAATATTTGACCGAAGAATGCAGGGACATTAGTATAAGAATTTTTCGGAGGGGGAAGGGTAAAATCTATAATGTCCCAATTTCAGAGTGGAGCAGAAATAACTGACATATTTTAAAGGGCTGTAAAAATAAACCAATCTGTTTAGAAAAAATCTGGTTTTATTTCCAAATAGTGTATTGAAAATAGTTTTATTTCAGTACATTTTAAAAACAAATATATCTGATATTGACACTCCATGAGTTCCTTGTACGCCTATTTAACTATAAATCAGTGGCTTGTTTCTACTATTTGATTATTTGACTATATTATGTTCTAATATTGACTATTTCTTTCTGGAGGTCTCATTTTGTTATTATATGCCATTTTCTTTTAGTAGATAACAAGTTCTCAAGAGATTTATTCGTGTTTTGTGACATTCTGTGCCATCCTATTATATCTAAAGTTATTATAATTAATTATTAGATCAGTAAAAATCTCTCTACCATACCTTTATTATCAGAATAATTCAAATGTTTACAAGAAAACATATAATCCAAAGAAGTAACAATGATATTAAATAAAAAATAGTCGAATTTTACATGGCCTGAGACTATGTTGTTATACTCTAGCGCTATCTATTATGTGGAAGAGATAGTAGCTGTCCACTATCACAAATCATATATTAATTTTATACTTTACTTCATCGTGCCATAATATTTGTTTATTCTGTAAAATGCATTTAGCAGTATGAGGTGTCTAAAAGTAACCTGTTTTTTTACTTCCTTGTATGCAGTCATTTTCGGTTTTAAGATTTAAACGGAAATATTCATTTTGACCATCCCTAGATCCATTTGACTAGTTTCGTCGTGACGTCTGTACGTACGTTCGTTCGTACGCATCTCGCATTACTCAAAAATGGTTAGCCGTAGAAAGTTGAAATTTTGTATTTAGGATTGCTGTAAAATCTAGTTGTGAACCTACATTTTTGGTCACTGCTTGATTACAGGAAGTTGTACTTTATTATATTAAAATACTATACAAAACTTCTCAAATTTAGTATTTGTAATTTATATATTTATTTAAATAACATACTAGATTTTGTTTGAAATTGGAAAACCGGAAGTGGTACTTTACTTGAAGGTCATAATAAACTTTCATCAAAAATTATATTAAAATATAATATAAAAATCTCAAATTTGGTAAATAAGACTTTTATATCAATATAAATAATATACCAGAATTTGGTTAAAATTGGTGAGCGGAACGGAGTACTTGAAGGCCATAATAAACACATAAAAAATTATGTTACAATTAAATACAGAGATCATATGTTTCGGTAATAAAGGTTACAAACGCGGTTTTTTTTCCCACTCTAATTAAACATTTTTATGACTTGTTTTAAGTGTTAAAACTGAGTTGGAAAACCATATCAAGAAAGTAAAAAAATAACAAATTAAAAAAAAAAAATTCTTTGGTATTTTGGTTTAAAGTTTTATCCATCTGTTTTAAGTAGATATTGGCCATCTTACATCATAATCAATACCAATTTCATATTAAGTCTTAACCCTGACATCTGTAAATTTAAAATTAAAATAAGACGGACTGATTATGATAATTCCCCTATGGTTTTCAAAAAAGTAAAAAACTACAAATTAAAAAAAAAATGCTTTGGTTTAATGTTTTATCCTTCTGTATTAAGTAAATATTTGGCCCTGTTATATCATAATCAATACCAATTTCCTATTCGCAAACCTTTAATAAGAATCTATTTATATTCAATGTATATGTATAAACTAATATAATTAACTGTTAAAAGAAGGCTAGGTCGTAAAAAAACAAAGATTATTATTCAAAGATTATAGGGGTGTAAAAAAAAAAAAAAAAATGTCATTTTTCTTGGGAATTAAAAAAAAAAAATTGTTTGATATTCAATGTATACTCCATTGTTTTCTATGGTTTGTTCCAATGTCGAAGCTAGCTGTTGGATTTCTCCGCAATACCATTGTTTGAGTTTCGAACTGAAGAATTCTGCAATTCCATTTTAAAGCTCATCCAAAGAATTAAAGGTTTTTGCTTTCATCATGAGCCATTAAACGAAACAGATGGTAGTCGGAAGGTCTGGGCTGAAAGCAGGGTGAGTGAGACACAATCTCAACCAATTTTAAAATTTGTTGTTTCATGTAAGAAGTATATAGTCGGGCGTTATCTTCTAAGAGCATAACCCGGTTTTATTAACTAATCCTGGATAACACTAGGTCACATCATACATTCTTTGTATGGACTGATCAATATAAAGTTCTCAATCAGAGACGGATCTAGGATTGATTCCAGAGGGACTAGCTTAATTTTGCCATCCCTTCTCTAATCCACTCCCCCTAATTAAAATCAACAGTTTCATAGTTGTATTATATGTAATATATTTCGAAATAAATATCATTTCATAACATTAACACATTTTATGAACTGAATTAAGGTCAAAAAAAAAAATAATAAAGAAACAACGATTCATAAAAATAAATAAAATATTAAAATTATAAACATGTAAAAATAATAAAATTTAAATTTTACTTTCCGAGCTTTATTTGCAGCAAAAATGTTAATGATATCGTCATAGTTTATGGAAGCAGTTCGTACATGCTCTTAGGAGATTATACTCAGATTTCTTAGCCTTTGTTGAATAATCCTACTTTTGGCATAAAGATAAAAAAAAAAAATTAAAACGTTCGAGCATAAAAAATCAAATACATTTTTTACAACTCTAAATTATTCTATAATGTTTTTTAATATGAGAAGCTTGAATCTGATGGCGGTTATGCAAAAAATAAATAAAAAGTTGCTAAATATGGGGGTCTTTTCTGTTTCCAGGTCTCCTGTCAGTATTATGATATCAGTTACCCAATTCAAATAACCGTTACAATCATTTAACGGTTAACCATTCCTTGCATATCGTCCACCCTGGAGCTCACACAAATACAGTAGAGAATATGTGGACATCAGCAAAAATGCGCAAAAAGGTTAATTGTGGAGCGCACAGGATCCTCATTTGCTACCTGATAGCTACCTAGTAGTACCTGATAGCTTACCTTTGCAAGTTCATGTGGAGGAGGAGATACGTGGATAGGATTTGTTTTACAAAATTTTAACAAACATCAATGACTTCACAGCTGCAGATTTCAATTTCACATAATAAATTTTCTCATTTTATTTTTTAATAAAATATATTTTGTTTTGGTTATTATAGTTACTTTCGGCATGGTTATACCCAGCTGTTGCTTTCAGTAACAGTGTCATCATAATCAGTAACCGATATCATAATAATGACCGGAGGTCTGGAAACAGAAACGACCCAATATGGCGGATCTAGTTCTAATTATGGATGTTGAAAAGAAGCGAAAGAGTATAGGCATGCGCACGAATGGAGCCACGGGTGGAAACGCTGAAGTTTCTGACATTTTTTTCCATACGAAACAGATAGAAACAAAGTTTAAAGATTAAAGCAAACCTAAACAAAAAACTAAAGTTCAAAAACTTAAAGCCAAATTACTGCTAATTTTTTTGTGTAATTTTAACACAAAAATTGTTTAAACTACGTTTTACATAGTATTTTCTTTAAACAATTTTCCAGAGGAGTAAAGAATATCCCCGGAACTCCCTTCCTTTTGGGATCTAATTATCTATTTACACTCATGACACGAAATTCACATGTATTTATAACTTTACACATATTTTGTTCTATGACAAGAGCTTTGATTTTTTTTTTGCAAAAATGAAAATTGAGCTGAAACAAATATAAAACATACTAAAAAATAAATCGTTCGAAATATTCCGTCCTCTCAATTCTGCTGCCCCGGCATCTTGATTATATCGGTATAAAAATATCGATATATAATATCAAATTGATAATATTTTTATAAAATTAAAAAATGAAGTCCAATTGGAGAAAGATTAGGAGATGGGATAATCTGTTTCTTGATATTTAATTCCAGCTGGAAATTAACTCAATAAAAATAATATCATAATTATATCGGCACAGAAATATTGATATTATAATGATAATATCTTAATGAAATCGGCAGTGGAATTTCGATATATGGAGAAAAAAAAAGTCTTAATTATATCGCCACAGAAATATCGACGTTATAAAAACAATATCCCAATTATATCAGCGTGGGTCCCTTTAAAAGGTTAAAAATATCGAGGGCCGATATATCGAACTACTAATTCGAAATTGAAAATCTATCGTTTATATATATATATATATATATATATATATATATATATATATATATATATATATATATTACTATATTCACATCCCTATTTGGGAGCAAAGAGGGTCCTCCTTGACTACTGGGTCTCGCGATTCCTCACAGAGCATGGGTGCTTTCTAGCCAAGCTTCAAGGCCTTGGAAAGGACATAGAATGTGTCCCAGATGCTGAATACTGGAGACGCATGAGCACATCATCATGAACTGCACCGTCTTCTTGGTAATGAGGGGCAAACTACTCACAGAGAACGAGTTCCTCTCAGCTAGTGATTGAACAACACTCTCCGCACTTCAGCCTCGGAAGAGTTCCTGCTCCCGAAAGGCCGTCAGACTGAGCAGAAGCACAAAATATTGATCCGTACCAAGGACTATAGTTTAATGCCTTTAGATCTTTAGTAGCAATGCATGCATACTCTCATAGTATATTAATCTCGCCAAACCTATGCTGCCGTAAGGCAATGCATATATAATAATTTATAAGAATGAATTTCGGATTATTAAGGAAAAAGTACTTCAGCTTAGCGGTGTCCTGGGAATTATTCAAGATCAAGATGTAATAATTTAAGTCGTAAGATTAGTATTTATCTAATTTTCCCGGTCATTCGTATTTGCCAAGGTGATTTCCTGTTTCGACAAATTTTCAATGCCAAGGAAAACAGGTGGTAATTAGCTTCTTTTAGATTCTCCGCAGTACGAGATATACAAATCCGCTCTTTTAAGAGATTAAATTAGAATAAATCACTCACTGCGATATGAACTCTCTCCCTTCTTATATGATTCGCAATTCGATTAAAAACAGATAGCTCTGACTCAGTTTAAAAAGTTATTTACGCGTTTCACCTAAAAGAGTTAGTGATTCTTATTTATTTAGTAAACCATCCTATCTTCCCTTTCGGCAACATGGGTTATAAAGGGAGTAGCATTCATTCCATCTCCTTCCTCGGGAATTGTTCCATCAGCCGGTTTAAAGCGTCCTTGCTCTAGGAGCGCAAAGGTTAAAGTTTTCTGATCCCACTTTCTCCTTCCACCCGTAGGCGAACTCTTCTAGTGTCTGTTGTTCTTTTCAGCCACGAGGAGGGGAAGGTCGCTCTCTGTGAATGCGTAGATACCTATCTTCCATCGAAGGGTGTTCCTTTGTGACATCTATACCATAGCCCGAAAGGTCCCATGCTCTGTGAGGATTTGCGTGAGCCAGTAGTCCTGGATCAGCCATTTAGCCGCTAACCGGGACTGGGCAATAGGAAAGTGTTTTCTTAACGTCGCTCGCTCCTTTTCTCGTCGGTTCTGTTCCTCTATGGTATGCTCCCGAATTATCTGCTTCCATCTGTTGGGATCATCCATAATCTTCATACAGAGAGTCTCCAGAAGCCTTGCTGAGCCTTCTCTCTTCTACACCGCAGTATCTTCTAGCAGGAGGAGATCGAGATGTACCGCTTCCAGGTCCGCCACCGCTTCGTGAGACAATGTCCTGTAGGCATTAATTACCTTCAGCAGAACCATTCTCTGTATTGTCGCCTACCTGTTCTATTTTTGGGAGAGGTTTTGGTTCCAGGCGGTGGACGCGTATCTCATTTATTCGCCAATCAGAGATAAAAAAGTGATTCACCAAAACCGTGGCTTGATAGTGATATAGACCGGAACCTAACCTCCCTTATAGGGCCTCACCTTTCTTCCATTACAGTCATTTCTATTACTAGTTCAGTGGAAAAAAAACCCAATGTGATATAACTGTTGATATAATCTACTTAAACTTTGGTGAGTACCAACATGTATCTGTGCCCATAATTATGAAAGTGGTCTAAGTCATATATTTCTTGTTTCGAGATATTTAATAAATCGCATTTGAATAAATTAAAAAATATTTTTATATTATGCGACATTTCAATTTATAATTTTATTAGTCTTGATTAATGGAAATTTATTATAGATATGAAATTTTGTGTGAATTTCATAGGAAAATGTTGTTTTTAAAGCTTGAATTGACTTAGAACATTTTCAAAATTAACTGAATGTCCTATAATTGACTTTGTGAAATTGTGATTTTTATTTGAAACAACAACTTTAACGAAATAATTTATAAACATTTATTAATCATTTTTAAGAAGTAATCCATTTTTATCATAATTTCGAGTTTTTAAGATATTTAAAATGTTCCTGAAAAAATGGAGGGATGTATGGTAGTAAACACATAAGATCTATATGTTTTCTTCCGTTACTGGTCTAGTGGTGTTGTATAATGGAAGTAATTGAATATTTTCGTATATTTTTGGTCTTCCCCTTTTAGGTTTATATAGTAGTTTAAGTTATGTTTATATAATTTCTTTGAATTGTTGACTTAGACCACTTTCATAATTATGGGCATATTTGATCTCTTGTCTTAATTAAATTCATAATTGTTTTATAATATTGATTTATATTACATTTAATTTAATATGTATAATAATACCAAACAGTATTTTAAATTACTGATTTTTGAATGTGTGTGTGTGTTTTTAGAACTGAAGATTAATGGATAACATTTGAAACTAGTTTTCAATAAAAACAAAATTATAGAAGTGGCAAATAATTTATCAATCCCTGAATATACAAAAAGGCATTTTGAGATAAGTAAAGGCTGTTAACAGGGATCGGGAGTATTCGACGGCCGGTTTCCTGTCAAGGATGCAATTAATAATAATTTGCTTTCCTCATTTAATTAATGAAGGAGCTTTATACCATTTAAAGCGAAATCTCAATTTTTGATCTGATTAAAAGATGGGACCAAATGGACGACTTCCGCCTAGTCACTGAGCTCAGATTTATTTATTCCTAATATTACACAAAACTCGAGTTAGTTTCACAAGGAGAAGCAATGTTAACGGACTAAGAAGCAACTTAAAATTAATAAGTTATATTACAAATAGTAATGACATTAATCTAGCTTTGGATCAGGTTAGTAAGAAGGCATTATGCAGACTTGAAAATGGATTGGTTCTGTCCGAAAAGTCGTTGATTTAATTAATAAAGAAGAAAAATAAATTTGAAAAGTTATAAATTTCCCAGAAACATAGCATCCCATTAAGTTTCATCACAGTTAGCTGAGATACATATTACACAAAATAATTGCAGACACTTAAACGCTACTGATTCGGAATAATAAAAGTTAATTATATATTTTATGTTTTATGTTATTCCTTCCATAATAATCCTACGGCATGACGACATAACCCAGGGCACGAAACAGTAATTGAACTTTTCAAAAAGTTTCGGGTAAATTGTTTTACAATTTAATAAAAGTTTTAGCATAAAATTTCAACATGAACTTTTATCAAAAGAACCTTGGAATAAAAAAGGGTTTTTTGAATAAAAATTATGGTTAGATAAGTTCTCGTTTTATAGAAGTTCTGATAATAGAAGTTCCTACTACAACATTTTAAATATAAATTCTCAGATATAACTTTTCACACGTTTATGTTGTGCATCTTCTTTGGTTTATGCTTGTTTTTAAAAAAATATTTTGAATGATTTTGAGATGGCCATGAAAAATCTGTCAATCAAATACTCAAGACAATTCCATGAGCATTCCCAACTTTTAAGTGGGAACTTTAATAATGAGAACTTTTGACGTCCGCATGATGGTATAGAAGGATCAATCTAATTAGGGATTGATAAATTATCTGCCATTTCTATAATTTTGTATTTATTGAAAACTAGTTTCGAATGTTATACATTCATCTTCAGTTCAAGGTTTAAATGGATTATATCAAACAGAAAAGTTTGTACTGGTTTGTTCTCGCACTGAAAAGTTCTAAAAAGAACTTTCATGATATAGAACTTGTATGTTAAAAATCCTGGACAAAAAGTTCTTGGAGCAGCTTATATTATAAAAGTTCTTATGATAAAGTTATTCGAAAGAACTTTTACTATTAAAGTTCTAAAGTAAAAGTTTATAATAAAAGGACTTTAAAAATGTTTTTGCGTTAATTGCTTCAAAAAAGAAAAAGTGTTTATTAGAGCAATAACTTTTTCAAAATAATAATACACAGTTATTTTGGAGCCTTTCCGATACCACTTATCACACTCATAAGACATTAGATTTTTTAACTACAATACGAATTAAAGAGAAAAACTGAGAAAAATAAGTAAAATCTCTAATAATAAAAAAAATAATCAACAACAGAGTTAAAATAAATAATAAGCTGCCCATAATCCTACGGTGTAAAGACAAGAGTAATACCTAATAGATAAATTAATTAATTTCAAATTAAAATTTGAGATAAACAAGAATCATTATGGCTTTTCTCTCAGTGAAACTATTTTTGACGTTTAATAGGCTTTGTGTTATTTTGATGAACTTGAAGGTGCGTTCACACTTTTACCAAACCTTGGTAAATCAAACGTGTAAAGAGGGTAGTTTTTCTGTATTTGAGTCCGATCCGGTTCTTACGGAAAGCGCCAAATCAGCGCTAATGTTGCATCCACATAATAGTGTATTTATATAAATTATATATTTATATGTTTTTATTTTATATATTTTCAATTTTTTTTTTTTTTTATAAAATAAAAATAATTTTAACCGAAATTGACAATCGACAAAAGTTGGAATAGCCGGTGGATATTCCGATAACAGACAGTAGGGTGTGGATAGGTTAGTTTGCTAAATTTCCGTAAACCCTCCTTCTCCCCTCCCCCCTCTTCCTCCCCCCCCATATACACGTCTATCGTTTGGCTTGGCGTTTGACTTGCCTAAGTTTGGCAAAGAAACGAACGCACCTTAATGAGTTTTAGCATCGATAAATGTGATCGAAACTCACAACTATGTACTTGAAGATTTAAATCCATTAAAAATGTACTTATTGTTAGTGAATGTTTGCAATAACCCGACGATATAATAGATATACAGTGAAAACTGTCCAATAGGTATCTAAATTAACAGAATTCTTAAGCACTATTGAAACTTCTTTGATACTCTCTGCCAAAACATTATACAGCTTCTGGCGGTCAATAGAATCATAAGCCTTTTTGAAATCTATATAAAGCTGATGAACTTCTAAGTAGTAATCTATTTTTTCTCTTAGGGAAAGTATTTGATCAATTGTAGAAAAGATTTTTAAAAAATATATAAATCAGTTGACAACAGGGACGTCGCGCGCGTAGGGCAACCGGAGCAATTCTGTTATCAGCTGACAGCCGCATGATGGTATAGAAGGATCAATCTAATTAGGGATTGATAAATTATTTGCCACTTCTATAAATTTGTTTTATTAAAAACTAGTTTCGAATGTTATACATTCATCGTCAGTTCATGGTTTAAATGGATTATATCAAACAGAAAACTTTGTACTGGTTTCTTCTCGCATTGAACTAACAATCAATCAGTTGACATCCGCATGATGGTATAGAAGGATCAATCTAATTTAATCTAATTTAGGGATTGATAAATTATTTGCTACTTCTATAAATTTGTTTTATTGAAAACTATTTTCGAATGTTATACATTCATCCTCAGTTCTAAAAACACACAAAAAATTCAAAAATAAGCAATTCAAAATATAGTTGACTATATTGACTATGTATATATATGCTGACTATATATATATTGACTATATTTTGAATTACTTATTTTTGAATTTTTTTTGTGTTTTTAGAACTAAAGATGAATTTATAACATTGAAAACTAGTTTTCAATAAAACAAATGTATAGAAGTGGCAAATAATTTATCAATCCCTAATTAATATAAATCAGTTACTGCGTCAGCCTTTTTTTTGTTTGTTATTTCATTAATTTTCCTTATTTCTTATCGAACTATAATAATGTATTAAAGGTTAGATAACTGTGTATAATTAAGTATGACTCCTGTAATTCGATTATCACATTCCTTGGGATTTATGGTTTATTGCTAAGCGGTTTGATAAGGTATCAGTGATTTGATCCGAGAACCGCCTCATTATTTTTAACGGATCGCTCATTATACTTTATTTTCATGTTAATTTTCCTTTCGAAAAATTTCCGAAATGGCTTCAAATAAAAAAATATCGTTGCTGAGCAAAATTACATTTATCTCTCATTCACCCAGAAAAAGTTACAAAATAGAATTGTTCGGATAACAAAGATAATAATATTTAATTATCTAATTTCAGATAATAAAAAAAGAGTTTAGAATTTTCTCCCAAGCTAATAATAATAATAATCCAGAACTGAATCTAGGCCTCATCCAGCAGGATCTATCTTTTGCTACAGCTGTCCAATTCATTAGGCTGTTGAATGGTCTTCCAACTCTGCGGACCCGATGGGGGACCTCTATCATATGTTTTTTGGAAATCACAGAATCGTTCATCCTTACTGTATGGCAAGTCCAGCGAAGTCTCCCAACCACGTTCACGTTTTGGTGACGTTCATAGAGTTCTTTATTGGTGCTTCATCACCGAGCATTCTCCCTCAAGAGGATAGGACCGTAAATCATCCTGAGTATACTCCTTCCGTGCTCCAAACGTGAGGGCAGGACGAATGAGGGTATTGTAGTTGGGTCTATATGGGATATAAACCAGCTTCTCATGTGATAGGAGAGGCTGAAATATCATCGGTTTGCTGAACAGATTCATCTACTTACATTTTGACTTCAGATCCCACGTAGACAAAACTCTGCACTCTCCACTATAGAATTTGTATTCTCCAGCTTCAAGCTATTCAGCCAGGTTTCCTCCATTGGATATTTAGTTTTGGCTTCAGTCACGACTAGAAGAAATATTCTGGCTTCACAATGAACGTTTATAAAGGCTTCTTGTAGGGAATGCTCGGATTCAGTAATAATGCCGTATCCCTTTAGTTTAACCAGTCGATTTAAGATGGTCTCGCCGATCTGAATATAGCCTTGATGTCCATTTCTTCTGCTATGTTAAATAACAAACAATCTAGTGCATCTCTCTGCTTACTCCAGCATCCGTATCGAGCTCCTCAGAAATTTTGTGCTTCTCAGCTTAGCCATTCAACCTTCCCGTACCTATACATGTATATGAGTTCCTCCCTTTCGATGACATTGGTGGACTAAAAGATGTTGCTTGGCCATTTGATACTTGAGGGAAGTGAATAGTTACTATAATAATTAATAGTAAAACTATGATATTCAAGATATATTCTTTCTTTTACTTCCTTGTACGAAGTAAAGGAAGTACCTAATTGTATTCGCGAAAATTTTCGGTTTTCAGATATCAACGGAAATATCCATTTTGACCATCCCTGAATCCATTTTGACTAGTTTCGTCGTGGCGTCTGTACGTACGTTCGTTCGTATTTCGCATAACTCAAAAACGGTTAGCCGTAGAAAGTTAAAAGTTTGTATTTGGTCACTGCTTGATCATCGAAAGTTGTACTTTACTTGAAGGTCATAATTGATTTTTATCAAAAAGTATATTAAATACTATACTAAACTTCTCAAATTTAGTATTTGTAACTTATATATTGATGTAAATAACATACTACATTTTGGTCTAAATTGGAAAACCGGAAGTGTTACTTTACTTGAAGGTCATATTAGACTTTCGTCAAAAAATATATTAAAAGATAATGTAAAACATCTCAAATTTGGTAAATAGGACTTTTATATCGATATGAATGTATTTACTAGATTTTGGTTAAAATTCGTGAGCGGAAAAGGGTACTTTGCTTGAAGGTCATAATAAGATTACATCCAAAATTATATTTAAATTAAATACATAAATCATATGTTTCGGTAATAAAGGTTACAAACGTATTTTGGTTTCCAATCCAATTTAACATTTTTATTACTTGTTTTAAGTGTTAAAATTGAGTCTAAAATACTAGTTTTCCTCCCCATTTGTGAGGTCAGCAAGTCTTCATCATGAGAATAAGAAATTAGTTAAGTGGGTTTTTCCGCTTAAAATGTCGAAACTGTCGATTTCTAATGCTTTATCCAGTGATATTGACAGTTTTATTGTTGTCATGGAACATGAAGAAATATCTTGGAAACTAGTTACCTACTGAAGGAAAACGACATATAATAACGGAATGAGACCTTCAGCAACAAGAGTGTGTGTGTCAATAGATGGATGTAGGGAGGCCGAGTGTCGTTTTTACTGCAATCTTCGGAAACTAATAACCAAATTCAGTATCACTTTTTGAGCCACGGATTTATAATTTAATAGAAGTACAAGGAAGTCATGTGTTGCCCACATCAGATATTTTTTTTTTATTAAACGTATATTAGGATCCGGAACACATTATTTATTATAAACAGTAAGTTTATTAGTTTTCATAGAAGGCGCCTTATAGGTTGGATCATAGTATTTCTAGAATATAGTCTTGAATACATAATAACTAAAAGATTCGGTGAACCCAAATATTCGAGTGAATTTACCTCAAGTGAATTCCATCAAAACCCAAATCCTCAAGATGGTACCTAACACAATCCTCCCAACTGCGTTTCTATTGACATTTTTGACATTGGGCATGATGAAGGTGAAATTTGAACAAAGAAGGACCTATAATGACTCTTAGACCTTAGTTGCCTCCCTTCTTTATACGTCTCTCCATCTTGAACAAGGATGGAATGGAGGACTTACTATCAGGCATGATTCCAGGTGCAGTGTTTGGCCCACTCCAATTGGCCTCACTAACCAAAACCACAACGTCAACAATTGGCAACTCCCATAGGAGATTCTGGCACATCAATCGTGACGCCCAGTCATGCGCTGCGCCCTTAGTGCTCATATTTCAAATGATGAAAAAACAGCTAAGCGAATTTTTTTCAAAACTGGGGTGTTGTTTCCTAAATAATTGCGGAACACTGTGTTCATCTTAAAAATGGAAACGTTTCGGATATTGCAAAGATGTTTGTGTTACCATCTTGTTTTATTGGTGGACCCCGTTATACGGATGCCAAGACATATGTTCGTCACTATTATCCTGATGGAAGAGACGATATAATAGCTCGAGTGTTTCATTTGAAATTTAGAAAAAATAATGTACATTTTGACTAAAGATTCCATTTTCGTTCAGAGTAGGTGTTGCATGCAGACTGTGGAGTAATAGAAGCGAGGCACACACAATATAAAAGACAATTATTATATGCATTATAGTTATTCTTACCATAAACATATATAAATTACAACGAATGGCTGAAATGAAATATTCGCGTGCGAAACTACGGACAACAGCTAGTGTAAATATAAACGTAATGTAAATACGAGCATATCTCAGCGTCATTATTCTTGTTTATTCGGCTGTAAATACGTTTCCTTTTATACTTTACTTTTGACAATCGACATCGAAAAAATATAATTTTTTTTTGTCATTTTTACTTTTTTCAATGTGAGTTCAATGTTTTTTCTGTGAGTTCTACCAATTTAGAGATTTTTATTTAATTTTGCATCTGTTTATTCCAATCACAACACAAATCTGTTGAATACGGAATGTGACTTTGCACAAATCTCTTTCGACTCAGTTCACGTTGTTCTCTTGCCGATGACTTCAGCAATATAATTGCAAATCAATAGTTTTGAAATCAATTAGAGTCGAAAAATTTCCAAAATTCGAGCTATGGATAAAAGAAAATTCATGAATGATCACATATATGATAGAATTGAACAGTTAGAAAATAATTCATTCTCTCCTCAATTATTATAATGGTCAGATTTTTTTTCCCTTCACCCTCCCTACCAATGCTTATAAGTCGTTTATTAAAAAAATATTCCTTTAAATTGATTACCAAGATTCAAGATGACAAGAGTTTTGTTATTTTCCATTCCGTATTTTAAACCGGTCATTTAATGTCAAATCTACACAGAGTCGAGACTTCACCATCACCGATTTTCTTGAATTTTTGCACATGTGTATCACTGGTATAGATTTGGATAAATATGAAATTTTACCGACACATGTCTACTCGTTTTTGACTTAAAGAGTTGTAAAGTTCACATAAAACTTTTCCTAATATAATTTGACACAAGGATTTGGTGTCATTTTATAGATTTTTTCAGACCCTTTCCTGTTATATAAATGGTGTAGGTTGAAGATTTTAAAAAAATTAAATTTTTTTTTTTTAAAGTACATATTTTAAAATTTTCAAATTTATAACTTGAATAGTTAGTATTGTTGTAAACCGTAAGGCAAAATATAAATTTGGAATTATAATGGCTTCGTTTTCAAAAATAAATTAAGGCTGAAGCTCTTTTTCATGAAATATTTATGCTTATTTTTAATTTGTAATGTCCCATGAAGAATTAGAAGTTTTCTAATAGAATTTGTGACGGATCTTCCAAATGTATTTTATTACATATTATTTACATCGTTAACTTATAATGACAACGTGTGAATTTTAAAACGGATTCAAAAAAATTAAGTAACCACTACATGGGCATAATAAATAAACTGGAATTATAATGTTAACTTTATTGAAATATAAACATTGGTTATCACAAATAATAACACTCAACATATTGTAAAAACCATAATCTTTTAATAATAAAACAAATTAATAGATCCAGCAATAATAATATTGATAGATGTAGGAAAAGATTATACAATTTACACAAAGGAGCCAATATATTAGATAATCCATTACAGGACAGTGTGACAATGAAAAAAATGTTAACATTGTTAATTTTAAATCTACAAACGACATGTATTGTGGCAAGTATGTATAATTATGCATATATATTTTTTTTTTTTATTTAAGAACATAAGTGTTAAATTGCATATTCTGTCTGCTTTTAAAACATAGATACAATACAATGACCTGAAGATGGGGGATTTGTATGTGCTCGAAACGTTGTCATTTTAAGTTAACGATGTAAGTTATATAATAAAATACATTTGGAAGATTCACTACACAAATCCTATACGAAACCTATGCTCGATCTTATGCCAAGAGTGAATCTGAGCCAAATTTTAAGAAATTCTTAGATGGTGAGGTTTAGATCCTGTGTTGAGTTGACTCGGAATGACCCTAAATAAAGTTTTAGTTGGGAGAAGAATTGTACTAACCGATTTTTGAGAACAAAAAAAACTTATTCTTCAACTTTAAGAAAAATCCCTCCATGGTATTTCGAGGCCCATTTTGCAAACATACAGACAGAAATTGTTCTTATTTGAGTGTAGGACATGGCAAACCCACATAGGAAACTTATACCTTGTAGGCTAACATGTTGAAAAGTTAATTATAGCTAATTCAACAACAGAACTTGATGTGAGATATTCGTTATCAGAGAGGGTTATATCAGTTTTTTTTTTTCGATTGCCAGTAACAGCTGGTAATTTACCATATCTCCTTGATCCATTAGCAATCTGATATCTTAATCGATTTGCTCTAATTGATTTATCGTAGCTATCGAACCATCGATATCGATTGTGTTATTCTAAATGGTATGGAGAACGTTTTTTATTCCATTAAACTAAAAAAATAAAAATGATGTATATGTGTATACATATATATATTACATTCGAACCTCTATATGTCGAACATGAAGGTTCCTTGAAAAAAAATTCGATATATATATAAAGATTCCAATTCTTCATCCTTTTTAGGTTAAAACATTTACACAGCCATTCTTAAGGATTGAAGAAGTATCAAAGGCAATTTGATCAATAGCACTTATTTGATAAATTGTACAATAACATCATAAATTGTACAATAACACTCATTTGATAAATTGTACAATATACATCTGTGATTGCAGATTTTTTACAAATGTACATTTATAATTTAATAAGGACATGTATTCAAAATATGCAAACACGCATACAAATTAATTTAATTTTGTTTTCGCGCAAAATACATTCTAATATCTATTTGTGTATAATACATCACCGAAGTTATGTTTAGGAGCAATTTTCACAGCAAGAGAGGCAAACTTAAACTGAATTTGGAATGAAAATTTCACTCTATATTAGCAAAGAGATTCAGAAAATTTAGGTACTCCAATACTTCTACTAAAACAAGATCTCCGAATTTTCATTGTTTTGCATACCAGTAGAGCATTTTTTTTTCTTATTCAATTATTATCCATTTCCATGACATTTTATATTTTCTTAAATGGGAATTTTTCTTCGATATATAGAAAAAAAAATTTCTTGTAAAAATTCAAGGTTTCTAAAAAAAGTTCGATACATTGAGAGAAATTTTCGATATATGGAAGTTCGATATGTACATCCGAGGTCCGACTGTTTTTATATATTATGCACCAATCGATTGATTTATGAAGGGCAGTGGAGAATCTTCAATGCTTCTGATAAGTACCACCTTCCATCTCTAAGCAGTCTCAATTTTTCGATGCTAATTTTGAGCAATTCAGGCAAGCCATTACTATGATACAGAATATAAGTTTCGCTCTAGAAGGGAGCGAACGAAACTCGGCGAAATTCAATTCGGACTCGCTGAAACATCAGGAATATTTGTATTTGATTTGCAAATTATATCCGACTCCAGAGAGCATTTCGAAGTAAACTCGTCAAGAGAATTTATTAGCATATATCCGTGAAATTTCTGTCGGATAGAATTTGATAGATTCGAGGCTAGTGGGCCTGTAATAAATGTAAATGAACATACTCTTATGTTAATTATTTTATTGCATTCTATAAACCATAAAACTGTATAACACAAAACGGGTTAACTCTCTTGTAAACTTCCCCTACACGACAACTGTTACTGCATATATACTTTTTTGCATGATAAATTTTTAATTTTTGATGTTAATCAGGTCGAACGGGTTTCTAATTTGCTTCATCAGTAAAAATTAATGCGGAATTCTGTTTTTTAACATATCCAACAGTTAATTTATGTTCAATATTATATTTTTACCCAAAAAATGTACACTTAATACTTATTTTGACCAGTTGACATCCGCATGATGGTATTGAAGGATCAATCTAATTAGGGATTGATAAATCATTTGCCACTTTTATAATTTTGTTTTTATTGAAAACTAGTTTCGAATGTTATACATTCATCTTCAATTCAAGGTTTGAATAGATTACATTAAACAGAAAAGTTTATACTGGTTTGTTCTCGCACTGAACTAACTGGTTAACTGGTACTGGAACGAACCAGTACAAACTTTTCTGTTTGATATAATCCATTTAAAACTTGAACTGAAGATGAATGTATAACATTCGAAACTAGTTTTCAATAAAAACAAAATTATAGAAGTGGCAAATGATTTATCAATCCCTACTTATTTTGACCACTGTATATGCAATTATTATATATATATATATATATATATATATATATATATATATATATATATATTTTAACCTTAATGTTTTTATTTATCTACTCAATCCGTCTCTCTTTTGTTAAGGTCTTCATAAACTATAATTATGAGTTCTAGGATTCTTGATAGATCCTTCTATTGCACATTTCTAGAAATTTATACATTATTACAGATGTCTTCTACTTACATTGTATTCTAAAAATAATTCCAAAATAAACAACTTCCAATTATTTAATACTGCAGATATAACAGTACCTAGTACTTTAAATAAAAATACTTTAAATGTTCTTTAATATTAAATATTAAAATCTAAATGAATAACAAATAATAACTTTAACAATTATAAAATGCCTAATGCTCTTTGAAGTACAATTTTTACAATCTGCTTTGTTTACAAACTTAAGGTTACAAACAAGCAATTTATAAAAAATTAACATAATTATTTGTGATATCAAAATAAAATTATGAATTGCAAAATCAATTAATATCCAATAAAAACGTTTATTCAATATAAATCCGATATATTTAACTCTATAATTTTATATAATTAATTATATAATAATTTGACACTATGTGAATAGTAAAACATTCATTATATCGGCATTGTTTTTTGAAAAAAAACGTAAGCTCCATTCCACAGAAAACACGTGAAATGATTTTTCTCCAAAAAACAATCCATTTTAAATTTTATTCTCTATTGTATAAAATAGGAGTTTATTAAGTTGGCAAAACCTTTATATTTACAGTTGACATCCGCATGATGGTATAGAAGGATCAATCTAATTAGGGATTGATTAATTATTTGCCATTTCTATGATTTTATTTGTATTGAAAGCTAGTTTGGAATGTTATACATTCATCTTCAGTTCTAAAAACATACGAAAATTCAAAAATAAGCAATTCAAAATATAATCTGGTATTATTATAAATATAATATTATAAATATTAAATTTACAATATATTTTAAAGACTTCTAGAACTGGTTAAGGGCGGAGTGACGACAGACAGTCGCTAGTATTTGCTGTTTACGTCATCAATAGTCGATTTTTAGACCATTTCTAATTTTTTATTCGATGTATCGTCAATGGGAATCGATACAAGTGCTGTTTTCGCCCCACAGTGAATTTAAATCTGCATTTCGAATTTTTCAATGACGTTGATATTGTCTTAAGAGTAAGAATTTTTTTCTAAACATAAATCTTATTAACTTAATTTAATTTATATCTTAGTCAGCTATACCTCGGAGGTATGGGATACCTTGTCCATTTTTTACAAATTTAGTATTATTGGACATTTAAGTAATATTTAAATTTAAATTTACTAGTTTGATTGAAATGCTCAACCAATTTACGTATTTAACTTTTTTTGATTTTCCCGTAGGCATAGATAACTGCTTTCTAGACCAATTGTAAGGGAAGTTACATAATTTTAAAAGAACGATTAGCACACTCTTATTTAGAGGGAAGAATCTGAAGAACTAAAAAAATAAAATTAAATAACCAACAGGAACCAATTTTTTTGGGCCGAACTTTAAATTCAGTTTGAACTTATTAAATAATTCTTCTAATAAAACTATAACTAACATTAACATTTTAAATATTAAATCTTATTAATTATATGCATATATATATATATATATATATATATATATATATATATATATATATATATATATATATATATATATATATACTTTACTATAAAGTTGGATACCATTTCTTCGGCCATCGGATACCATTCGGTAGATTTGAAGTATGATATAGATCGGTACCGAAGTCTACATGGAAGTTGTGGTAAAGATTTCCAATATGCGGGAGCAAGGGAAGCAATATGGCCAGTTAAAAAAGATTAAAATTTAATCCGGTCGGAAATACGGCTCAGATGCAATCTGCTCTTTGCGTTTGTTTTTTTTCTTTTTTCACTGAAATCCGTTGGGTGATTTGTTGGCAATTCTGCTCCACCCTCCGAATTCCCGCTCCCGTCCTTTTGGAATAATTCGGTTAGGGGTGGGGGGAAGGGGATGGCAATTTCAGTTAGCCCAGGTCCTAAAATGCCTAAGGATGATACCTACTATTGATTATACCCAATCAAATTAACATTATATACATTATCTTTATATGTAAATATTTTATATTTTTAACTCGCTTCTAAAAAGGAGGATTGAACTTTCAATAGTTTTTACGGTATAATTATAGACTAGGGGCGCGTCATCACTTATTCATTCCGAGGTCTCCAGAAGGTTGCCGGACTAGCACACTCTAGCGCCATTTGTGCTAACTAATTGCTTTGCATTCAATTGTAACATTCGTATTCATTGTAATTATTAAAATTGTTCCTGCTTTAATTAGATATTATTTAAAATTACTAGTGCTGTCGACTTCCGGTGATCTGGGCTAATTTTTGTAAAAATTTAAAGGAGTGTTATTTTAAATTACGGTAAGGACCCTATCTCAACTGAAAAGGAACTTTTGGGGTTTATTTATCTCTTCAGCGAGCCTAGCGAGCGGAAGTCGACTATTATGATCTAATTAAAACAGTAATAATTGAAGTTACGGTAAAGTCCCGACCTCAACTGAAAAGGATCCGTTGCTGTTTTGTTAAGTTCTTGGGCGAACGTAATGAGCGGAGATCGACAGCATGAGTAATATTAAATAATATCTAATTAAAGCAGGAACAATTTTAATAATTCCAATGAATACGAATGTTACAATTGAATGCAAAACAGTTAGCACAAATGACGCTAGAGTGTGCTAGGCAACCTTCTGGTGACCTCGGAATGAACAAGTGATAACGCGCCCCTAGTCTATAGTTGTACCGTTTTTAGCACTAATGTAGCAGGCTAAATTTTGAGATGTCTATTCTGGAAAGAAAAACTGGCATTGATTCTCACCTTTATAAACTACCTTAATAAAAGATATTTTTGGATTTTGCTTATATACATATACATATATATATATATATATATATATATATATATATATATATATTCGTGTGTGCATTTTCTCAGACTTTGTTCGACCAAAACGGACGAGGCGTTTTTAAAATAAAGACGTGTCAGGGAAAATATGCTTTGCGCATGCGTAAGCAAAAGTAGTTGATAGAATTTGGAAAAATTAATACTTGACCATTATTAATATACTTGACCACTAGTCTACAACTTGAGTTTAACTTTAGGCATAATCGAACGAGCCATTTCTAAAATATGAGAGTATTAAAGAAAATACGTTTGCGCATGTGTAAGCGAAAGTAGTCGATGGTATTGGATAAAATTTATAAGAGATCATTTTCACGATAATCGCCAAATTTCATTCAGCTTTGAGCTAAATCGGACGAGCCGTTATTGAAATATATGTGTGTCAAGAAAAATGCATTTGCGCATGCCAAAGCAAAAGTTGTGAATGGAATTTTATGAAATTGATTTATGATCATCTAGATACCAACATGCGCAATCTCTAAAAATTTCATCAAAATTGGATTAATATTAGTTGATCTTAAGGTCGTCATATGGTTTTGACAGCTTCGGTAGTTTGGAAGCAATAAACAAATGACAATAGGAATTCCATTCCAGACACAGTCGGACACAGCTGAAACTTTTCTAATATTTCAATAGGAGTTTTATTTTATTTAAAAAGTGGATTTTCGATTTGGGGTCGGCTGCGTTCAGAAGATATATATTAACAACAAAAAAATCATTAAAATTTATTACTTATTGGTACTTATTCAGGATGATATTATTAGCATAAAAAACAACAAAAATTGAAAAATCGCACCAGGAAAAAAAAATGTGAATAGCTATAATAATAATAACATCGGCAATTTTTTCTTGAAAATCAAACATTTCTCCACGATGGGATTTGGAAGGCACGTTACAGGTGTAACATTTTTTTTAAAAATTCGATTAAATTGGTAAAATATATCAGGTAACTAATATATTTATTAATAGTAAAAAAAAAATATTTTTCCCATGCCTTGAAAAGATAGGTTTTTCCGCATTTCAACCGCTCTGCGGCGTTGCTCGTGAAATAATTTTGAGTTAAACAAATTTCCCAAATTTCAAGTTTTTTTTTGTTTTTTTCTGTTTAACTTTTAAAAGATAATGCGAGTAACAGAAGACAGAGCTATTGTTCTTATCATTCCTAATCATCATTCATCATCGCACTGTAGTTTGTACAAAACTTTCACAAACCACTTTAAAAAAAAAAAAAATTAAGTTTCACTTTGATTTTTATTTCATTTTGAACACATTATTTATATATTGCATATTTCATGATAGTTATTCCTAAATTAAATTAATGGGAAAGTAAATAAAAGTATTATAGCGAACATAAGTTCACCAAGGAAGCACATCATTCAATTCAATGGCTTGATTTGCCATGGCTATGTGGAATGAAAGGAAAGGAAGAAAAAATATGTTGTTTTTTACAAAAAAATATTTTTTTTTATTATAAAGGTAATACAACCTATTATTAATGTGATTTTATTATTTATACTGCCATAGGTTATCAGAAAAAATGTGTTGTTTTTTTAATTAAGCCATATTTCTTTAATATTTTTCAGGTTGAAACTTGAATTCTGAAAACATTTTCTAAAGGCACTTGGACTCTTTTACATTTCTATGCTTCAATTATTAGAACTCTTGGGGGAGGGTCTACCAGAACTCAACGAAACAACCGGTTACCAACAAAAATCTTGACTGTAAATATTCCATGGCCGAGGCTGTGAAAAGTTTTCTCGTTATACGACTGCATTGTTTGGAATTCGTCTCATTTCATTTAGACGTTTTCTAGGAACATAATCAAAATGATAGTAAATTTGTCAAAACGGCAATAAAGCTTCACCACATTGTTACACTTTTTTTCCTTTATCTCCGATTTTATTAACAAATGAAGCTTCCTACAGTAATTTCACTCTTGTTAATATGTTTTTGTAGTGAACTTGCTTCCACGTGTATGTGTTGTCTTGACAACGATTACAAAGTTACCTATTTAAAAAAAATATTTTTCCTCATTTCTCTCCTTAGGAATTATATGCATTTTGGAAAATTTAATGCATATAAACCTTCTGGAAGAAATTCACTAAATGATAGTGAAAATCGAAAATCACACATTAAATCTGAGCCATATATATATATATATATATATATATATATATATATATATATATATATATATATATATATATATATATATATATATATATATATATATATATGGCTCAGATTTAAAGTTATAAGCAGATAACTAAGCAATGTTATTGTTAAAGGCATCATTCTCAAATAAACTCTAACTTGGGCAACCATGAGGTTTATCGGAGCTCAACATCTTTCATTTTTTTTTTTTTTGTCAACTCCTCAATCAGGATTCAGTTAGTCTCAAAGCAGAGTGCATTGAGTTATATAATTTTTAAAAACATTTAAAAATATAAAGTTTGTAGAAATGAATTTCGAAAGTTTTCACTAAATATTTTAAATTAAAAAGTATATTTTAGTTATTGGGGAGTTCAACAACGGCAACTAGTTATTCTAGGTAATAACGAGAAAAAGAAAATTGTGAAAATAAAAAATAAAAAAAAATTAGTGCTAGAATATCAAGCTAAATTAGATTTTACACTCTTTGGCACTGATATAACACTTTTATAGGATTCTAGGTTAAGTTACCATGAACTTGAATTTTTTGTTTTATTTTTCTTCCTGATTTTTAGTTGAAGTAAAAGATATTGATTTTTTTAGCCTTGATTCAGTCAATGAAATGAGATAATGTAATGATGGTTATTTACATTATAACAATGAATTGTCTAATTAATGTTCTAATTCATTAATTATCTAATTATTATATAAATTATAATTTAAAATTAATTATAATTATCTAATTATTATATAAGGGGTCGAGGTGGCCGAGCGGGTAACGCACTTACTCACAAACCCAAAGATTGTGAGTTCGAATCCCGGCCACCGGCATGAATTTAATTTAATTAAATTAAATATTTCAAGCAATTTATCCCGCCCCCTGGTATGTGAGACACGTCAGCCTACTTGGATGCAACTCACAAAAAGGCCAGGCGTAGGACTGATGACCCCCTACCCCCTACCCCTTGTATCTAAATTGAGAATCGCGGTGTGATATTCATACCACACCGCGCGGCCAAGGGTCTCCACGGTCTACAGTGCCAATAGAAAAAAAAAAATTATTATATAAATTATAATTTAAAATTAATTATCTGATTGTTTTATAATAACATGTTACGATTAATTATTTTATTACATTACCTTAATTCAGTCAATGAAATGAGATAATGTAGTGATGATTATTTTATAACAATACTGTTATAAAACTGGTGATATTTTGGGGGGAGGAGGGAGGGGGTGAAAGAAAGAATAGAAAAATCAAGCTTGCCCTCGGCCGAAATTCTAGTTGAGGCCAAAGATAAGCAATACATTAAGACATTTGTCATATTCTCTTAAACAATTCTCATTAGGATTTTTCGAAAATGATGAACTTTTGGAAAGGGGAAATCATTATCAGCATGATAGTGCCAATCCAAAATAAGTTATTATAATTAATTAAATAAGGAATTAATTATGGTTGCCAGTAATAATCTCATCAATTTTGGCATTATTAATGTGTTAGACCTCTTTTCATTCTAGAGGTGTTGAACATTTTTTTTTTGATCAAATATAATTTGATTTTCACAACAATCAAATTAAATGTGTTTAGTTTAATCATTGATTTATTTATCTTGTTTTTTATTAGTTTTGTTCTCTGAAATTAAACAAATTGAAATACAATGTTTTGAAACTTTATCTGGAGAATATTTGAATATTCTTAAATCTTTATTATTCATAATAATAATAGCATTTCATATATTTTAATGATAAATAAACATAATAACAAAGCGAGACATTTATAATTTAAGGTTATTTTATTTTTAAAGCATACATTTTTTTTTTTTAAATAAAAGCTTATTCATTCAAGCTTTAAATCTCTTTGAAAATAAACAGACTCACTGTTGAGTAAGCCATTAGTCAAATTTACTTTGATTGCGTTATCACCTTTCATTTGTTTTCAACAAATCATAATATTTGCCTTTTACCTTATTCTCCATATCATACAAACCAACCACAGTGTTCTGCGTAAACTTAACTGATTTCATTGATGATTAATCATTTCTTTTATATTTATATAAAATAATTTAAATTAAATTTGTAATTCTCAATTTACCAGAGAATGCTTTAATTAATTTTTGGTAACTATTTTGGATTGATTTCATAACTTTTATAAACTATTATCCAATAAAATAAAAATTATCTTAAGAAGCAATTACTAGTTGTATTCGTAATATGTTTAATTAATTCATAAATTTATAGTTATGGAATATTATAATGATAAGTCCAATATAATGGGAATAAATAATAATAATACATAAATATATATGTATGTATATATATATATATATATATATATATATATATATATATATATATATATATATATATATATATATATTTAATTTAAAAAAAAAAAAGGTATCATTGCCAAAGGTGTTTCATCTTACATGAAGGATTATAGGAATATTTTAGAATCGGACTATATAGTACTTCAATGGAAGTCTTGAGTCAAGTTGAAAACAACAAAAATATTATAGAATGAGTGGTGTTATAAAGGTATTGAACCATCTTATAAACCACTCTAATTATACATACTAACTTTAGAGAAAAACATTGGCTTCAGTTTTGAGACTTCAGTATTTCAAATAGCACTGTCTATTATATTTCAGTATTTACATTTTTGTAAATTCCTATTATCAATTTTAAATAAATTTATGTTTTCATAAGGATTTTTTCACAGAAATAAAATAAAATTAATTAAATTTATTTTAATTTGCGTGTAATGCATAACCTTAAATTTAATTTTATATTAGTGATACCTGAATATACTCTACCAATATGAAATTAATAAAAAAAAAAATTAGACGAACTGGAACTATGCCATTATAAATATTATCATACCTTTATAAATATAATATTAATTTTTTATTCTCCTTTTCTTTCTGACTAAGGAGATGTAGCTTACTTTATCCAGATGCTATTAATAGATCTAAATATTTTATTCTCCAATATATAACTTACTATTAATTAAAAATTAAAATGATTAAGTTAATTGTAAAAAAAAAATCATCGTTTTTTATATCTCTCTAAAATGAAGCTCTGACCAATCATTAATTTTTACTCTTATACTTCAAGAGAGTTGTACACTAGAACTGTACTTCTTCATTTTTTTAGTGTTGTTTCTTCGTACAACAACAACAACTCGAAGCATTTGTGATTGCTGCCTGCCCTCAATTTAACAATGTCAACTTTGCACGTATTCAACTGGTATCGATAGTAATAGTATTAAAGATAGTACCTTGAAGACATCACTGTTATAAATTTATACTCAAGAAGATTATTAAGATTTGGATATCACTCATACTGGTTTCATTTTCTGAAGAATTATTTATATACTTTAAATTTTAACAGATCTAGAAGAAGTGAAAACACTATCTTTGCTGTAGTTGAATTTCCTCACAACTATAAAATTGTTATAAGATTAATATGTTACTTACTGTCCACTGTAAAAACATATCAATTTACAAAATACTATTTATATACAAAAATGTGTTATGATTTCGTGGGGTGAGTTCTTCAACTAGGTAACAACAATTTGGCAAAACAGGGCTAATTGTAGAGAAAGGTTCCATAGGTTAGGTCCAGAACATACTACTAGATAACTGTTGTAGGCTATCCACAAGTATATCCATTTCAAAAATAGATAAATTTACCATCAGGAAAATACTTTATTCCATAACTAGGAAAGTTCAAGAATCTTCAAACACTGAATTGGTAGTTACGTAGCTGTAGAATTCATCCCACAAACAAAAAAAATGTTTTAAATTATACTTAGGTCTCTATTCATGAAAATACAGATACGATTCACAATCTCTACAGCAGATAGTAGCAACTAGCACCTACATAAGTCCTGAGGCACTCTACCACCTTCCCACTACTTTTCTAGATTTGGGTGCAGGTAATCCCCAAAGATCCAATCAGATCCAAATTACAGTACTTAATATTGATTCTGTGAATAATAAGTGTAATTATTTTTCTTGCCACTATTATTTTTTTTTCTTAAATATGAATAACATATAAATATACAATATACAATCTGGTAATAATATATATATATATATATATATATATATATATATATATATATATATATATATATATATATATATATACCAATTACAAGTAAAAAAGTTGAATTAAAAATGTAAAAATAAATTAAATAAAATAAAGACAAAAACTGACTACGTTTTATCATTCTTAACTTAAAATAGTAACAATAAATTTTGAGTGATAAATAACATAATAATTGACAATGTGTGAAAGAGAAGGAAGCTACACTATAAAATGATATTACTAATTAAATTTCATGCATAATGGATTTTATTTAATAGTTTTTGTATAGTGTTCTTGTTTTTCTAATATGGTGTGTTATTGTATACATTTTTTATTTGAATTAAATTTCACTTAATTTTTTTTTTAAATTAGTATGTGTTAACACAGCGTTCTTTGCTGAAAGATTCATAAGTTTGTTTTGATTAATCATTCATTATTATTCACTGAAGACATGAAATCTTTTCCTTATAAATGATATATTTTTTATAACTACTAACAGTGATAATATGGTTTATAATCAGGCTATAAATGATTGCAATGAAATGAAAAAATAGTCACGGTGTAAATTTACTCTAATTACTCTACTTATATTTTTATTTTTGCTGCTAATTATTTCAATTTTTTTAATATTAATTCAAATTAATTAAAGATTATTTGCTATTGTGATCACATCTATATAATTAAATAATAATGATCATTATTTTGTTATTTTATTTGTTTAAAGTAGATCTGGTCAATCTAGCTATAATTATAATAAATTTTCAATCTAACGTGATGCACAGTTATTTGCGCATTAATTGTGTTTAGATTTTATAAAATTATCACTCAACTAATGGTAAACTGCTGCTTTTTTGGTTTATTATTTTCAATACTAGACCTTTGGAATCGACCAAAGAAAATTTTTTTGTAATTCCTCCCCAAAATTTGAGGTTTTACATTTAAAGATACGTAGAATCCAAATAAAAAAAATCCGTCCGTCCGCCGTACGCCGTACGCCGTCCGCGGCTTTTCTCCGAGACTACTGGACCGATTTTCTTGAGATTCGATACCAATGTCACAGGTCACCCCAGGATGATCCTCGGAACTCGACATTACCATCCGTTTCTTTCTTTCAAAATGGCGTCTGATTAGAGATCTTATAAGCCCATAACTCTGCCATTTATAAAGATAGAGGGGAAACATAAGGTGTTTTGGAATCAGCATAACAAGCCATTGAAAAAAAAAATCTTTATAATTGCCGATTAAAGATCTTATATGACTATAGCTCGGCCATTTTTAAAGATAGAGGGGAAATGTAAGGTGTTTTGGAATCAGCATAAGAAGGCATTAAAAAAAATAAAAAAAAATAAACGAAAAAAAATCTATAAAATTGTCGATTAAAGATCTTATATACCCATAACTCGGTCATTTATAAACATAGAGGAGAAATGTAAGGTGTTTTGGAATCAGCTTAACAAGGCATTAAAATAAAAATAAAAAAATCTCTATCTGTAAATGCTTTTGGTTTATTATTTTCAATAATAGACCTTTTGAATCGACCAAAGAAATTTTTTTTGTAACCTCCTCCCCCTCAAAATTTGAGGCTTTACGTTTCAAGATACGTAGAATCCAAATATGGAATAAAAAAAAATCCGTCCTCAAAAGCCCAATATCTATTGGGCTTCTGACTTCTTCGTATCTCTCTGCTTTATCCATCCTTGGATTATTTATGCACTTCCTTTAGCTTCGTTAGTCTTCCTTTTTTTTTTTCCTACTGAAGTACACATCCAATATTTCCTCTGTACCATTTCACCCTCTGATTACATATCCTAATCATCACAGCCTACTTGCATTGACACATTTTTTTCTTAACACTCCCAGTTCGGCACTCTTATGGCGATCATCTTGGGACAAGATTCAAATTTCTTTTCCTTTGGTGCCTACTGCTAACTTTCTTTAACTTAGACAGAACAGATATTTTTTAAATATTACTAAGTGGAAATATTAAACCATTGTGTAATAAATTGCAGCGTTTTTGGAGCTAAGTCGTAATATTCAACTTTTTATATTATTGATTTCTTTTAAGTCAATTTCTTTTCATTTTTTACTTAAGTTATTTTCATAGTTATTTTCATTTTCCTACCTCTCTTTAACTAAATAATAATCTGTATGTATTAAGATAATTTTGTTTAACATTGAGCAGATGAGATGAAAATGAGGGTGGCGCACTTAGCCGCGCGCCTGCTGATGTAGATTTGGGGGCGACTACAGGAAGGTAAAACAATGGTTTATAAGTTAAATTAAGACATATTGGTGTACACTTCTCTTGTTCACATTTAGAATATTCTTGTAATGCTTCTGGTAGCCAACATGCCATTGGCTGTCTCACCCTTATCACTATTCTGTCCCAAACTAAACTGTTTACTTTATTATGTTATAAGCCAAAAACTTTTGTAATACAAAATGGCTGTACCCAGTGTCGTACCTAGGGAGGGCGGGATTTATCACCCCGAAATGTACGAAAAATAATTAAATTTGTTTAAAGTAATATTTTTGGTGATTTCTTGTCCAATTTTCAAGGTCAATCTTAAAGCTTATTCGTAATTGGCGATTATAGACATTTAGGCGATTACTTAATTTATTATTATTAAACCTTCCCCCACCCCCTCCTTGAATAAATTTCTGGATACGTTCCTGGCTTTACCCAAGCCAAGCTATCCCCTCTCCTCACTTGCTGGCAGCGTTATTCTCAAACGTCTTGGCCATGTAAAATAAATTACTTTAAACATTTTAACATTCAGATCTTAATTAAACCTTTCAACTTTATCCCAGTGCTACCTTCCATCAGAGAAAGATCTAGTCCAATTCAGCCATTGAATCATGCAGCTTATCCATACCCAATTATAGCAAACGAAATTTAACTGTGAAAGACAAGGGAATCTTAATACGATTCTGCGAACGCCTGTCGTAAGCGAGGCCATGCTCAATTCAGCGGTGCACTGATTTACTCCAACAAAAAGCCTCAGTTATTGCAAAACTAGGTAAAAAAAATCTTAGCTTAACGGAAATTTATTTACATATTAAGCGGTCGACCATATGTTTTCTTATCGGTCCTAGCCTGACACTAGAGATGAGCAAAAAGTACTCCTGAGTAATGAGTACAGAGTACTTTACTCGCTACGTTTGCCCCTCTCTACCTGACATCGATAATATAATGTCCATCTTCCTCTTTGTATTGATGGGAATTTATGTGAAGGCATTAAAAACACTATGTTTAAATTACATTTCATTACTAAAATTACTTTTATAAATAAAAAAAAAAAAATGAAATAATCCCAAAACATTGAATGTAGCTTTAAAAATTTGTATTCATGATACTATTAAAATATTACTGCTTTAATAAGACCATAGCTGGCGACTTCCTCAATAGCTCGCTCAAGAGATAAGCAAACCCCCAATGGATCTTTGTCAATTGAGATGGAGTTTTATCGTAATTTATATTTAGTTATTTAAGTAATGGAAATATACCCATTCTCACAAACTTTATTCGGATGGGTTTGAAGATACTTTACTGTATTCTCTTCAGTAGAAATCAATTCCCAAAGTTTTCGTTAAAAAAAAAAAAAAGGAAAAAATATATCAAACTTATAAATATGCAAATTATTTACATTAATAAAAAAGTCTGGTGCGGTGCGCGCATCACACAACTTTCCCTTACCGTCCTATAATAATTATCTTTTTAATATAATTTTAAAGAATTCACATAAACACTGCTTCTAATAAACTCAGCAGCATTCACTTCTTCTCCCACTTAAGTACAATAAAACAGTTTTTTAAACAATTTTAGTACAAATCTGTACACTACCTATATATTTTAACTTTGTCAAGTTGCCAATATATTTTAAAAGTTTCTGGTTCAGTTTCCATGGAAACATTTTCTTTCCATTCAATAATGTGAAAGTAGAAATTATTAAGTTAATTTCCGCTTTTGTATTCTTAAATTACTTTATTACAGATCGTATTGTTTACTACAGATTGGCGGTTTGGTGGAAGGAGGATGTTCGGTCGCATCCGTCTCCTTTCGTATGCGCTCGGTTATCCATCTAGGCTCTAGTGCTTCTCATAAAATACACTGTATCTTTTCTAATACTGGTCCGATTTTGATGATTCTTTTATTGTTTTTTAGATAATTTAATTACCTTTCATAAAATTCTATACATAATTTACCGTAAAATGCATACTTTTTATGCTATGCGCAAATAAAATACTCTTTTCATCATAGCTTTTTCCCCTACAATTCCTCGATGATTTACTACATAACTGAAAAGTTAAAGGCCTTTATGAAGAAGAATTTAGCCAATTTTCGTTAAAATCGTTAGAGCCGTTTTCGAGAAAATAGTAAAAAATTGTAAAATCGAATATATAAAGTGGCACTTCCGGTTAGTCGATTTTGACGAAAAAGTTGCTGTAACATCACAGTCATATACCTACCTTAAATACGTAATTTGAGTATCGTACGACTTTTCGTTTTTGAGCAAGGCTGTTCACACACACACACACACACACACACACACACACACACACACACACACACACACACACACACACACACACACACACACACACGCACGCACACACACACACACACACACACGCACACACACACAGACACACAGACCATTTTGCGAGGCTTGGTCATTTGGACTCAGTGGACTTTACAACGTATATTTCAGTTGAATACTCGAATTCGAAAATTTTCACGATCGCAATACTTCCCCTTACTATATACTTCGTATTTAGGTAAGAGAAAGTAAATACAGCACTGATAACAAATATATTATTAATAATGTATTATTAATAACAAAAAACAATTACTCACCGGAATTATACTGGAAAAACCCCTTAAACCGTTTACCTATAAACACCCCACCTTTCTACCTTTCTTTCATTGCTAGTTCAGTACCAGAATAAACCAGTACAAACTTTTCTGTTTGATATAATGTACTTAAACCTTGGTGAGTACCAACATGTATTTGATTTCTTGTCTTAAATTCATAATTCATAAATGTTTTATAGTATTAATTTATATTACATTTAATTTAATGTGTATATTAATACCAATTTTAGTATTTTGAATTGCTTATTTTTGAATTTTTGTGTTATTGGAACTGAAGATGAATGTATAACATACGAAACTAGTTTTCAATAAATACAAAATTATAGAAGTGGCAAATAATTTATCAATCCCTAACTGATAACAAAGGTCATAGTTTAGGTTATAGCCGAACATAATATGGTCGACGGCTTGATGAGTACCCCAACCGATTTGTAAGACAAAGTTTTTCCCAAACATGTTGTAGTTTTCTTTAATACCCCTCATCACAACATATGACTATCTCATTAACAGGGGCGGATATCAGTGTTAAAGAAAAGGTAATCTCAATTACAATTCCTTACCAATTACTGTAATCTGGAATTGTAGAAATAAAGTTATAATTACAATTTTTAATTGAAATTACTTGATGAACCAGTGTAATTTTAATTGTGAGCCGCTATTACAATTACTATTTGGGCCATATTAATTACAATTCTTTGTAATTGCAATTTTATTTCTGCAATTACTCAAGGCCGAAATAACAGTAGAAAAAAGTTATTTCCACAAATGTGGTAAGAGATACATTTCAAAATGACGACTTTCATTGAATCGAATGCAAATCTAAAATAATTACGACAAAATTCAATATACAGTAAGTATTGCTATGATTTGAACTATAGGTAATTTTAATTGTAATTACTTACTGTCAAGAAGTAATTTTAATTGAGAGCTTCAACTACAATTACAGTAATTGAAAGGAACAATTGCAATTACTTAACACAATTACAGAAATTGCAATTGAAGATTTAATTGAATACATCTACGTTGTTACTTATGCATTGCCCTTAGAGGGAATTATAAAGGAAATTTCCACCCTATCTGGCCGGCACCTAGTGAGACCTGTGAAAGGCAAACAGTCTTTCTCCTTCATGCTTCCCCTTTGATTTCCGGAGATGTAACTTTGTTATAAAATAAACACCCCTCTGTTTACCTATAAACACCCCACCTTTCTACCTTTCTTTCATTGCCAGAATAAACCAGTATAAACTTTTATGCTTGATATAATCTACTTAAACCTTGGTGAGTACCAACATGTATATTATTTCTTGTCTTAATTAAATTAAGTAAATTCTGTTGTATAAGTTATAAGCTATACAAGTTATATAGCGAATTGTTAGAAACTTGTAAACTTGAACAACGAAATTGTTCTAAAATAAGTTTTTTTTTGTTATATAGTGTGGACCCAGCTTACGAGATCTATTTGATGTGAGGTAAATTTTTGTAAAGAAATGTTTCCAAATTATGCATAAAATTATTATTACATCTGTTCATGTCTGAAGGGAGCGGGGTAGCTCAATGGATAGGGATCTCTACAACTAATCTGAAGGTCCCGGGTTCGAAACAAGTTTTCAGCCTTGGATCGATTCTGAGGGATTGGGAGACTCTCCTGGGGCTCTCCCAGCCTCTTAATCTGATGGGTACTCTTAATTGGGGGAAAAACTTGGCGGTTGAGCGTGATCTCGGCCAAATCTCCTCCTTGCACAACAGTTGGCTCAGAAACAGTACGCTTCTTTACAGAAATTACAGAAAGTAGTGTTACAGGTTTTTTTTTTTTTTTTCCTGTCTGAAAATTATTCATTCACTTTTATTAAAGTTAATATTTTTTAAATGTAAATTCGATTATATAATAATATTTATGTTAGTACCATCAAATCCATAATGTTTAGAATCAATAAATGTTTGTTTCTGAACTTTTTACTCTCATTTTCCTTGTCCAATAATAATTTAGAATAATGTGAAATATTATATTTCAATGTGCGAAAAAATAAAGCGTTTGAAGCATAGAAACTTTTTTAATTTTTAAATCGTATGCTCAAAAGACTTGCGAGGCCTAGAATGTCTAATTGCAATTCAAATTGAGGGTTATATTGTCAGGGATTTTCTAATTTGAAAAAAAAAAAAAAAGAAGTGGGTTGGTGTCATTCAATTATAACTAATAATAATAAATTATCGCTATATTTACAAGATATATAAACTATTGGTGCCGTATCACTATTAAAAAGAAGAAATGATAGATCGCCTAGTCTCTGGTAGGAAGAAGACAGTTCCTGCCCCGATGGCAGAGAGCACTGTATAGATGATGTAGTTGACGTGGATTCCGTAAGCCTTGTTGATGGGAACGTACGTCTTCAGGCAGAGGAAGCTGGAGGAAGAAACAGTGAGCTCTGTGATGGCACTGGCGAGGGCCCGAGTAGATGTAGGAAATAGCTCAGCCTTGAGGGTCATTATCAGCGGGGATATCCCGAAGGAGGAGACGATGCAGAATCCGACAAGGCCGACGAACATGATCCACTGCTGGAGGTAGATGAAGTAGACCGCGAGGATGGCAGTGGACACTGCGCTACCGACAAGACTCCAGAACAGGAGGGGTATCCTCCCTAAGGGGTCTGTCAGGAAGGCAGCGGCGAAGGATGTGACCGTCATGGTAAGTCCCATCCCGATCGTTATCCAAGTGTGGCCGAGGGTCTCCGTGGCGTAGAGCGAGAGCGAAGGGAGGCCGTTCATCTTGCTGACAAAGCTGAGGACCTACGGAATGGATATGCATTTAGTACAGGGATCGGATCTTTTCCGTTTCGAGTATTGCAGTTACTAACCAGTGATTTAAGTGATCAATAGTATAACATATGATGTTAAAGTTTAGGTTATTAATAATGTATGCAATGACCAACAAAAATATACATTTATTTACATTGTATATAACTATAAAATAAATATGCAATATAAAAAACTTTATAGATCCAAATCTTCAGGTTAAATGCCTCATCTCCTCAATGATTTTCTGAGCCACCACACGAACCTATACCTTTAAATAGCAGACAAAACTCCCTTGATGGAGATGCTCAGATCGTGTCCATTTGGACACAGTTTTCTATAAGGAATGATACCCTGATCCATGTAATAGCGAACACAACTATCCTCGGTATTAAAATCAGTAACGAGTGTAGAGAAATTCATTATACCCAAATTTAGAACTTCGGAGTGTAAACAAAACAGGTAACGAGGTTAGTTGATAATAACAACAGATGTTATTAAGCATGAAAAATAATAGATATTGTCACATAAATCACGGGTTAGTAACTGCGGTACTCGAAACGGAAAAGACCCCAGGGATCAAACGCTGGAGTCAAATGAGTCCGTCAGAAGCAAGGGCGTACGCAGAAGTTTTTTTCAGGAGGGATTTAAAATGAAGAATGCAAAGAATCACCTAAATATCTATAATTACCAAATTTGGTGTGAGATTTAAAGATAAGCAGTAAAATTGGATCAAAGTAATTGTTAAAAATGTCAAAAATATTACTCAAAATAAAAATCTTATGTAGGTGGGTATGAAAATAAAATTTTTTAAACAGAAATTTTTGAAACGTAGGCTTGAATGTAATATTGAAACATAATTGTCTAGGGAACATTTTTTTTTTTTTAAATAATCGGAAAATCTAGGTTAATTAAAAAAATTAAATACGTTAAATAAAAAAATTTCAGTCCTGTAAAGTCAAACTATGAAAAATTTAGTGCGCACTTGCCCACATTACCTAATTACAGTTCTAAGAGTCCTTACATTTTTTGAAACTTGTCGAGTCCGGCAAGTTAAATTATCGAAATTGTGGCCGAGTGACAAACCATCAGCTCCAAAGCAACGTTTCGAACGATTGTATTTGTACATCTTCCGGCAGTTGTCGGTCAAAAGATTCTCCAATATCGATTTGTAACAATTTCGATAATTTGACTTAACGGACTCGATAAGTTTAAAAAAATGTATATCCTCTTAGAACTGGAATAAGGTAATGTTGGACGAGTGCGTACTAAATTTACATATTTCATCTTTAAAGGACTGCAAAATTTTTATTTTTGAAGCTTAATTTTCCTCTTTCTTTTTTTTTTTAATGTTCCTATACAATTATGTTTCAATATTACATTCAAGCCTACCCATTTTGTTGATATTGATAATTAAATGGAATAGTACTTTGTACGCACTTGCCCCTGCCGTAAGGGATAAGTGGGTACGAGGTATCTGGAAGAGTCATTATTCAAGCAGGAGCGGTTTTGGGGCAAGTGCAAAATAGTTCGGTTGTTCGGTTTCCGGAGGTTTATTACACTGGTTTAATCATCGAAAAAACTGAAAGCTTTTCGGAGATTCAAATTTTACAATCTTGAATTATTAAAGTAGGATGTGGAATATAATTAAATAAATAAATCGAAAAAAATATTTTTTGTTTTAATTCGCGTTTCCGTAGTTTCCACGACAAAACATGGTAGTAAGGATAACTGTGCACCACTCACACTTGTCACACAACAGAGGCCTGCGCTTGCTCCTACTATCACTGATACAGCTGTACTGCAAAAGTTGATAGTCACTTTTATATCAACATGTTGGAACTAATAATTTTACGATTCGTTAAACCTTCGCCAACTTTCGTAGCTGATTTCAGATTCATCAGTGTTTAGGCTTCATCCTCCGTAAATGGCAGCTCTTACCAGTTGAGGGTTTTAACGAGGCAATTACGCACTTATCCCAAATCACCTTACATATATCAGCTATTCCATATTCTGAATTTGGTACTATAATACTCTCCAAATATATTTGAGTTTGGTCCAAGTCATTGTAGGCTACCTAGATAACTTACTTATAGTTTTTATCTCAACTGAGAATAGCTTTATCGTCAGCATAATTAATAGTAACCTAATTTTGGAGCAGTAAAAATACAATAGATCAGAAGACACTCAAGATTTAAGCAAAGTATTTACCAGAAGTGCAGAAAGAAGCTTGAATGTTTTGCGAGTGAACAGTTCCCTCCAGTTACTCCTACTCTTTTCTTCCTCACGCAGGTGAGCGAGCATAATACCCATCTCTGCCTCGACCACTGACCCTCGAAGCCGCAGCATCGAGGCTTCGGCGGCAGGGAAGTTATTCTTTTTCAGATAGTAGAAAGGCGTCTCTGGCGCGAAGACGAATAAAAGAAAGAAGACTACTGGAATGGCCATGCAGAAGTACATGTAGCTGTTGTAGGACATGTAAGGTCCGGTACAGTACGCCAAGAGCTGGCCGATGAAGAATGTGCAGGTCAACTGTCCAGAGAGTGCGCCACGGATATCAGGCGGTGACACTTCAGCAATGTAAACCGGAGCGACCGTGGGTATGCAGCCCAGGGCCAGTCCCCCGAGAAGCCGGCCTATGTAGAGGCAGGGTATTGACCTGGTCACGAGGACCAGCAGCCAGCCGAGGAAGGCGACTGCAGTGCTCAAGAGGAGTACCGGTTTTCGGCCAATTCTGCAAATTGAAATCTTTTTTTAGAAAGTACAATATATGATTTTTTAAAAATATATTTTAGTCTTCTACTTATCACTCCATAAGACGCAAGACCACCAAGAAATGAAGTCCGTCCTGGAGAGGAGCATTAGACTCGCTATATACTGAACCCTGCAGAGACATAGCACACAGGCGGCGGATCTGAGTATCGCAGTTGACTGTGCGGCATTACACTTTGTACTCACATACTGCCATATGGCACTCCTCTTGCACCGCCACCCTCCTTTTGGTCAAACATGTGCGCGTGCTATGCTTTTGATGGATTAAATATGCGGCTCTAAATTACAGTCTCTTAAGTCCAGTAAATTAAGGAAAATTGGCAACAGTTGCACGAAGATGTGCAAGTTATACGAAGCGGAGAGGATACAGAAGGACTAAGATTAGAATCTTGAGAACACCGAAGATGTATTGTGGGAATCATAAGGATACACAAGCGGTAAGATTGGAATATTGAGAGCGCTGCTTATAGTACAGGCTATAGATGGGCAAGAAGTACTGTGAGTTACGAGTCCTGAGTATTTTATTCGAATATTCTCACTAGTCAGGATTTGATACGACTATGGATGGAAGGGGCAGCGAAGACTGGCCTACCACTTCCATTTCCAATCGTATCTAATCCCGGCTAGAGGACTAATCCGGATAAGGAATAAAATACTCGGTACTCGCTACTCAAAAGTACTTTTTGTCCATTTCTAATAGAGGTGTACTCACACGCAGCATGGTTTTGTTAAGTTCAGAAATGCATAGGACAGCATTAAGAGGAGAAAATTGTATGAAGCTTTAGATGAAATGGATATCCCTGCTAATTTGATCCGCCTACGATAAAGGACCTAAGGCACCAGGTCCGAATACAATCTGAGTGTTTCCTTAAGTTCTCATACTTTAAGCTTAATACATTTATCCTTAAAATGGTCTTGTCTGTCTTCTCTTTAACTTAGCATTGGAGAAGGTAATAAGGGATCCAGAAATCCAAACTCATGGCACGCATGGTTTTACTGACAACTTGGATATAGCAGCAAGACCCAGATACCCTTAGTAGAAGCCACGACAAAACGGCAGCGTCATCTATTGAACTTTCAATTAACCAAGCTAAGTCCAAATATGTGTATACTGGAGCCGGAGATAATAGTCTTTTAGATTTACATATTTCAGAAGATTACGGAGTTTACTTACTTGCGATCACTTGCGACTTCAGGATAGGATATGTCTGCTGAGATTATGAAGCGTCTTAATATTACCAAAAAATGCTATTTCGGTCTTCTCAAGTCCTTTTGCTGTAGGTTTGTCAGAAGGCAAACCAAGTTGATTCCTTATAAGACTTTTGTTTGTCCGGCCTCTACTAACTTAGGCCACGTAGACCTGAGCCATCTCCCAACAAGACGAAAGGTTCCTAATGATATTTGAACATAAAATTTTGCGTCCTATTATTGGACCAGTCATGGATGTGGCTAGATGGAGAATAAGAGAGAACAGGAAACTATAACGAACCGGATATTTTGTAACTTTGTGATGTTAGGCTTGATTGATGAACTAGATATCTCGAAATTTATACTTGAAGGGATCCTGCATCGGACCCCATCGAGTTCCGTAACCAGCCCGTGTTGTAGCGCCAGGTGTGGTAAACTAAGGTACTCACACATCGGCCAACATGCCGCTAGGTATGGGCGAAAGGAAAGCTCCAGCTTCGACCAAGGACACCATCCAGGAAACCTCCTCCTCGGTCATCGGGATAGAGCTGTTGGGGCCGCTGTACCAGGCAGTCAGGGGCTCTGGCCAGGCCAAGCATAATCCGGACGTCACCAGGCTTAGGTAACCTACGGCACATGCTGGTTTGAAATCAATATTTGTTGGCAATAATTTATGGTGTAAACATCATTAAAGTATTTATAACATATAAAGTGTATGCATAAGGATAGGAAGAAACTCGTTATTTCAATATACAATAATATGGTCTCCAATACCAGCTCTAAGGTCTTATCCTTATTAAAATAGTCCGGCAGGGCTTAACTGCCAAATTTTCAAAATGGCATGCTCTAAAGTAACTTAGATTTTGTTTATTTCAAATAATTTACTGTATTTTATTGTTAGAAATAATAAAAAATGGATAAATAACCTAAGGAAAAAAGGGAGAAATATTTTTCTAAGTTTACATACAAATTCCTATAGATAAATAAATGTAGGATGTATAATTTACCATTGGAAAGCTCATTACTTTAGAAAAATTGATACCAATATATAACATATAAAGTCGTAGAAGGTAATGGAAATTGAAGAAAAATGCATAAAGTTCAGTAATTGCTGTAGTAAACAATTTCTACTTTTATATTATTTAATGGACACTGATTGTTTCCATGGTATCTAATTGGAATTTTCATGAAAACTAAGTAAAAACTTTTAATTTCGCTTACTTATATAAAGAAATTACTGTTTTGAAAAAGCTAGCCTACCTGAGCCTAAACCCTACTTGAGCAGAAATCAATTTATACTCAAAGAAGAGTGGTTATTGAAAGTTGTGTGTTGCGCGGACGGCACCAGATGTTTTTCGATTGTTTTAATAGAATTACAATTTACTACTTGTTCGAATCTTGCTCGTAGCCCTGATGGCCTGAAAATGGGCCGAAACTTCGGTGGACATTAAATACCTCATAGGCAACTACTGTGCATTAATTTTGGACCACGCTCTATTCCTAGCCTTATCTTCATCTCGTTTACACTTAGCTACTTTTTAACCCTTTTAGTCCAAATCGAAAGTATTTTTTATTTATTTATATTAATTTATTTTGAGATTAAGTTTTCCCACAATGCGATGTTAAGCTATCACATGTAATATAATAAAAATAGTATATTGCCCAAATGTCATGAACAACGATATCATTGGCACTAAAAGAGTCAAAATTAAAAAAAATAATTATGAAAGTTTGGAATTATTCCTTATTTTTTTTTGGTACAACTTTGCAAACGGGTCGCATTATCACTGCCTGCTGCCGAATTTACCGAAAGGTCGTCGTACTAGCAATTTCAAGTTTGACGCTGTATGCCATTTCATGTAATATATTTTTACTTCCTGTTACGAAGTAAAGGAAGTATTGTAATCGCGAAAATTTTCGGGTTTCAGATTTCACAGGAAATATCCATTTTGACCATCCCTAAATCCATTTTGACTAGTTTCTTCGTGACGTCGGTACGTACGTTCGTTCATATTTCGCATAACTCAAAAACGGTTAGCCGTAGAAAGTTGAAATTTTATATTCAGGATTGCTGTAAAATCTAGTTGCGAACCTCCCTTTTTGGTCACTGCTTGATCACCTGAAGTGGTACTTTACTTGAAGGTCATAATTGATTTCCATCAAAAATTATATTAAAATACTATGCAAAACTTCTCAAATTTAGTATTTATATCTTATATATCGATTTAAATAACATACTAGACTTTATTTTGGTTCAAATTGGTGAGCCGAAAAGGGTACTTTACTTGAAGGTCATAATAAGCTTGTATCAAAAATTATATTTAAATTAAATATATAAATCATATGTTTCGGTAATAAAGGTTACAAACGCAATTTGGTTTCAAATCCAATTAAACATTTTTATTACTTGTTTTAAGTGTTAAAATTGTTGAAATTTAGTGTAAAATACTGGTTTTCCTTCCCATTTGTGTGTGTGTGTGTGTCAATAAATGGATGTCGCAACGCCGAGTGTCGTTTTTGAGATACTGCAATCTTCGGAAACTAGTAACCAAATTGAGAATCACTTTTTGAACCATCGATTTATTGTTTAATATGCGTACAAGGAAGTCATGTGTTATCCACATCAGATATTTTTCTTATTCTTATTATATTCTTATTCACATTATTATATTTTCTTATAATTTAAATTAAAAAATATTACATTGTAAAACTGGTATAATTTTCTCCCACAATCCGCCGCCTGTAACAAAAATACCTTACGTGTACGGTATCAATACTTCATGTACATCAATTCTCATAAATGTTACAGTATCAATACTTCATGTACATTAATTCTCATAAATGTTACAGTATCAATACTTCATGTGCATCAATTCTCATAAATGTTACAGTATCAATACTTCATGTACATCAATTCTCATAAATGTTACAGGATCAATACTTCATGTACATCAATTCTCATAAATGTTACAGTATCAATACTTCATGTACAACAATTCTCATAAATGTTACAGTATCAATACTTCATGTACAACAATTCTCATAAATGTTACAGTATCAATACTTCATGTACATCAATTCTCATAAATAATACAGTATCAATACTTCATGTACATCAATTCTCATAAATGTTACAGTATCAATACTTCATGTACAACAATTCTCATAAATGTTACAGTATCAATACTTCATGTACATCAATTCTCATAAATGCTACAGTATCAATACTTCATGTGCATCAATTCTCATAAATGTTACAGTATCAATACTTCATGTACATCAATTCTCATAAATGTTACAGTATCAATACTTCATGTACATCAATTCTCATAAATGTTACAGTATCAATACTTCATGTACATCAATTCTCATAAATGTTACAGTATCAATACTTCATGTACATCAATTCTCATAAATGCTACAGTATCAATACTTCATGTGCATCAATTCTCATAAATGTTACAGTATCAATACTTCATGTACATCAATTCTCATAAATGTTACAGTATCAATACTTCATGTACATCAATTCTCATAAATGTTACAGTATCAATACTTCATGTACACCAATTCTCATAAATGTTACAGTATCAATACTTCATGTGCATCAATTCTCATAAATGTTACAGTATCAATACTTCATGTGCATCAATTCTCATAAATGTTACAGTATCAATACTTCATGTACACCAATTCTCATAAATGTTACAGTATCAATACTTCATGTGCATCAATTCTCATAAATGTTACAGTATCAATACTTCATGTACATCAATTCTCATAAATGTTACAGTATCAATACTTCATGTACATCAATTCTCATAAATGTTACAGTATCAATACTTCATGTACATCAATTCTCATAAATGTTACAGTATCAATACTTCATGTACATCAAATCTCATAAATGCTACAGTATCAATACTTCATTTACATCAAATCTCATAAATGCTACAGTATCAATACTTCATGTACATCAATTCTCATAAATGTTACAGTATCAATACTTCATGTACATCAATTCTCATAAATGTTACAGTATCAATACTTCATGTACATCAATTCTCATAAATGTTACAGAAATCATGTTGACTTGTGTAATTTTTATTTCTTCTGTCAATTTTTGGTTCCTCCTTCTGCTCTTTCATATAGTTTATGTATTATCTTAAGTATGCAAAAACATATTGTGTTTTTTATTGAAAAGTAATAATAGTAAATCATAATGATATGATAACAACATTATACACATTGATCTAATGACACGACATATGCTTCCGCCAACAGGCAGTTTAGACAACTGCAATATAGCTACAGTTGTTTACGATCATGTTTATGCATGAGCCCATGACTATGCATAGCCCTAGGGAGTTGTAGAATCAGATGTCAGTCTTATCTCTATTATCAATTTATGTCTCTACCTTTTCTGAAATATAGTTATGAAAAAAGTCAATTAATTTAATAATCATTTATAGTAAAAAAGTTAAAGATTACTTCAATTAATGTTATGAATAAATAAAATATCCATAAACTGACAACTAAAGTAAAGTTTTCATAAAAACAAGGTCAGTAAAATAAAATATAGTTGCATCATTTTACCCCAGACAGCGCCATTGTAGGTACCGTCAACTCGAGCAACTTTGCCACTTTTGAAAACAATAATATTGGATGCCAAAGTTAAAAAGGCGTTAGAAGATTATCACTTTTATCCTATTTGTGGATAAATCCATTTAATTGTTTTGTTTCTCTGAAAACATAAGAAAATAAACTAATCTGTATTTAAAATTTTAATTTACCTTACTAAAAGTTGATCGAGTACAAAAAATTGAAATAATCAGCGCACTCACAATCACTCATTTAACATTCTAAATCCTGCCATTTGTGCTTTTCGTACAATAGCATGCTATACTTCACAATAGAAAACCAGTCAAATAACAGGCTCACTTTAGCGAACCTTATTGAGTACTAAATACTGTGTCACTCAGCTAAATGGCGGCCATATTGTTTTGTCAAATCACAGAAGTCTGTATGAGGTTTCAAGCGTTATTTGTTTACTTCCTTTAGTTTAAAGATATTTAATAATTCTTAATTAAATAATTTTAATTTTTCAAGTCTGTTGATTTTATTACCTACCGTAATTGAAAAGGTACAGAAAACTTACAACACAGAACAGTAAAAATGTTTTCAAAACAGTCCTTTGCTGCTACATGCTCTGTTACAATACTTCCACGATTTAGTAGTTCTACCAAACAGTTAAACGCCAAAATTTCTCGTTTCTCACTAATTTTAGGCATAATGATTTAAATGTGTGAAAAATTAATAAAAAGTTCAAGATTCACTAGAATAAATAAAATATCCATAAACTGACAACTAAAGTAAAGGTTTCATAAAAACAAGGTTAGTAAAATAAAATAAAGTTGTCTAATCAATTTACTGTCAAGTAGTTTGGTTCTCGGATAATTATTATACTGGTGTAATCATCCAAAACAGCCAAACCTTATCTGAGATTAATATTTTACAATCTTCATCGAGTTATGAAAGTGGAATGTGAACTATAATTAAATAAGTGTATTGAAAAAAATATTTTTTGCTTTTAATTCGCTTGGCTCGACAAAACATGACAGTAAGGGTAAATGTACACCAGGCACACTGGTCACACAACAGAGGGCTGCACTTGCCCCTGCTATCATGCTTTGCTGCGTGACTGCGGACAAGCACATAAAAAATAAAAAAACTGTCAACGAGAAATTTAAATCAGAAAATATTTTGAAGAAAAGCTTCTGTAGGTTCCGCTCATGACAAAAAATATCTGGTGCGGTGCGCGCATCACACAACTTTCCCTTACCGTCCTATACTAATTATCTTTTCAATACAATTTTAAAGAGTTCACATAAACACTGCTTCTAATAAACTCAGCAGCCTACACATCTTCTCCCGCTAAAGCACAATAAAAAAAGTTTTTTAAACACGTTTAGTACAAAAATTCTGTACACTACCTATATATTTTAACTTTGTCAAGTTGCAAACATATTTTAAAAGTTTCTGGTTTAGTTTCCATGGAAATATTTTTTTCCATTAAATAATGCGAAAGTAGAAATATTTAAGTTAATTTCCGCTTTTGTATTCTTAAATTACTTTATTACAGAGCGTATTGTTTACTACAGATTGGCGGATTGGTGGGAGGAGGTTCGGTCGAATTCGTCTCCTTTCGGATGCGCTTGGTTATCCATCTAGGGTCTTGTGCTCCTCATAAAATGCAATGTATCTTTGCTAATACTGGTCCGATTTTGATGATTCTTTTATTATTTTTTAGATAATTTAATTACATTTCGTACAATTTACCCATAATTTACCGTAGAATGCATACTTTTTAAGCTATACGCAAATAAAGTATTATTTTCATCATAACTTTTTTTCCTGCAATTCCTCAGTGATTTACTACATAAATGAAAAGTTAAAGACCTTTATGAAGAATAATTTAGGCAAGTTTCATCGAAATCGTTAGAGCCGTTTTCGAGAAAAATCTAAAAAAGTGTAAAATCCATGATATAATAGCTATTTCCAGTTACTCCGATGCGCTGTATCTTTGCTAATACTAGTCCGATTTTGATGATTCTTTTATTGTTTTTTAGATAATTTAATTACCTTTCATACAATTTTGCACGTAATTTACCGTAAAATGTATACTTTTTATACTATGCGCAAATAAAATATTCTTTTCATCATAACTTTTTTCTCTGCAATTTCTCGGTGATTTACTACATAAATGAAAAGTTAAAAGCCTTTATGAAGACTAATTTAGGCAAGTTTCATCAAAATCGTTAGAGCCGTTTTCGAGAAAATTGTAAAAATGTGTAAAATCGATTATATAAAGTGGCACTTCCGATTAGCCGATTTTGACGAAAATGTTGCTGTAACATCACATGCACGTGCCAACCTTAAATACGTAATTTCAGTATCCTACAGCTGTCCTTTTTTGAGCTAGACTGATCACATGCACTCAGACCATTTTGCGAGACTTGGTCATTTGGACTCAGGGGACCTTAAAACATCTATTTCCGTCGAAAATTCGAATTCGAAAATTTTCACGATCGCAATACTTCCCCTTACTATGTACTACGTATATAGGTAAGGGGAAGTAAAAAAAGGCCTAATTGTAGATAAACGCCGATACAGCTGTACTGCAAAAGTTGAAAGACACGACATTATCAACAGGTTGGAATTAATACCTTTACAACTCGTTATACTTCACCTTAGCGAACTCGTGGCTGATTTCTGATACATTAGTGTTCAGGCTTCATGTTCCTTAAAGGGCAGCTCTTACCTAATTTAACGAGACAATTACGTACTAACCCCGAAAACGCAGGTATTCTACTTCATCCTTCAAAAAGTGGCAAAGATGCCCCAGGTCTGGAAATGTTGTTCTAGTTGACGATATCTATTTAACAATATAAGATAGTACTTGAACTGGGTCACACATAACCCTAAATTTAGTAAGCTAAGCAAGATTGTGTGTACCTCTTTCATGTATTAGGTCATCCTATAAGTAATTCGGATTTTAAAAATCAGTCTTTATGTTGATATTTCTAATCCCTCCTTTACAATTGAATTGTGTTTACATATTTTGTTTATTACAGTATTACGTACTCTTCTATTTATCATGTTTTGTTGGAGAAAATTAGTTAGTCTGTGCTGAAATTTCGATTAAAATGGATCTGATGACAAATGACGATGGACAGTAGAATGAGCCGATCCAAATTTTTCTCCTGATTCTTCAACTGTTAAAACAGGATTTTCTTCAACAGTAGCCTCCAGGAGTTTGTCGTCAAGCTCTATTGGTCGACCTGTCCGAGGCTCGTCTTCAAGTTTGCGGTTTCCCGCTCGAAACTTTTCAAACCAAATGACGTTTTCTCCATATATTTCTGCAAATTTCCGATAAGCTGAAGAATCATTTTCTCCTTTATCGAATTCCCAAAGCGGGAGAGATCCATTTTAATTGAAATTTCAGCACAGACTAACTTTATGCAACAAAAACTTGATGGGATGCTATAATAAACAAAATATGTAAACACAATTCAATTGTAAACGAGGGATCAATAATATTAATATAAACAGACAGATTTATAAAAACCGACATTACTTATGATATGGACTGATATATATTTTAATAAAAACGAAAAGTTTTACTAAACACTAGTTTAACCGTATCCTTTTATGTTATTTCAGGAGCTTATATGCAAATCCTCACATTGAACTCACGCTATTTCAGGTATCAATAGATGTCGAGATTAGAAGATATTAATAACGAGGTAGAAAATTAAATTAATTGACCACAAACAGTCCTTAACCAGGAACATATCTCATCGTATCAACGTATAGCAACATGTTAAACATTATTATAACAAATAAATTTATTACGAGATAAAACTATAAAGATAAAGTATTGTATTACTTATAGCTGGAAACAATATGGAATGAAACTTCATTTGTAAACATCCTATCAAATGGATTTCGTTAACTTGTCTCTTCAGTCGTAAAAGTAACTATTTTTTTAAAAAAAGTACACTGCATATAACTTAATGATTGTTTAGAATAAAATTCTGGCCGTTTCCCAAAGAAAAAAAATCAGCCTATTGCTTTTATTATTTTTTTTTATTAACTTAGCGCTTGAATTTGTGGTAACTATGGTAACGTTAACAAAATATATCCATTGGAGGAATAGAACGAAAAAAAATATTTGTTGTGGAAAACACACGACTTCCTTGTACGCCTATTAAACTATAAATCGGTGGCTCAAAAAGTGATCCTCAATTTGGTTACGTTTCCGAAGATTGCAGTATCTCAAAAACGACACTCGGCGTCGCGACATCCATTTATTGACACACACACACAAATGGGGAGGAAAACTAGTATTTTACACTAAATTTCAACACTTAAAACAAGTAATAAAAATGTTTAATTAGATTGGGAAAAAAATGAGTTTATAACCTTTATTACCGAAACATGTGATCTCTGTAATAAATTTCAATATACCTTTTGATGTAAGTTTTTTATGACCTTCAAGTAAAGTACCCCTTTCGGATCTTCAATTTCAGCCAAGATCTATTAAATTACTTATATTGATATAAGAGTCTAATTTACCAAATTTAAGATGTTTTACATATCTATATGTTTATATGTTTTACATGTTTTACATTATATTTTAATATACTTTTTGATGAAAGTCTAATATGACCTTCAAGTAAAGTACAACTTCCGGTTTGCCAATGTTTACCAAAATTTATTATGTTGTTTATATTAATATGTGTGTCATAAATACTAAATTTGAGAAGTTTTGCATAATATTTTAATATCATTTTTGATGAAAATCAGTAATGACCTGCTAGTAAAGTACCACTTTCTGTAATCATACAGTGACCAAAAAGGGAGGTTCACAATTAGATTATATAATAATCCTAAATACAAAATTTTAACTTTCTACGGCTAACCGTTTTTGAGTTATGCGAGATACGTACGAACGTCCCAACGTACGTACAGACGTCACGACGAAACTAGTCAAAATGGATTTAGGGATGGTCAAAATGGATATTTCCGTTGAAAACTGAAAACCGAAAATTTTCGCGATTACAATACTTTCTTTACTGAGTACAAGGAAGTAAAAATTATACATTACATATACACACACATAGGGGTTATTTTACATCGATGTTTTTAAATCTAATTTATATTTTTAAATTTATATTTTATATTCTCATTCTTCTCTATGATTTCCTAGCCCCAGTAGTTTTTACTTCCTTGTGCGAAGAAAGGAAGTATTGTAATCGCGAAAATTTTCGGCTCAGATTTGAACGTAAATATCCATTTTGACCATCTCTGAATCCATTTTGGCTAGTTTCTTCATGGCGTCTGTACGTACGTTCTTACGTGTGTATCTCGCAAAACTCAAAAACGGTTAGCTATAGAAAGTTAAAATTTTGTATTTAGATTTGTTGTAAAATTTTTGGTCACTATATGATCACCGGAGGTAGTACTTTACTTGAAGTTCATAATTGATTCCCATAAAAAATTATATTAAAATATAATGAAAAACTTCTCAAATTTAGTACTTAAGACTCACATATTAATATAAACAACATAATAGATTTTGGTCTTAATGGGGAAACCGGAAGCGGTACTTTACTTGAAGGTCATATTGAACTTTCATCAAAAATTATATTATAATATAATGTAAATCATCTCAAATTTGGTAAATAGAAGTTTTATATCGAAATGAACGTGTTTGCTAGATTTTGGTTACAATTGGTAAGCCGAAAAGGTTACTTTACTTGAAGGTCACATCTTACATCAAAAATTATATTATAATATAATGTAAATCATCTCAAATTTGGTAAATAGAAGTTTTATATCGAAATGAACGTGTTTGCTAGATTTTGGTTACAATTGGTAAGCCGAAAAGGTTACTTTACTTGAAGGTCACATCTTACATCAAAAAGTATATTTAAATTAAATACAGAAATCATATGTTTTGGGTAATAAAGATTTGGTTTCCAATCCAATTAAACATTTTTATTACATTTTTTAAGTGTTAAAATTTAGTGTAAAATACTGGTTTTCCTCCCCATTTGTGTGTGTGTGTGTGTTAATAAACGGCTGTCGTGACGCTGTGTCGTTTTTGAGATACTGCAATCTTGGGAAACTAGTAACCAAATTGAGGATCACTTTTTGAGCCACCGATTTATAGTTTAATAGGCGCACATGGAAGTCATGTGTTGTCCATATCAGATATTTTAGTTTGGATAGGCTAGTTTTTAGTCGTATTTTCCCCGAATAAAATAGGCAATTAACCTGGGCCGAAGGTCAGCGGAGAGGCGCGGTATTTTTATCAGTTTCATAACCTTTTGGATATGTGGATAATTTTTAATTTTATCATAATCCGAGCAGAATATCCTTCTTCTAAGCGAAGAAGTTAAAGGCCTAATAATGTAATATTTTTTTATTTTGCAAATTAATTTAATTAATATTGTCTATATTTAACAAGTCTGTAAATAGTGGACTTGTTAATAGTGATATTTTTTTTTAATAGCATTTTTTTTAATAGGTTCCTGTTTATAATTGCTTCTGTATACTTAATAAAAATATTTGTTTGTTTTCTATAAGTAGCTTATGACCATTAATATTTGCCTTCTGTTTTTTTTTTTAATCATATGTGTTGTTTTTTGGTTAAGTGGTAATAAACTCAGTAAAGGATTTATCTGCTACCCTGTGTTTATAGAAACTTTGGGACTAGTTTGTTATAGATCCCACCAAAAAAACTACTCCATATCTCTGCTAATACTAGTCCAATTTCGACAATTTATTTTTGGATTCGTAGAAAATTGTAAAAAAACTTTCGATTGGTTTTAACAAAAACGGTACTAGTTCGTTATACTCTCCACCACTAACATATAAAAAAAATGGAATAATCACGAAACTTCAAATATATGTGCCGGCGTTAAAAATTCGTATTCAATGGAATTATTAAAATGATTACTGTTTTAATAAGATTTCCACAGCTGCAGATTTCCACTGGCTGCTATCGCTCAAGAGATGTACGAACCCCCAATGGATTCTTTTCAGTTGAGATCGGGGGCTTACCGTAATTTAAATTTGTGTAATGGAAATGTTTCTTCTAAGATTTTTATTTCCAAAATTTTGGGATTATAGCATCGAAGAAAGCCCCTGAGATTAGGCATTCTACTTGTATTGCATAATTTGAGCTTTGTGTATCTCTCGAGCGAGTGGAAATCGACAGATATTATCAAATTAATTCAGTAATCATTTAAATATTTCCAATGAATCAGTATTTAATTTTTTAACAATAGCAACAGTAATTCCCATAAATACGAAGAAGAAAATTCACGCAATTAAATTTTGTTGAAAAGAAAATTTTGTTATAGTCAATCGAAAGGTAATTAAATTTCCTTCAAAACAAAAAAAATATCATCGAAATCGGGACAGTATTAGCAGAGATATATTTTTTTTTATTTTATTGCTTGTTTTTTTTCTGTATGTGGCGTATAACAAACCAGTATCGAACATATTTTTATTCAACATAAAATTTTATTATTAGGATGTGTTTTATTAGGAGCGATGTGCTGTTTCTGTTATATAATATTTCATGTGAGTCTTTAGTCTGTATTTACCTGATCTTGTATTTTTCTGCCTTGATTGGTTACTTATTTACTGGTATTTGAGAAACTTGTGAATTGTTGTTGCCTTCTTGTGAATTGATCTTTTTGTATTTTTGCTCTTTTTAATTAATTTATTTTACAGTAAATGGAATAGTGATTTTTATTTGGAGAAAAAGGAGAAGAGTAACACTGGTTTAATATTTAAAAAATTCTTATATTTACAACATACAAAAAAAGTATTTACAGCGGTATACTGTGACCTATCACGATTATCCAGCATCCATGACTGTTTTTGAAGTCTCGGTAAGGAAGAAGACAGACCCTGCTCCGATGACAGATAATACAGTATAGATGATGAAGTTGACGGAGGTCCCGTAGGCGTTGTTGATGGGGATGAACATCTTGAGGCAGATGAAGCTGGAGGCTGAGAGGGTTAGTTCCGTGATCGCGCTGGCTAAGGCCCGGGTGGAAGTTGGAAACAGCTCAGCCTGGAGGGTCATGATCAACGGGGATATCCCGATGGAAGAGATGATACAGAAGCTTATGAGACCGACGAACATGATCCACCTTTCGAGGTAGACGAAGTAAACAGCGAGGATGGCTGTGGCCACTGCGCTACCCAGAAGGCTCCAGACGAGGAGGGGTTTCCTGCCGAAGGGGTCGGTCAAGAAGGCAGCGACGAAGGATGTGACGGTCATGATGATGCCCATCCCGATCGTGATCCAAGTCTCGCCGAGGGTCTCCGTGGCGTAGAGCGAGAGCGAAGGCAGTCCGTTCATGTGGCTCACGAAGCTGAGCACCTATGGCATGTCACTTATTATACAATTATATTATACAATTACGACAAGAATTGTGAACAATATATTAGTCATGAGCGGTAAACATCCTCAGTAAATTCTCTTAACTATAACTATTCTCTAAACTAATATTTTAATATTTGAATAAAAAACATTATTTGTTTCCTATTGGAGTGAGTTTTGGTTGACCGTAGATGTATATCTTAAGGAAGAAGTTGGTCGGGGGAGTGCGGTCAAAAAGTAACACTTTACTAAGTAATACTTATATATTTTGTGGCAACGTTTCGGCCTAAGTTTTAGGCCATCTTCAGGGCTAAAAGAAAAAAACAAAATAACAACAATGAAAAACGACAGGGGTAGTACCAGTAACAGTAAAAAATGACAAAAACAGAAATTACAAATAAGATAAAAAAGTATGAAGTATAAAAAGAAAAAGTTAACACTAAATTACATAATGCAAGTGACTAATGAAAAAATATAATAAAATAATAATGTAAAAATTAATTGAAATTAAAATAATGAGTTATTTACACAGGGAATAGGAGCGTAAATGATCTTGATGCCCGCGTAAAAATATTTAAAACCCAACGTATTCCGTCTCGATCCGTCGACTCTTAATCGTCAAATCTTTGAAACCTCCCAGTTTTTTTCATCACTTTTATTTAAGCCCTAGTAAGAATTTAAGTAACAAAATTGTAATTCGTCACATTTCCATGAAATTCCCTTTCTTTCGACACCTCATTCATCAAAATCCATCGCTCCTGAGAGCCGGAAAAGGGATCTATACTACCGTAATAATATATAGGCGTGATATATTTTATTAATATTCATTTTTTAATCTCTTAAGTAAATGTTTTATACTGATTTAAGATAGGTGACTCCGAAGTCTGTTTTTAATAAGTGTTTAATAATAGAGCCGAAAACATTAAGAAGTCGTATGCTATATAAAAAAAATCTGGTGCGGTGCGCGCATCACACAACTTTCCCTTACCGTCCTATAATAATTATCTTTTTAATATAATTTTAAAAAGTTCACATAAACAATGCTTGAAATAAATTAGCAGCACTCACTTCTTCACATCTTCTCCCACTTCAGTACAATAAAACGTTTTTTAAACAATTTTAGTACAACAATTCTGTACACTATCTATATTTTTTAACTTCGTTAAGTTGCAAATATATTTTAAAAGTTTCGGTTTAGTTTTCATGGAAATATTTTCTTTCCATTAAATAATATGAAAGTAGAAATTATTAAGTTAACTTCCGCTTTTGTATTCTTAAATTACTTTATTACAGAGTATATTGTTTATAACAGATTAGTGGGAGAAGGTTCGGTCGCATCCGTCTCCTTTCTGATGCGCTTGGTTATCCATCTAGGGTCTTGTGCTCCTCATAAAATACGCTTTATCTTTGCTAATACTGGTCCGATTTTGATGATTCTTTTTTTGTTTTTAGATAATTTAATAACCTTTCATACAATTCTATACATAATTGAATACAAATTGCATGCTTTTTAAGTTAAGCGCAAGTAAAATATTCTTTTCGTCATAACTTTTTTCGCTGCATTTCCTCGATCATATACTTCATAAATGAAAAGTTAAAGGTCTTTAAGGAGAAGACATACACACAATCTTGCTCAGCTTACTAAATTTAGGGTTATGTGTGACTCTCTGGCAAAGACGAAAGACGGCAAAGCAAGGCTGTCATCAGACAAAGATGGCTGGCCTCAAACCCAACACACAACCCTCAGGATGACTACTTCCAATTAAGCAGACAAATAACCAATTAACAAGTAACCATTTTCAGAATAAGGACCGGACACAACCGTCTTAAATCCCACTCCCAAAAACTAAACATAGGAACTAGACCTTTATGCAACTGTGGAGAAGCTGAACAAACATCAGACCACATATTACAATCCTGCAAACTGCTAAGAAATTTGCAAGAAAAGATCTGGCCAGTGCCAGTGTCACTGGAGAGGAAACTTTACGGGAGTCTGGAGGATCTCGAGAGGACTGCCGAGTTCTCATCTCCTGTCATGGTCATTTAAATGGAAGGAACGAGGAAGAAGAAGAAGAAGAAAAGTTAAAGGCCTTTATGAAGAATAATTTAGGCAAGTTTCATCAAAATCGTTAGAGCCGTTTTCGAGAAAATTGTAAAAAAGTGTAAAATCGGTTATATAAAGTAGCACTTCCGGTTAATCGATTTTGACGAAAAAGTTGCTGTAACATCACAGCCATATACCTACTTTAAATATGAAATTTCAGTATCGTACGACTTTTCGTTTTTGAGCTAGGCTGTTCACATACACAAACACACAGACCATTTTGCGAGGCTTGGTCATTTGGACTCAGTGGACCTTAAAACGTGTATTTCCATTGAAAACTCGAATTTGAAAATTTTCACGATCGCAATACTTCCCCTCACTATATACTTCGTATATAGGTAAGGGAAAGTAATAAAAAACAACTTTGCAAAATGCATAACAGGCCTGTTTTAACATTGCCTCAAATATCTGGCTTGTCTAGGTCACTTTCTAACAGTAAACTGCTCTTCGTAAGAAAGGTATTAAGAAAAATGTTTGGAGCTGTATGAGTTGGTTATCAAGTCAGACTGAGGCATAATTCAGAGCTGTACCGGATTTTCCAGGATGCGGCATACCGGGATTTCCAGGCTAAGATAAGTTGGGCATGTGACTAGGATAAAGTACGACGTTAGTTAAAAAAGAATTTTTGCGTTGGAATCCTTCTGACGAAGCAATAAGATACCTGGGGTTTATCTAGATCGTCGCCTTACATGGAATCATCAAATCAATATTAAATTAACACAGACCTATGCAAGGCTGACAATGCTCTATCCTCTTATCAACAGAAAATCCAGTCTAAAACCAGAAACAACTATCTTAATATACAAGACAATTACTGATGTAGGTTTGTGAATTGTGGGGTGCAGCATCATGTACAAAACGAAAAAAATTACAAACTCTTAAAAATAAGATTCTAAGAATTTCAGTAGATGCCCCCTGGTTCATAAGAACTAGTCAACTACGTCGAGAGCTACAAGTTGAAACAACAGAAGAATTCATAAAAATACGCTTCATCAAATTCCATTTCCAGTTGCCAAACGTTAAAGGTGCGATAACTTACAACATAGGAATTCCAATATTATCCCGTAGAATAGAGCCCAGAATGATACAAGATATTCTGTTTTGAAGTCTATTATTATTTTATCACTATAAAAGTACATCATTTATATTATTTATTTGTATTAGTAATACTATTATTATTTTTTTAAATATTCTTTGTAGTAGAGGGAAAACAGGCGAGCTGGGACACCATTTCCTCCATCCCTCCACAGCTAATCTTAAGTGCCACTTGGTCTTGCCTCGACCCTACCTTAACCACCATGTGGTCTAACCTCGACCTAACCTTAACTATTAGGCCACGCCCCTTTTTAGTCACGTGACATGTACCCCCGCCCCTTTTTAGTCACGTGATCCAGTCACGCAACTCCTTGCACCACCCACATGGTTTAGTCACGTGACCCGCGGCACGTCCTAGAGCATGTGTGTGCCCGGACGCCATTTTATTTTTCTACCGTTTGAGAGACCCAAAAGAAGGGTCAAGTATCCACCTTGCTTTCAGAGCATGAAAAGAAGTCACGTGACTGGATCACGTGACTAAAAAGGGGCGTGGCGTAATAGTTAAGGTTAGGTCGAGGTGAGACCACGTGGTGGTTAAGGTAGGGTCGAGGCAAGACCACATGGCACTTAAGGTTAGCGGTGGAGGGGATGGAGGAAATGGTGTCCCAGCTCGCCTGTTTTCCTTCTACTCTTTGTTTTTTTTTTCAAATTAGTTTATTTTCTTTTCATTGTATATTTATTTTTCCTTATTGTTTTTTTATTTATTTTTCTTAGCCTTTACAATATTATCTTTTTAATTTTGTAATTTTTCATTTTATCATTATGATTGCATTTTCTGTCCAAGTTAATTTAGTATTATAGTTTATTTATGAATTTTATAAATCCAAGATTTATTCCATGATTATAAAAAATATGCGTCGATAGGTATGTCTCTTGTTTGAGACTATATCTCCCCATTGACAATTTTTAAAAATATTGTCAACTGTTAAAAAACCCATGTAAGACTCTCCAAGTCGATCTGGAAATAAACAATAAACAAAACAAAAAAGAATTCTCCGTGGATATGTGTATAGAAGAATGGGGCATGGACGACCATGGCTAAGATGTGCAGAAGAGGTCGAGGGAGATGCAGATGGCTTCATTGGATCGAGAGCTTGGCGGATCCTGGCACAAGATAGACCAAGAGCTGAGGCTAAAAAACGTTTTTGATTTCAAGAAAACTTTCGATCGTGTAGGCCGTAATTACTCCCAAAATAGAATGGAAATATGGACGTCTGTCACTCAAGATCGGTTCCAATCAAATTTTATAGGTCAACGAATTTGTCAGTTTCGTAACTTTTTTCAGATTTTCCTCCGTAACTCGCTTCCAGTGAACTTTAGGTAAGACTTTGTAATACCAATTTTAAAGAAAGTTTAATTTCCTACAAGTTTTATACGCACATTTTAAAATTTGGAACGGCTATTGAGATGCGGGGTCGTAAAAATTTGCAAAATGTAAGAAAGCCTCCGCAAAAAGTTTTCGGTGGTTTCGGCTTAATAACTATTTTTAGTGCAATTTAGTGCAAAATTAGTAATAAGCAATCTTTTTGAGGATTAAATTTTCTACAAGATTCATACAAAATATTTGTTATTACTGTCAACAGACGTCAAGAAATATCGAAATAATAATTTTAGAGAAAATGGTTATTTTACATATTTTCCTCATTAACTCACTTCCAGTGCATTTGAGGTAAAACTTTATCATTACCAATTTTAAAGGACCTTAAATTTCCTGCAGTTTTTATAGGTAATATCCTAAGCTGCTGAGATGCGGGACTATGTACATTTGCAAAATGTCGAGAAAACGCAAAAAGTTATATATTCGGTGGTTTCACTTTAATTACTATATTTCAGTATAAAATGCTTAATTACCGATCTTGTAGAAGAATAAATTTTCCACAAGATTCTTACAAAAAATTTGTAATTACTCTCGACAGGCGCCAAGAGTAATTACAAGTTGATTACAACAATTTTTCATTTTCTAAGATTTTTATATCAATATCACTTGGCGTCTGTTGAGAGTAATTACAAATATTTTGAATGAATCTTATAGAAAATTTAATTCTCTATAATATTACGCAAAAAAAGAAGGTTATTCAAGCGAAACCAGTGAATGTCTAACTTTTTCCGTTTTCTTGACATTTTGCAGGTGTTAACAGTCTTGCATATTAGCAGCTGTTCCGAATTTTAAAATATATTACATAAAAATTTGCAGGAAATTGAACGTTTATAAAAATTGGTAATGATAAAGTTTTATCTAAAATGCACTGGAACCTAATTACTGACAAAAATCTTAAAAATAATCACTTTCTCTCAAATTGTTATTTCAATATTTCTTGGCGTCTGTTGAAAGCAATTACAAATATTTTGCATGAATCTTGCAGAAAATTTAAGCTTCTATACAAGGTAGGTTATTATGCATTTTGCAATAAAAAATACTTATTAAGGTGAAACCACTGAATATCTTTTAGCGTTGTTTTTTTACATTATGCAGATTTTTACGGACCCGCATCTCAATAGCTGTTCAGAATTTTAAAAGATATTGTAGATAATTGGAGGAATTTGACTATGACGCCAAGTTTGCGTCAACAATAGACTGTGCTTTCATTACAGAAAGCAGAAACTAAATTGTCTTTTCAAACTCAACAAGAAGTTCTCCTGCCTTGCCAAGTTCATACCCAACAATAATCAGTTATCGTCAATGACTCAATGTTTGTGATCAGTGGCGTAAGCAATTGGAGGTTTGTATTTTGATTAGTAATTATACAATAAAATAACAATATCGATCAACAAATCGAAACAACAATACATTAAATTGTATTTGGCGATTCTATACACTTATTATTAGGTGATTACTTGTCTTCTACTTATCAAATCATCCTCCCCCCCCCCCAATAAAAAATTAAAAATCTGCTTACGCTGCTGCGTCTGAATGAACCAACAGTCTATGCACGCCGTAAAATAGAAAATTTGTGAGAAATTCGATAAAATGGAGGATAATATAGCTTTCATTTAGGCTCCATCCCGTAGCCATAGGGAGTTTGGAAGATGAAAAGCCAGATAAATAGTGTCGAATCACATCGGGGATTAAGAAAAAACCTTCCAATTAATAAATAGTGTAAATTAAAGTGTTGATGGATAAACGTTCTAGTGCATAGGTTGGTCCTTCATTCAAATGTCGCACCTCGCAAGGTGGCTGTTTTAAATACTGAATTGGATTCGAAGCCAAATTTATCTATTAATTATTATCTTCAGGCAAAGTTGGGGGAAAAAAATTGTCGTTGAACCCCTAAAATCAGTAATGAATCTCGCATAAAAGTCCTCGTTCTTTCAACCGGAGCAGACAATTTATCAATTTTCGTTGTTGGTATTAACAGATTTTTTTTTTACTAATACTGAAGACATTCTTTGAACAAGTGTGTTTTTATGCACAAGATTTTTCGAAGATGAGAATGTTCAGTGAATAAAGTTATTACCTGAAGCACAGTGAGAACCTTAAATGTTTTGAGTGTAAACAGTTCTCTCCAGCTACCCTTGCTCTCGTCTTGGTCGTTCTTTAGCTGAGCGAACATCTGGTTCAATTCGTCCTGGACCACTGTTCCCCGAAGCCGCGCCATCGAGGCTTCGGCAGCCACCAAGTTATTCTTTTTCAGATAGTAGTAGGGGGTCTCTGGTGCGAAGACGAATGAAAGGAAGAAGACAACAGGAATGGCCATGCAGAAGCACATGTAGCTGTTGTAGGACATGTAAGGTCCGGTACAGTACGCCAAGAGCTGGCCGATGAAGAACATGCATATCAACTGCCCTGAGAGCGCACCACGGATTTCCGGCGGTGCCACTTCAGCAATGTAAATTGGGGCGACCGTGGGTGTGCAGCCCAGAGTCAGCCCCCCAAGAATCCTTGCCAGGTAGAGGCAGGGTATAGATCTGGTCACGAGGATTAGCAGCCAGCCGAGGAAGGCGATGGCAGCGCTCAAGAGAAGTATTGGTTTTCGGCCAACTCTGCAAGATGTAAAAAAAAAAGAAAAAAAAAAGTAAATTACGAAAATATAAATTAAATGAAGAAATAGTTTGAACAACTAAGTAAAAGTCTATTGGATTTTTCTTTAAACAGTAAAGCAAAGAGAACAAAAGAAGTCATCTGAAAATTAGATAAAGGTTGGAGGATAGGAAGGTGGTGTTTCTGGTATTGGTGGGAACAACTAGTCCGGCAATTGGGCCTTTATACATTTGCCAAGCCTAGCCAAGCCAAACGGCAAAGATGTAAAGAGGGTTTACAGAAGCTTAGCAAACTAACCTATCCACAAGCTATTATTCAGACTATTAGCTTTTGTCGGTTGTTAATTTCGGTTCAAAATAGTTTTATTTTACAAATAAACAATTAAAAATATAAAATAAAAACATATAAACATATGATTTATATAAATAAACATATATGTGGATGCGATACTAGCGCTGCTGTGGCGCTTCCCGCAATAATCGGATCGGACTAAGAAGAAGCCAATCCGAGTCGAGCAAAACTATTCCCTTTACAGGTTTAGTTTGTTAAGGCTTGGCAAATGTGTAAAGGCCCCATAAGGGATGTAAATATCGAACAAAAATATCGATATATATATATATATATATATATATATATATATATATATATATATATATATATATATTATATATATATATCGTTTTGATTTAGGGTTCTTTTGCTTCTCTCTAAGTTTTACTTTTACGCACATTACTAAATAATTTTTGTTTTCAACTCGACATAGTATTTTCTTTAAAAAAAATTATCTCAATATGATGAAAATTTAATTTTGGTAATTTTTATCTCTGTTGACAAGTTGATAATTGACACAAAAAAAAAGTGACAATTTATTAACATTTGTCACAAAAAAAAAATTATTACTAGGTACAACAGAAAAAAAATTAAATAAATTTCTTTAGCATACAAAAAATAAAATGGAAGGAAGATAATTAATATTTAATTAATTACTAAAAACGTATCAAAGTATCAATTAAGAACGAGAAAAAATGTATTAAATTGCACAACATAAAAAATAAGGAAGAAAATCAAAATTGAATTAATAATGACTAAAACTTATAGACCTTAAGACTTTTTTTTTTTGTGTGTGTCATTTGTTTATTTTATTTTATTTTGGGGAGGGGAGGAGGAGAAATATCGGGTTTCGATACTCAAATTTTAATATCGATATTACGATATTTATTTATTTATTTGTAAACTTCCTTCCCTCTGGACAATACGGGCTTCAAAAGGAATGCCTGTCAGAACTATCGGTTAGTTTTTTCCTTCCTTTTTATTATATCCTTTTTTTTTATATTATTTTATTATATCCTTCCTTTTCTTTCTTAAATTATTTCTGTAATTCTTCTTCGTTCTTATCCGACGGAACGCTTCTTTCATTGGAAGCGATTGAAATAATTTGGCCCCACTATTCGTAATACGGGTAATTTTCCTTACTAACTGGGAAAATCACTATCTATGATGACGTAAAGGCCGGTTTTCCTCGGTAATTTGGTTTTTATTGCCTCAAACACGGTGGAGATGGTGACGATGTGCTCAGCAGTTTCCTGAACTCCACAACAGAGGCATAGAGAGTTAATGTCCTTCCCGAAGTCATGGAGCTTGGAACGGAATCCCCATTTTCCGGTGAGAAATTGAGACATCCGGTAATCAGGGGGGACCCGTTTGACCTTTAGCCATAAATGGACGTTGGAAAAGTATTTCCTCGAGGAATTGCCTCTCCGAGTAGTTACCCACCGTCGAATCCAAGCAATCCACTACTCAATGGTATCCTCCACTCTTCCCTTATTATTCTTTTCCATCTGCTTGGCCTTTCCGCAATCCTCTCTTGGAGATTCTTCGGAAGACCAGCTGAGCCTTCTTTCTTAAAATCACATTTCGTCTTCTCTTTGTGCAGGAGGAGGTCGAGAGATACCTATCCCGCTAAGACATCCAGCGCTTCATGAGGAATAGTTTTATAAGCTTTGGTAACCCGCAGCAGAACCATTTTCTGTATTGCCACAAACCGTTTGTTTTGTTGTTGCGAGAGGTTTTGATTCTAGACTGCGGGGGCGTACCTCAGAATTCTTAGTACTATTCCATTGTAAATATTCATAGTTGCAGAGAAAGCGCCCCTAACACGATATTATGCTATATAGGATATATGTATCAATATGTCTCTTTTAAAATATCGATATTTTCCAACATCCCTACTTTTGGCCTTTTCAAACTTTGAACTACCTTTTCGTCACCGTCCCGTATTAACCATGTCGGGAATGCTGCGAAATGGATATTAACTGACCCCGGTGGGAATCGAACCTTTTTGGACCGAGCACTCTGGGACCTTCACCCCAACGCTCACGGCCATCACGGCCTCAAGGGAAAGCAACTTCAATTCTACAGTCCAGGAACCGGTGAGCAATAAGTTGACTTATTTATATCAAGCCAAAACCTGATCAAATTCCATAATACCACTTGCTACCAAGAATATGCTACAGCTAAAATATCTACCTCTATAACTAATACCAACCTTTTTCTTCTATTTAAATCAGTTGTTCATTTCTGGGGTTACATGTTTCAAATTTGATCTTGTAGCGGACATCTACACTAATACTGGGACCGCCTCTTCAGCCCCATTAACATATAGTGCACTGACATAAGCACGCTGTCGCCCGTCATGTAAAAGAAAACTATTTTTTGTTATTTTATTATATTGTATATTAAATTTTTAATATTAACATATATTTTACACTATTCCAATTCTAATTCTCTTTTCCCCACCACTGTGTTGCATAGCTGGTAGTATATGCTATTAGCTTTTTTAATCCTGTTTGAGAGCTCTTAGTCCATTTTCCCATTTCTGCTGAGCACTACTCCTAAATAGGTATACTCCTGCGCTGTCTTCAAGGTTTCTCCTCCGCAGTGAATCAAAATAGTGTAAAATTACATATCTTTAAGTCCATATACCTACCTACCCTCATTTATGGGAAAGTGAGAGCTGGGTCCCGTTGGGCAAGCACTGGAGTAGGGCTACCGCGGCAGAGATGAGATGAAATACCTCCGGAGAATGGCAGACAAGGTTTAAATTGACAGCAGGTCATCTGTGCAGAATAGATGAGGACCGGGAGTCAAAGAAGTTTTTTGAAGCCAGGCCTACCGGACGCCGTCCTCGAGGAAGCCCTAGATTACAATGGATGGACCACATCTGAGGGATTGGTGAAAGGAAGGGAAGGTCAATAAATGTAATGAAAGCGCTGATCGAGAAGCTTGGCAGTCTTGGATCGGGGCACCTTCACGCTGAGAGCCATTAAAGGAGGATGATAAAGAAGAGAAGAACATATATTACCCCTTCTTATAATTAAGCTATAGTATAGAGTTGTACTGATCTAAGCTAAAAATAATAGATAACTGAAACCAATCTCGATATTCCTGTTTGATATTACGGTATTAAACACTCAAAATCATAGTTGTACCGTCTAAATTACGTTTCCTTCCCAGTCTCTCCCGAACTGAATCTACTTGTACATATGTATTTTTGTGTTTCATTGGATTTCACTTTACTAACTGCATCTTAGGTCTCCTACATGCAGTCTCGAGGGCAAATACCTCTCGGCTGTGCCTCTTCCTCCCACGAAGACTGGAATCAATTTGTGGCCATCAAGGCGAATACTCATAGTTCACTGATCTTTCTTGGTTCGTTGGTTATTCCTCTGACACATAGTATCTTCCTGTCCCAGCCTTTCTACATCCTGTCCAGTTACTCTTATTCCTTTTGGACACACATTGTTCTTTCTGATACCTAATCACCCTGACATCAACAATTGGTGACTACATCCCCGTAAGCTCGTAATCTACATACAATTTTACCCTTACATTAAAAACTTAACTTTTGTCTGTTTTTACCGGTATAGGTTTTATATTTTCTATCGGTCCATAAGTACTCCATGCGTTATTCCATCGTTACCACCATCTTCTACCATAGCCTAAACGTTATTCCTATATCCCCATTATGGAGCAACCATATGAGCATTGTTGTATACTTATGTTTACTCCATTATTATATACTCCTGTATGGATAAGGGAGAACAGTACAGATGAATGCAAAAGGTCTTCTCATATAGTTATATTAGAGTACTCACACGTCGGCCATTATGCCACTAGGAAGGGGCGAAAGGACAGCCCCAGCTTCGACCAAGGACACCATCCAGGACACCTCATCCTCGGTCATCGGGACAGAGCTGTTGGGACCGCTGTACCAAGCAGTCAGGGGTTCTGGCCATGCCAAGCTCAGTCCGGACATCACCAGGCTCAGGTAGCCTACGGCAGACATTATGTATAATAAAAGTTATATTATATCACAATTATATAATAATACTATAACATTAATATGAATATATATATATATATATATATATATATATATATATATATATATATATATATATATATATATATATATATATATATATATTAAGAAAAAAGCTTTTATTCGAAGTTAAATGAAGAAAATTATAGAAGATGGGATATTCTTATCACAATCAGCCACAATCTATATAATAACATCTTGATTAGTAGGAAATATTTGTTTCAATAATCAAACAATGTGTCAACTCTGTGAATCATTTCATTATTTATCATTTTTATATCTTTCAATAATGAAATCCTGTTTAATTGTGAGTAATTGTTTTTGACTTTGTTTTAACTCTGGATTATTTCATTTTTTTTCAGTACAATTATATTTTTTTTTTTACCAGAACAATGCTCTTTCCTTTTTTTCTCTTTACTTTGTGTTATAATTGAGATTATTGTAAATATCAATTGACTATTAGTAATGTAGTCTTTGGCCAGACATTTTTTTCTGTTTTTCTATTTACTTGTACATACTTGTTATTCTTAAGGGGTCTAGTCCCAGAATAAAGTTAATTTTTCTGTTCTATTCTATATACGGAGCTCATCTATACAATCATATCAATACAATCATATCAATACAACCATATCAATACAATCATATCAATACAATCAGACATTTCACGTCAATTGTCTCTTGTCAGTCATAAATCGCATGCTTTTGTTATTTTTATATTCTTCATTTTTATAAGTTTTAACCACAATATTATTTTCCTTTATTATTCAAAATAAATATTTTTAAAAAGACTTTTTTTCGTATTGTATACTTAACTTTGATCAAAAAGAGAACATTGTGAAGTCCTTTTAAACAATTTTAGATCTATCTATCTATCTACGTGGCACTACAACCCTGGGTGGGCCCTGACCTCTTTTAGATATATTAAAGCATTTTTTAAACAAAAATTGATTTATATTATTTTTCACTTTTTAGTTTTTATATGTTTTTTTCGGCTTTGGTGCTCTAAAGATCTTTCTTTTTTTTATTGATGTTTTACGTCCAGTTACTATTCCTAATTGAAAGGTGGGGAAAAACGTGGAAAGGGTGAATGGACAAATTGGAATAAAAATAATTATTGCGTACTTATCACTAATCTTATGTTCGCTAATGATAATAAAAGTTCACATCGCCGAAGATAAAGAGGGCATCAATGTTAAGGGAAGTTGTAAAAGCATATGACAAAGTAGGTGCTGAAAGTGAATACAATGAAGAATGAATATCTTGGGATTTAATATTCAAATAAATAAACAAATTTACATCGGATGTGCATTTAACTCAATTTATAAACGAATCTGTAGTTATTCTTCTATGCCAAAGCTACGAATAGTAATAGTAATAGTAATAGTAAGCCAATTGATGGTCTCGAAAAATGACTATCTAAAATTACATCAGAAGAGCATTACTTATATTAAATAAACAAATGAAGTTTGTAAATGGTGCGATAGACTTAATCTTAATAGATTAAAACACTTATTGCTGGAATGTCATTATCTAGAAAACTATATAAAACAATATTTCCAGATATATATCTGGATATGGATATGGATACTAAAACGGAAGATTTATCATTAGATTTTATTTTGTACATACAATTCTTATGTTATATTATGATAAATAATATAATTTACTTTCTCAAGTATATAAGAAAGATTAGCTTTAGATACTTTTAAAATAACAGATCCTAATTCATATACATATTATTTTCATGGTACAAACTCGTTAATTTGTTTACAAGATCATTTCATTTTTATAAAATTAATGTTTGGAAAGTATACTATTCTTTTTAATTAGTATTATTTGTAATAATCTGCCATGTCACCATATAAAAACAAAAAAAAACGATATAAGCACAAAACCATTGTGCCAAAATTGAATAGGTTTTGGTTCAGCACGTTGAACGTTAATAACAAATTCTGCATTTAGCAGTAGGTTAATAATATTTTTAATGTAAGACATAGTTAATATTTTAATTTCGAGTAGGGCCCAAACATTAAACAAAATAATGTATTGATAGTGTAAATTAGTTTTATTAATTAGGTATATTATTTCTTAATGTAAATTGATTAATTTTATAAAATAATTTAGAATCCCATTTAATATGAACAATAGTAATATTGCTGCTGATCACAATTATCAAAGCCCTTTTACACAAGTAAGAATTTTGATCAAAAAATGTAATCGTATAGAAGGGCTTGCATGAAAGACTTAGCAGCGCTCCTCGTGTTGACCGGATAAACTGGTCAGTTGACATCCGCATAATGGTATATACGGATCAATCTAATTAGGGATTGATAAATTATTTGCCACTTCTATAATTTTGTTATATTGAAAACTAGTTTCGAATGTTATATTTAATTTTTGTTATTTCAAAAATAAGCAATTCAAAATAAAGTTTGGTATTATTATATATATTAAATTAGATGTAATATAAATCAGTATTATAAAACAAATATGAATTATGAATTTAATTAAGAGAAGAAATCAAATACATGTTGGCACTCACCATATACTCATATAGCCATTTAAATCTTGGTGTGTACCAACATGTATTTGATTTCTTGTCTTAATTAAATTCATAATTCATAAATGTTTTATAATACTGATTTATATTACATCTAATTTAATAGATATAATAATACCAAACTTTATTTTGAATTGCTTATTTTTGAAATGTTTGTGTGTTTTTAGAACTGAAGATGAATGTATAACATTCGAAATTAGTTTTCAATATAACAAAATTATAGAAGTGGCAAATAATTTATCAATCCCTAATTGGATATACTAGTCTTAAAAACAAAAGTATGGTTACATTCCTGGCATATCTACTAGAAAAAAATCTAAACTAATCATAAATTTGTACAAGACTTTGATCATAAAATGTTACCGAGTAAAATTGGGTTATTTTTGTTCTCTCTCTGGCGAATTAATTAAGCGGTCGCGTAGGGTCTCGAAGTCTTATAATATCCAAGCTTAAAGATTTTGGAAATTATCGAAAAGTTTCGAAAAACGTTCCATAAAATAATCGAACAAATCTAAACACAAAATTCTCACAAGGTCTTGAGTCTCTCACTTCGAAGTAAATTTTGAAGAGTGTTGCTGATAAGAAGTATCCTTGTATAAATCCAATCTTAATTTTTTTTTCAGAGAGCCTTGTCGTTATTTTAAAGTGACACTAATTATTGTTGTATATTAAATTATTTTTCTATTATAAGTTTTAAAGTACCATCGACAACAGGGACGTCGCGCGCGTAGGGAAACCGGAGAAATTCTTTTATCAGCTGACAGCCGCATGATGGTATAGAAGGATTAATCTAAATAGGGATTTATAAATTATTTGCCACTTCTATAAATTTGTTTTATTAGTTAAAACTAGTTTCGAATGTTAGAACAAGTTAAAGGACAACAAGGCACCCGGCATCGATGAATTGCCGGCTGAATTATTTAAGAAAGGAGGGAATGAACTTCTGAAGCTGTTACAAAACCTAGTTTTTATGACTTGGTCTAGCGGAGTGATCCCGACAGCCTGGAATAAAACAGTACTGTGTCCGATCCATAAATAGGGAGATCTACTTGAATGTAATAACTATCGGGGCATCTCCCTCCTCCCATGTGCCTACAAAATATTCTCAAATACATTGTACCAAAGACTGCTGCCTCATGTTGAAAGGCTGCTAGCCAAATATCAGTGTGGATTCCTTAATGGAAAGTTGACTACGGACCAGATTTTATCCTTACGCACAATTTTAGAAAGAAGCAGAGAATACCAGATCCCCATTCACCACTTATTTGTGGATTTCAGGTCAGTCTACGATAGCATTCAAAGAGAACCTCTATATCAAGCGATGAAACCTAAACGTGCCAACGACTGGCGTTAGTCTACGACTGGTGAAGCTTACAATGACAAACACTGAATGTATGATGTGGGTGCAAGGATTCTGAGGATTCAGGGAGTCTGAGGGATTTATCCCAGATAATGGTGTTAGACAAGGAGATTCCCTAGCCTGTCTCCTTTTCAACATTGCTCTGGAAAAGGCTGCCAGGGAGTCAAAGATCAAGATTAGCAGCACAATACTCAACCGCACGGTACAAATCCTGGGTTACGCAGATGATCTTGACATTTCAGGAAGACCAAAAGTTGCTGTAGAAGAAGCATTCCTTGTTCTCGTGGATGCTGCTAAGAAGCTGGGGCTGGCTGTCAACTCCTCAACAACTAAATACATGGTGGCTGGTCAAAAGAGAAGTCCCCGTGATATAACGGTCCAGTTCGGGCCATACTCTTTTGAACGAGTCGACGAATTGGTGTACTTGGGATCACAAGTTAATACGAACAATGATGTGTCGTCTGAAATAAGGAGGAGAATAACATCAGCCAAACAGATGCTATTTTGGACTGCGTCGTCATTTTGGAAGTGGCTTAATCTCCAGAGCCACTAAAACAAGACTGTACAAGACGGTGATTAAGCCAGTGTTGATATGGATCTGAGACCTGGGCTTTTTCAAAGGCGGATGAAAGAGACCTTTTAGTTTTTGAAAGAAAAATATTACGGCGTATCTATGGCCCTATACGAAATGGTGCAAAATGGATAAAGCGGACGAATGCAGAAGTGTATTGACTGTTAAATGAGCTTGATGTCGCAAAAGAAATCACGGGATCGAGTGGCCGTCCAAAACTCAAATGGTCAGCCGGTGTTGGAGAGGATTCAAGGACCCTGTGGTGTTCGGAATCGGAGGACAGGACCCAGTAATGGGTTGCCGCGCCGATTGATTGATTAGTTTCGAATGTTATACATTCATCCTCAGTTCTAAAAACACACAAAAATTCAAAAATAAGCAATTCAAAATATAGTTTGAATTGCATTTTTTTGAATTTGTTGTGTGTTTTTAGAACTGAGGATGAATGTATAACATTCGAAACTACTTTTCAATAAAACAAATTTATAGAAGTGGCAAATAATTTATCAATCCCTAATTCTTTTATCAATTTATTTTTATTATTTTAGCAATAAAATTTTTAATTGTACTTACATGATGTGGAGAAGATGTAAACTTGTACGTTAGGGATCATAAGGTGCATTTTCATGACGGCCTCTAGAACTGGGTTTCTTTTCATCTAATGTCTTGAGACCCTAGTTCTTCAATAGCTCTGTAAAATACGAATGAAATCAGTTGACGTCCGCATGATGGTATAGAAGGATCGATCAAACTAGGGATTGATAAATTATTTGCCACTTCTATAATTTTGTTTTTATTGAAAACTAGTTTCTGATGTTATACATTTATCTTCAGTTCAAGTTTTAAGTAGATTATATCACACAGAAAAGGTTCTGTAACGTTTTTTGTTTGATATAATCTACTTAAACCTTGAACAGATGATGAATGTATAAGATTTGAAACAAGTTTTCAAAAAAAACACAATTATAGAAGTGCCAAATAATTTATCAATCTCTAATTCGAATTAAATTAGTTTCAATCATCATTCGTCATAATCATAAGATTATCGCAAAGAGGTTTTAATGATTTTAATTTTTTATTGATGTAGTTGGACGACTGTGATGTTTATCAAGGAATGAATAGTCAGGATGCATCTTGATATTTTTTTTATTGTAAAAGACCATGTTTCGGTCCAAATTTGTATGGCATCATCAGGGCTGAAATTAAATCAAAGATACAAGAGAAATATAAAATATGTTCAATAAAAATAACATAAGGATAAGAGATAAATAGTAAAAGTGAAATGAAGATGAAACTTATTTAATTTATATTATTATATTTAATTTATTTAATGAAGATAAATATAAGTAAACATATAGTAAAACAAGAAGAAATATGAATAAATGACGGAAGAAGAAAAAATGATTAAATAAGTATGTGAAGAACAGATAAAATAAAAAAAAAATTATTTTTAATTTGTAAAGTTTTTATTTCGTCTGTTCACCACATACTAATTTAATAATTTTTTCTTATTTTGTTATTAATTCATATTTTTATACTATTGTATAAAATAGCATATCCATAAGATAGCATAAAATAGCATTTCCATTTGTTTTTTTAGTTCCACATTGTCCTCTTGTTTTACTTTATAATTACTTGTTTCCCATTATTATATATATATATATATATATATATATATATATATATATATATATAATTTTTCATATTAATGTAATAATATTATTAGCAATAATAAAATCATAAATTGTTCAGGAAATTATTTAGTTGAATTAAAAAAAAAAATGTTAATACACCTCAAAATTTGAGGTTTTAAGTTTTTCAAGATACGTAAAATCCAAAAGTCGAATAATCTAGGCCTGAGTGGGGTTTTGCGCACCCCACGTCTTATTATTTCTGTTATACGATATTTTCATCGTACACTCGTACATGTTACACTCGTATTTTCATAATGGCTGAATTTATTTCTATGGCCTCTCAGGACATTTGTCCTGTGACTGACACATGTTAGAAGAGGGGTGATGATTAAAAAATAATTCGCTCTGAGATACTGTAATAAATGTACTTAAAATCACGGCTGGGCTGTGCGCACACCCCACTTCGTCCATAGCGTGAACGGGTATTAAACTCATTATGTTAACAAACTTGTAACTTATTTAGATCAATATCTCTCATTTGTGAGATTGACTAATTAGTTTTCAGTAAATAAAAGTGAAAAATAAATTGAATTAGATACGCTCAGAACCCAGACAAGCAAAACACTTATCTTTAGGGTTCCAAGAGAGTACTAATTCAATTAGTCTTCTACCTATATTTTCTATATTATAGTCTCAGTTCTCATATAATTTTCTTGGAATCAATAACTACATATTTCCAATATTCTCTTTCCCTTTGACTTGATTTTATTTCTCCTTTCTCTCTTCGAAATACAATTCAGTGAATTTTTGCCTTCAAAAAGCAGTCCGGTATTTTCATCACTGAAGTTACCCTTCCTAGTATCATATGTCCCAAAACGTAATAAATGTGTGATTTAACTTTTAAACGAATACCATGCTGATGATGTTTCAAACGATGAAACAGCTAAACCGCATATTATTATGGGCTACAAAGGAGCAGTCGACCCGCTCCATAATGAGGTCAGTGAACATACTTGCAATCGACATAACAAAAGATGGCTTTTTAGTAACTTCCTGGATATCGCAAATGTAAATGCATTCTAATTAGGGATTGATAAATTATTTGCCACTTCTATAATATTGTTTGTATTGAAAACTAGTTTCGAATGTTATACATTCATCCTCAGTTCGAAAAACACACAAAAAATTCAAAAATAAGCAATTCAAAATATAGTTTGGTATTATTAAGCATATAAAATTAGATGTAATATAAATCAATATTATAAAATATTTATGAATTTAACTAAGGCAAGAAATCACATACATGTTGGTACTCACCAAGGTTTAAATGGATTATATCAAACAGAAAAGTTTCTACTAGTTTCTTCTCGCATTGAACTAACAATGAACGAAAGGTAGGTAGGATGTTTATAGGTAACGGTTTAAGGGTCAAGGTTTTTCCATTAATGCCGGTGAGTAATTGGTTTTTCTGTTATAGATGGGAATAAATTTAAAAAATCATAAATTCATCAAAGACTCACTAGTTAAATTAATACATCACGTTGAAAACAGCCTCAAATTAAATATATATATATATATATATATATATATATATATATATATATATATATATATATATATATATATATGAAGCACTTGAAATAATAAAATACTTCAAATCCAATCCAGATTTTTGCTCAAATGACCAAATAAATATCTCCAATAGTGCAATCTTAAATATATTCCCATCTATAACAGAAAAACCAATTACTCACCGGGATTACTGGAAAGACCCCGACGCTTGAACCGCTTATCTATAAAAATCCCACCTTTCTTTCATTGTTAGTTCAGTGTAAGAAGAAACCAGTATAAAATTTTTCTGTTTGATATAATCGATTTAAACCTTGGTGAGTACCAACATGTATATGATTTCTTGTCTTAATTAAATTCGTAATTCATAAATGTTGTATAATACTGATTTATATTACATCTAATGTAATATGTATAATAATTAATACCAAACTATATTTTGAATTGCTTATTTTTTTTATTTTTTGTGTGTTTTTAGAACTGAGGATGAATGTATAATATTCGAAACTAGCTTTCAATAAAAGCAAATTTATAGATGTGGCAAATAATTTATCAATCCCTAATTAGATTGATCCTTCTATACCATCATGCGGATGTCAACTGACCAATCAGATTGATCCTTCTATACCATCATGCGGATGTCAACTGACCAATCAGATTGATCCTTCTATACCATCATGCGGATGTCAACTGACCAATCAGATTGATCCTTCTATACCATCATGCGGATGTCAACTGACCAATCAGATTGATCCTTCTATACCATCATGCGGATGTCAACTGACCAATCAGATTGATCCTTCTATACCATCATGCGGATGTCAACTGACCAATCAGATTGATCCTTCTATACCATCATGCGGATGTCAACTGAATAAAGTTTCGATGCCTAATTCCTTTAGCTCGTCTTAACTGGTAGTATATCAATGTGATTGCCAGTGTCAACAGCTAATAAATTCCACACCTTTTGGTTTAATTTTTTTCTAATATATGGATTCTAACTCTTTTAAGGTAAACTGTTTCAAAATGTTACAATTGAATTCATAAAAAATTGCGGTAGATTTGTAAATAAATTTGTTTCCAATCGAGTAAAAATATAAATGAAGGCCCCAAAAAGACAAATTTTAAAATGTTATAACGTTCTCGGAATTTCTAAGAACTTCATAATATATATATATATATATATATATATATATATATATATATATATATATATATATATATATATATATATATTCTGTTTATATCAGCCATATATTTCGTATATTTACCTAATTCAATTCGTTTGTTGTTCGTTTTGCCTCATTTGTAGTTATATAATAATAATAATAATAGCTTTTATTTACAAATTGACAGCAAACAAAAATTTATTATTGTACATGATTACGCCACATGCTTGCAATCAAACAATTTTATATTTGATATCTTTAACATAAAAATAAAATTTGATTTAATTAATAAGTTTAACATAATTTTTCGTAATATTAGTAGTAGGAAAAAATAAAAAAACCTACCCAAAAAAAAAATAAATAAATAGAAAAGATAAAATAATAATAAATTAAATAAACAATATTAACAAAATTAAATATTAGTAATATTTGTTTTGTTCTTTTATGATTGTAGTATTTAAGAGAGGATTTGTTATAGTTATAGTTATTGTTATATTTGTTGTAGTCAATTTCTTTAATTAATGGATTTTCAGAAGCTATTGTTTTACTGAAATATATAGCAGTTTATTTTAAGATAAGCTGTTGTATTGAAGGGAGTTGCAAGTCTTGTTGCAGGCAGATATTTTTGTGTACCAAGGGTAGTTGTTTATAATCCTTATGGATAAATTTTGTATTCTTTCCAGTTTTCCAGTTAATTTGTTGAACATTATATAATTATTATTATTAAACTTAATTATATAATTTTGTTCATTTCAGTTGCGAAACATGTGATTAAAAGAAGTGAACTCTGTATTTTTTTTTAAGGTATCAAAAAGTAATTAATAGACCAGATCAAGATTGCAGTGATGTATTAAAAAAATAAATTCAACCTTCAGGATCCTCCTGAATGTCAAAGTGAAGAACTGCTTCAATCCTTTTGGTTTTTAAAGTTTAAAAGCGAAACTGGATTCAATGCAATCGATGATAACTGGGGTCGTCTTAGATAATACACTAAATTATGCAATTAGTAGGTAATACACTAAAATACAATAACATACAATAAAATAAAATAGGTAATACATTAAAAACAGAAAAATTGTATATGTGACCATCACCAAATTCTTATCCGTAGCCCAGCAACTGCTAAGAAATTTCTTAATCGTATTAGCCAACTGTCTGAAGAATTCCAAGAAAGTCGTCACATGGAATTTTTAAAATAATGGCAGGAATTTTTAAGAAAAATATGTATATACACATACAAATGAAGATATTTTTCACAATTAATTGATATCCTCTGATCCAATAAACTCATATGCCAGATCATCACAAAAAAAAATTAGCTAAATAAGTATTGGAACTTATTCATACATCGGAGATATAGGATAATAGTAGCATTAAGTAGCAACAATGATAACGAAAGCGACTTGGAAATTTTAAGTGATATGTCACTGTTAGTTTGATGTACATATTTAGTTTTAATAAGTTGATTAATTAATTTATGTTACTTAAGTTAATTGTATATATTTAAATAATAAGTCTTTTTATTTTTTAGCAAAATGTGAATTTTTTTTTTAGTTTACGGTGTAAAATATCTTGTAAAATTCATCTTTTAATTGCTTGCAAAAACAATTCTGAATTAAAATGATCTTTTTCTAACTATACAAAAATAATTGTGTCCTAAAAAACATAAGTAATTCATTTTTATTGACTTTTGCCGGGCTAGATTGCTGATAAAGCGCGACTGTGCGCAGTCCCGATTTTTTTTTTTTTTTTTTTTTTTTTTTTTTTTTTTTTTTTTTTTTTTTTTTTTTTTTTGGGAGGGGGGCCTTTGAAGTTACAGGCCACTCGAAACTCGGCATTGCCATCCGTTTTTTCTTTTCAAAGTGGCGGCCGATTAAAGATTTTTTACGCCCATATCTCAGCCATTTATGAATATATAGGAAAAATATAAATTATTTTGAAATTATTATACCGAAGCCTTAGGCATCAAACCCAAATATATGTTTTTAATGCTTATATCACTATTGAGAAATAATAAACTGTAGTGTAATCGTTTGCCGCGTTTTATTTTTTTTTCTTTTTCGCTATTATTATTTATACTGTTTAATTGCACTCTCTTTATGTATGTAAAATTAATTTTTTAAAAAGTTCCGCAGAGCTACTAGTAGTCTCTTGACAGGCCGACTAATGTCTTTTGCACGGTCTGTATATCGAATGCCGAGTCTGCTCCCAATAAGGTTAACCTTCGATATCCAAATCCAATCACTCCAACCTTATATTATTATTTAATATAGTTTATCTATATTAACAATTTATGATAACATTTTTATTGCTTCTAATAATTATTTTACGAAATTATGTGTTGTCAATGATTTATACCTGGTTTTAGAACTTTTATAATTTATGATAAGGCATTATCTTATTTTAAAATGACATCTTCATTTATGGATTCTAATTGAGGAGTATATATAATTTCAGACCCTTTACCTATTTTAATAAATTACTCAGGCCAACGATGAAAAAATTTTTGTACTGAAAATACCTTATTTCTATAGTTTTTAGGGTGCTGAATCCAAATATGATATTAAAAAAGCTGTATCACCCACAATTTCTTCACATTTTATGGTTAAATTTATTAAATTAAGCGATTTTTTAAGAATTTAACAACTTTAATATTTAAAATAAATAACTGAAAAACTAGGTCTATTGGTGTGGATGAAGTAGGTAGCACTGCTGAAACACATTTGCTGGCCAAAGAAGGTTGATTCTTTTTTTTTGTTAACAGCTGATGTTTTGTTTACGGTCAACCTAACCTCACTTTCACGTTTCCTGTACATGTGCTCAGTACAATGTCTAATCGCGGTTGTAAAAACTCTGCTGACAGTTTTTGTTATATTTGTGGTGAATATGTGATTAAAAACACCAAAGAAACATTACAGTCTTTGTCAAAAAGGTTTATCTATCATACTTTGGAACTAAACTTGGTGATCAGGTTAAATCTTGGGCCCCGCATAATGTATGTTATGTATGTGTCGAAGATCTAAGAAGATGGTCAAAAAAGGAGAAGAAAAAACCTTTAAATTGGCTGTTCCTATGATATGGAGGGAGCCAAGAAATCATTCCGATGATAGCTACTTTTGCAGTGTCGATATTACTGGTCATAACTCAAAAAACAAGAAGGTATCTAACCTTCCGTCCGCCATCCGACCAATAGGGCACGGTGTAGATTTACCGGTACCTGAACCACCAAATGATTTATATTCTATTCCAACTGAAGTATTTTCTGATGTACAATTGGAGTTAGATGAACAAGATGATGAAGAATTCCAATGTTTTACAGAAAATGTAGAGTCTAAACTGTTTATTCAAATCGAGCTTAACGACTTGGTTAGGGACCTTGGCTTAACGAATGAAAAAGCTGAATTGCTTGGCTCTTGAATAAAAGAAAAGAACTTGTTGGCGGTTGGAACCAGCATTTATGTGTACAGGAAGAGAGAGCAACAATTTTCCAAGTTTTTTGAACAAGAAGGTGATTTAGTGTACTGCTCAGACATTCCCGATGTGATGAATGAGTTTGGTATTGAATAAGAAAAGGAAGACTGGAGATTGTTTATTGATTCATCGAAAACTAGTTTAAAGGCTGTAATAAAACTAGTTTATTACACAATAGTAACATGTACGCATCTATTGCTGTTGGTCATTCTGTACATATGGAAGAAAACTAGGAAAACCTAGAAACAGTGTTAAATCGAATAGGCTATTCTGCTCATGGTTGGATGATTTGTGGTGATTTAAGAATAACATGCATGGTCAGCAAGGTGGTTTTACCAAATTTCCATGTTTCTTGTGTAAATGGGATAGCAGGATTAGGGATCAACATTGGTGCAGAAAGAACTGGCCTGTGAGGAAGTCTTGTGTTCTCTTGCCTTGTCTTGAAAACCTGGTGAGAAGAACATTCTATGCAAAAACCTTGTAGATCCAAAAAATGTGCTTCTGCCACCTCTATATATTAGGTTAGGCGTCATGAAACAATTTGTAAAGGCTTTGCCTAAAGATGAATCGTGTTTCAAGTATCTCTGCCAAACGTTTCCACACCTTTCAGAAGCTAAACTAAAAGAAGGCGTCTTTGTCGGACCTGACATTAGAAAAATGATGTTTGATGTTAACTTTGAATCCACAATGACCTTAAATGAGAAAGAAGCATGGGTATCATTCAAGCTTGTCTTTACAAAGTTCTTGGAAAATGAAAAAGACCCAGAGTATGTTTCTATTGTAGCTACCATGTTACAGAAGTTTAAAAAGTTAGGATGTTTGATGAACCTGAAAGTTCACTTTTTGAACAGCCACCTTGATTACTTCCCGGACAATTTGGGAGATGTTAGTGAGGAGCAAGGTGAGCGTTTTCACCAGGACGTTAATGTGGTGGAAAAACGCTACCAGAACCGCTGGAAAACCAACATGATGGGGACTAGCCAACAGGCTGGTCACTTCACCGAGAAGTTCAACAAGCGACTCATCGTAGAAAAAGCTTCACAAGAAGCTTCAAAGAAAAAAGAGAAAGAAAGTATAGACCAATTCCAGTTGACAAGTGAAACCTGTATTAGCACATTATATCACTGTTTTAATTAGCCACTGTAAATACAAACCATGCGTATGATGTAACATAGATGTTTCATTAATTCCCACGCATACCATATTGGGTTCAGATAGGGGTTTATACCATATAATACAAAGCATATTGCTGGAAAACTATGGGTGATACAAAAAAACTAAGGCCAGATTTAGATTCAGCACATAAAAATCTATAAAGATCAACTATTAAAGTTAGAAAGTTTTCAAAAAAAATTTTTTTGTTGGCCTATGTTGTTAAAGTTTAATGCTAACAAATTAAGAGGGATAAAATGAAAGGTAATTAAAATACATTTAAAAATACTAAAAGAATTAAAACAAAAAAAATATGACTCATTATAAATATAACCATGCTGAATTATAGAAAGCAAATAAATTCTATAACCACAGGAATCATAAATTATAACCTCCTAATTTCAATAAAATATCTTATAAAATTATAAATCAAAAATTCAATAATAAATAAAGTATAAATAAGTAAATAATAACCAGCTGAAATTGGTTGAGGTTGATATCCCCTCCCCTCCACTCCCCTCCCCTCCCCTCCCCTCCTCTCCCCTCCTCGCCCCTCCCCTCCCCTCCTCCCCCCCCGCCCAAAGATTAAAAAAAAAGCTGGAATCAATGATCTTTCACAAGAAAGGTAAAAATTAAATATATAATAACAAATAAAGTGATCGTCAATGGCTGCAGTGATTCTCAACAGACTCGGCATTCGATGTACATGCTGTCCTAAAAACATTAGCCGTCCTAGAGTACACGCTCATCAGTGGCTCTGCGGAACTTTTCGGATAAATTAATTTTATTAATATATTGTAATTATTTTTCTGATGAGTATAATTGATTATGTTTTTCTTTCTAGGAGGGACTGATCAGCCAGAGACCACGTCATATTAGTGAATAGGTAAGATTCAATATTTATTTGTTGTTTTATTATACTTTTATAATATTATTACAACCTATCATATAGCTGGGAGAACAGCAATTAACACATTAAAATTACCGATGTTAAAAATGTGAAAATATTTTATATTTATTTGAAATATTCCTTTTGTGCATGGTGGTTAAAGTCAGAGTGGTGTTAATGGTAATTGTGTAAATTTTATTTTACGATATTTTTTATTTAAATTTTTTTAATCAATTTTTTTTTAAACATCTGAAAACAACTTATCCCATCGGCGAACTATTGAGCCAAGTATGTAAATATGAAACCGGAATTTGCCAATAGAATGCGCTAGCTGTAAATTTAGCTACCGTGAAGTCCCGCTGGGGGCACCATTTTGTTTTGTTATCATCTCTGAAGGTGTTTCAACTCACAATTCAGTTGTCATACAACAGTGTATTTTGTGAAACAACAATAAACATGTCGAATTTTGTGCCTGGAAACTACGATTTTCGGACAGCATTGATTTTTTGTTACCATTCAAAGAAAACAGCAGCAGAATCCCATAGAATGCTTGTTGAAGCTTAAGTTGAGTATGCTCTTGGGAAATCACAGTGTTTTGAGTGGTTCAAAAAAGTTAAAAGTGGTGATTTTGACATAAAAAACGAGACACGTGGAAGACCACCGAAAAAATTTGAAGACAGTGAATTGCAAGCATTGTTGGATGAGGATGACACTCAAGCCCAACAACAACTCGCAGATCAGTTAAGCGTGACACGAGAGGCCATTTCCATTTCATTGAAAGCCATGGGAAAGGTTCAAATGATTGGCAAATGGGTTCCACATGAGTTGAACGAAAGGCAGCAGAAAAATCGCAAAACCATTTGCCAACATTTCGCAATGTCGCCAGGTACAAAAAAAAAGTCATTTCTTCATCGAATTGTGACTGGCGATGAAAAATGGGTATATTTTGAAAATCCGAAACGTAAAAAATCATGGGTAACTCCAGGCGAACCATCGACATCGACTGCGGTGGTCTTCCACGTGTCTCGTTTTTTTGAACCACTCAAAACACTGTGATTTTCCAAGAGCATACTCACCGTAAGCTTCAACAAGCATTCTATGGGATTCCGCTGCTGTTTTCTTTAAATGGTAACAAAAATTCAATGCAGTCCGCAAATCGTAGTTTCCAGGCACAAAATTCGACATGTTTACTGTTGTTTCACAAAATACACTGTTGTATGACAACTGAATTGTGAGTTTCTGGACTTTTGTGTGTGACCCTCATATTGTGAACTCGGTTTAATATTAATGTTCATTTTTACTTACTTGTACGCAGTAAAGTATTGTAATCGCGAAAATTTTCGGATTTCAGATTTCAACGAAAATATCCATTTTGACCATCCCTGAATCCATTTTGACTAGTTTCGTCGTGACGTCACTACGTAAGTTCGTTCGTATCTCGCTTAACTCAATAATAGTTAGCCGTAGACAGTTGAAATTTTGTATTTGGGATTGCTGTAATATTTAGTTGTGCACCTCCGTTTTTGGTAACTACATGATTACCGAAGTTGGTACTTTATTTGTAAATCATAATAGACTTAAATAAAAAATTATATTAAAATATAAAGCAAAACTGCTCAAATTTGGTATATATGTTTTATGTATTAATATTCCTAATATACTAAATTTTGACTAAAATTGGAAAACCGGAAGTGGTACTTTACTTACAGGTCATAATCGACTTTCTTTAAAATTGATATTAAATGCAAAAATTCTCAAATCTGGCATAGAAGAATTTTATTTCAATATAAATAACATAGTAGATTTTTGTTAAAATTGGATAACCGGATGTGGCATTTTACTTGAAATTCATAATAGCTTTTTTTTTAATTTTCATAATAGGTTTATTAAATGGTTTTCTATCAATTTTGAAAATTAAAGCGTCGAATAAAAGTTTAAAAAAATATAATTCTGAGTCTGACACATCCATAATTACGACACAGGGTACGCCAGTAGACGTCGCGACGCCGAGTGTCGTTTTTGAGATACTGCTATCTTCGGAATTTAGTAATCAAATAGTGATTCAGGAGCACTTTTTGAGACATCGTTAAATAGTTTATATAGGAAGTCATGTGGTGTCCAAATCAAATTTTTACAAATATTTAATGAATTTTATTTTACTTTAAAATGATGGTTCTAAATAAACTCTTTTTATTGTATATAAACCCTTTATTCTATGCTAAGTTATCTCAACGCCGCTTATATCGTGAAATGCTAGGCTTTGATAATACTGACACCCTGTAATAGGTTGTTACAAAAGTCTTTGTACATTAATTCATTGCTGACATTAAAGTCTGCATTTGAATCTTTACTTAACACTGATATAAACAATGGATATATCGTTGTTTACTTTGATTAGTCCTTTATTTAATCATATATACTAACTGTCTCTACCTTTCATTCCATTTTATAAATTTTACTGGTAATGCTGGAAGAAAAAATTGTCATTCATGGTCTTCTGAGGCACTACTGGAAAAAAGATTAAGTGCGAAGGCAGCTGCTGAGGAAATTTGTGCGGTGAAGGTGAAAATGTGGTGCATCGTAATGCAGTAGCGTTTTGGTTCAGGCAGTTGAATTCTAGAAACAACAGCCTTCAAGATAATGCTTTGTGTTTGGTGGAATTATGCGGATGTTTTGCACTTTGATCTGGTTCCAGATGGCAGGGCTACTGACGTTTAGCTTTAATGCGAACAGCTCGAAAGAGCATATAGAGTTTTAATAGAGGAATCCCCTGCTTTAGTCAATCATATTAAAGTGATGTTTCAGCAAGACAATGCTCCTGCCCATCGTTCACTCTTAATCAAAGAAAGATTCTCAGAAATGGAGGGTGTTAGCATCTTACCCCACCCTCCTTCCAGCTCTGACATCGCTCTGTTTGGCTGTGGTCTTTTACGGTCAAACGCACTTTTTTTGAAAAAAAAAAAAAAAAAAAGGATTGTCAATCAGGATGTGAGGAGTTTTCCGACTTGAAAATCAAGAACAACCAAATTCAACTTCTGGTTAAAAGTTGTGTTAAAGTAACTAGCAATGATAGCCTATATTTTGAAGAATAATTTTATTGTGTAGATTTTATACTGAGATTTAAATAAAACTTATTCTATGTACAAAGACTTTTGTAACAACATTGTATTGCAGTTAATGTAATGCGGAAAACTAGAAGAAGTTATTTTATTTTATCTGGTTATTTACACCTGTCACAGAATATTAGTGACAATCAACCAAACGGTTATTTTCCTAAAATTACCAAAAATGGAATCACCAAAAATTTGATATTCATCTTTATTCCCCGTGATCCTTCAACTATTTTTTTCTTAACCAAAAGATATTATTTTGGTTCGAAATTTGGCGCCCCCTAAGGTACCAACACTATAACTTATGTAAGTGCTGTTGTAAATTTATTGAAGGCTGTTTAGGATCTTCTCGTTTTGTGAGAATATTTAATTTTAATTTCTTCGAAAATTCCTCCAGCCTAAATCCAGACGCACAACTTTGTATTGATGTATACTCTCGTATGTCCAATTTCTCCTGCGATATTGCGAACTTTACGGACAATTATAATATCCTAGATAGTTCGGTGGGAATTGACCTAACATTTACACAACCGACCGAGTATGATGTAAAATTATTTACTATATTTTATCGTTCCTCGTGTCAACAAAGATATGTCTTGCGGCGGATAATTTAAGAGAAGAGAAGTCTTCGATAATTTAAGAGAATTCCTTTCACCCTGTCCTGATTATGCGAATAATTTAAGAGAACTCCTAGCCTTCGACCATAAATCCGTTTTCGCTAATTTAAGAGAACTAATAATAACGAGTTGTGTATTTGCATTTTCGCTCGAGAAGCGCAAACATTACCTCGTCATCTTGGAATTATGCATAATAGAGTCTGATACTGTTAAGTTTCTTTGTAAATATCGTTTTATTATATTTAACCAGCAGGTAATTATTTAACGGAACATAAGAATTATTTTTTCGTTTCGTCTTAGAATGTTAGCTAATAACGGAAAACAACCAAGTAACACGGAGTCAAGGAAACAATGTAATTTCAGTAAAGTAAACAAAAAGAAATAGTACTAGATGTAGCTTAGTGTAGATGGTCAATACTGCTAAGGTGGCCGGCCACTGACTATCACTCCAAATGGAACAATGGCACGATGAAGTGGAACGACAGGACTGTTTATGAAAATTAGGGATTGATAAATTATTTGCCACTTCTATAAATTTGTTTTATTGAAAACTAGTTTCGAATGTTATACATTCATCTTCATTTCTAAAAACATACAAAAAATTCAAAATTAAGCAATTCAAAATTGATATTATTATACATATTAAATTAGAAGTAACATGAACCAGTATTATAAAGCATTTATGAATTATGAATTTAATTAAGAGCAAAAAATCAAATACATGTTGGTACTCACCAATGGATTATATTAAACAGAAAAGTTTGTACTGGCTGGTATATAATACCCAAGAAAGGTTGGGTATTTATAGGTGAACGGTTTAAGGGTCGGGTTTTTTTCCAGTAATTCCGGTGAGTAATTGGTTTTTCTGTTACAGATGGGAATAAATTTAAGATCGGACTATTAGAGATATTTATTTGGTCATTTAAGCAAAAATCTGGATTGGATTTGAAGGATTTTATTATTTCAAATGCTTCATATATATTTAATTTGAGGCTGTTTTCAACGTGATGTATTAATTTAACTCCTGAATCTTCGATGAATTTATGTTTTTTTTCATTTAAGTGAATTTGCGAAGTTGGAATTCTCCGTCTTATTATTATATGCAGGTATATGTTCCTTTAATCTCTGATTTGGCGATCTTCCAGTTTTTCCCGTGTATTTGGCTGCACAATCATTACAATTTTACATTCAAATTCATTACAAAGGGGGTTTTTAGAACTGAAGATGAATGTATAACATTCGAAACTAGTTTTCAATAAAACAAATTTATAGAAATGGCAAATAATTTATCAATCCCTAAATTAGATTAAATTAGATTGATCCTTCTATACCATCATGTGGATGTCAACTGTTTATGAAAATTATATTGAAACTGTGAGAAGGGTGGAATTAGCAACTTTCTCACCCACAATATAGAATTAATAATTTTAGTCATACCTTTTTAATAAAGTTGGTAATCAGTTAAATAATGGGATATAAATTGTGGCTTTAAGATTGCAAAAAACATTAAGTAAATTAATGTTTGCGCAAAAAATTAAATAATAATGAAAATTTTAAGCATATTATAAATTATAAATCTATTAAAAATATTTAGTTCCTTTTAATTAATTTGTATGTTTTTAACATTATTAATAGTAATAAAAAAAATTATAAGTTATTTATATCAATATTTTTGCAAAATATTTAATTGATAATCAATATCGTAAATTTTAACTATACTGTGTTTATTGATCAACAATTTTCATTATTACGTAATAGTAATTAATGATAATTAATACTTAATTATAATGAATTATAGCACAACCTAAAAACTGTGCAGTTCATCGTTCCATCCCACCAGTTTTTCACACTTTCAGTCGGTTGGAGTGATAAGACTTTGACATAGCGTGATTTTAGGACCGATAGAATTCCAACTGCTCTACAACACTCCATAAAATCCACACAGAATTTCGTATTAACAATCGTTCCATTTGGCCTGGAGCGGTTGGAGTAATATTTTATTTTTTCCCATGGTTGTCAGTGATCATGTTTGATAATAATAATCAAAAAGTATTATTTAACATTTGATTTTAAATCTAATGTATAGTTAGTTTTATTTCATTTATGATTCAGATTGAAAGGTGAAACAACGAAAAAAAAAAAAAAAAAACGGTTATTTTGAATTAAATAACTTCCAATCAAAACATTTTTTGATAGTGTCAAAAATAACAGCTTCTGCAGTTGTTACAAAACTGGTCATTGGCAGGATTTTAATTCAAGTGAATTACACATTGATCTTCGAGAAATAACTTAAAAAAACCTTTACAAAAGTTTTTAAAAAATAGCTAAAACCCCGGATATAATTGATTATGGTACAACTTTACTATTCAGGCGCCTTATCAGTAAAATTAGTATTCATTGGAATTATAAAAATTATTACTGCTTTAATTATAACATTATTTAAAATTATTACTGCTTTAATTATAATATTATTTCAAATTATTAGTGCTGTCGACTTCCGGTTGTCTGGGGAAGGAAGTCGACAGTATTAATAATTTCAATGAATACGAATTTTACAATTGAATGCAAAGCAGTTAGCACAAATGGCGTTAGATAGCGTTAGTGCGGCGACTCTTATTGATAAGGCGGCTGCTTTGTAAACTATGGCCAATTCCAAAGCTACTTATATTGGATTAAAAAAAACTCCACATTAAGGATTGAGACATGTTGAATCTACAGAAACTAATAAACTGACAGACTTCGGAAATTATTGAAGATGAGACAGAGGAAGAAAATAATTAATAATAAACTAAAAAGAAATCTGTAAACCTCAAAACCGCTATGGCATGGTGAGCGTGAAATAAACAATGGAAATTTAGTTGTAGTCCGTGTAACGGTTTATCACTAAGAGGTAGGCAGGTAGAAGATAGGATGTTTATTTTTGCTCAATAGGTATTCTTTTTACGTTTTTTTAAATCGTTTTTTTGGGTTTTTTATTTTTAAAAAAACTATTATAACCGATAGTCGAAAAAACACGATAAAAACCGGTTATTCTATATGAAATAACCGGTTATCTAATATTCCTAGAACGGACCCCATGCACTCTGAACTGACGACAATATGCTGTTGCGGCTGCAATGGTCTATCTATAAGGTGTTTGATAAGCTCTATAATCTGCGTTATCAAAGGTCTAATATAGCTGGCTCACTTATATGGATGCAGTTAGTATGTTGAACACGAGTTGGATTGGAAACAACCAATTCTACTATGGCTCGTGTTCTGTCTAAATAGGTACACTTGCTAACTTACTTGATACCCCTCCCCCTCCCTCCCTCTCTCGAACTTAATAATTGCTAATTCTAACTTGCCATATAGATGTTATCTTATTCGTATTTCTCCTCAAGCACACAATCGACGTCAAATGTTAATTTCTGTTAATCGATCAGAAACGATATTATACATCAACTGTTCTGAAAAGTTTTTTAAACGCTCAGATATCCTGGAATTCAGTTTTAAAATAGATTTTATTAATGTTATTTTATTTTATTTTTTTAAAGTCTTTATTGAAAAATAATACAAACTGCCACACTCAAGAAATAATAGATATTAGGGTTATAAAAATCCATTCAGACCATATATAAAAAGTGAAATACAAATAAGTCAAATTGAAATAAAATAAAATAATAAATATTATTTAAAGAGAAGAAAAAAAATGTACATTACTAGTGAAAATAAATAGATTGACAGATTAAATAATAGCGAAATAAGTAAACAACCAAGACAAAGAAAAAATAAGTTATATACAAATGAAATAAGTCATATTGAACACATTCATACCAATATACAATATAATTAGGGATTGTTAAATTATTTGCCACTTATATGATTTTGTTTTATTGAACACTAGTTTCGAATGTTATACTTTCATCTTCAGTTCTAAAAACATACAAAAATTCGAAAATAAGCAATTAAAAATACAGTTTGGTGTTATTATACATATTAAATTAAATGAAAAATAAATTTGTATTATAAAACGTATATGAATTATGAATTTAATTAAGACAAGAAAACAAATACATGTTGGTACTCACCAAGGTTCAGGTAGATTACATCAAACAGTAATATTTGTGTTGGTTTGTTCTCGCATTGAACTAGCAATTGAAGAAAGGTTGGGTGTTTATAAGTAAACGGTTTAAGGTTCGGAGTTTTTTCCAGTAATTCTGGTGTGTAATTGTTTTTTCTCTTATAGATGGGAATAAATTAAAGATTGGACTATTGGAGATATTTATTTGGTCATTTAAGCATAAATCTGGAATGGATTTGAAGGATTTCATTATTTCAATAATTTCTTATGTATTTAATTTGTGGTTGTTTTCAACGTGATGTATTAATTTAACTCCTGAGTCTTTGATAAATTTATGGGTTTTTTTATTTAAATGAATTGCAAAGTTGGAATTATCTGTCTTACTATTATATGTACTTATATGTTCCTTTATGAAGATGAATGTATAACATTCGAAACTAGTTTTCAATGAAGAAATGGCAGATAATTTATCAATCCCTAATTAGATTGATCCTTCTATACCATCATGCGGATGTCGATAAACAATATTTACAATCTGCCCAAAAACCTCCGAACCATGCTCTGCCTCCACATGTGAACGGCAAAGTCGGGCTCCTGGAGATCCCAGCGCTTCTCACTAGTATTGAAAATCAGTGGGGACTGAGTGAGGGCACTAGGGCCACAGATGATTTATGAAATTCTACCTTTTTTCAGAGATTTTGCTTGTTTAAACGAAATGCACAATAATAAATTAATACATATATAGTAATAAATTTATGCATTTTAGCTTATTTCTGTGATTAAGTGTTGAAGAGATAGTTTCTCATTTGAATGGAGGGAGCGAGGAATGAAATCAGTATAATTATTATAATTTTAATCAGTATAATTAAATTTAAAACTGAATTTCATTATTGGTCTCTCCGAAAGTACCCTTACAATGGCTTTAGTTAAGCTAAGCTATATCTCTTAAGGCAATTTCGTCTGCTTTACGATGTTGCAATTGGAACTTAATTATTTTGAATATTTTTTGAGTGTTTGTTTCCTATTCACCAAAAAACAGAACTTATTTAAGAAACCTGTACCACTACAACCCATGAAGGGTCTTGGGTTCAGTACTTGGTAAGGACTGTACTGTATCTAAGCCAACGGTTGTGCAAGGTGATTTGGCCGAGATCAAGCTCAACCGCCAGGTTTTTCCTCCAAATATAAGGGTACCCACTTTATAGAGGCTGGGTGAGCCCCAGGAGGGTCCCCCGATCCCACAGGGTCGATCCACGGCTGATAACAGATTAAATAATTATCTGCCACAGTTAGTCTCGAACCCTGAACCGGGAGTATAGTAGTACCACTCGGCTATTCCGCTCCCTCAAGAAACAAGAAACTTAAATTTCCTGCTTTTCTCTGTGGAGTCGGTCCAAAGTTCATATGAAATTTTTTTTTTGCTCTTGATGTCTACTATCACCACTTAAAATATTCTTCGTGGACAACCTGTATACTAACACATATTATAGAAGTTAATTAGGATTAATTTCGTTTTTATCCTTTTTACCCTAATAGGTTACAAAATATGAAATATTTAAAATTTCCAACATTCCAATATTTCCTCGCACTCTTCGCTTTTTTAAATAATCTGGCATTCATTCGAATCAAAAGCATCATTAAGAGATAACAAAAAAAGAATAGGCCTAATTGTTTCGCCGATCCGTTAAGTTAATAAAGTTAATTGATCAAGGCATTTGTTTTTTGCCCAATTACTGACAATTATAGGCTTTTAAAATTAATTATATTCAATCTTGACTGTTTGGTTAATTGAATAATCGGTATTATGATTAAATAAACCTATTAATCTTTCGGTTACGCAACTTATAAAAAATTATAGCAGCTGTACACGAGAATCATAAATACTTATCATAGATTAATAGGAATAAAACAGTTTATTTATATAATTAACTGATATAGAACAGTTTTTCTCAATCTTTTAGTCTTTGCGACTCAATTTTCAAACACAATTTTCATCGCGCCCTCCTCCCCCATATAATAATTTTCACTGAAATCTTGCTGTAATTATAACATTAATTTCTATTTAATTTAATTTACATAATCACGTAATCCAAATATCGATTCTAATTTTCAAATGTATCATATATCAATTCAATATTCAAAATAATGGTTTTTAATTTAATTTTGGTAAGTTAATTATTAAATACATTTTGCAATACCTATGTATAAGTGTATTAAATCAGTGTAAAATGTATTTTATTTTTTATTGTGTCAGAATGTTTTCTGTAAAATAAATTATTTTTTTCATTTTTTGTCGATATATTTTTCTCGATGTACTCGCGTCCCCCCCTTTAGTATTACCACGCTCCCCAGGTTGAGAACCACTGTTTTAGAACTAATTCCATTGCAGCAATACTTCAGGAATTCTTATTGTCAACATAATAGATTGATCGGAATGTATTGACGACCAGCTGATTATCACGAAATTGTTTAACAAATACCAGTAAAATCAAATGATCACACTGACCTATAATTTTCAAAAGCAAATTTTTCAGGCCTACGCCCTAATTATATCAATTTTATTCTAACCACTTTACTGACTATCGCTTGTCGGCCTCGAAGCACAAATATTTGAGAATATATTTTGTGATTAATTAATGCAGTAGCCTTCAGAACTAGGCCATATTGCTTAGCCTACAAAAATGAGACAGTAGAAGGTTTTTTTGGTTATTCGTTTAAGCTGACCAAAAGTGCCACAAGATTGATTCCTTTCATTTTTTCCTATCTCGCATAGTTTCCAAGATATCCGTGCTCATATTTCGCTAATTTTGAAAGATTTTTTTTTTTTAAACAGCTGATGAGTTAGATCATCTAATAAAGCAAAAAACGTGTGGCAAATATTTTTTTTCTTCAAAATTCTAGGCCTTTATGGCTATTTGATTCTATTGATATTTATTTCAAAAATTGCTTGAAAATTAGCTGGTTGTTGATAAATTTTCATTGCCTCGATATTTTAACATATTGGGAGTGGGGGTCACGCCAAACGGCCCAAAATTTTTATAGGCCATTTTTTTTTTCAATGTTTTAATTAAATTATCTTACGATTCAAGTGGAAAGCAAAGGAATGTTCATATATTTTTAGCACATCATTAAAACGACGTGATTCAGATTTCCAGATTGGAAACGGCCCATTTTCGTAAATATGAAAATTATAGATTAAGTTAAAATGAAGTCGCTCACGAAGTTTTATGCGTGTTAATAATTTTTAAAAAAGGGCTCTGTACGCTGGACTAAATGTTTCTCAACAAGACTATCATCTCATGAGATCCATGAGGGTGTGTGACTCGTGTTTTCACGCAACAATGTATACGTAAATTTGTCTTAATTTTTTTATATTAATACATTTTATTTGAAAATCCAACATAAGATACTGGGAAATAGAACACCTCAGAAATCAAGGAAATGTTATGTCTCTAAAGTATATAATATACATGCATGTATTAAGTACCCACAAATCCTTCATATTTATTTATTGTGCTCTCCACTCTCAAGAATTGGATCTGTTTCGAATTAGGATTCTGGAAATATGGTCACCATGATGAAGGAATATTTATCGGTACTTATCTTCTTCTTTTTTCTTTTTTTTTTTTGTTGTTTTTGAATAAAATCATTTTTGTTAGCATATAATGTACGTTCCTTAATAAATATAAATTTTATATCTCGCCACCGGAAACCAATGTAAGTTTATCTTTAATATATGTGATGTTTGAAGAAATATGTGTGTAGGTAGCACTGGTGAATGGAATGTCGCCGATTTCTTAAAAGCACTTGAAACTATTTATCTCTCCCGACATCTAATGGCACCTTTTAAATAAATACGGACTATAACTCTCAGAAAACGGTTGACTAAAAAAAATGTTCTTCAAATATAATTAATTATATATATATATATTGGCTCTTTAATATTTTTATGTCACATCCTTTTTCATTTTGGTTTATTGTATTCATAATGAACCTCTTTAATCGTTCAAGAAAAAAAATGTAACTCTCTCTCCCCCCCCCCTTCCCTCCCAAAAAAAAACTTTAGGTTAAAAGTTTCAAGATACGTGAAATATGTCTACACCAAAGTTACAGGTCATCCCAAATTGATCCTCGGAACTCGACATTACCATCCGCCATTTCATTACAAAATGGCCACAAATTAAGGGTCTCATGCGCTCTTATCTCGGCCATTTATGAAGATAGAGGACAATTAAAAAATGTTTTTTAATTATGACACTAAAGCCTTTAAATTAATAAAACGAATCAATTTAAAAAATCAATCTAAATAATTTTTTGATTTTTTTGGATATATAACTATTTTTGCAGATTTTTTTTTTAAAATAAATTCATGCCGGAGTTTTCAACATATACATATAACTTTTTTTTTCTTTTTTAAAGGCTTTGGTATTGTGATTCCAAAATATTTTATATTTTTCCTATTCATATATATTCATACATTCACGCAGTCAAACACATACACCTGCATACATTCATTCTAAATAAATATTTAATTTTTTATATAACTATTTGGAAATAATAAACCATAAATATAATTATTTAGAGCCTTTTTAGGTTATTACAAAAATAATAATATGTGTGTACCAATCTAGAGTATGTATTAGGGTTCCATAGGAATATCAAGGGATACATGAAGGATTATATTTCCTCATCTTAAAAATACACAATTAATCTTACAAAACTCACAAAATATAATATTATTTCTCTCAGTATCTGAGAGATCGAAAAGTTAGTATCGATCCGAATGAGTCGAAAAGTTAATTTAGAAGAATGAAGAAATAATGGCTGGAACGACTTATATTAGAATTTCTGACAAACATTTTAAACCAATAATGATTTTATATAACAAAGCCTAATTAACAAAAGAGTGTATTTCTACAATAAATAATATCTTGTACTTTTATCCTACTCTGATACTGTAGCCTAATTTATAATTTAAAGAGAAAAGAAGGTATTGTCTATTGAGTCTACGTTTTTTATTTATTTATGTTTATTGAAAAATAATGCAATCTGCCACAGTCAAGGGCACAAGGATTAGTGTTGTAAGAATCCATTCATACCATATAAACAAATGAACAAAAAAAAAATAAAAATAATAATAAATAAATAAAATAAAATGACATAAAAAGAAATAACAATACTTAAAAAGCATTTGTACATCACAAATGGAAATAAATAGACAATTAAATAATAGGAAAATAAGTAAAAAATCAAGATAAAAAAATGATATTAAGTAAATATAAAATAAAGTAATCTTGATCGCATTCATACCTATATACAATATTTACAATCTGTTCAGAAAAATCCGAACAATGTTTTGCGCTCTATATGTGGATGGAATGGGCCCAAGGAGATCCCAGCGTTTCTCACCCAGCTGAGACTGAGTGAAGGAGTCTAAGTTATCCTTGAATATTTATTCAATAAGAACATTGAATTTTTATTCGATTATTCAAACTTCCGCAGAAAAGATGAAAGAAGAGTTTAATGAATAACTGTTGTAAAAAATAGTTGAAGCACCTATACTCGTGTTATAATGATCACTTTACTTAATTAATTATTACTAAATTATACTATTAATATTAAATTATTTGTTTTAAATATTGTTTTTTATTTTATCTGATACAATAAATTATATATGCTATTATAATGTAAGAGTAAATTCCGTTTCCATAATACCTTAATATTATTATTATATTATCGCTTTCGTATAGAATGCAAATGAACATGAACACCGTTTATTAACGTTCTGCCTCGTTAAAAATCATTGAAAAAATTGATAAAATTCCCAATAACAAACAGAAATCGTAAATTATAATATTTTTATAAACATCCAGATATTTTTGTGTCCCGATTCCCATTATCGAGTAGAGACTAGTATTGTCATGTCTTAATATCTTATCATGTTTACAACAGGTTGATTTCGCAATGATTTTCAATTCATATAGCTGATACATTACTGATTGGAAATTTCCTTTCTAAATTAACTATCGATTATTTCAATTCTTAAGTTAGAGGTGTCGGTTATTGTGAAAAAAATACCGATTGTCGGTTATTCTGATTATTTTACCTTCAAATATAACTGATCGGTTTTAACCGATGCAAATAACCGGTTTTTGATAAAAAACGGGAAACAAAAACGATCATTTTATGTGAAATAACTTCCCATCAAAATATACTAATGGAGTTTTTACGAATAACTCTTCATTAGCAAGACCTTTAATTTAAGTAAATTACACATTGAACCTCGAGAAATAGCCCTAAAAATCCATTATAAAAGTATAAAAACAGCTAAAACCTCGGAAATAACTGATTATGGTACAAGTATACATTACAGCCGCCTTATCAGTAGCGGTCGTCGCACTAGCGCCATTTGTGCTAGCTAATTACATTCCATTGTAAAATTCTCAAAATTGACTTAAAATACATTGGAATTATTAAAATTATTACTGCTTTAATTAGATATTATTTAAAATTATCAGTGCTGTCGACTTCCGGTGGTCTGGGGAAGGAAGTCGACAGAATTAATAATTTTATTAGAAAAGATACAGTGTATGTCATAATGGCTACTAGACCTTATAGGGAAAACCGAGCGCTTCCGGAAAGAGACGAATGCGACCAATCCTCTTGAGAACCAAGTGACTCCTACTGATAAGGCGGCTGCTTTGTAAAGTATAGCCTACCCCTAAGCCACTTATTTTGGTTTAAAAAAAACCTCAACATTAAGGATTGAGACAAGTTGAATTTACAGAAACTAACAAATTGGTGGAATTCAGAAATAATTGAAAATGAGACAGAGAAATAAAATAATTAATAATAAACTGTAACGAAATCTTTAAACTACTTTACTGGTGAGCGTGAAACAAACAACAGATGTTTAGTTGTAGTCCGTGTAACGGTTTGACTATACCAAAGAGGTTTAAGCACTGGGATAGGAGGGATTCGGATAGAAGATAACATATTCATGTCAAGTGTTTGCTCAATAGTTTTTTTTTTGTTTTGTTTTTTTGCGAAATTTATTTTCAATCTAATTTTTCCCCGGTTTTGGATTTAATAAAACCAACCGATTATAACCGAAATAAAAAAAATAACAGATAAAAAGCGGTTATTCGATACCAAAAAAAAACAGTTATTCTAGCCGACCGGTTTTTGATATCCCTATTTTATGTGTTATCTATAGTTACTGATAATTCTTCACTGTGAACTTTATTTAAAACTTTCGTTTTGATGCTGTATAAGTTTTTTTGATTTGAAAGGAAATTTAAAGAACACATAAATGCAGAGCAAATAATAAATAATTAACAAGAATGAGCAATTAAATATTAACTTACATAGAAATTATTAAATTAAATAATGACTTACGGCTATAGGTACCAAAGATACCATCTTTGGTAGCGCGATGTGTTCTTATTACAGACATTTTATCGTTTACGGAATACAGATAGACTAGAAGGGTTCACCCAACCTCACGTTGTTACAAACCATGGTTTACATGGTGCAGCGGCAGGCTACCAATAGTTCCATAATCAGTCCCTTTCCCCGGTGGGCGGTCACCCATCCAAGTACTAACACCATTCTCGACGTTGCTTAATTTTGTTAGCTATTGCAAGCCTTAGCCAGCTTCGGGGTGGCCGTTCTATATGTATATATATGTATGTATGTATATATATATATATATATATATATATATATATATATATATATATATATATATATATATACATATATATATACGAGCAAAAGATCCACATATGTAGTTATGAAGGACTTCCCGTCCCTCAGTATAATATTAATAATATATTGAATAGCCTTGGTTCAAGTAACTTTTTTAAATTTAAATAATAAAATTTCGTCAAAACGCTATCCCACTCCTTTCCTTTGGCCAAAAAGTACCACGAAAAAATGTATATTTTATTTAAGAGACTAATTTTATATTCATTATTTTAATAAAAAATGGCGGATACCTAATACTGTATGTTTAAATTGGTTGGCATTCAGTTTTGTGTGACAGATTAGCCTGGACACTGCTGTAGTTGAGAACTCAAATTTCTAGAAGTCATTCTCTGTTTTTTTATGCTATAACTTATTTATTTTTTTATTTAATTAGTATTTGATTTTAGGAGAACGCCATTCGAATTAAGTTTATTTTTGCATAATAATTACCTCAAGCATTTTATAATTACCTAAAGCATTTTTTTTTTATAATTTAAGTATTAATATTACGTAAGATTAAAACCTACGCCATTGAAAATTAATAATTAACATACAATTAAATATTTCGTGATAAACTAGGCTAAAAGCCAACATATTAAAAGATTAAAAGCTAAAAAAAAAACATGAATACCAGAGCTGAAATATTACATGATAAAATCTCTAATTATCAAGAGTTATGTCATCCTCTATTATTATTATTTTAGTTCCATTTTATTTAACATTATCTTTAATATTAAAATGCAAGAGGAAAAGCTCAAAATGAGACATTAAAGAAAATTATATATACAAAATTAATTTATAAAAATATTGAAGATAAAGATGGAAATAATGTTATAAAGAAAATTATTTTTAAAAAAATCAATCCAAGGGAACTTGAATAAATAATGAAAAATGATAAAATAAAAAAAAAATCATTAAAGATAATTTTAGGACATTAATGGAAAATTCCAACAAAAAGAGAAGCGAAGAGTTTCAAAAATAACAGAAATAAATTTTAAAAAATCATATCTTTTTATTTATTTATTTTATTTTTGAGACTTGGCTTCATTTTTGGAAATTTCCATTTATGTCCTAAAAATTATCTTTAATGATTTTTTTTTTAATTTTATTTTTTTTTTTTATTTTATCATTTTCCATTATTTATTCAAGTTCCCTTGGATTGATTTTTTTTAAAATAATTTTCTTTATAACATTATTTCCATCTTTATCTTCAATTTTTTTATTAATTAATTTTGTATATATAATTTTCTTCCTTATACCACACAACTCATTATTCATTTGTATCTATTTTGTAATTTTTTTTTCTTTAAAATACATGCATCCCTACATACAGGTACTATATCTATGTTGTAGCCTTGAAACCAAAACGTCGGCTCTGATTATTGTTTTTATTCTGTTTATTGATTTCTGATATTAAAAAAAAAAAAAATTATAAACCATCACTTCTAAAAATCAAAGAGGATAGATAGAATTTTTTTTTGGATACGCAGGACTGATTCTTTCGCTAATAGTATTACAAATTTAATGTAAAACAGGTTGTGCAGACTAGAATATTGAAGGAGAAAAATATATATAGAAAAAGTAAATTTAAGCTTGACTCACTTTTTATGATAAAGTAAAGGTTTATCCTTATAGATGAAAGTTAGCAAACGCCGGTCTAAGCACTTTGAAAGGCTCTCTATTAATTTTGTTCTTTGCAGAGTTTAACTTAGCAAATTCCTCTAGCGAAAGGCAAAAAGGAAATTGATTAAACCAACAACGGGGAGTGAACTGTTTATACGACGCCAATTTTGATAAAAAAAAATTTTGTGATTCTATGTTGAAAAAAAATAGACCCATTTCCTTCCGTTTCATCCAATGGGCCTAAAGGAGCTGAGACAAAAAAATAAAACATGATGAAAATGCTTTATTTTATCTCTCGTGTTTGTAATGATATCGACATGATTTTTTCAGTTAAACATTTTTTTAGAGTATATCAAAGGGAAAATACAAACATCAAAAAATAATTTATTTTCGGTCAAATAAATTTAAAAATGTGTTTAAATTATTAAGTAAACTATTATTAAGAAAAACCCTCATAGGTTTTATTACACCAAAAATAATTGCAGATTTGGATTCAGCACATCTATAAACTCTAATGTTGAAAAAAATTGTCGAAAAAAAAAAACATTTTTTTTTCAGTCCCGAACGTGCTCAAAATTTTTAAAGCCACAAAATTACGTTTGGGTTTGAAGCTGTTTATCTCTTCTTCAGTTTACCCGAATCGATATTCTTGGACTTGTTAAAAAGAGAGGAGTTTCTTCTTTCCAAACTATTGCATTATCTTAGATGGTCTGGGTAAAAAAAGATTATTACCATAAAAAACAAAATTGAAGTTTTTGCGGATAACATTAGCTCTAAAACACGTAGGAACATCACTATTAAAGCAAATTGCGTCGTTTAAGAACCTTAACCGATGCCCCAAATTAGGTTTAAATAAAGCGATTATTTAAATCTTTAAACAAATTTGAAGGGAAGACCCTTGACAAAATTTTAAGACCAAAAACTTTATTTTTATATTCGCTCGAAAATTTGAATATAAGGGTTTTTCAAAGTGCTAAAGCAAATCTGACACCAGTTTTGAATAAAAAAATTCTGTTAATATACTTCACTCCGTAAATAATACCGTTATCATTGCATAATAGTCAATACACCCCTCAGGTCGCTCTAAAATTCAATTATTTCGTTTTAAAAAATTGGATCACTAAAATTTGTTATTTCTGGATCACGATTATTGCACTTTTATAAAACTGCTACAAACGTTATCGTAGACAAAAAAATAAGAAAAAGTATTATTAAATACCCCAGGTATATCCGAGCAAGTCTGGGTTCGTACCCATGTGCATACAATATAAAAACATTAATTAGTTGGTTTCAAGAAAAAGTAACTATAACCCTTTTACACCACCGCTATAAACATAATCGTAAAAAAACATATGTTTACTTTATTATAATAATGATCTACATTACAAATATCTAGAGACCTGACAAAACGCTCCAAAATTTGATTATTTCATTTTAAAAAAATTGGTCTCTTTGATATTTAATATTATTTTTCTTATTTTTTTGTCTAGAGTAATATTTATAGCAGTGTTATAAAAGTGTAATATTTAATATTTCTTGATTACAAAAATATATTGTTTTACTATATTAACATGTGCATGGATAAGAACCTTTTAGACCGTATTTATGTTTAATGTAAAATATTATTTGTGATACAGAAATAGTAAATTTTAGTGATCCAATTTTTTAAAACGAAATCATTGAATTTTAGAGCGATCTGAAGGGGATATATATATATATATATATATATATATATATATATATATATATATATATATAATGGGTCGGGGTGGCCGAGCGGGTTAGCACGCTTGCAAAAGTGCACCTACTCACAAACCCAAAGGTTGTGAGTTCGAATCCCGGCACCGGCACTACTTTAATTTAATTAAAGTAATAATTCAAGAAATCTATCACCCCTCCTCCCCGGGTATGTGAGGCCCGTCAGCCTACTGGAGGCTACTCACACAGACCGGGAGTAGGAGTGATGACCCTACCCCGTGTACCTTAATTGTGAATCGCGTTGTGGTCTTCCAGGACATAAAATAGCCGCCCGGAGGTTTGGTCCATGGACGGTCTGTCTCGGGGAAAGAAATATAGGTCCTCGTGCGCCTGCTGACTCCGAACAGCCATAATCCGTGGATCTAGACCGATTTGTCACTGTCCTTGAACCCGAGTGAGTCGGTGGGAAGGACACTGCCGAATTGGCCCCAAAGGGACCGGTTATGGAGCAATGGGCAGCCTGCCGCTGCACCATGGAAACCATGGTTCGCAGCAACGTGAGGTTGGGTGACCCCCTCCAGGCTGTCTGTGCTCCCGCAAGCAATAAATGTCTGTAAGAACACCACATCGCGCGGCCAAAGATCTACAAGGTCTATAGAGCCAACCGAAAAAAAAAAAAAAAAAAAAAATATATATATATATATATATATATATATATATATTCAATGATAACGGTATTATTTACGGAGTGAAGTGTATTAACAGAATTTTTTTATTCAAAACTGGTGTCAGATTTACTTTAGCACTTTGGAAAACCCCTATATTCAAATTTTCGAGCGAATATAAAAATAAAAATGTTTTATATTAATTCACTTCTCCATTACAAAAAATTCGTGGTGCGAAAAAATTCTGCTTTGTGACACCGATTGTGATTTAATTTTGTTAGCTCCTATTTACGACAGTAAATGGGTTATTTTATGTTAGCTAGAATCCGGGTCTAAAATTTTTGAACTAGTATCGCCAAGGTCAAGGTCTTCCCTTCAAATTTGTTTAAAGATTTAAATGACCGCTTTATTTAAACCAAATTTGGGGCATCGGTTAAGGTTCTTAAACTACGCAATTTCCTTTAACAGTGACGTTCCCACGTGTTTTAGAGCTAACGTTATCCGCAAAAAACTTCTCGGGTTTTCTACCAATTTTGTTATTACAATACCAAGAGTTGGAAAATGTTCTGAATATTGCAAATGTAAATCTTATCGAAGATTGAATCTTCGAAATCGAAATTTAAAATGAATTCTAATTATTTTAAGTTTTACGTTTCAAGATACACAAAATACAAAGATTGAATAAAAACAAAATCCGTTAGCCGTCCGAGACTTTTCTCCGGGACTACCGGCCGATTTTTTTTAGATTCGGCACTAAAGCTACTGGTCTTCCTCGGTGGTTGATCCTCGGTACTTGACATTATTATTCGCTATTTTGAAACGATATTAGAGGTTTCTAACACCCATATCTCAACCATTCACAAATCATCAATAGAGAGGAAAACCAGTATTTTACACTCAATTTTAACACTTAAAACAAGTAATAAAAATGTTTAATTAGATTGGAAACCAAATTGCGTTTGTAACCTTTATTACCGAAACATATAATTTATGTATTTAATTTAAATATAATTTTTGATGTAAGCTTATTATGACGTTCAAGTAAAGTACCCTTTTCGGCTCACCAATTTGAACCAAAATCTAGTAAATACATTCATATGGATATTAAAGTATTATTTACCAAATTTGAGATGTTTTACATTATATTTTAATATAGTTTTTGATGAAAGTCTAATGTGAACTTCAAGTAAATTGCCGCTTCCGGTTTTCCAATTTAGACCAAAATCTAATATGTTATTTAAATCAATATATAAGTACTAAATACCAAATTTGAGAAGTTTTTCAAAGTATTTTAATATAATTATTGATGGAAATCAATTATGACCTTCAAATAAAGTACCACTTCCGGTAAGTAAGCAGTGACCAAAAAGGGAGGTTCACAACTAGATTTTACAGCAATCCTAAATACAAAATTACAACTTTCTACAGCTAACCGTTTTTTGAGTTGTGCGAGATACGAACTACGTACGTGCAGACGCCACGACGAAACTAGTCAAAATGGATTCAGGGATGGTCAAAATGGATATTTCCGTCGAAATCTGAAAACCAAAAATTTTCGCGATTACAATACTTCCTTTACTTCGTAAAAGGAAGTATAGTAATATAATACAAATCTTAATTCCAACTCTCATAATGAATTGTATAAGAATGTTTTTGTTTCTACTAATTATGTCAATGTTTATTTCGACTAATCCTTTAAATCCTTGTGACTTGAATTGGCTTTATGAGGTCATTTACATTTTTAAAACGCAGGGGCAATATCAGAAGAAAAAGTCGTGATTCAAAGCACAAAGACAGCCGCCGAAGAAATTTGTTGAGCTTATCCCTGATGATCGGTCAATGAACTCAAATCTTTACTCTGAACAGCTAGACAGATTGTATGCAATTTTGTGCGCAAAGTGCCCCGCTTTGGTCAACAGGAAACAAGCCATTTTGCAACACGACAATACCCCTGCACATCGTTCTCGTTTGACCCAGGAAAAATGATCGGAACTGCAAGGAGTAAACGTTTTGCCTCATCCTGCGTACAGCCCAGATATCGCAGCATCAGATTATGGTTTGTTTAGATTAATGACTCATTTTTTAAAAGAGCATTTTACAAATTGGATGTGAAGAGTTCTTTGCCTCCAAACCAAAGGAGTTGTTCCGATATCAAATCCAATTACTGGCAGAAAGATGGGTGAAAGTAGTTGAAAACAATGGACTTTACTTTGAAGAGTAGTATTCAATAATGTTTAAAATATGTAATCTGAAATAAAGCTATACTAATGCACAAGGGCTTTTGTAACAACCTAGTAGTAGTTATCAAGTCAGTTATTCTTTTATAAAAATAAAGGCTGTGATGACTGAGATGGCTCCCTTATTGTTATTTTATTTTTAAAGTTTGACGCTGTTTATTTCGACATGGTCCCGATTGGACTTAAATAAGACAGTATACTCGTATGCATTTTAAATAATTTTAAGATGCCTGAGGATGGCTTGTAGGCCGAAAATTTGCATCGTAACAAATAAATTGGTGAAATAGCAACAGCCTGCCTTTATTTTTATATATTAAAGTATTCACCTATAAATATTCACCTAAATAGTATTCACTAAATAAAATATCAATTATACCTTTTTATTTAGACAAACTTAGTTTTATCTCAGTACCATGGTCTCTCCAGTTTTTATCCAGTTTATCTCCAGATCTTTTAGTTTAAATAATTTTGTTCTGATGGTAGCGTAAATGTTCAGACTAGTCAGCTCTGTGAAAAAACGTTTTTTTCTTTTCAACTCCGGTTAATGCGAAGAGTCGGTTAAAAGGTGGCCGGTTAGGTTCTACTGTATAACAGTAAGTGTTTAACTGTCTCGTTAAATTCGAATCCTCAACTGGTAAGAGCTGCTCTTTACGGAGCATCAAGCCTGAACACTGATGTATCAGAAATCAGCCACGAAACTTCGCTCAGGTGAAGTAAAACGAGTTGTAAAAATATTATTAGGGATTGACAAATCATTTGCATCTTCTGTAATTTTTAAAATTCAAAATTAAAAATTATAGAAGTGGCAAATAATTTATCAATCACTAATTATATTGATCCTTCTATAACATCATGCGGATGTCAACTGGTAAAAATATTAATTCTAACCTGTTGATAAAGTTGCGTCTTTAAACTTCTGCTGTAGAGCTGAATCGGTGTTTATTTACCAGTGTTTTTTTTTATTTATTTTTTTTTTATTATTTTTTTTTTATGCCGTAAGCGGAACCTACAGAAACTGTTCATAAAATACTATTCGATTTACATTTCCCCTTGATTAGTTTTCTGTTTTTAAGCAGTCACCCAGCAAAGCATGATAATAGGTTCAAGTGCGGACGCCTGCTGTTTGTGACAACTGTGTTTACAATGGTTACAATCATGTTTTGTCGAGGCAACTACGGACTAGCGAATTAAATCAAACATTTTTTTTTTCAATAAATTTATTTAATTATATTTTCCATCACACACTCGTAACTCAATGAAGTTTGTAAAATTTGAATCGCATACAAGCTTTAATTTTTTTTGTTGATTACACCATTATAATAATAATCCTCCGGAAACCGAACTATTTTTCACTTATCCAAAAACCTTTCCTTCTTGAATAACGAGTCTTCCGGATACCTTGTACGCACTTACCCCTTAAGGCAAGGGCAAGTGCGAACTAAGTACTATTCAAATAAATTATCGATCTCATCAAAATGTACCTTGTTAAAAGGTAGGCTTGAATATAATATTTAAACATAATCGTCTAGGGAACATTGAAAAAAAAAAAAAAGAGAAAAAATAATGCTTCAAAAATATAAATGTTACAGTCTTATAGGGTAAAACTTTGTAAAATTTAGTGCGCACTTGCCCCACATTATTCTATGCTAAACCGACTTTAATAAAGTGAATTTCAAGCGAATCGATCCTTTTTTAATTTTTTGAAATCAGACTCCAAATTCTTCATTATTGTCCCAAAAAAACACAAAGAAAATTTAAAGGACCTTTGAATGTCTTATTAACTCTTGTTATTCTATGATAGACATCTTATGGCTCCATATTGTAATGCCGGGTTAGTTAGAAAACTATACCTTTCTTAATTATTTATTACCTTATTTGCTTACCTGAGCGTTGTGTTGTCCTCCTCCTGTCATGGCGATGTAGAATCTGAGCCCATCCGAAGCAATTGATTTTATCTTATCGGTCCTTGTGCGCAATCAAAGCTACTACATTAACCTTGTTGACACTCAATATATCGGTTGTCGAGATGACGGCGAGAGATTAAATAATTCATTTATATTTTATATTTAGTAGATATTTTAAATATAGTGGAACTTCCCTAACCGGACACATAACAGACGGACGTCTCTATTAAGCGGACAGTTTTGTTTCCTCCGGCGTCATATCATTTATTTTATTAGAGATTGATCCTTCTATACCATCATGCGGATGTCAACTGACCAATCAGATTGATCCTTCTATACCATCATGCGGATGTCAACTGACCAATCAGATTGATCCTTCTATACCATCATGCGGATGTCAACTGACCAATCAGATTGATCCTTCTATACCATCATACGGATGTCAATTGACCAATTAGATTGATCCTTCTATACCATCATGCGGATGTCAACTGACCAATCAGATTGATCCTTCTATACCATCATGCGGATGTCAACTGACCAATCAGATTGATCCTTCTATACCATCATGCGGATGTCAACTGACCAATCAGATTGATCCTTCTATACCATCATGCGGATGTCAACTGACCAATCAGATTGATCCTTCTATACCATCTTACGGATGTCAACTGACCAATTAGATTGATCCTTCTATACCATCATGCGGATGTCAACTGACCAATCAGATTGATCCTTCTATACCATCATGCGGATGTCAACTGACCAATCAGATTGATCCTTCTATACCATCTTACGGATGTCAACTGACCAATTAGATTGATCCTTCTATACCATCATGCGGATGTCAACTGACCAATCAGATTGATCCTTCTATACCATCATACGGATGTCAATTGACCAATTAGATTGATCCTTCTATACCATCATGCGGATGTCAACTGACCAATCAGATTGATCCTTCTATACCATCATGCGGATGTCAACTGACCAATCAGATTGATCCTTCTATACCATCTTACGGATGTCAACTGACCAATTAGATTGATCCTTCTATACCATCATGCGGATGTCAACTGACCAATTAGATTGATCCTTCTATACCATCATGCGGATGTCAACTCATCATTTATTTTACATTGTTTTCAATTCAACTAGCCGGACCTTCTAACAAACGAACACAAATTTAGTCCTCTTTGTTTCGTATAAGTCTCTCTTAACCGGACAGGTGAAAAGAAGGATATAATTTTTTCGAAGGACAGATAAGCAATGTGATGGCTAGAGCCCGGATTTAGTGCAGTAAAAAAATTGTAAAATGTGCAACGAAAAATAAAATTCATATTGAATAATGAATGGTTGACCGTAGAACTTTGAAGGAATGAGATGGTCCGGGAGGCGGTCAAAAAATGGAACACAAATAGTAAAAACTATTTATTAAGGAACCGACGTTTCGACCCACTTTGCAGGTCTTTTTCAGGGCTGTATAAACAAGACACAAAAATAATAATAAAACAATGGTACATACAGTGAATGGCTTAAAAATTCAAAAGATTTATTCAGAAAAAAAAATGAAAACAGTGATGACTTTGTAAAATGACACTGGTAGAATAATGACAACAACTAAAAATAAATTAGTGAATATTAATACATTGAGCTGCATATTATTAAAACTGGCTATATAATAATAAAAAGAGGTAAACTAAAAGAGAAATAATAATAAAAATAACTCTGCTAAATAAGTAAAAAAAGGGAATACAAATAAAAATAAATAAACAGAGAATAAAAATAAATAAACAGACTGTTTATTTATTTGTATTCCTTTTTTTTACTTATTTAGCAGAGTTATTTTTAGTTAATGTTATTTCTCTTTTAGTTTACCTATTTTTATTATTATATAGCCAGAGTTATATTTTTGAGCCCTAAAGAAAACCTAAAAGTGGGTCAAAACGTCGGTTCCTTAATAAATAGTTTTTACTATTTGTGTTCCACTTTTTGACCGCCTCCCGGACCATCTCATTCCTTCAAAAATAAAATTCTGCCGTTTACGTCGTTTATGCTTTAAATAAATCTGGTGCGGTGCGCGTATCACACAACATTCCCTTACTGTCCTTTTATAATTATCTTTTTAATATAATTTTAGAGTTCACCTAAACAATACTTGAAATAAACACGGCATCATTCCCTTCTTCACATCTTCTCCCATGTAAGTACAATAAAACAGTTTTTTAAACAATTTTAGTGCAACAATTCTGTACACCACTTATATATTTTAAGTTCGTCAAGTTGAAAATATAATTTAAAAGTTTCGGTTTAGTTTCTATGGAAACATTTTGTTTCCATTAAATGATATAAAACTAGAAATTATTAAGTTAATTTCTGCTTTTGTATTCTTACATTACATTATTACAGGGCGTATTGTTGATAACAAATTAGCGAATTGGTGGAAGGTGGTTCGGTCGCATCCGTCTCCTTTCGGATGCGCTCGGTTATCCATCTAGGATCTTGTAGTCCTCATAAAATACGCTACATTTTTGCTAATTCCGGTCCGATCTTTTCTTGTATTTTAGGGAATTTAATCACCTTTCATATGATTTCATACATGATTTACCATAAAATACTTTTGAATTATGCACAAATAAAATATTCTCGCTATAAATTTTCCGCTGCATTTTCTCGTTGATATACCGCATATATGAAAAGTTAAAAGGCTTTATGGAGAAGACATTAGGCCAAACGTGAAGTTTCGTCAAAATCGTTAGAGCCGTTCACGAGAAAATTAAAAAATTCATAAAATTCATGATATAATTGCCACTTCCGGTTAGTCTGATGCACTGTATATTTGCTAATACTGGTCTAATTTTGATGATTCTTTTTTGTTTTTTAGAAAATTTAATTACCTTTTATATAATTCCGTAAAATGCACACTTTTTAAGTTATGCGCAAATAAAATATCATAACTTTTTTCTCTGCATTCCCTCGGTGATGTACTATGTATATGAAAAGTTAAAGGCCTTTATGAACAATAATTTAGGCAAGTTTCATCAAAATCGTTAGAGCCGTTTTCGAGAAAATTGGAAAAAAATGTAAAATCGATTATACAAAGTGGCACTTCCGATAAGTCTATTTTGACGAAAAGGTTGCTGTAGCATATCTAAAATTATAATAACACACCTTCTTTCATCTCATCTTCTTTGGCCTTCGTTTCGGGATTGTTGTACATTGGTTTATTATTTTCAATCATAGACCTTGGGAATCGCCCAACGAACAAATTTTTGTAACCCCCTCTCTCCACCCTCAAAATTTGAGGTTTTACGTTTCAAGATACGTAGAATCCAAATATCGAATAAAAAAAAATCCATCCGAAAACTTTTTTGTTTGTTTGGTGCTTTTATTGTATTTAAACGAAAGCTGATGAAATTCCCTACAATACGAAAAAAAAAATCATTTAAATCATTAACCATTATTAGCTGAGATATATCATAATGAACTTCGTAGACTGATTCTCCGGAAACAATAAACCAGTGTGTAATAATTTGCAGCGTTTTTTAAATTTATTTTAGTTAAATGCGTACAACGAAGAATATTAATTTTGAAAATTTTCTGTTTTCAGATTTCAACAGATATCCATTTTTACCTTCCCTGAATCCGTTTAGACTAGTTTCGTCGTGACGTCTGTACGTACGTTCGAACGTGCGTAACTCAAAAACGGTTAGCCGTAGAAAATTAAAATTTTGTATTTAGGATTGCTGTAAAATCTAGTTGTGAACCTCCTTTTTTAGTCTCAGCATTATTACCGAAAGTGGTACTTTATTTGAAGGTCATAATTGATTTCCATCGAAAATCATATTAAAATATAACACAAAACTTCTCAATTTTAATATTAATAATTCATACTTTGATTTACAATAACATATTAGATTTTGGTATAAAGTAGAAAACTGGAACCAGTACTTTACTTGAAGGTCATAATAAATTTTCATTAAAAATTATATTAAAATATAATGTAAAACATCTCAAATTTGGTAAAGATAGATAGATAGAAAGTTTTATTTACATATGTACACTTTAACAATATTTTCAAATATTTTAACATGATTTCGGATAACTTATCCTTAAAATGAACAAATTTGATTATTGAGAATAAGTCGTGTGTGTGTGTTTCTGTGTTTGTCAATAGATGGATGTGTTGCCGAGTATCGTTTTTGAGATCCTGCAGTCTTCGGAAACTAGTAACCAAATTCAGGATTACTTTTTGAACCACCGATTTATAGTTAAATAGGCATACAAGGAAGTCATATGTTGTCCACATCAGACATTTTGTATTTATTAATATGTATTGATATTGGACAATATTATCGTTATATAATTTAAACAGACCAGGTGCGAACAAAAGAAATAAGGGACGAGCAGGTAGAAAGAAGGGTAACTGACAGGCGATGACAGATGTCACCACATAAGAGATAAGGGATAAGTTAATTTAAAAACCCTACCGAGAAGTTAACACTGTAACAAAGCCCAAAGCTGGGATACCTAATCAATTTTAAGAACTGTTCCTCTTAGGCTTCGGCTGACCTCGAGGAAAAAGTGGAGACCGCCTGGAAAAGGTATGATTAAATTATACTAGTTGGATAATGGTTCGCAGATACCGGCTGTCAGGACAAGGGATGGAGCCATCCGATGAAATCCCAGAATTTCCTCTCTCTATAAAACTAGTCGGCCAATGAACAACGTTTTCGACCCCCTCTTAGACAGAACAAGAGAGAAAGGGGATGAGAAGCAGAGGAGGTGAAAAAGAAGGACTTCGAGACTGATCTAGGCTGATGCAAGACGGCAGCTCTGAACTCTGACCATGCGCTCTGGCTCCATGACTGAAGATATGCAGGGGAACCCGAGGGAGAGATGCTGAGGGACCATCAACACCAACTAGTACAGATAAGAGATTTATGTTAAAACAATTAATGGCTAAGTCTAGGCTGAATCATTCCATGGTTAACTTTTTATTGTAATAGTTTGTTGTTTTCATTATGAGGAATAAAGATAAATGTTCGCAAGGAGGTTGTTCTTTAGTAACCATGTCCATATTTAATTTGAATATATTTCATTATGATAGCAGTAACTTTGATTAACATTAGTATTAAACTTAAAAGTAGGAACATTTTCTTGGTTAATTATTAAATAATGGTAACCACAAACCAGGCCCTTGGAAAGGTATCCAATTTAGAGGACAAGGTAGGAAATTCAAAAGTATTCATAAGCTTACTTAATTTTGGGATAATCATCCTCAATGATTGCCCAATGGCATCCCTATATATATAGACTAATCTATTAGCAGCTAGATAGATATCAAGCTCAACTCAACCTAGATAAAACATAGCATTATGTTGTAGTGAAGAAACAATACTTGCCACTTTTTTTCAGAATCCTATATAACTCGTCATAATTTTCAACTTTTTATTTTGGTAGACTTCTCCCTTTCGTTGTATGTTAAAGACATAATAAATTAGTAAATAATATATAATATATAATATATATATATATATATATATTTTTTTTAATTCGAGGTATACCGAATTTCGAAAAAATATGGCAAGTAGTGTTTCTACACTGCTATATAATTAAAATATTATTAGAATAAATTAAAACTAATGTCTTGAAAATGGACAAAAAGTCCGAAACGCAGACAAAAGAAGCTGAGATGAAAGAAGAAATAAGAGTTAAATTTATTCTTGAAAATATGTGATTATTATCAAATTCATTTTGTCCTTCAGAAGTTGATGATGACCTACTAAATATCTTCTTTCGTAACATTCTATTAGCGCTTTTAGGTTTATGGGAAGAAAATCATAAAAAAAAAAACCATAAAGAATATAAGTGAAGACTGTTTAATTATGAAGAAAAACCCTGTACGACTTCAACTCATGTAGGGTCTTGGGCCAAGTAGTTGATAAGGATTTAATTAATTTCAATTATTCCGGTGATTCTGGATTGAAATAATCGGATATGCACTTGATAGTTTTCCTAGCAGCTGAGGAAAAAAACATACTGAAACTCCTTTTTTTCATATCTCGAGTTTGAAAAATTATATCGACATGGTTTTTCCACCAAAAGATTAATGAATTTTAGGGTAGCTTGAAGAAAATATACAAATGTTACAAAATTATTGCTTTTTGGTTAAATAAATTTTTAATAATGCTTAAATTATTAAGAAAACTTTCCTTATAGATTTATTCAAACCAAAAATGATGACGGATTTTGATTCAGAACTTGAGCATACCTTTATATTAAAAAACTTTTTATTTCTCTGGCATTATTTTTTTAATGTGGGGGAAGTGACCACTAAATTTTACAAAATTTGACACCGTTTAAATTTGGAAATTCACATGAAATCACTGTTAACTACGAGACTTAAAATTCTGACGATTTCTAAAGTCCAATTTACTTTATCAGAAGTGGGAGGAGTGAGGAAAATTATTTTGAGTAACTTATAAAAGTTAGAAGTGCCTTTAGAATTTTTTCTCAGAATTCAAGTTTCAACTTGAAAAAAATTAAAGACATATGATTTAATTAGAAAAACTCATTTTTTTTCCTGATAGCCGATGGTTGTGTAAGTAATAATATCACATTTATATTAGCACCAACTTTATAATAAAAAAAAAAATGATTTTTTTGTAAAAAGCATCTTTTTTCTTCCTTTCCTATCATTCCACGTAGCCCTGTTTTTCAGAGTAATGAATTGAATGTGTTCCCTGCAACTGAATGTGGGATTTAATGCTGAAAATAATTTTTATTATTTTTTTTAATAATATTACAAGTTATTACTTATAACTAAAGACCGGATTTATATGCAAATGTCAATACATTTGGCGCAGACATATTAAATTTTATTTTGCATATTTTCACATATTTTATGGGTTATTGCATATTTAGCAAAATACTTTTTCTGACAATTAAAAAAGAAAAGAAAATATAAACTAGAAAATAAACGATTTTCTCAAGCATGTTGTTATTTAATGTATCAATTATAAGATGGATAAAAGCCATCTACGATTAATAAAAATAGTGTACTATAGAATTAATCTAGATTACTAGAAAAATAGTTTAAGCTCATAGACAACTAATTTAAGTTGGTGTTGTGATCACAACCGCACAGAACGTTTACCTGTAGTTAAAAATAATTTAAAGTATTTAATTGCAAAAACAAACAAAAATTAAAAAATCAAATATGTATTGTTATGTATTTGTAAAGAAAATTATGTTTAGCATCATAATTATGCTATTTTTTTTATTGAAGTAAATTCTCTTAAGACTAAGTAATTACCTTATTGAAGTACCTTCTTAGGATTGATGGCCGCTCTGAAGAAGACAGGACTCTCGATTGGTGTTGCTGAAAGGGGATACTGAGGTCAACTGGCGGTTCGTGCTCGAGCAACGACAACGACACAGCTCATCATTAACATCCTTAATTTTCAATCATTGCGGTCACCAGCGTTAGGAAGTCCTTTCCTTCGGTTGTTATTTTCTTTCTTCTCATAAGGAAAATATTGATCGATTAATCTAAATATGTTCTCGAAACTTAGAACCACATAACAATAATGCTATTTAGTTTACATCCTCATTAGCTCCCTCTATCATCTAAGGAAAAGTAAGATATCCTTCGTCCTCCTCACTTCAACTGTGGACAAGTGTTAAGCATTTAAGACAATTATGAAACGGTTACAGCAGTAACAAAAAAAAAAAAAAAAAGTAAATTGTTACACAATATTATTAATAAATTGAATCTGAAATAACAACCTTTGTAATAATGAAAATACATATTTAGTAGACATGAAGATTGTTCAAAAAGGTAATTAAATAAATTATAAAGAATAAAATCTAATATTAAGTAGATGCATGAGGGCTAAATAAATAATAATAATAGGGAAGGATTATTACAGGAGCAATAATAACATAGCAGTGTGACAATACTGCAAATATATCGATGTCGTTTTTTGAAAAAGGCGTAAGCGCCATTTAGCAAACTTTACAGAAAACACATGAAACGATTTTTCTTCAAATAACAATTTTTTTTTTTCAATTTTATTCTTTATTGTGTTATTGTATACTGTAGGAGTTTGTTAATGTGGTAAAACCTTTATAATTACAATATATTTTTAAGACTTCTAGTATGGTTGAGGCCAAAGTAGCATTGAGAGTCGTTAGTATTTGGTCCTTAAGTCATCAATTGTCAATTTTTAGACCATTTCCTATTTTATTTTCGATACATCGTTAGCAGGAATCGATAGAACCGGTGTTTAGGTCCCATAACAAGTTGGAATGTAATACACACTCCTAGCAATGTTTTTAAAGCATACAAAACTCAGTTTTTTATTTATTTTTTTTGTCTTTTTAATTGTTTTTATTAACAGACGAAATTAATATGAATATATCTAGACAATAGGAGTATAGAGGTATTTATAGTATGAAATGATTTATACCATATTGTTATACAAGTAATTTTGATTTTTGTATGATATTTGTAGAAAATATCTGATGTGGGCAACACATGTCTTCCTTGTACGGCTATTAAATTATAAATCCGTGGTTCAAAAAGTGATACTGAACTTGGTTACTAGTTTCCGAAGATTGACACTCGGCCTCCCGTCATCCATCTATTGACACACACACTCTTGTTGCTGAAGGTCTCATCGTCGTTTTCCTTCAGTAGGTAACTAGTTTCCAAGATATTTCTCCATGTTCCGCGACAACAATAAAACTATCAATATCAATGGATAAAGCATTGGAAATCGACAGTTTCGACATTTTGAACGAAAAAACCCACGTAGCTAATATCTTATTCTCATGCTACAGACTTGTTGATCTCACAAATGGGGAGGAAAACCATTATTTTACACTCAAATTTAACGCTTAAAACATGCAATAAAAATGTTTAATTGGATTTGAAACCAAATTGCGTTTGTAACCTTTATTACCGAAGCATATGATTTCTGAATTTAATTTAAATCTAAGCCTATTATGACCTTCAACTAAAGTACCCTTTTCGGCTCACCAATTTTAACCAAAATCTAGTAAATACATTTATATCCATATAAAAGTCCTATTTACTAAATTTGAGATGTTTTACATTATATTTTAGTATAATTTTTGATGAGAGTCTAATAAGACCTTCAAGTAAATTACCGCTTCCAGTTTTCCAATTTAGACCAAAATCTAGTATGTTATTTAAATCAATATAAAAATTATAAATACTAAATTTGAGAAGTTTTGTATAGTATTTTAATATAATTTTTGATGAAAATCAATTATGACCTTCAAGTAAAGTACCACTTCCGGTAATCAAGCAGTGATCAAAATGGGAGGTTCACAAATAGATTTTACAGCAATCATAAATACAAAATTACAACTTTCTACAGCAAACCGTTTTTAAGTTATGCGAGATACGAACGTACGTACAGTTAACAAAGTCGATGAGTGTGAGCTTTAAAAATAACTTTATTAAACAGTTTACAAGTTACATGATGTACATATATAATGAGGCTACTGAGTGACAGATAGACTTTGAAGATATCATAATTAGACTTAAAGCTAAACATAGTGAGAGTGTCTCACATTATCTTATTCTACCTTACATTCTAATACTACATTCTAATACTTATTCTAAGACTACATTCTAGATACTGGTTACTACATTGTGATACTAGATACTACATTGTGATACTGCTATCATCTGTCCTTTTCAGATAGGCTTTTATACATACAATAAGAGAAGGAATGATCAAGGAAATAGAACTTGTTTTAATGCTGACAACGAGGAGGTTACAACAGTGACTTCCTGGGTTGTAAACATTATTTAACAACAAATATTTCCTGGGTCAATGGCATTTGTTAACTCCTCCCTCCTTTATGAAAAAAAAAAGCGAATTATCTTGAGCTTTTTTTTTTTTGTTTTTAAAAGTATTAAGTAAATATGTAGGAAGTAGTTATTGGATCAAATTATGCAGGATATAGTACTTCTAATTACTATTAACTATTTATAAATTATATATTATTCACTTACAATTAATTATATATTAATTATTAATTCACTTATAATTAATTATTTTCTTACATACTTTAATAATAAATTATTCAAACAACAAATTACTTGTTTTTTCAACATTAAATCTTTAAATTATTCAATAATGATTTTATCAACTTATAACAAGTAAGTTTTATTTTTTATATTACTTAAATTATAATAGGGAGCGGGGTAGCTCAGTGGGTTAGGCACTGCGCTACTAATCTCAAGGCCCCGGGTTCGAGACCGGCTGAGGCAGATAATTATTTATTCTGTATTCAGTCGCGGATCGACCCTGTGGGATCGGGGGACCCTCCTGGGGCTCACCCAGCCTCTATAAAGTGGGTACCCTTAATTGGGGGAAAAACCTGGCGGTTGAGCGTGATCTCGGCCAAATCACCTCCTTACAACAACCGTTGGCTTTGAAACAGTACGGTCCTTACCAAAGTACTCAGCCCAAGACCCTTCACGGGTTGTAGTGGTACAGATTTTTTTTTTTTTTTAAATTATAATAACCTTAACACGATTTAAATTAAAATTCACTCACAATGAATTATAAATCACAATAAATGCTTCATTTAGCAAATTTCCTTCATGTCAAAAACATAATAAATTATTCAAATTGCTTTCTTATTAAATATTTTATGATATAATTTAGCAATTTATTTAAACTAAACAAAAATGTAATTCTTGCGACTAAAAAATAAAGTAAAATCTTTAACTCACGACTCATCGATCTGTTATCTTTTTCTGGACACCTCCAGAGGTCAGTGGATCCAGCAGAGAAGTAGACAGATACCTGAGATGTCAACCTGACAGGTCAGTGGGTCTGCCCGAAGTGTCGAACTTGACACTTAGATAAGTGGGCCGACTTGCAAATAAAACCTGAGAGCAGTGGAGAATTTGCAAGTCCTTCAAAGTTCATCTGAACAGCGATCAGAGCTACAGGTGATGTAGGTGGGTGCTGTGCAGTTATCGATTTCTTCTGCCGGGTACTTGATGTCAGTGGGTCCGTTCAGAGTGTAGAACTTGAAGCAAGGGTACCTTAGATAAGTGGGCCGACTTGCAAATGAAACCTGAGAGCAGTGGAGAATTTGCAAGTCCTTCAAAGTTCTTCTGAAGCAGCGGATCAGAGCTACATGTGAGATGTAGGTGGATGCTGTCCCTGTTCGGGCGCCAGTTAACAAAGTCGATGAGTGTGAGCTTTAAAAATAACTTTATTAAACAGTTTACAAGTTACATGATGTATATATATATATATAATGAGGCTACTGAGTGACAGATAGACTTTGAAGATATTATAATTAGACTTAAAGCTAAATATAGTGAGTGTCTCACATTATCTTATTCTACCTTACATTCTAATACTACATTCTAGAACTTATTCTAAGACTACATTGTGATACTGGTTCTATTACTACAACTACCGCTATGTCTGTCCTTTTCAGATAGGCTTTTATACATACAGTAAGAGAAGGGATGATCAAGGAAATAGAACTTGTTTTAATGCTGACAATCAGGAAGGACAACGGTGACTTCCTGGGTTGTAAACATTATTTAACAACAAATATTTTCTGGGTCAATGGCATTTGTTAACTGTACGAACGTTCGTTCAGACGCCACAACGAAACTAGTCAAAATGGATTCAGGGATGGTCAAAATGGATATTTCCGTCGAAATCTGAAAACCGAAAATTTTCGCGGTTACAATACTTCCTTTACTTCGTACAAGGAAGTTAAAAACACCTTGAGAATGAGAGAGCACCTCGAATCATTCGTGGAACTTTGTAAAATATACCAATAAAGGAAAATTGAAATATATGGAAGAAATTATTCTACTAATAAATCACTAGAATTATTATAATTCCCATTATTACTATTATTAAACACAAAATAAAATTATTGCAATGTGCAGTAGAAAGCATAAGTACATACATAAGCGGAGTATACGAACTAATTGTAATGATTGTGCAGCCAAATACACGAGAAAAACTGGAAGATCGCTAAATTAGAGATTAAATATATGAAGCACTTGGAATAATAAAATTCTTCAAATCGAATCCAGATTTTTGCTTAAATGACCAAATAAATATCTACAATAGTCCAATCTTAAATTTATTCCCATCTATAACAGAAAAACCAATTACTCACCGGCATTACTTATATTACATTTAATTTAATATGTATAATAATACCAAACTATATTTTGAATTGCTTATTTTTGAATTTTTTGTGTGTTTTTAGAACTAAGGATGAATGTATAACATTCGAAACTAATTTTCAATAAAACAAATTTATAGAAGTGGCAAATAATTTATCAATCTTGTTTTATTTATATTAAATTAAAATTCTTAAACGAAGCAATTTAGACGATGATTACAGCGTTTGTTGGATTTTTGCACGTTCTGACATTTATCATGCATATTTTCCTGAATATTATTGTAAGTTTTACAGAATATTTCAGGACTTTTTACTACATATTATATGGCATATTTTGACCTTTTTTGCTGCATTTTTGTACAAATTATTTGGGTAATTCTACTTGGCACATACAGTCTAGAGAAATTCTTAAAGAGAAGTTAGATTAAGTTCTTTGCTTCCGCGAATTACCTCAACAATTCTCTTTTCAATTATATGACATTCCCAGCAATCCCTAACTGTTAGCAGGATACGGTGGTTAATAAAAAATAAGATAATATATGAAGTAGAAGATGGTTCAAGAAAAACATCGAAAATAGCAGAAACTATTTGGTATTATTCTTGACACCTTGATATACTATCTATATATATATCTATATATACTGATATACTATATGGTAATCTATTAATATATAACAAGATAGGGCTTATTCTAATAGGAACATCTAATCCTAAAACGAGTCCTTTCATAATAAAATAAAGCATATCCTTAAGATGTAATGTACAATACAGAAGAAGGAAGATATCAAGAAAGAAATCTATATCTAACCAAAAAACTATAAGGAGATTTATAAAATAAAAATAAAATAAGGTATACTCGATAATAATTTTTCTACCGATAGGCCAATTTATAAATTAACTCTTACTATACTCCTAGTCCCCTAAGAATAATAAAATTGTACGATTCCAGCTTATTAAATTATTATAAAATAATTCAATTATAAAATAAAAGCCAAAAATATGTAAAATAAATGAAAACGTTGCAATTATCCATTTATTCATGTATGTGCGGCCACCCTTGAATAGTGTGGCAACCCCAAAAAAAAATAAAATTGTGAGAAAACACATTTGAAGTTTTACTTTTACACATTTTTCATTTGCGTTTTTCATTTTTCAGATTTTATTTTCACATTTTATTGCACAAATTGCAAACGAAAAAATTTTCAGGAAAAATAAACTCTTCCTGTTGAATTCAATGGGTTCCAACTGTTTAGCATGGAACTAAATGATGCCCCTGTTTTAGGCATATTGGTTTAAATAAGAAAATTAAAACTAATACGCATAGAATAGAATGTAAAATTCCAAAGAAGTGATGTTTTTTACTTTGTTAATGAAAGTACTCGAAATAAGAGTTCTAGAGAAGTTATCAAAATTACCATGCAAAAAATTATTTACATATTTATAAATAATTTATCCTAACTAAACATTTTTGATCATTTTAAATTAAAATAAAATTTTTGTTTGTTTTAAAATGTCAATAATATACTATAAATTATTTTAAACTACATATTCACGTTGAATACAGTTCTGATCACAACCACAACGATACAAATTTGAAGTTTTTCTCTATGAGCTTTTGTCTTTACTATGATCACGATAGTAGATGGTGTTCGTCCATCTTATAATTGAAACATTCGATAATAATTAAAAAAACAAACCATTTATCAGCTATCAGCTTCTATTTGAATTGGAAGAAACATTATTTAATTTTTTTGTTTGGGCCAAATATGCAATAATCTATCAAAATGTAAAAAAAGTTCTAAATCGGGATGAATTGTCTCTTCTGTAACCTTCATCAGAAAATAGTGAACGTTTTGATCCAATCTTGATATTACCAGCATGACCTTTGGCTCCACTTTGACCAAAATCAGGCGTAAGCACTAGAGATCTAAGTTCTGACAATGAAATCTCTGAGATTTTCATAGCTTGGAAAATCTGTATTGGAATATTTAATTTCAAATTCCTTTCGGGTTTGGGTATCAAGGCAGAGCAACATTAAAAATAAATTAAAACAGATTTTAAATAGCTAATTTTCGTTATAGGTGTCCGTAAGTAATTTCCAAGCCTGGTCGTAATTCGCTTCTAGAAATTGCACATCTTTAATGTAAGAGCTGGATCTCTTAAATAAGAAATCGGAAAATGAAATTTTTCTATTTTGAAGAGGGAAATTTCATCGTGAATGAGAGATTTATAAGTAACGTGGAACAACTGCCAATATTTTCTAAAAAAAAAAATGATTCCCAAAAAATATTGGTAAATTAATTTGTGGAAGACATGCTCTGACGGTCTCTGAATCATTTAGTATTGAAAGAGAAGTAACATTAAAATTGCTAGTTCTTTCGCCGAACAATGGAAAAATCGATTTAGTGGTCAAAATTCTATAACTCTTGATTAAAAGACGATAAACAAAATTTTTTTTTTTCATTTATGAGCATGGGATGTCCTTTATTAGTGAGAGCGAAACAATTATATACAGGATGTCTCTGGGCCTTTGATATTCATTTTTTTCTAAATTCTTGCTTCACTTTATTTTAAATAAAACTGTTAATTAGGTATAGAACCATCAAAAGGGGAAGAAATGAACTAATATCCTTCTCTATAGAGCTTTCTACGAATATAATTGCCTTTTACAGGTATTTGCTACGTTTACAAGATTTATAAATAATTATTATTTAAAGAAAAAAAATTTAAGTTAACAATATACTATTTCTTTATTTACTCGAAATTTATCGTGTGCACAAAAATTATAAATGATAGATAAGACAACTTATTAAAAAATTAACTAAAAATATATGTAATGTTTAAAAATAGGGCTTCAGGTCTTCAAATCTATATAACACTGATTGATCACATTTGAACGATCAAATTGTATCATGGTATTTTAGTACCATAGAACATCTACTACTGTGAAAAAAATTAAAACCACATGTTGCCACCTAACATTTTTTTTTAATTTAATTTTTTTAATAACTGATATATTTATTATGGTCGAAATTATATCGCAATTTTGATTTAATATTTTTAATAAATATTTTTAATAAAACTAAAAAAAGAAATTAAAAAAAAATTAGGTGACACTAGTTTTACTTTTGTCCACAGTAGTAGATGATCTATGGTACTAAAATGCGATGATACAATTTGATCGATCAAATGTGATCAATCAGTGTTATATAGATTTGAAGATCTGGAGCCCTGTTATATAATTTTAGTTACATAAATATTTAGGTCATTAACTTAGGCATAAGCCTAAAATATCCTTCGAGTTATCTTATTTGCCATTTATAATTTTTGTACACACGATAAATCTGGAATAAATAAATAAATAGTAATAAATTGTTAACTTAATTTTTTTTTCTTATAATAATTATTAAGTAATAATAATTTATAAATCTTGTAAACTTAGTAAATATCTGAAAAACCGCTAAATCGAGTGTGGGCCGGTTGAAAGATTTATAGATTGGGTTGTAGGATTCATGTGATCTTCATAAATTGCAGCAGAGCTCCGTCATTAAAGTCGTATTTTCACTAACATACAAAATATTAAAAAAACGGGGGAGTGAGAAAAGAGTTGAGAAACGCAAAAGGCAGTTCCCTAACATACCAATAAATTTACCAATAATTTTATTATATTGTTCTGCCTCTCTGAAGAAAAATTTGTTTGCGCCTGCGTAAACGAAATTATTGGATTGAATTGGACGACATTGATACTGGACTATTACTACACTAGTCTACAACTTTCCCCCAATTTTAGGACCTAGGTACCAATATGCTCAATCACTGAAAATTTCATGAAAATCGGATTAACATTTGTAGGAGCTATCCCCGTGATATGAATTTGATGGTTTTGGTAGTGAGGAAGCAATGAACAAATACCAATAGAAATACCATTTTCAAAATCAAATTGTGCACACAGACGCAGTAGAACCTAGAGGAGTCTAATTTGAATAGAAATTTAGACCTGCGGTCGGCCGCGTTCAGAAGATATATTACTGACAAAAAAACTTTTTTGGATATTTTTAACTTAAAAAAATAACAAAAATAGAAGTTGTTGATTACAAAGAAAAACCACTCACACAAAGAAAAAAAATATATAAGCGGCTATAATAATAATAATATCAACAATTTTTTTCTTGAAAATCAAACATTTTTCCGTGATTAGATTTGAAAGGCTTGTTACAGGTGTAAAAATCGAAATATTTCCGATTAAATTGGAAACCAATACCTGAAAAAAATAGTTTTTTTTTCCGCCTTTCAACCACTGTGCGACGTTGCATAGGCAACAAAACAAAAGGATTAACGGAAATGATGTTTTATTCAAAAAAGAATAAATAAATAAAAAATACTTCTTGAAAAATAAATAATAAGTGACTTGAAAAAAATAAATAAATCTTTATAACTATAAAAACGAATAAATATTAAAAAAATAAAGATTGTTTCATTGATTGATTGACAAATTGACACTACTAGCCGGCTACAATTTAATTGAGTTGATAAAAATAAAAAATATCACAGTTCGGAGCTCCTTTTGAAGAATGATAACCGAGCCTGACTCGACCAACTGAATTTGGGAACATTGAGAAGAAAGCAAGTTGGAGGGAGGGAAACAGATCTGTCCTGCTACGACTTCGTCAAGCAACTGACTGGACTAATCACATTAGTTTGGTAGCGGCTGCTACTGTAAAGTACTTTATTTAATACGTAATATATAAACTGTACAACTATGTATATACAAATATGTTTTATTAATGGTTGGTCGCAACACTAATTCATACCGAAATGAATTAAGGTGCATTTAGACGACCGGATCAGACCAGACCAGACCAGACCAGGCCGGAGAAAACGGGTCGTGTAGTCAAAGAATTTATGTCGAAAAAATCTGGCGTTATTTATAAAAATATGTGATGTGGGCAACACATGACTTCCTTGTTCGCCTATTAAGTTATAAATCCGTGGCTCAAAAAGTGATACTGAATTTGGTTACTAGTTTCCGATAATTGACACTCGGCGTCCCGACATCCATCTATTAACACAAATACACACACAAAAACACACACTCTTGTTACTGGAGGTCTCATTCCGTTATTATATGTCGTTTTCCTTCAGTAGGTAACTAGTTTCCAAGATATTTCTCCATGTTCCGTGACAACAATAAAACATGGGGAGGAAAACCAGTATTTTACATTCTATTTTAACACTTAAAACAAGTAATAAAAATGTTTAATTGGAATGGAAACCAAATTGCGTTAGTAACCTTTATTACTGAAACATATGATTTCTCTTTTAATTTAAATATAATTTTTGATGTAAGCTTATTATGGGCCTTTAAGTAAAGTACCCTTTTCGGCTCACGAATTTTAACCAAAATACATTCATATCGATATAAAAGTCCTATTTACCAAATTTGAGATGTTTTACATTATACTTTAACATAATTTTTGATGAAAGTCTAATATGACCTACAAGTAAAGTACCGCTTCCGGTTTTCCAATTTAGACCAAAATCTAGTATTTTATTTAAATCTATATATAAATTATAAATACTAAATTTGAGAAGTTTTGTATAATATTTTAATATAATTTTTGATGGAAATCAATTATGACCTTCAAACAAAGTACCACTTCCGGTAATCAAGCAGTGACCAAAAAAGGGGGTTCACAACTAGATTTTACAGCAATCCTAAATACAAAATTGTAACTTTCTACAGCTAACCGTTTTTGAGTTATGCGAAATACGAACTTACGAACGTACGCACAGACGCCACTACGAAACTAGTCAAAATGGATTCAGGGATGGTCAAAATGGATATTTCTGTCGAAATCTGAAATTCGAAAATTTTCGCGATTACAATACTTCCTTTACTGGGTACAAGGAAGTAAAAAATCCGTGAGCAGCATAAATCCGTCAGTAGAGTCATATTTTCACTGAAATACAAAATATTAAAACAGCGGAAGAGTGAGAAAAAAGTTGAGGCCCGCAAAAGACAGTTCCCTAACATATCGAAATTTTCCAATACTCTTATTATATTGTTCTGCCTCTCCGCCGACCTTCGATACAGAAAACCCTTCATACCGAATATCAGCTCGTTTGACCCATCGGGAACCGCTAGAGTTGAAATAATCATATCTTTGCTAATATTAGTTTACAGGTGCAAAAAATTCGAAAAACCCAGAGGAGTGGGAAAACTTAATTCAAATACAAATTTTCAACCCTATAAACTAATTTGGTTATAATAATTTGGTTAACCCTATAAAATAAGAGATGCGCAAAACTGTAAAAACGCCGAAATTTCAGGTAAACAAACCGAAATTTTGACAGAAATTTATCCATTCTTTAATGGTAATCGTTATGCCTGAAAGAAGATCCTACATACCGAATCTCAGCCCAAAGTGGGCCGCTGGAAGTGCTCAAATGTAGTGGGGGAAGGTATATACTATATATACAGACATCTCCGAAACTTCCATAATTGTGCTCTAGGGGCAATGAAACGGATAGAAAACGCAGTCCCGCCCCTCACCGCCGATCTTCGACCCAGTGCAATAGTCTATTTTTCAAGGAGAAAATACGACTAAAATCCTAAAATGCACTGTTTTATTTTTCATTCACGGATTATTGTAATAATAAAGAAAAAAGAAACCTTGAATGACAATAAATAATTTGCACATAAATGCATTTATGTAATAATATTAATAATAATTTTTCATGATTTCCATTTATGCAATGTTATATCAACCTTCGAACAAATATACATACCGGGCTAGTGAAATAAACATTCTTGTCATACGGACTTATCCTTCAATATATTAAAACAATTAGTGTTAGGCTTTCAACTTAACGACGAGCACTTGGGAAGCTTTATAGTGTCCATATAATCCGGCATAAAGACACAGGTGCAATACTCCCATACAGCAGGAGCATGAAGGATATCCTTACTCCCGGAGGCCCTCTCCTCGGGATAATGGAACATAACTCTCCAGGACACAAAGGACGATAAATCCTCCGCAAACTTAGGCCCAACTCCCGTTAATATAAATTAAGACCCAGAATCTTATTCTTCTCCTTTTATTTAAGGAGGACAATTTACAAAAATTTTAATACGAGGCGCGGACACCTGGGCTCGCCGGATTAGGCGTAAATCTTCAGAAAAGATCTTTCCCAGTTTCCTTAGTCCTTTTTTTATTCCGAATTCAGGTCCTTTTTCCAGAGGCCTGGCTAAATAAACAAGTCCGAAGTTTCCCAATTAAAAACAAAAGCCCGCAGACAAAAGTTAGAACAGATTCGAGCTAATAAAAACTCTTCAGAGAGGCTGGGTACAGTTAAATAAGTCAGCTGGAAGTTCTGGAAAGTGTACACCGCTGGAGAACTCGAGCCAATTACCACCAAACCATTAGCTCCTCCTTCGTCTTATTAAAATTAAAACAGTTCGGTTAATTGTCTTGCTTCACTAACAATTAACAAGAGACATAATGTCAATTAAATTTTTTACTATTCTCACTTTTCGAAGGTAATTATTTTATCATATTAGAGATATAATTGACTATTGATAAAATCAATGAGATGTTAGCAGGGGTGCAGAAAGAAATAACACATGCTGTATGTAATATACTGTCTGATGAATGCTGAAGTTTCGACCTAAGTTATGGTCCTTCAGCAGGGCTAAGAAAACCAAGATACGAAAATAATAGAAAATAGAAGAATAAATATGGAAGGATTACATGTAGGAATGAATATGAAAAATATAAAGTAGTATACACAAAATATAAAGATAAAAATATTAAAGTTATACAACACAAATAGACAACATCACATAATGGCAAGGTGTGAGGAAAAGGGATATTATAAAGTACATAAATAATCCATTCCAGTAACGCCAATAAATAAAAAATGCAAAATTTAAAAAACAATAACTATTAATAACAATAAATGTTAATTTTAAGATTCTAAAGCTGGGTCCACAATATGTAACAAACCTCGTTTTATAACTGGTTATATATGTTACATAACTTATATAACAGATTATACAATAGCCGGCTATTGTCGATAAGATCTTAGGAAGTTATAGAAAAGAAACTAAGTAATTGTCCACCTGTTTCAGCTGTTCTCGACAGTCTGATCATTTAAATATTGAAACCTTATATTTATTATATCTTTAATAATAATAGAGGGAGTTATTGTTGACCGTATATTTATATTTAAAGGGAGAAGTTGATCGGGGGTGCGGTCAAAGAAATAGACTTAATAAGTGTGGTCTTATATAATTGTGCCTACGTTTCGGCCTAAATTTTAGGCCATCTTCAGGGCTAAAATGAAAACAAAATAACAACAATGAAAAAATAGAAAAGAGACAGTACCAGTAACAGTAAAAATGATAAATGATAAAAACAGAAAATACAAGTAAGATAAAAAGTATAAAGAATAAAAAGAAAAGGATAACACTAAATTACATAATACAAAAGACAATTGAAAAAATAAAATCAAATAAAATAAATGAAATAACAATGTAAAAATTAAAAATTAAAAACAATGCGATATTTACACAGGGAATAGTGAAATATATGAAATCTATTAATTAAAAAGACACATAATATGAAGGTTTGGTAATGTGTAAAGCATACATGCATAGCAAAGCATAAATGCATACAGTATATAAAAGCATACAGAGATAGTTGTAAGTTATGCAAAAGATGACTATGATGTTAAAGAAGTTGACATTGTTGTAATTGATTTTTGTAATTATGAGATGAAGGAGTAAAATATAAAATAATGTAAGCCCCAAAAAAAAAAATAGATAAAAATCCTATGTGGTGAAGAAAGAAGAAGGATAGAAAAGAATGAGGAGGAGGAAATGTAAAGAAAACGTGATAATTACATACCAGCGAGGCGTGTGGTCTAGCGCCAACTGAATATTAATAATGGATTGCCGGGAATTAGGAAAACCGTTAAAACAATGTTACCAACTTACTGATTTGAAATAAAACTAACACTAAATTTAAATGCGGTGTGATCAAAAGACATAACAATTGATTAGAAAACTGTAAAAACGTATTGATATAAGTATATTTAGAAAACTATATATATAAAAAAAAAAAATTAATGTTAAAAAATTAAATTTGAAAAAAATTAAAGTTAAGTTAAATGTAAGTATAAGTTAAATAATATTACGGGTTAAATTTACTAAGGAAAAAAATAAATAAAAAATATAAAAAATAAATAAATACTTTGTATAAGGAGTCGTTGTGGGTGACGAGTTAAAAAAATAATATAATAATAAAATTAAAGTTAAGTAAACAATAAGTATAAGTTAAATAATAACAATAGGGGTTTAATTTACTACGGAAATTTTTTAAATAAATCCTTTGTATAAGGAGTTGTCACGGGGAGGGAAAAAAAAAAAAAAAAAAAAAAAAAGAGGGGGGGTAATGAAAAGTTATGTTTTTTTTAATAAATTGAATACTTGGGAGTAGGTTAGAGAAAGATTTTGTATATCAGTTTTTTGATTGACGGGAATGGATTCTAATTGGATGAAGATGCTTTCTGAGAGGAGTCGTTTGTCATGGTTAGGGACTGTGGCGAGGATTGAAGTACTGTCAAAATCAAAAGTATGGTTTAACGATAAAGCGTGTTCTGAGAGTTTAGAGGCAGTCTGGTTACGGGAAGAGATGGAATATTTATGTTGGGTGATGCGATCTTTAAGGAGGTTTTTAGTTTCGCCGATATAGGTAGAGTTACAGTTGGGAGAGGAACAGGGGATGCGGTATACGACATGGGAACGGTGTTTAAGAGGAATGGAATCTTTTACACGTGTGTAGAGGTTGGAAAGTTTGTTGTGGGATTTGAAAGCAATTCGCAGATTGGGAATTGAGGAGCGTAAGGATTTCTGTATGTTTTCAGAAAGGGCGGGGATGTATAGAAGAGATCTATAGAAGGGAGTGGTAGTGGGTGGTGAAGAAGTAGTGGTAGAGGTGATGGGAAGGGGAGGGTTTTTGTAGTTGTGGATGAGTTTGTTGATGGTATTGAGGGGAAAGTTATTGGTTAAGAGGATTTGTTTGATACGATTAATGTTGGTATCATGAAGGTGGGAGTCAGAAAGGGAAAGACATCGATGTATGAGGTTTTTGGCGACGTTTATTTTTTGGTGGTAAGGATGTTGGGAATAGTAGTTTAGAAGTCTGCCAGAGTAAGTCGGTTTGGTATACCAGTCTGTGTATATAGCGTTGTCAGGGTTTCTTATAATGAGGAGATCAAGGAAAGGAAGGGAACTTTGTAATTCTCGTTCAACGGTAAAATGTAGGCGGGGATGGTAAGAGTTGAAGGCTAATAGGATATCAGGAATTTTATCAGGATTGAGGATGAGGAGAAGGTCGTCTACATATTTTTTAATGAAGATAATGTCATTTGGGAATAGGGGAGTTACGGAATTAAGTAGGTCATTAAGGACAATGTTAGCAATGTCAGGAGCAAGAGGATTTCCCATGGCAAGTCCTGAAATTTGATTAAAGAACTGTCCATGGAAAGTAAGGTAACCGGATTTACAACAAAGCTGTAGGGATTCTAGGTATGAGGAACGGTTAAGGGGAGTATGGGGTTCAATGGATGTCCAGTTGTCTTCAATTATACGGAGGGCTTTATCTATGGGAATGTTGGTGAATAAACTTTCGACGTCGAAGGAGGTAAGTATGTAGTGGTCAGGAATCGTAAAGGATAATAATTGTTCGCGTAGGTGAAAGGAATTTTGGACGTCATAAGGGTTGTTGTGGCTAAGGATTTGTAAGGAGGGGAGTAAGAATTTGCTGAGTTTGACCGAGGGAGAATTAATATTGGAAGTGATGGGACGGAGGGGGATGCCAGGTTTGTGAATTTTGGGGAGTCCATAAAAACGTGGAGCTATGGAATTATAGGATATAAGGTTTCTGTAGGTAGGGTAAGTGATTAGTTTTAAATTTAAAAGGTTTTTGAGATGCTGATTGAATTGGGTTTTTAGTGAAGGAGTAGGGTCACGGGTTATGGGGATATATGTGGTTCGGTCTGATAGGAGTAAAGTCATTTTATCATAATATTCAGAACGGTCCATTATAACTGTTTTGTTGCCTTTGTCTGTTTTTGTAATGATAATGTTGTCATGGGATTTTAGGAAGGATCGGGTAAAAGAGAGGTCTTTGAAAAATTGGGGAGAAAAATTGGAAGAATTTGAGGGTGGGTGTAGGAGGTAATTAGAAAGAATATTGGTAATGGAAACTCGTGACAACTCCTTACTATCATTAGAGCGGTGGAACAGAGGGTCATTGTGGATATATTCTAGATCAGTAAGCATTTCTGGAATCATTTTTTTGAATGAGGAGTTTGGGGGGGAAAAATTTGGGCCTAAACTTAAAATGTTAATGACGTTGGAGGGAATGTTTTCGGATGAGATATTAAGTACCCATTTATCGTCTCCTTTAGGATAAATTTTATGAGAAAGGGATTGTTGGTAGAGGTTTTTTTTTTTTTTTTTTTTTTTTTTTTTTTTTTTTTTTTATACAGAAATCCTTACGCTCCTCAATTCCCAATCTGCGAATTGCTTTCTAATCCCACAACAAACTTTCCAACCTCTACACACGTGTAAAAGATCCCATTCCTCTTAAACACCGTTCCCATGTCGTATACCGCATCCCCTGTTCCTCTCCCAACTGTAACTCTACCTATATCGGCGAAACTAAAAACCTCCTTAAAGATCGCATCACCCAACATAAATATTCCATCTCTTCCCGTAACCAGACTGCCTCTAAACTCTCAGAACACGCTTTATCGTTAAACCATACTTTTGATTTTGACAGTACTTCAATCCTCGCCACAGTCCCTAACCATGACAAACGACTCCTCTCAGAAAGCATCTTCATCCAATTAGAATCCATTCCCGTCAATCAAAAAACTGATATACAAAATCTTTCTCTAACCTACTCCCAAGTATTCAATTTATTAAAAAAAACATAACTTTTCATTACCCCCCCTCTTTTTTTTTTTTTTTTTTTTTTTTCCCTCCCCGTGACAACTCCTTATACAAAGTATTTATTTAAAAAATTTCCGTAGTAAATTAAACCCCTATTGTTATTATTTAACTTATACTTATTGTTTACTTAACTTTAATTTTATTATTATATTATTTTTTTTAACTCGTCACCCACAACGACTCCTTATACAAAGTATTTATTTATTTTTTATATTTTTTATTTATTTTTTTCCTTAGTAAATTTAACCCGTAATATTATTTAACTTATACTTACATTTAACTTAACTTTAATTTTTTTCAAATTTAATTTTTTAACATTAATTTTTTTTTTTTATATATATAGTTTTCTAAATATACTTATATCAATACGTTTTTACAGTTTTCTAATCAATTGTTATGTCTTTTGATCACACCGCATTTAAATTTAGTGTTAGTTTTATTTCAAATCAGTAAGTTGGTAACATTGTTTTAACGGTTTTCCTAATTCCCGGCAATCCATTATTAATATTCAGTTGGCGCTAGACCACACGCCTCGCTGGTATGTAATTATCACGTTTTCTTTACATTTCCTCCTCCTCATTCTTTTCTATCCTTCTTCTTTCTTCACCACATAGGATTTTTATCTATTTTTTTTTTTGGGGCTTACATTATTTTATATTTTACTCCTTCATCTCATAATTACAAAAATCAATTACAACAATGTCAACTTCTTTAACATCATAGTCATCTTTTGCATAACTTACAACTATCTCTGTATGCTTTTATATACTGTATGCATTTATGCTTTGCTATACATGTATGCTTTACACATTACCAAACCTTCATATTATGTGTCTTTTTAATTAATAGATTTCATATATTTCACTATTCCCTGTGTAAATATCGCATTGTTTTTAATTTTTAATTTTTACATTGTTATTTCATTTATTTTATTTAATTTTATTTTTTCAATTGTCTTTTGTATTATGTAATTTAGTGTTATCCTTTTCTTTTTATTCTTTATACTTTTTATCTTACTTGTATTTTCTGTTTTTATCATTTATCATTTTTACTGTTACTGGTACTGTCTCTTTTCTATTTTTTCATTGTTGTTATTTTGTTTTCATTTTAGCCCTGAAGATGGCCTAAAATTTAGGCCGAAACGTAGGCACAATTATATAAGACCACACTTATTAAGTCTATTTCTTTGACCGCACCCCCGATCAACTTCTCCCTTTAAATTTAATAATAATACTTTATTAGCTATAATATAGCTATATATTGTACTCGTTAACATTTTAAAAAAATGTAAATTCTGAATAAATTATTTCAATTTTTTATAATTGGTTATTAACTACTTATTTTAGTATTATCCTTTGAAATGCTCTGTTTATATATTTTGAATAGGTAGCACAAACATTAGTATGAATCCCCAAATCCTAAAAATCTCGCTCCTCGCTTTCATGAGAACTCATCATACTGTACTTCAGCCTTAATTCCAAATCCAATAATTCTTTTTTCATTCTCTAATGAACTGATGAAACCAATTCTTGCTTTCTAGCATTTATAGAAGTGAAGCTATGATTGTTTATATATGACACTTATGTTATGTTTTATCTCGTGTAAAACTTTGATAATGTTTGTTACAAAACTTTACCTCTGACGTTCAAATATAAAAAAAAAAATATAATATTTTAAATACTAAATAAAGTTCCATGTAAGTGTGAGGGATAAGGAAACGGAAGAGGGATTAAAAATGTAAAAGATAACCAAACAGAAAGCATCCAATCAAAAGAAAGAAATACAAATAGAAACATAAAAACGCTACCAATTATTCCACAATGAGTTGACATCCCCATGATGGTATAAAATGATCAATCTAATTAGGGATTGAAAACTAGTTTCGAATGTTATCCATTCATCTTCAATTCAAAAAAATTCAAAAATAAGCAATTCAAAATACAGTTTAGTAGTAGATTATAGTTTGTAGATTATACACATTAAATTAAATGTAATATAAATAAGTATCATAAAAAATGTATGAATTATGAATTTAATATAGACAAATACACAAGTGCAGCCAAATACACGAAAAAAACTGGAAAAAAATCACTAAATCAGAGATTAAAGGAACATATACGTGCATATAATAATAAGACAGATAATTCCAAGTTTGCAATTCATTTAAATGAAAAAAATCATAAATTCATCAAATACTCAGGAGTTAAATTAATACATCACGTTGATAACTGCCTCAAATTAAATATATATGAAGCACTTGAAATAATAAAATCATTCAAATCCAATCTAGAGTTTTGCTTAAATGACAAAATAAATATCTCCAATAGTCCAATCTTAAATTTATTCTCATCTATAACAGAAACAACAATTACTCACCGAAATTACTGGGAAAAGTCCTGCCCTTAAACCGTTTACCTATAAACACCCCATCTTTCTTTCATTGCTGGTTCAGTGCGAGAACGAACCAATACAAACTTTTTTCTTTGATATAATCTACCTTGGTGAGTACCAACATTTATTTGATTTCTTGTCTTAGTTAAATTCATTATCCATAAATTTTGTATTGTACTCATTTATATTACATTTAATTTAATGTGTATAATAACACCAAACTGTATTTTGAATTGCTTATTTTTGAATTTTTGTGTGTTGAATTGAAGATGAATGTATAATATTCGAAACTAGTTTTTAATAAAAACAAAATTATAGAAGAGGCAAATAATTTATCAATCCATAATTATTACATGGTGGATTATTATTTCCAAATAGTAATATTTCAAAAATATCTGGTCTGTCCATAGACAGAACTTTAACTATCACTTGATTTACAGTTCGGATAATCAGATTACCTTTCAAATGAGCATCTGGAATGTTTCGGAAAAGGAACATGCGCAGTACCACGTTCTACCACGTTCGGTATAGAAATCAAGCAGTAGACACCTATGGAGCAGAAATTTGAAGCTTGTCCCAAGAGGATCGCCTTAAGAGTGCCGACCTCAGGGTGTTAAGAAGAAACTGCTTGAGAGCAAAATGTTGGAGGTGCACAGAAAAGGAAAAACCAAAAACCTGAAGAAAATTGAGAAATAACCCAACGAAGGATGAAGTAGAGAGATGCGAGGAAGCCAGGAAGCCACTAATAGTAAGCCAAGAGACCTAGGGCCACGCAGACCTGTAGCGCTGGAGAATCAGTTTACAAAGTTCATTACGCTATATTTCAGTTAATACTGGTCCGATTTAAATGATTTTTTTTTCTTTAGTAGGAAATTTCATCACCTTTCGATTGATCATAACAAAGAGCTAAAAAATAAAGGGCGAATGGATTTTATTTTTACTCTATATTTCGATTCTACGTATCTTGAAACGTAAAATCTCAAACTCTGGGAGAAGGATTAAAAAAAATTTCGTAGTCTATTGCAAAAGTCTATTATTGAAAATTATAAGCCAAAAGTAAAAAAAGAAAAAAAAAAAGAGAGATACAACTAGTGGTAGGAAAAAAATAAAACATCGATACATTATCGTTTAAAATCATTGGAGTCCAATCTCGATATCTGTTTGCCATCACTAATCATGCCTCACATACTACTGTTTTATATTATGAAATTCCTACTACTTTACGGAAGTTTTCATTACTAAATTAAATAGCTTTGTAATTTTTGTGAACAAACACACTTCCCTTTAATTATCTTTATTAATTTTCTACATTAATATTTTATTTTTTTTACCCACACACAACGAACGTTTCGAAATTCTCTTCCATCTTCTGGGTTTTCCTTTCTTTTAAACTATGCTATTTTTTCTAATATGATTGTGACATCGATATAGTCTTAGCAGACACTCTCTAGTGCAATAATGTTTTTAAAAAAATTTTAATAGTGGACAAACAGACGAAATAACATATTATGGAAAAATGGACCTTGGAGAAGTACTGCTAATTATTTTATATTAGAAAAAATAGCACAGTTAAGAAGAAAGGTAAACCCAGAAGATGGAAGAGAATTTCGAAATTCTTGTAGGTGTATGTGGGTAAAAAAAATATTAATGTAGAAAATTAATAAAGATGACTTAAAGGAAGTGTGTTTGTTCACAGAAATAACAATACTATTTTATATTTTATCATGGTATATATTTCACTATAATGAAAAAAAGAAAAACTGTACCATTCCAACCCATTTCTAGGCCAACGGTTGTGCAAGGAGGTGATTCAGCCGGAATGACACTCAACCTCCAGGTTAAAGGTTAATTAAGGGTACCCACTTTATAGAAGCAGGGTGAGCCCCAGGGGGGTCTCCTGATCCCACAGGGCCGATCCATGGCTGAAAACAGAATAAATAATTATCTGCCACAGCCGGTCTCGAAACCGAGAACTAGAGATCAGTAGTACAGTGTCCTACCTACTGAACTCCCCCGCTCCTATTTCACTATAATAATCATTTTTAATTTATTTTTCATATTGTATTCGTATATAATAGATAAAAATGTAATATAGTAGATAATAGAAAAGAAGAAAAACGAAAAAATAAGTTAACAGCGAAATAAGTAATTTTTTAACTTTTTTTTCGTGGGAAGACATCTAGCGGTGACTAAGGAAATTTTAAAGTGCAGATAGACGAAAAATAGCAAACGTCGAAGTTTTTTTTTTCTATTTAATGAGGAAAGCGTTCAGAATGTTAGATCTTCTCAGAAGGTTATTTCATTATATTTCAACCATTATCTTATCTCATTTTTTTTTTTTTTTTTATGTGCTCTTCGATTCGTCACGGACATGTTTTCATTAAAACAAATATCAATAACAAATAAATAAAAAAACAAGTGGTCGAGTTCTGATCTCATTCGTCAGCCAAATCTTTTCCTATCCACTCATGTTCATTTATAGCCTTTAAGTATTTTTGCCATAATTTAAACTATGAAAAATATTTAATGATATCGAATACGAATATATATTTGCGATATTTATAATAAAATGTATGGTTTAGAAGAGACATTTGGGCATATTTAAATATGCCAAGAATCACTCTGTAATAGCGGACACGGGCAATACAAATATTCCCAAAATTGAAGATCTTTTAGGTATTTTAAAATCACTTAATATAGGGCATTATGAGGGCTATTTTAAATAATTACATCAAAATGTAAAGTTGATTCCAATCTCTTCCGTTTTAACACATTACTTATTTTGGCCAATATAATATCCATTTTATTATTACTTTTTATTCAATCTTTGTAAAGAAAATTTAGCTCATATTCACAAAAATAAATTCACTGTTCAATCAATTGAAAGTTAGCTTATGTACAATAGGTCGATGGTATTTAATGTTAATTCTGGCGATATGTTTCTTGCAAAAATAAGATCCTATAAAAATATAGTATGTATGAAGTACTAGGTTGTTTTCATGTACAGATTAAAATGATCTTCTAGAAATTCAAATGCATCTTCATTTCGCTTGGCGTTTAAATCTCAAATTATAGTATAGTAACCTCGAATTGACTGACTTACTTAAACTTGATTACAAGGAATTATTTATTGAAACAAACACGTGTGAGCAGTGACGTCATCAACTCGTTCTCAAAATTGGTCGTCAACTTTACACAATATTTTTCAATCAAAACAAAATTATAGAAGAGGCAAATAATTTATCAATCTCTAATGAACATTTATTTATTTGTTAATATTGTATTACAAACATAAACATTTATTTATACGGTAATATTATATTAAGGTGCATTTATATCAATCTCTGCCTGATTGGAGAGCGTGCAGTTAATCCTCTTATAATCGCTGCCCCCTCTCCATCCAGGCGGTCATTGATATAAATGCACCGTAATATAATATTACCAAATAAATAAATGTTTATGTTTATAATATAATATTAATTATAATTATAACGTGTGTGTATATAAATATATATATATATATATATATATATATATATATATATATATATATATATATATATATATATATATATATATATAAATCCAATTCTACCATTTCCATTTCAAATTAAACTTTGACATTTAAATTCAACCTTTTTTTTATGATTTACGATTATTTTAATTACTATTGTATTTTTACTTCCTTGTACGAAGTAGAGGAAGTATTGTAATCCCGAAAATTTTCGGTTTTCAGGTTTTAATGGAAATATGCACTTTGGCCAACCGTGAATCTATTTTGACATCTCAGATTTGGTATATAAAATTTTTATGTTAATATGATAAATATGGTAAAGTGGTACTTTACCTGAAACTTTTTTTTATACTTCCCGCCTTTTTTTCGAACCACCGAATTATAGTTCAACAGGCGTACAAGGAAGTCATGAGGTGCACATCAGATATTTTTAAAAACGTGGCTTCGAATAAGTGGTATTCGTATCGATTAATTTTAACTTTTCGGATATCCTTATAATTGAGATCCATTCTTGCGTTATCGAGGCCCCTTATTATGAAAATATTATATATTTTAATATCGCGCACCTAATTATTGATTTATTTAACCTTAAATCATATACGTGATTTTTTTTTGGCTTAAGACTTCCATTGAAGTCCTATACAGCCCGTATATACGTGATATTGAGGTTCATTATTAGTTTATCAGTGGCCCTTTTTATGAAAATACTATCGACTTTATCATTGCGCGGTTACGTTTAATTTGTTTTAGCTTTCTGGATCTTTTCGAAAGTAAGCGCGCAATAATTTTTGGAGATACTAATTATGAATTTGCTTTCAATTCCATGTATTATTACTTTCAGCAGAGACCATTTTTCACATTTTTAAGGACGGAAATTCATAATCGAAAATGCAAAATATATTTTTATCGCGCATGGACATTTCCACTGTAATCATTTAATTCAAAAATCTCATGTATTTTTATAAAAAGGGTTCCCGATAACCCAATAATAGACACAATATTGAGGATATCCGAGAAGTTAAAATAAATCGATACGTGAGCGAGCGATTTCAAAATCGATCGTATTTTTGTAATAGGGCCTCCGATAACACCGTAATGGATCTCAATATCGAGAGTATCCGAGAAGTTAAAATGAATAGATACAAATACCATATGAAAACAAGCCACGTTGTTTAAAAAGCACAATAGATAATTTAAATAGCAATAAACCACACAATAATATAAACATGATTTATATTAATTTATTGAACTCAAAAAAAGGTTGAGTTTTTCTTGGAAACGGTTGAGTATGACTTGGTAATGCTATTAATTATTTAATAATTATGATTATTAATTAATTATAATTATTAAATTTTTCATGTAATGTATTGCAATACAGATTTGCTCTGCATTTATATAATAATCTCTTCAATTCAATTTATACGCTCTACAAACTCTCTATGAGGACAAACAGGCTTGAGATGCTCCCCAACCGCTACACCAGACAGTAAACAGCACGCTCCCCGCATACCTGAACCAGGACAGGCGCATTTATATCAATTTTATAATTAAAAACGCTGAACACCATTCCCCACTGCCGCTCTCCACTCAGACCACAGCCTAAGAGATTTAGAAAAATAAAAAATAAAATAAACAGGAAAAATATATAATTTTCTGAATCTAAAAATCAAATATGTTATTCAGTTTCATCGCTCAAGGTTTTATACTGGCTGATATTACTACACAGTTGAGATGTACAGTATTCGAATTAATTTTATGATTTGAGTATTTTTCAAGGGAATATAATTGCGCAACGTTACTCAATTACAAAAAGTACTTAAGATTTATGCATGATCACAAAAAGTACTCAGTCGTTGATTCAATTTGTTCAATTTTCCATTTTTCCACTATTTCATCGTTATTAAAGCACACATTTTTTCATTTAAAATTTCTTCGATATTAATTCGAAGTTCATATTCATTGGGTTATTGGAGGTGCAGTTTTTTAATATATCATCGATTTTAATATCTCGCGCTTACAAATCGATTTATTTAAACTTTTAAAATTTCTTCGATATTGAGGTCCACTATTAAGGTGTGTTCAAGCCTTTGCCAAGCCTAGACATGTCAAACGCCAAACTAAACGACAAACGTGTAAAGGGAATTTACATTACATAGAACATTACATAGAATTACATAGAAGCTTAGAAAAATTAATCTATCAACACGCTATTATCCCGGCTATTCCAACTTTTGCCGGCTGTTAATTTCGATTTAAAATATTTTTATTTTATAAAAAAAACAATTAAAAGTATAAAATAGTATAAATGTATATATTAAAAATAGGTAGTTATTGGGACCTGTCACTCCCTTATCAATAGGGGCGTGGCCTCAGTAAGGTTATAGCCCCAACCGTCACCAGTTGCCACCACCATTCTTCCCCTTTGTCCTGGTTTTTGAAAATCGCGTATTCATTGCAATAATTAAAATTATTACTGCCTTAATTACATATTTGAAATTGTTAGTGCTGTCGACTTCCGGTGCTCTGGGGAAGTTTTACTAATAATTTAAAGGAGAGATAATTTAAATTACGGTATGGACCCGACCTCAACTGAAAAGGAGCTTTTGTGGTTTGTTTATCTCTTGAGCGAGCGTAGCGAGCGGAAATCGTCAGCTGTGATCTATTTAAAGCAATAATAATTAATATTACGGTAAAGACCCGACCCCAACTGAAAAAGAAATTTTGGGATTTGTTTATCTCTTGAGCGAGCACAACGAGCGAAAATCGTCAGCTGTGATCTATTTAAAGGAGTAATAATTGAACGTAAAAATTATGTATATTTCGGTAATTATTTACAAGAAAGAAGTGAACGTATATGGGAATGAACGTATAAGGGAATGTGGTGGGGACGTAACCCCAATGTCAACAATGCGAGGCCGCGCCCCTTTAGATAAGGGAGTGACCGGTCCCAATAATTACCTAAAAATATATAATTTATAAACACATAAATGTGTGCATGCAACACTAGCGCTGGTGTGACACTTCCCGCACGAACCGAATCGGACTCAAATAGAGAAGCCAATCCAAGCCAAGCAAAACTACGCTCTTTACAGGTTTGATTTGCCAAGGTTTGGCAAATGTGTGAATACACCTGTATGTTTTAGGGGTCGTCGTTTTTGAAAATACTATCGATTTTACAATCCCGCGCTCATATATCAATTTATTTAAGCTTTTCTGATTTCTTCGATATTGAGTTCCCCTATTATGTTTTCTAAGTCGAAGTTTTTGAAAATAATATCGATTTTAAAATGATGCCCTTACCCATCGATTTATTTTAACTTTTTAAATTTCTTCGATATTAAAATCGGTAGCATTTTTAAATACCGTGACTCCGATTACATAATACTGTACCGCAATATAGATTAAATTCGAAAATTTTAAATCGATCTATAAGCGCGTGATCTTAAAATAGATAGTATTTTGAAAAAGTATAACAGCGGTAATGTAATAGTGGACCCAAATATCGAAGAAATCTTAAAAAATAAAAACAATCGATTCGCGACCGCGTGATAATATCGATAGTATTTTCAAAAATTGCTACTCCGAAAATATAAAAGTTTAAATAAATCGATATTTGAACGCGAAATCTTAAAATCTATATTATTTTTAAAAAAATACTAAAAATAATATAAAAATAAAAATAAAATAAAAAAATAATCGAATTAATAACGAAGAAATTAGAAATATTAGATATGAAAAATGTTTCCCTAAATAACGAAGGAGTTTTTGAAAAATGGAGAAGTACTCAAATCAAATCAACGGCTGAGTACTTGTAATCAGGCATAAATCTTAAGTAATTTCTATACTTGACTAACGTTGCGTAAGTATATTCCTTTGAAAGGTAATAATATATTTTAGATTTTCGTTCATTAGAATTAAATTTCATAGAACATTCAAAAAAGAGGATCACTATAAATAAAACCACATGTTGCTAAAATGTTAAAAAAATTTAAACAGATAAACGTACAATTAAAACTGTAATAATGTGCCAAAATAATATAATTTACTTTTTATGATCATCTGTCAAATAATTTTCTTTTAGTACTCTAAGATTTGCGTACGGTGTTGACTAATTTGTCATAACGAAGTGTGTTAAACTCAATTGAAACAGGGTCAATTTAATGGACAACTGGCAGGATTCACGTGGGCACCAGCACATCTAGGCCGTGCGCATGTTGGGGCGTCGCTTGGCGAGGTTGGCTTGCCATGAGATTCTGTGAAACATCGAAATGAATACAACGGCGAATATTAAGATGCAGTTTTAAGTGACACAGTTTTAGCACTCCCGTGAGCTAGGGATATATTTTAAATATATCGATATTTTGTGTTCGATATTATTTTTCCTCGATATATTGTAATATCGATATTCAAGTTTGAGTATCGAAAAACGGTATTAAAAAAAAAAAAAGAGAGAGAGAGAAAATTCTACAAGGATGGCGTGTCCGATAAACAAAGAACCGTAAAGACTTCTGGTGTGGTGAGTTTGCGTTACTTTCTATTGTGGCAGAGTAAATTCTAGGAACAGGATGTCGAAAGCAAAATAACGATATCGGTTAACAATATCTATATCTTGATAATATTGGCATAAAAATATCGATATTTCAAAGTTTCGTTAATTCCTTTGTCAAATTAAAGAAAAAAAAATAATAACGAATCTGAAGGAGGATAGGAAAGTACCTGTATCTTAATATTCAAAGTCAGCTGTAAACAAAATCTTAATGATATCGGCAGTGAAATATGGATATTATAGAAAAAAATATCTTAATTATATTGGTAGTAAAATATCTATCTTATAAAAAAAACACTTTATTATATCGGCACACAAATATTGATTTTATAAAAACTATGTTTTAATTATATGGGCACCCATACATCGATTTATATTATATTGTATGTGTCCCTTTAAAAGATTTTGTAAAAGATTAAAAATATCGATTAAAATAAATTACCGATTAAAATTAAAAATACCGATATAACGAAATATCGATTTTTTTTATCGATATTTGGAACTACTATTTCAATATATTATAAACATATCGATACGATATATATCGATATATTTTTTCAATATTCACATTCCTACCGTAAGATACGGCAAGGTTTGTGCTCATGCTAAAGTTTCTCACTAGTGACTACGGATCTGCGACTGAAAAGTTGTAAAAACGGCTTGTCTTGTGCTGAAATCGTGTATGACCTCTATTCTTCGTCTTGGGACGCTGTAAAAAAATTATTTGCCGCTCGAGTCGATCAGACGATTTTCGCATTATACCCTTCACCATGAATCCATGCAATTTAGAAAAACAATACAAATTAATAGATCCTAAATTTTTCATTAAAAAATACGTAACGAAACTACCGAACTCCTCCCGTAAAATCTTCCGCCCATTCGACCTTCTGGCAGCCCGATATTATCTTGTTAAAAATTCTTAATGAATTTTCTTTGATTACTTAAAATTATAATAGTTGGTTTCAAACCCGTTATATTAAAAAAAACAAGAATGAATATATATTGCTGTAGTTCTAAAATGCGCGATTGATGAATTACGGCTTCTCACAAATCTAAAGTCAAACAAATAAAAAAAATTTTTTGTACGTCGGTAAGCTGCCGTCGAGCATTGTTCTAATCATGAAAACGTTGTAAATGATTACGCAATGGTTTATTATTTCCAAACAGTTATATTTTAAAAATATCTGACGCGTCCATTCACACGATTATCCTTATAGCTAAGAAGCCAAGGATTGGTGATCAGTATAGGTTAGGTTACTATTTTTTCGGAAGAAAAATGGAATTGGAGTGCTCAGCAGACGAAAGGTCACGAACGCTGGGAAATTAGTATACAAATTTCAATACGCTATATCTCTGCTAATACTGCTCTGATTTCGATGATTTTTTTTATTTTGTAGAGAATTTTATATATTTTTTTATACGGACTGTTTTGTTTTTTTATTCCACATTTAAAACATAAAACCTCAAAATTTGAAAGGAGCGGGTTAATTTTTATTTTTTTATTAGTCGATTACAGAGGTTCATTATTGAAAATAATAAACCAAAAGCTTTTATATAGATTTTTTTTTTTTTTTGCCTTGGGATGCTGATTGCAAAACACTTTACATGTTTCACCTATCTTTATTAATGGTCAAGTTATGGGCTTATAAATTAGCTGATCACTTGCCATTTTGAAACGAAACGACGGATGGTAATGTCGAGCTTCGAGGATCAGCCAGGAGTGACCAGTGATATTTTTGCCAAATCTCAAGATAATCGTTCCATTAGTCATGGATAAAATCCGACGGCGTAAGGTTGACGGATGGATTTGTTTGTATTCGATATTTGGATTCCATGTTGAAACGTAAAACCATAAACTTTGAGGGAGAGGGGAAGAGGGAGGGAGGTTAATTTTTTTTTTCTTGGTCGATTACAAAGGTTCATTATTGAAAATAATAAACCAAAAATTGAGGCTGTAGCTGCAATAAGGGCAGGAACGTTTTAATGACTACAATATGTTATCAAGAATATCCTTACAAATACTTATTCCAATGTAGAAATAAATGAAGTTAGCACGACTGTTTTTGTCTCCTTATATGCCTGTCGTGGTATCTTAAATATTGTCACCAATTTAGAATTATAGGAAGTATCAGAAGGCCTCGAAAAATAAAGTATCCAGTAGGGGGACCTGAACAGAAGGGGGACAAACTTGAGACAGGATGATCAGATGTATCTATATTTATATATATATATATAGTAGAGGAGAAATAGAGAAGAAATGCACGGAACTTTTCAGACAATCAGAAGCCAGAATTTGATCACGGTGGGAAATTTGAATTTGAATTTTCAGCTCGACATAACCTTAACTGCCACGTGGTCTCACCTCGACATGACCTTAACCATCGGACCACGCCCCTTTTTAGTCTCGCGACCAAATGCTGGTTTCTGATTGGCTGAAATGTTTCATGCACTAGCTTCCCCATTTCTCCTCTATTATAGTTATTCAATAAAAATGTATATTGTGTCATTACAAGTTTTTACTTCTATTTAAATATATTGTTGAACTTTAAATTCTTAGTTTTGTGTTTTTTATATATATATATATATATATATATATATATATTTCTTAATATAAGAAAAAAATATATTAAGGTTTAAAAATAAATATAAGCTTGAATAGAAAATAAAATATATTTGCTGCACTTAGATATCTCATAAATATATATATATATATATATATATATATATATATATATATATATATATATATATATATCTTCTAGTCCATTTTTCGGTGCCATTTATTTTATTAGTTATTAGAAAGAAAAAGTCATGCTTCAATCAGCACCCTAAATGGATGCATTGACTCAAGAAGGAAGATAATATAAAAAAATAAAGAGAATTGATATATTGATGACGTTATGTTTTTTACATATAAACAATTAAAAGAAACTTGAGAATGGCCCAAGATGGCCGAAACATTGTTCTAATAAAGGTATAGGTATTCCTTTGTTAATAAAGTATTTTGCTGTAATTTAAATATTAATTGCTATTTATAATAGAGGAATAAATATTCAAAGCATGGTTGACATTTTATTGATAAAATGTTCTATGTTAGAAGGTCCTTTGGAAATCAAATTGCATATAACTAGTTATGATATTTCTTTAACCGAACTGGAATAACATGGCCTTCTTTCTTGGTGTAAATTTTTAGTACTGGTTTGGGAATAACTGGTTGACATAATGAATTGCCGGAAGGAGTTGTTGGGCAGCTTAGAAATGTTCAAGTGAGGAAGAATCATATACTGTACATACATTATATATAGTATTGGTGTGGGAATAGTTGACCGTAGATATAAGTTGGTCGGGGGGTGCGGTCAATGAAAAAAAAAACATACTAATAAGTTGAATTAATTTTTTATTGTTTGCCGATGTTTCAGCCTTTATCAGGGGAGAAGAGGGGGGGGGGGCAATTCTGAACCTACCCTAGTTGTCAGCCTGCCCTGATGAAGACCTACAGCGGAGGCCCAATTATGTTTTTTTTCATTGGTTGCACCCTCCGACCAACTTCTTCAAATTATGCATTATATGTGTGTGCGTATTTATTGTATATAGGATATTAGATAATGGACTTGTAATAGGTAAATGTTTACACTTTAAAATTTCATCGTATCCTAATAGATTACACTAATAGACATCAATTTGTTGAAGCGAATATTGTTATTTCGAATGCAGATGAATCCGCTTCTGTTAGACAACGTCATTGTACATGAGATCGGAACAGCCAATCGTTCTTTGGCACTAATTGCTCACAGACAAAAGGAATAAATGTTAAAGATTGTAAATAACACTCAATGATAAGTATCAGATTTGAGAGGTAAAAAGAAACTGTTTATAGCAAATGGAATTTCCATTAGCGATATGAGTATAAATTATTTATTGATAAATTTAATTATAATGACTTCCTTGTACGCCTAACAAATTACAAATCGGCGGCTCAAAAAGTGACCCTGAATTTGATTACTAGTTTCCGAAGATAGCAGTATCTCAAAAACAACGTCTCGCGACGTCCATCTATTGACACATACAGACACACACACAAGCTCTTGTTTATGAAGGTCCTTATTCTGTTATTATATGTGGTGATTTTCTTCCTATGTCAATAGACAAAGCATTGCAAATCGACGGTTTCAACATTCGGAAGAACCCGCTTAACTAATATGTTATCCTCCTGCTGCAGACTTGTTGATCTCACAAATGGGGAGGAAAACAAGCAGTTTATACTCAATTTTAACACTTAAAACAAGTAATCAAATTGCATAAGTAATCAATAACATTCATCACCGAACCGATATGACCTCTGTATTAAATGATGACATACCTATTGATTTAAGTTTATTATGACCTTCAAGTAAAGTACCATTTTCGACTCTTCAATTTCAATCAAAATTTATTATATTACTTCTATTGATATAAAAGTATAATTTGCCTAATTGAGATGTTTTACGTCATATATTCTTATTACCAATATATATAAACTATAGCCCAGGCAAACTCCTAACATGTATATTATGGGAAATCGTATTGGATCGTAGATTCCAAAAATGGTGACAAAAGTTGAAAAATGTTCAGTTTCAGTTGAGTTATTGGACTGACATTCGAAAAAAACGTGGTTTTCTTGGATTCAATTCAAAAATTCAATTCGAAAAATCATATTTCGAAAACGGATTGTGATAAGAAGGTGCGGATATATAATTAAGGAAGAAGACTAACACACTAATAAGTATGACTTACATATTTTGTGCCAAGGTGTCGGCCTAAATTTTATGTTTAAATAATGCATTTGTTTAATTTCAATTAATTTTTACATTGTTATAATTTTTAATAGTTGTTAACACTTTTAACATCATTGTACTCCTTTACAAAACTTAAAATATCATAAGTATCTCGATATGCTTTATATACTTCCAAATCCTCATACTAGTAGTCATTTCAATTAATTGTGTTAATATATTTTATCATATCATGTATGATGTACTTTATTGTTTCATATAATTCATAATGTTTCCTTCACTTTAAATTTGGCATTATTAATTTTGGCATTAAATATATTTTCATATTTTTCTGTTTATACTTCATATATTTTTTTCTTGCTTTTAATTTCTGTTTTTATCATTTTTTACTTTTAATGGTTCTGTCGTTTTCAATGCTGTTACTTTGTTTTTTCTTTTAGCCCTGATGGTGGTTTAAAACTTGGGCCGAAACGTTGGCACAAAATTAGTTAGTCTTTGACCGCAACTCTCTTCCTTAATTATATCTACGGTCAACCAAACTTACTCCAATATCCCTTTTTCAATTATTGGCATTTACTCCTAGGGTGTCCTGTTTAAGAATAAATATTCTAAGGATCTTGAACAACCGTTATTAAAAGAACTTCAAAAAATAATAATTATAAATAATGTTTATTACATAAATTTAATTAAAGATTATTATATATTCTCAATAATACAACTGCAAATATTATTATGGATATATACTGGTCGCGATAGAGCCACTATCTCTGCTTACCATACACACCATAGAGCATGCACCACAATGGAGCAGGCCTGCTTCCGCCGGATATCTGATATTGATAACATGGTGATCACTCCGGGCAGCGTCCATCCATCATATCCAGGAGGCAGTGCAAGATTATATTAACTTCCTATCCGCTTAACATTACTAGCTGGAACATTATAATAAATTATATAATTAAATTTTTTTTTTAAATAGTTGGTCTCAGGGTTAAAACAAATAAATAAAATTTATACAGTGGTATAACTCGAATTGATTCAAATCGATGTTTATTAAAATTGATCCGTTCAGTTTTAAGACAGGCGAATTCTCGCTTTACAACTTAAACGTGCCAAATCATTAATTTTAAAGTTTTATGTTAATAATCATTATAATGTTTGACAAAAAATACAACAGAGTAATTGCTAATAGCTAATAATCTAATAGTAATTAATTAATAGAATTAAAACAATCATATTACATTATCAGGTAAACTTATGAATGTGAAAAACACTACTTTTCTGGAGATCAAAAAAATGTTACATCCTTCAGTGTAAATGGGCCGATTTCGATTATTTAAAATGTTTTTATTGCTATTGTTTTCTTTTTATCTCATAATTTCATGTGTACTTATTGTTTTATTTTTATAATAATACGCATATTCGCTACTTTAGTATAGAAGCATCAGATTTTCAGAAGTTGTTAGTAAAAATGCAACTACGATTTCTGCACTTTCTAATGCCGTTACAAATCCGTAACTTAACTACAGGCTATATCAACCGAAATACTATCGAAAAATAACAAAAACAAAAAATTAATTTTCCACATTCGAAAGTTTAACATGGGACCGACGATATATATTAGCTATTGTTATTGTACAATATATATTATTAATATTATATATTAAGGAGAATTTTAGTTGTATGCTGACGATATAGATTCCGGTGTATTGAGGGTAAATTTTTATATAAATATTAACCCTTGGACGAAATGAAGACTGAACGTCTTATCATGGGTATAGAAGCTTATGGCCCACTTTTGTTAAAATTTTATAGTTTTATACCTTACTAAATAAGTAATTCTTAATACTTTCTTTATTTTCGCATAAAAATATCTGATGTGGACAACCCGTGACTTCCTTGTACGCCTATTTAACTATAAATCGGTGGCTCAAAAAGTGATCCTGAATTTGGTTACTAGTTTCCGAAAATTGCAGTATCTCAAAAACGACATTCGGCGTCGCGACTCATCTATTGACACATACACTTGTTTCTGGAGGCCTTATTCCGTTATTATATGTCGTTTTCTTTCAGAAGGTAAGTTTCCCAGAGATTTCTTCGTGTTCCGTGACTACATTAAAACTGTCAATAGCACTAGGTAAAGCATTGGAAATCAACAGTTTCGACATTTAAAGCGGAAAAAACCCACTTAACTTATATCTTATTCTCCTGCTGCAGACTTGTTCATCTCACAAATGGGGAGGAAAACGAGTATTTTGCAATCAATTTTAACACTTATAACAAGTAATAAAAATGTTTAATTGGATTTGAAACCAAATTGCGTTTGTAACCTTTATTAAAGAAACATATGATTTCTGTATTTAATTTTAATATAATTTTTGATGTAATTTTATTATGACCTTCAAGTAAAATACTCTTTTCGGCTCACCAATTTTAACCAAAATCAAGTAAATACATCATATTGATAAATATTGATAATGTCCTCTTTACCAAATGTGAGATGTTTTACATTATAATTTAATATAGCTTTTGATGAAAGTCTAATATGACCTTCAAGTAAAGTACCACTTCCGGTCTGCCAATGTTGACCAAAATTTATTATGTTATTTATATTAATATGTAAGTCTTATATACCTAATTTGTGAAGTTTCGCATTAAATTTTAAAATAATTCTTGATGAAAATTAATAATGGCATTCAAGTAAAGTACCACTTCCGGTAATCAAAAAGGGAGGTTCACAACTAGATTTTACAGCAATCCTAAAAACAAAATTTTAACTTTCTACGGCTAACCGTTTTTGAGTTATGCGAGATACGAACGTACGAAACTTGCCAAAATGGCTTCAGGGATGGTCGATATGGATATTTCCGTTGAAATCTGAAAACCGAAAATTTTCGCGATTACAATACGCAGAAATCCAAGTTGTGAAGTACAAATGTCGTCCAGTATTTTAATGAAAAATTGTCGGAATACTACATAATTTCATTCCATAAGTATGAAATGTTTATCAATCTCCTCATGATTTATTAAATTAGATTGTAAAATCATTTTATTTTTTTTTTTTTTTTTTTATGTCCTTTATGTATTCCTGCGTGAGAGTCAAAGGGTTAATATTATAAGAACCAATAGTAGTTTTTAAAATTAATATTACTGAATTCCTGTAACTTCTTTACCTCAGAGAGATCTATGACTATTTAAAAATATTTGGTGTATCGCATCTACTTAACAGAAACCTGACTGTTAGAATTTACAAAATATTATCCTCCTTACTGTTCTTTAGGAGAGCAATGGCGGCCAATGGCATTCACTCCAAATGGAATGATGGATCGATTGAGTGGAGCGACTGGAGTGCTTGGAGCGAAGACAATTTCAAGAGTCCTACTGACCACTCCTCTCCGTGTTCCATTTTTTATTGATAGTAGATTCATACTCCCACGGGCCATTTTCAAAACTATTCCCAACTCATAAATACTACGGCAGACATTAATAAGAAAAAATATCTCTGAATATTATGAAAATTATATTAACAATTAGAAGGGTGGAATTAGCTACCCAGAATTCCTAATTAATAATTTTGTTCACACCTTTTTTCAATAAAATGGAAAAATTGGTAAGAGTATTTTATAATATTTACAATCTATAAATATTTCAATATACAGATTAATATAATTCTTGATAATTAATGGGATATAACTAGTATCTCTCCAATAACAAGAACAATAAATAATGTAATCTTTAGTAAAAAAAAAATCTAGAGCACATTTTTAGCATATTTATATAGAATAGAATAGAAGAGAATTTTATTCTGAGACGAAGTACCCTAAGAATAACTTTGTTGTAAAAAACAAAAAATAGCAAAAAAAGAAAATTACATTCATCCGTTTGATATTATCATTAAAATAAATTTCAATATTTTCAATGACCACTACACGATATATATCGTTTATTCCAATATTCACATACCTATCTTTTGAGTTAGGAAATCGAAATTTTATTGATATAAAATTGTTTATTGTGTTTGAATAGGAAAAAAAAATATTATTGTGTCAAAATTCGCAACAGGTAAGTAAAATTCAAATCCGAAAAAGTTGGGTAAAATTACAATATTCAATATAGTTGGAAAATTAAAATATCTAATATAGTTGGAAAATTAAAATATCTAATATAGTTGGAAAAATTAAAATATTTATTATGGTTGGGAAATTTTTAGATTTTTCCTATCCAACAAATTGTAATAACATCGCTGCCTAACCTTCAATTCAATTTAAACCCTTTTCCACTTCTTTTAAAGCTTAAAAATAACGATATATTTATTGATAGTTCGAACCGCTATTACGATATAATTGAAAAACTTTCGATGCGATATATATATATATATATATATATATATATATATATATATATATATATATATATATATATATATATATATATTTCCGATATTCACATACCTAGGCGTAGGTGGGAAGGTTGTGTTCAGGCTGACCTTGACGTGTGGACGGATATAATGATTGTTGGTGGTATCGGCATCGAACTTTCGGGTTCGCTAAGCCTCTTATTATTTTTATCGTTGAGTTGATTTTTTAATCCCATGGATTATTTTGAAGTGTGTTACTTCGTTCATATCATCCATTCAGATAAGATTAACGAAGTTGACCTATAAAGATAATTTTATTAAGTTTAATCTTGTAAGGAAGTAAGTAACCTGATTATTATGTCATAGCGCATAATTGATCGTTATCCTTTTTATCGTTTTCTTCTATGAAAGCTTTATTTTGTACTCACGTAATTGTTAATAGCGGCATAGGCGCAGACTTTGTTGAGGCGAGGGGTAAGGGGAAAGTGAGAGGGGGGCGAGAGTATTATTTCTCCCTTCCCTCCCTCAATAATTTGATGTACAAAAATTAAAAAGAAATAAAATAAAAATCAATAACATAATGAACGAATAAAATATTTACAGTAAAACCAATTAAGAAATAGGAAAAGTCGAAAAGCTGGCAAAGCTAAGGTCTAGAAGTAAGATTAAATTTGAAGTAAAATCGAATTCTGTTCGAGTAGAATCGATTATATAAGACTAGATCAGCCCGTCGTTCGTAACATCGTTTAAGTAGTAAACAATTCCAAGAAGAAATAGAGTCTGAATGAGCTACAAGACTAGTATTGCGGAGTAAGCTCAACTCAACGGCTCCAATTCACTACTGGTGAGGGAGGAGCTATCGCCCCATCCCAATCAAAATGGAGAGTCCTCCTATGAATAGTGGAATATAAAAATGATCTAAATTTAAAATGAAGATCAGAAAAATGAGTCATTGAACTTATATAAAAACCTAGTGCATTTATTCAATTAGGATACAAAAACTTTTGACTTTTCATGTTCCACTTGAAGAATTTTCCATGGAGTTTCGTGTACAATTAATTTAACTTACATTATTATTAGTTTTAAATCAAATAAAATAAACTGATTACGGTTAGTGGATGATTCGGGTCTGATTCAGAAGTCGTTATTCCAACTGTACCCATGATCACATGATTTCCCCAGCTTTATAAAAAAAAAAAAAAATACAATTATTTTATATGTAATAGTAAAAAGAAATAGAAAATATTTATTTGAGAAGGATTAAATCTACAGAAACGGAACGCCTTCATTCTAACAGACTCAACTAGTACAGCTTAAGCAATGAGTCCCCTGAGGTGTGCCAGAAGGTGAAGAGTAGGCAGGGTACGTGTTAGAAGGGGTACTGTCAGCTATATTCGCCTTGTGCATAATTTTTTCACAACAAATAATTTAGCATCAATGATCTTTATTGTATCAATAAACTTGCCAATAAGAAATAACTTATGTTGTTTTTGGTCTGATGACCAAAAAGAACAGTTTTACCCTTCTCTAGTTGCAATATACTTAATCGAAAATATCTATTTCATAACTGTGGGTTCATTCAGCCCTTTTTTGAAATTGAAGACAATCAGACCAGCAAACTTTTTGGAGAGCTTTATAGTGCCAACTTCTACAAGAATAGACTATATTAATGGCGTCATGATATGGACCAAGATTTACTTGGGTTGCAATACAACACTTCATTTTATCGATGGGACATTGAAAGCACAATGATACTGTGAGAAAATTGTCTGTAAATTTAACATGCTAGTCAATTTAGGAATTAGGTCATGTTCTGCAGACTTAAACAAATGTGGGATGCTCTAATGAAGATTATCTGTCTGAAATCCACACCCACTCTCCCTCTGAAAACTGCAGGAAATTTTGTCTAGGCCAGGGGTGGCCAAACCTGTGGCAATGGATGACTACATTGTAGTGCATTGCATCTTAATGTGTTTTTATATAATGAGTTTTGATTATGTAATCAAGTTGAATCTATTCTGTTTGGATGTCATGTCTATAAATGAATTATATCTAAAAGTATACTTCTATTATATATATATATTCCCGGGCCAGGACTCAAGCAAGTAGAGGAAACAGACAAATCAAAATTGTAAGCTGATCTCACTCTCAGTGCCAACAACTGTGGTCAAGAATGATCTTCACTAAACAAGACTCTCTAGCAGCTCTAGCACCAACATGAAGCAATTACCCTCTGGTACAAGCGATTATATTAATTGATTCAATTGCATGATTAAGTTATTCCATATCCTACCCTAAGTGAAACAGAGATTCTATTCTTATCTCTATTTTCTAATCCCTGACAACAACATAAGAATGCATAAAAAGTGCTCGAGTTATATGGCACATCTGAACTCTTCTCTGAAAAAATTCGTACTTGGTATGCAAAACTTTGGCCACTCCTGCCTTGGCTATGACTGGAATTTCCTATGATAAGGAGATGCAGGGCTACTGTACGGAACAAAGAGGGCGCTTCACCCAATATCAAAAAATAAAAATTACATTTTTTGTAAAAATTAAAATGTATTGGAATTTTTTTTTTAATAAAATAATAATTTTCTCTATTTTTTGTCAAATGTTTTCCTAAAACTTACAATTGTAAAGATGACTATAACTTTTAATATTAATAAGTAGAACGTTAAAGCATATCCCTAAGTTTGAGTGGTTTATTTCAGTATATTTATTTTTAAAAAAATACCAGTTGATATTAATTAGTCATTATTATTATTTATTATTTTTAAAATTTTAGTTTGATATTAATAAATCAATTCTTTGCAAGCCAGCCCCCAGACTAAATATTCAACTGTGATCCATCTTCAAAGACCAATTTTTGAAACCCTTTGTTCTTTTATTTGCGGAATGAAAGTGAATCTGAAGACCATCTAAGCTCCTCTTTTGGCTATTCTATTTCCCACCACTGAGTACAATGCCAATACCTCATTCTCTTTTATTGTTTCTGGTTTCATTTCTTTTTTATTATAGTGCCCCATTTTTTCCTTAATATATATTTTTTTAATTCTCTTTTTCTCTTTTCCACAGATGAGAATTCACCATGAAATTAATGTTTTATTTTTGGTTTATTATTTTCAGTAATTTAACTTTATAATCGACCAAGGAAAAAATAAATAATTCCTCCATCAAAATTTGAGGTTTTAGTTTTTACCAGTGCAGGATACAAATGATATTGTATTTTATACTTGTTAATTCTAAATGTGAAATGGAAATGAAGAAAATAAAAATGTTTCGTAATTTTGTTAACTATTTTTTATATTTTATTGTTTACTGCACAACATTGGTTTATGATTACTTAAGTTAGATACATAGCTTGTTGAACTGGTACAAGCTGATAAAACTTCAGATCTTTTTTTTATCTTTTGAATCTTTGCTATATGTAAAAAAAAAAGGGGAATTTCATTTTATAAATTTTCTTCAGTTTCATCTATTTAATCTTTAAAAATGGAGAATAAATATATATGTTATAAAATCAATCTATGTAAGCCTTTCCCCAGAAAACTTCGCCTCCAGTAACTAGTAATATTGATGATAATCTGGTTCCTTCAAAAATATTTTGTACATTATCTCAGACTATTCTTGTTTAAAAATACAACTGGAAGATGCGTATAAAATTAAATGGGTAAGAACTGATAAGACAATACTATTAACTTTCCTATCTTCTGGACCATTGATCTTCTCTTAACTTGAGAAGGACAAATACCTTGTAATATAGTAATAAACAGGTAATAACCGAATTCCTCATTATTTTAGATATTCTTGAACTAAGAATGCGATTTGTTGTTGTGCATTTTCATAAATTTCTGTAATAAATAAGCTGGCTGTGGCTGCCTTAATTTTTTATCATTTAAATTACTAATTACAGTGTTATAATTATAAAAAAAATTAATTATAGTCTATAAGTATTCAAATTAAAAAAAAAATAGCTGATATTGTATTCCTTCAGCACTTAATCATCTAATCAATGTTATTCAAATATTTGAAATTATATTTCATGTTACTTCTAAAATTATTGAGAAATTTTAAAACATCCTACATGCTGTGATACTCTATTTTATCATCCAAAATATTATAATATTTTTCTCAATACTGAAGCAAATTCTAATTAAAAAATTAAGAACTTATAATTTTCCTTTATTATTGTATATTTTTATATTTGTCACTAATGCTTTGTTTGATCTTAAAACTATTTACTATTTGATATATATTTATGCTATTTCTATCTTAAATTTATATTTCATCTTTTTATATATTATTCATTTATCTTTTCTAATTCGTTTAATTATAAATAATTTTCGTACTTAAATATGCTCTACATATTTACCTTTTTTTCTGTTTATTAAGCCCATATCCTATGTTTGTAATAAATAAATAAATTATAACTTAAGACATATAAATAAATGGCTTTAGAGTATCCTATTAAAGTAAAATTAACTGATATTAATTAAATGTTATAACTCACAAATTATTTATATTCGATAATTTGGTAGCCATCAATAAATACAGCTCACAAGAAAGACAGACAGAGCAACTTTCTGGACTTGTTACCACCTCAATCTGGTCTATTATCAATTAACATAATTTTTTAGTTTAAAGATTTTTTATATCTAAAATTATTTATTTATATTTAAAAACAAACTAAAAATAAAACTATATCAAGAATTGAATGATTACTTCAGATGTATTTTGCGTTATTCTCGTATGTATTTCCTTAAAACTTCGTGTAGATGGCGGCACTTCCTTTCCCATAATGTCTCAAGCTGAAAAACGTCCTTTTAAGGTACAAATTTTTGCTTATCTGATTGAATAGGTACTAAATACTTGTTGTGGTACAATATAATATGTTATAATAATATCAGTTAGTATATTTACTATCAAATTGCATATTTATATTGATTATTATATAGATAGCTATATCTGTAAAGATTTAATTTTCAGTATTCCTATTTACTACTAAATATTTTAAAGTTATAAGCTTAAATATTCCCTTATTTACTATTAATACACTATTAAGCTTTTAATTCAACTACTTTTTAATGAAAGGCATTCTTTAAAACGATAATTTATCTTCCTAGATATTTATTCTTACTTTATTTTTAATTAATTGATAAGATGGATTAAATTTTTATCCTGCTACTGCATAATAATAACTTGATCAGTTAAGTAATAATAATTAGATAACAATATTATCTATGAACATGTATTCTTTGCATTTATAATATAATTTTGGACTTTGTATGAAATAACACTAAATGTTATATGAAACAACACTATGGTAGATGTTACTTAGTGCACTGGTTTCCAAATGCAAGTCAAGTCTGGTTCAATAAGTAAATTAATTAAATCTAAGTAAATCGAATGTGTTTAATGAAATCCTGAAAATGTGTTTAAATTAAAATCATACCTTTGACATTAAGTTTACTGCAGCCTGTCTTTATGATGTTTATATCGTATTAAGCGTGAAATAGCAAGAGAATAATATTGGAGATAAAACATTGCCAAGTTTTTTTAAGCACATACCTACCAATTTCTTTTTGCAAAGCAAATTAGCAAATTGATTATGTATTTATTGAGGCAGAGTATTAGAAATAATTAGTTACTACAAGTATATTATTATGCCCACTGACTTCATATTCAGTTTTAAAAGTGAAATCTATATTTTTTTCTCCGAAATTTCTTCGATATTGGATCGCAGTCTGGAGATCTTCACACTGAAATCACTCAGGTGATTTTGATATCTATTTTTCATGTTACACAGCGCTGGAAAAGCCTGTTCGCTTGTGTGGGTTCTACAAAATGGTGTTAAATGTTTCAAGACCTAGTATTCAAGGTCTAGGCTTAATTACAAATTTAATCTGGCATAGAGTTTATTTTAATTATCTAAATATGTAATGGGTTGTACTAAAAAAGTCGTGATGATCAAAAATAACAAAAAAAGTTTAATAGAAACGTATTTTAAACACATACCATTTACAAACGTTTTTGGGAACCACTGCCTTAGTATATTCATTGAAAAAATAGAATATTAGAAGTGATGGATGATTGGCTGTTCTGATTTATAAAGACTATATTATGGCGGAACAGTCAATGGTCAACTTTAAAACAAAACTATAAGTCTTATTTTTTATTTTTGATGCCGATTTCTTGGCCGGCCATCTTGAGGACTATAACAATATTTAGCTCAACTAATTATTTGATTGTATGTTCGCCCTTGTCTGATTTCAACCATACATGTATATGACTATGTCATTCAAAATAGAAGATATTACAATGGTGAAAAAAATTTACATATCACCTTAAAATTTGTTTGTCTAACGCTATATAGGGCAAATTTATTGAGCATTGAAAAAAATTTTTGTTACCAATATATTTAGTTCTTGTGTTTTTTATGAAATACAAAAATTTTTACTAGGAAATAATAGGCTGGAATAGCATATGTACTACTGCCCGTTTGCAGAAGCGTTATCTTACAAGTTCACTGATGCATTTGGTGTGCTACAACTCTGTAGATGGATTTTAAATTCCTCATTTCTTGTTTTTGAAAATTAATAAACGTTTCAAATTTATAAAAATGTATTTATGTTGTAATGGGTAGACTATTTTTTATTAATTAATTAAAAGAATCACCATTATACCCAGTCTCAGTTTCTTTATTGTATTAAGACAAGAAGTAGCTTTTGGCACATCGTGTCATATTCACCTGAAATTTACAATCATCTTATAGAAAAATATATAATTAAAATAGAATTGCTACAAATGTCAAAAGGAATCTGAGCATCTTACATCATAATTTTTTATTCTTTATTTGAATCTCGTATAAATTTTTTAAAAATTTTCTTTCCTTGTATTTATTTATAATTCTAATGGTGTTTTGAACATCTTTGAACTTAATTATAAGTAAAATATGCCTAAATTTAAATTAATTGAAATTAGATATTAATTAATTATATGAATTAATAATAATATTGATAACATTAGAGTACTTTGGAATGACAATAAAAAAGAGAATGATTAAAATATAAAATATTATCAAGATTCACCCAAGTTATTTTCACTAAATGTTGTAAATTTTCTCGATAATATTGAAATATTATACTGTCAACAAATCTGATGAGAAAAAATAGTTTAGAATTATATTGCTATAATTTTTTTTTTTTTTTTTTATTGAGTAAAAGAACTAAAATGATTTATTACCGATGAGCCTTAATTTTGAGGACAAACGCCTGACGTTCACAGGTGTAGGCCTTGTACCAATCTTTCTCTACTGGCTATTTTGATGGTGGTAGAGTCCGTAACATATTTTTCTAGCCTTGCACTCATCTAGTAGATCCCTATTAAACAATTTGCAAAATTCTAATTAACGTATTTGGCTCTGGTACAAGTATACCAGGGTTCTATGATGGGTTAAGCAATTTATAGTAAGTTCATTTATTTTAGAATTTTATCAAATAAATTATATTATTAAAAGTACATTTAATTATGAAAAATATTATTTAATATTTAATTTACAATTTAAAAAAAAATAGTAAATTTACAAAAATAATAATTGCTACAATTTATATTAAAATTGACTTCTTAGCTCGGGATTGTGCCTCTGGCATGAATTACGATGATCAGTCACCTTTCTCAAAGAGGTTATTAATGAACTCATTTGGTATATTATCAAACTTTTAAATAACAGCTGTTTCAAACTTTTTAAGTGTTCTAAGAATTGGATTCTGGTACAGCACGTGTTGCTTGAATAGCAGCCAAACATGCTCTATCAGATTATGGTCTAGATTTTTCTATGACCACTCCAGGTGTTTGGCAACAACCTCCTAGAGGTATTTAAATTGGGAAAAAAGTACTCTAAGTAACGAGTACCGATTATTTTACTCAAACACTCTCACTAGCCGGGATTAGATATAACTAGGAATGGAAGGGGTAGTGAAGACTGACCTACCCATCCATCCTCAGTCATATCTAATCCCGGATAATGAGAATATTTGAGTAAAATATTCGGTACTTGTTACTCAAGAGTACTTCTTGCTCATCTCTAATTCAAATACACTCTTAGCTCTTTCTGGTTGTTTATTGTCATGCTTCAGCAGGAACCTGTTTCCAGTGTAGAGGCCAAACGGGACTCAGAAATGTTCCTTTTGAGTATTCCATGTATCTCTGTGCATTTAAGGACTTTTTTTGTCTCAAGACTTCCTTTGCAGTCCTTTAATGGATTTAAGGACTTGCCCTGCACAACCACTAATTCCTTAACGGTATCAGAACATGCTTGAGCATTAAATTTTACTTCCGAAGAGTTCTGAGTTGATTTCTGCTTACAGTATCATCCTTATGGTCAGAATGAAAATGAATCCATAACCCATATGGTTAGTTTGCTTCAGTCACTTTTGATCTTGCCTTATAAGATGTGAGTGTGTATCCTCAAATCATAGAGTCTAACGACTTGTTGTGTGATGAATACGGAGCCGAATAAAGAGTAATAATGAAGAAATTTTCTGACCTTGACTTTGGCATTATAATGTCTAATAAGAGAGAGATAAAAAGAAAAACATTCAATATTTGTATTCATATTCCGATTGAATTATAACTTTCCATTATTCTTTTAAAAAACTATAGGTAGAGGGTAATTGTGACACAAATAAAGTGATTTGTTAATTTTGTCCAACAGTGTATTGATTAAACAAATAACAATAAATAATGAGATTATAATAAAACTATCTGAAAACTCAAAAAATTCTGGATATGAAATTTGTTTATTCAGACTTACAAATAATTGGTTAAAATTTAGTACATGTGGAATAAATTAATTTCTGTTAGAATTTGTATATATTTTCATATAATGTTATGTACGTTTCTTACATACTACAAGCACAAATAAAATATTAAAATTATAGAGATGTATGGAGCCCTAACATTTAAAATGAATGATATTACTGACAAATTATTAAATATAAATAATAAATAAATTAATAAGACTGTGAAAAAACTAGGACTTTTTCTGAAAAATGTTCTGCTAAATTCTAGATTTGCAATTCACTTACTCAGACATACAAATGATTGGTTTAAATTTAGTGTTTTGGAAAAAATTAATTTCTCTTGGTATTTCTAAGAATGGACACTGGATATTATGTACTGTTTTGTATAACATCTTTTATGTGGTGATCGATCAAATTAAATTTCATAATTAAATTTTTGATCATTAAATGTGTGGCCCTGACATTTAAAATAGGTGGAATTTTTGACAAATACATACATTTTAAAAGTAATAGAACTATAAAAAAAACTTCTTCAGTCAACACCTTTGAATGTTCAGCCATCTAATACTGTGACACCCAGTGAAGCTGTGTCCATTCCTCCATGGTATCTCCAGAGCTGCACAGCAAGAAAGGTGATCCCATCATCCTAGGAGCCTAGGAGGCATCTCGGGGAGGCAGCTATGCCAATCTTATGTATATTGCTCTACAGGTAATCTTGGCCCCGTAGTTATCGTAAAGATGGCCCCTGCAGTTTCTTGAGGCAGGTTGTCCGAGATAGGTTTGGATACAATCAGTTCTCATCTTTTTCCAACTGCAGCTGTCCTCCAGGAATCAAGATAATGGCTTTCTTTATGCAGGGCAAGACTACATTGTAAATCTTATCGTAGATAACAGAGAAAAGTGGTTGGCTCATTGTAAATACTTTCAGCTATGTTCAATGGCCAGCCTATCGGCTTCCTCATTCCCAAGGATATTGCAATGCCCAGGTACCCACTGTAAGCGGATTTTAGTGACTGCTTGAACTTGGAAGTTTGATTGTGATCAATTAATTTCTGTTAAATATAAAAGAACACTGAATGGTCATGTTACTTACTGTACTTATAGATCATATAAAACCTTTAAATTAAATTTGAGATTTATGTAGCTATCTCATTCGAAATAGAAGACATTATTGATTAATAAGCAAATAACAATAAATAATAATGAAGAAATAATTTTTTTTTTTTAACAAAGAAATTTTAAAAAGTTTAATGACCAATTTGGATCTATAATTCAATTACTGGGATGCATAAAACATTGATTAAAATTAAAATTTAGTACAATTGTAAGAAATTAATTTATGTTAGACCTCCAGAATGTTAGAATGTGGAACGATTGTTTTATTTATTGTTTTGTTGAACATGTAAAATATATTATACTAAATATTAGATTCTGGAGATGAATGAAATCCCATCTTACTTCATATTTTTTTTCACATCTTTTTGCGATGTTTTGGACTCCTATCGTCCATCATCAAGCCTTCTGATTACTTTAATATACAATATTAAAAATGATTACCTTCTGCTATCTAATTATTAATACTCACTTATCATTTGTTAATTTTAATTAATATTAAAGAAATCATGTCAAATATAAAATATAATCAACAGAGTTATTTCAACTTTTTTGGCATGATTTTTTTAATTAGTCACTTGTTTTTTGAAAATTAGCCACAAACAAAAATTCATCTATTTTCTACAATCTATTTTCAACTAATACCTTCTATCTACCTTAAGTTTTCTTTAACTCTTTTATTCCAATATTTTCATAATTTTTCAAAGTCTTCCCCTTACTCCAGTGTTTCTCAAAGTGTAGTTAGCGTTTGGTAGGGATACGCGCCTCAAGGGGTTTTGAACATAGAAAAATAATGAAAAAACATTGTTACTTGTTAGCACAGGCGCAGGCTTTCCATTTTGATTGGGGGGATCGAGATCGTCCCTTCTCCTCGCCCCCCTAAGTCTCATCAAGCATTAGTTGGAAACTGGAGTCGTTGAGTTGATGTTACTCCCCACTCTGCTAGCCCATCCTGTCCCTATTTCTTCTTGAAATTATTTACTGCTTAAAAGAAGTAATGAACAACGTGCTGATCTCGACTTACAGAATTCGATTCTACTTCAAATTTAATCCTATTTCCAGTTCTTAGCCTAGCACGCTATTCGGCTTTTTCCCTTTCTTAATTGGTTTTAGTTTGCATATTTTATTGGGTTATCAGATTATTTGTTATTGATTTTTATTTTATTTTTTTTTTAAATTTTAATACATCAAATTATTGGGGAGGGAGATGCAAAATGATATTCTCGCCCCCTTTTCTTTTATATTTGGGGAGACGATCGCCCCTCTTACTCCCTCTAAGTCTGCGTCTATGCTTGTTGTTATTGTTTATGGGTGGTTTTCATATCTATGTGAAGTTGCATTTTCAGCATTTGTATACATTAAGCCGAAAATAAAAGGAACAGCCTTTTGGATGTAAATTTACAACTGGCGAACCAAATTATGATGATCTGTCATGTCGATATAAATAATTTCATCATTCTTATTGGCCCTAATAAGTATTATTTATAAAGAAACTTTTATTTATATTTTTTTATGAATTAATTCTATTTTTCGTTTATTATTATTTTTTCATTTACTAAAAAAGAAAAAGATTAGATATATTTTGATTGTTATTAAAGTATATGCATTTTTTTTTTGATAAGGTTTGCTTAGTGTTAAGAAAAGTTTAAAAAGATTTAAACATATGTCAAATCTTTGGGAAACACTGCTCAAATTTTATATTTATTATGGATTAACGGATCAGTTTATTTGCCATTACTTCTTTTATAAAAATATTATTGGTATGGAAATTTATTCTGTAAAAATGATATCTATAGAATATAGTTGTTTTTATGAAATACTTCATTATTTTTTAAGATTTTTGTGTTCCATAAGTTGCTAATTTCTGTTGCCAGATGGCGGAGGTAGGATATTGCGAGCGATGACTGAAGGGTCAGCCACCAGATGGCGCACTAGGCCGCCGGACGGAGACGCCCTCTCGTGGCTCCTCTGGCAGCCGTACGACCTGCAGAGGCCAGTCAGTGATGTGAGCACTATGGGCGAGCAACGGACCTTCGCCTCCACAGAGGCTCAGACCGACGATCCTCCACCTATTCAGGAAGACAACAGGAGGAGAAGACTCCCGGATCTACTGGACAGCCACCTGCCGCCACCTTACCATCAACCGCTCCCGCTGCATGTCCTCCATCCTGCAAGAAGGAGGTGAGCTAGTTTAGAATGTAGAGTGTTTAGTGGAGTGCAGTGTTTTATGTTCTTGTGGAGGAGGTATCTAGATTGAAATTGTGGTCATCACTACGATAGGAGGGTAATTATAGCTCTCGAAGTAGAGGATATCCAGGGTATATCGCTATATTAACTTAGTATATTCTGGTCTGTATTCCACTCTTATTCTACGCTGGATTTTTATCCGTATTAAACTACTACAAAGCACTGATAATTGTTTATAAAAAACAAATAAATCTAAAATCAGCTGATTACATTTTAAATTATTAAATCCCTTGATTAAAGGGACGCAAATGGCCGCATCTGGCCATAACATTCAAAACAAGTTGATTCTTTCATTTTATTTTGGTTTTTAATTTTTGTTCATTCATTAATTCGCAACATTTCTGATAATTACAAACAATAATTATCAAATAAAAAATTAATATTAATGTTTTTTTCTTCATAATTTATTCCTTAAAATTGGGAATGAAACAAGTGTATAAAACATTTGAATTCTCTGATTTAAAAATACAATTATTTTCACAAGAGCTTGCTTATTCCGTCTTTGAAATATTTAATATAATAATTAATGAGAAAAACCAAACAGTGAACGTTTTGCCAATTCAAGCATCATTAAGACAGAAAAGAATTAGTTGACATATCATATACAATATTGCTGATATATTTCGCACTAGTAAAATCATTTAAGTCCAAAATTATTTTCACGTTTTTACTTAGGATTATTTTATTTTTGCATATATTTTATGCACAATTACTTTTTATTCCTTACTATTCGATAGTATATCACTGTCTGCTACATATCTAATATTTAACAATAAAACCTCTATATGATGTAAATTTTAATTTTTTAAACATTGTACACTTATGCCAACGATATATGTAGTTGTTTTGGAAATTTTCTATAATATCATAACATTAATGATATTTTTAGGCATAATTTCTTTCTTAAAATTTGTAAAATTAAAAGAAAAGAAAAGTTAAATAATTGAAACATTTAAATTCGTTAGATTTTTAAAAATATTTAAACAGGTGTTTGCTTTGGATGAATTTGGTTGCATGCCGGATTGTTTTAAATCAGGTGCAAATATATTTGTAATGTTTTTTTTTTTTAAATAAAAATAGTCGAATTAATAACGTTTAAAATTTAATGATATTAATATTTCATTGTGATATTTTTATAATTTGAAAATAAGACTGATTCTGTCTTTAATAAAAAAATTCTTTATTTTTTTCTTTTTTGTTTCAGTTCTTTTATCGTGATAAAAATAAATTACAACAGATTCTGGAAAAAATGTCTCCTGATTTTTATATCCTTCTTCGTCTTGAATATGAAGATGTTGATGAAGCGACTCCCTTCTATAGTGACTTTAATGCCTCTGTTTTACGATGCACGTTCCCGAATCTTATCGCAAAATATTTTCAATATTGTTTTAAAATAAACATGGGAATTTCTTAAACGTATCTATTAATAAAAATATAGAATTGAAACAAATATATATTTCTCGTGCTTTTAGGGGATACTTGATACGACTTTTTTTTTGTTTCTTAAATTATCAAAATTCAGTTCTTGTTTACATTTTTATCGTTTAATCGACATTTTCACGAAACGAAGGCATAATTTAAAACACCATCTCAAGACCAAATTATTAAATTCCTTGTTTATTTCTATTGTCTCAGAGAGAAAGGTGTTACGATTTGACTAAAGTGGGTCACCTTTATAAAATGATATTATCAAGGCCTTTTATCACCTTCTTATCGTTGACAAACTTCAAAATATTTAAATCTGTGAAACTTTAGATCCGAATTAAAAATTTATCGGACATAATTCAGTCTCTCTTATATACAAAGGAAATGTATGGAAGGGTTTGTTTAGTTGTTTAAAATGATAGCAGCGTCTTGGACGAAAAATAGAACCATTGAAATAAATAAATTCCTAAATATAGTACTTAAATTTTCTCTTTCAGTTTCATACGAAAACTATATTAAAATAGTTTAATATAACTATAAAAAATCAATATTGGAATAATATACACATATACAGTTATAAAAATTATTATTTCATTGCCTAATTTTTAAATTAATTAAGGACGATATGAAACAGAAACTTTTTTAAAAGCTCTGCTGGATTTTAATGAAAATGTCTTTTTGACATTTATTTGCTTTACCGTGAAATATTTTGTTAAGATAACATTTAGGAAATGATAGTTGGAGTTGGATAAATAATATTTTGACTCTACCCACACGTCTATATCTTCATAACTAAGATAATTAAAAAAAAAAATTATGTTATTAAGTTTTAATGTGGTTTTACAGGTGGGTATCTTCACGTTATCACATTTAGTTACTGCGAACTTCGTGTAGCTGTAATTTAATTCTGAATAATTCTGATAAAAACTGTATTTTTTTTTTACTAGGTAGAAGAAGAGATAATCAAAGAAACGAGCAATGACTATAAATTAAGAGGATTACTATAAATTTAGAAAATCAATCACGAATCATTGTTTATATTATAGAATTAAAATGGAATTTCAGCCATCTATATAAATGAAAAAAACTTTCTAGCAATCATTTTATTTTTACTTTTCCTTAGATATATATGAAATATACAGTAAGAGAAAAAGTATTGTGAAAAAAAAAAATATTAATTCGGAAAAACTAACGGAAAAACACGTTTTAAGGTCTCTGAGTCCAAATAACCAAGTCTCGCAAAATGATCTGTATATGAGTGGTCAGTATACCTCCAAAACGAAAAGTCGTACGAAACTGAAATTGAGTATTTAAGGTAAGTTTAAGCCTGTGATATTATCGCAAATTTTTCGTCAAAATCGCCTTCCAGAAGTGCTACTTTATATCATTGATTTTACACTTGTTTACAATTATCTCGAAAAAGACTCTTAACGATTTTGAACAAACTCGTCATATCAATGTACAATTGAATGTTCTGAAATATCAGAAAGGTCTTATCCTCACTGATATAGACTGTGAGGGTTAATTACCGGATTTTCAAAAATTTTTCCTCTAAAGTGCCTTTGATTTTGTTTGGAATAATTAACCGTCTTCCATTCTTAGTAGTAAAGTGGATAAATGTAAACAATGATAGAATTTGATAATTAACAAAAATAGAAATATTTTCGCAAGTTGAAAATAAATTTCCGGAAATAAGAGTAGTAATATATGTATGTATAATATACCGTTGAAAAGCTAAATATTTTAGAAAAATTAATGTCTAATATATAAAATTGTAGACGGTAATGGAGAGTGACGAATAACCGATAAACTTCAGTGATTGTTGTAAATAATAATTTATACTTTTATGTTATTTAATTTTAATTTCCATGGAAATTACATTAAATTTTCAAGAACTAATTAAATAGAAAATTTTAAAATTTATTTTCAACTTGACTAACAAAAAAAAAATATCTTGAACAGAATTGGCTAACTCCAAAAATTTAAAAAAACTATTATATTTTGAAATAAGTCGAAAAGAATTACATGTTGCTGAATATATTTCTTGTGTTGTTTATTGAGTTATTTAAAAAAAATATATAATTATTATTATTATAAATGGAGTGGTCAGTTAATTTTGTGTGATGCTCACACCGCACTAATTTTTTTTTTCAAGTATTCGATAAAAATGAACTAAAATATAACATTTATATTGCATTTTATTTTAGGGTATGGAGCTATAATTCCGCTATATCCAAATAAGAATAGTCCGATGGGTTGACAAAACGTGTTTATGCAAACGTTGCGGACTTGGTTATTCCAAATAGTTTATGAATGAAACATTTTTCATTCAGAAACTGTTGTAATTTTTAAATTTTCGCTATATTTAATTGCTTACGCTTTTTTTATACTGTTAATATCAGATGTGCTTTTCTCTGGTTTGCATTTATGTGATTTTATCTAAATCTGTCCTGATGGTGCCTAAATTGGTAAAATTATTGAATGGTTAGTTATTTAATGATGTTTGAGAGGTTGACATCCGCATGATGGTATAGAAGGATCAATCTAATTAGGGATTGATAAATTATTTGCCACTTCTATAAATTTGTTTTATTAAAAACTAGTTTCGAATATTATACATTCATCTTCAGTTCTAAAAACACACAAAAATTAAAAAATAAGCCATTCAAAATATAGTTTGGTATTATCATACATATTAAATTAGATATAATTTAAATCAGTATTATAAAACATTTATGAATTATGAATTTCATTGAGACAAGAAATTAAGTACATGTTGGCACTCACCAAAGTTTAAATGGATTATATCAAACAGAAAAGTCTTAATTGTCTTAATTAAATTCATAATTTATAAATGTTTTATAATACTGATTTATGACTGTAAACTGTATTTTGAATTGCTTATTTTTGAATTTTTTGTGTGTTTTTAGAACTTAAGATGAATGTAAAACATGCGAAACTAGTTTTCAATAAATACAAAATTATAGAATTGGCAAATAATTTATAAATTTCTAATTATATTTGAAAAGATTTGGAATCTTCTAATATCTTAACAATTTTTTTTTCTCTCTCAATTATATTTTTCTTTCATGTCAGTTTAATTTTAACATACCATCTTTTAATTTATTGTGGTAGATCGGAGTATACTGTTGTGGTAAGAAGTTACCACAAATATTTAATATATGCTACATTCAATAACCTTCACTCAAGTGTTGCTTTGCAGCTGCTCTGTTTTGAATTTCTGTTTATCCTCTGTAGTCACTTACCGTATACATTACATTAGTCACTTCACTTCTGTAAGCATTGAGCGAACTCATTGAATTTGAAATTACCAATTCTTCGTATACCTCCGTGTTTATAGAACCTATTTGTTTTTAATATGATCATGGTATCATGGCTTATAAGTATGTAGTTGGTTGATAAAAGATCTCTGACTTAAGCACTCGTGAACGATGCCTTCCTAATTTTCATACCTCATCGATCACTGACATCGATTTTACATACAATGCCTTCCTATTTGCGTTTCCTCTCTCGAACATTTCTTTAGATAACCACAGTTATAATGTAATTTTTTAGTAGGTTATGTTGTTATTTTCTAAGTATGGGAAATATTTGATACTGTTTGAAAGTGATAACTACAAAATCTTTCAAGAGGAGTGGATTGTACTGTCGCCCACATGCGTGGCATGTAATGCCACTCATAAATCTTATCTTTTTACAGGCATATATGTAGTTCAAAACTAAGTGGCTATAATTTTTAAATTTATGTGTGCCTAATTGAACTGTTTTTTATACTTACAAATGCTTTTGAATCCAAAAATATAATTTTACTCAAATTTTGCCGCTCTCTAAATATTGACGCCCGAATCAAGTGTCTGGTTTACCTGTGCTTAAATCCGCCACTATCTTTCAACAAAAAAAAATAAAGAAATTTAATGTAACATTATGTGAAGATGCAGAAACTATTAAATTAAATACAACAATGTCGATGAAAGTCCGTTAGGAAATATGTCCCGAAATAAATAACTAAATTAGTTATTCTTCGTTGAAATTTCAATCTCCCCCAAAACCACTCATGCCATATTATGCTTTGGGAATTCGATAAAGGAAAAAATTCTGCTTCAACTTAATTTCAAAAATATATGAAGAAAACGTCATTAGTGAACTGCAAGTGCGGAGGTGGTTTGAAAAGTCTCGAGCGGCAAATTTGAAGACGAGCTTTGGACAAGTCGACCAATAAAGCTTGACGATGAACTCCTGCAGGCTACTGTTGAAGAAAATCCTGTTGTAACAGTTGAAGAATTAGCAGAAAAACTTGGATCCACTGCCCATCTTCATTTTTCAGCACATCCATTTTAATTGAAATTTCAACACAGACTAACTAACTTTCTCCAACAAAAACATGATAAATAGAAGAGTGCGTAATGCTATAATAAGCAAAATATGTAAACATAATTCAATTGTAAAGGAGGGATTAGTAATAACAACATAAACAGATTAGATTTTTAAAAACCGATATTATTTATGGGATGACCTGATAATAACTAAAAGACAGTAATAAAATTAACAATCATGATGCAGTCAACAAAGTATATTTTTTATTGTACTATCCGACGTTTCAACTGAATTATGTGAGCCATCATCAGGGATATTTTAGTTCCAACTCGATGAAGCTTAATTGGGCCGAAACGTCGGCTTGTACAATAAAAAAAAATATATTTTGTTGGCTGCATCCTATTAATTTTTTCATCATAATAATTTCGCAATCGATCAAGCAACATCAATAACATACAATAAATTAAAGATAAAATAAAAGCAGGAATTTTTTATTATTTGTCTGTTGAAAAAGTACACATTTACAGTTTGTTTTTATGCGTGTTTCCTTTGGAACTTGAGTTAGTTGTGAGTTATATTGTCGTCCTTACGGATACTAAAGGAGGCATTTGTGGGTATTTCGAGACTTCGTAAAATAAAGACCAGTCAGCAATTTGTTCCTTGTTTATTCTCCTCTATTATATTTGAAGAGATATTTCTTAGTCTATTACACCCACTATTTTAAACTCATCACTTTTAACCTACTGACTTCAATAGCTTTCCATTTTCTTGCTAAATAACACCTACATCCGTTTCCTACAATTCCGTCGTGGAATGTTTCTCAGTCTTAATCTTCTTTGGGAGTTTCCACTGTACATTCAATATCTTCTATATTAAAGGATTGTTTGCCTGCTTCGATTTTCGATGGCAATTATCTACTAAAATTCAGTAAGGTTCCATTTTTGTACTCTTGCGATAATTTCCTAATCCAGCCGTTCAAACTGAACTTAACATAAGTGATATAAATCCAGTGATCGCACATCTCCTATCAACATTCTAATGTATGATAAAATGGGCGTAGTACCAATACTCTAAAGCAGTTTCTGTATATATTGTACAGAGTAACGTATTAAAATTATAACGTTCGTTGGGAACAAGAGTGCCAGAAAATGAATTTTTTTTTCCTTTTACTTGAAAATCTTCCTTTCACGTATATGTCTTTGAGAAAAATACGAGATTTTCAGTTTTAATATTTACCACCGTAAATATTAAAGTACTGCTTTACCCGACTACGGAAATAATTTTATCCGTTTCTTAGGACGGAATGTACTTGCAAATCTATATGTAGATTTATATATTATTTCCTTTTTGCTCATAAAATAATTATAACTTTAAGATTATTAGAAATATCATTTTACCGAGAATGGAAATTAACGATTATCAATGACGATTTTTTAAAATAAAACGATGGAGACAAAATCGAAGCATGATAGGTAGAGATAGGATTTTAGTGCAGTAAAAAACCGAAAATCGACCAGTAAAAAAATAAAGTCGTTAAAAATCGTGACCTAAGAACCCCAAAAGTATGAAATTATATATATATATGCACATTTTGAGTATTATATCGAGGCCGTTTTTTGAAAAAGGCGTAAGCGCCATTTAGCAAACTTTACAGATAACACATGAACGGATTTCTTTCCAAATAACAATATATTCATTTTTAATTGTATTCTTTATTGTATAGAGTAGGAGTTTATTCACCTGGCAAAACCTTTGTAATTACAATATATTTTTAAGACTTCTAGCACTGGTTAAGGCCAGAATGACTACTGAGAGTCGTTAGTATTTGGTGATTACGTCATCAATATTCGATTTTTAGACCATTTCCAATTTTTTTTATATATATCTTGAGCGGTGATCGGTAGAGGTGATGTTTTCGTCCCAAAATCAATTGAAGCCTAAATTTCGAATTTTTGGCTTTTAAGCATTTTCCAAAAAATGGCGTCGATATCATCATTATCATTCATAAAACACCATTTTGGTTTAATTTATAATATCAATATACATTATATCATACATTAAACAAAGATTATGATTTTTGCATGTTAAAAGTATTCTATATAATACCCCAAATGTGTATATATACACAATTTTACAGTTTTTGGGTTCTCAGTGCACGATCTTTCATGATTTCAATTTTTTATTGTTTTTTTATTGCACAAAAATCTGGTCTCTAATGCTAGATAATTAATAATTAGGCATACATGTAAAGAACTGATAAATATTATACAAGTAAAAGTGGTATAAATACTTTTTTAACCAAAAAGTTTTTTTTTTACAGGCTTAAAATTGGCTTGAGTAGCAGAAACGGCTGACTAAATTCGAAATAAAAAAAGATCTTGGTGGCCTATTGGCTGTTTTATTTTATGTAAATTACTATCCTGGCACCAAAAGCTGAAAACACAACTATAAGAATAAAGCTATGTAAATTCATTAAAAATTACGTTGATATTTTTAAACATTTTATCTTCCCTCGTGAATAAAAGTTCTAATCGGTTTCAACAGGATAAAAAGGGGATCCATCGTAAAAGACACGGTATGCGAGCGCGGAGGTAGCTATTATCCTGCGTCCTTCGAGTTCTTTCCTTGCCGACTCTCGCCTCCTGTGAACCTCTTCCGTCGTGACCGCAGTTTCCCGTCGGTTGTTGAAGAAGAATACAGGTCTACACTTTGGTATTTGTTCAATGGTCGCCTCCCTCCCTTCCTCAGGCGCGGCAAAAAGAACATAAGCCACGCTCTTGTCAAGGTTACTCTTCAGCCCGGGCACATCCTGCGTTCCAGAGGTCCTTCATTGGATATGTTCCTCAAAGGTCTGTCTACACCTCGGACGTTTACGGACCTGTTTAGCGTTGATTATATTCCTTTATTATTAACAATACCTTTACATGTTACCCATTTAAACCGTCGCGAATCCTTCTACGATGTATTTTTTTTTCTAAAAAAATAAACATGTTCATTGTAAAAAAATAAATATATTAGGATGATATGGGGTAAATAAGTTTTCGAGGTAGTTCCGTAATTGTCTTGTTAAATCCAAACGCCGTACTGGTAAAATCTTTGATTTGCGGATTATGAAGCCTAAACACCGATATATCAGAAACCGGCCGCGAAAGTTCGCTAAGGTGGAGTATAACGAGTTGTAAAAATATTAGTTCCAAACTGTTGATACCGTTGTGTCTTTTACAGAAAAGCTGTATCGGTGTTTATCTACCAGTAGGAATTTTATTTTTTTACCGTGTGTGAAGTCTGCAGAAGCTGTTTTTCAAAATACTTCGTGATTTACATTTCTTCTTGACAGTTTTCTATTTCTTAAGCGCTTGTCCGCAGTCACTCAGCAAAACCGGATAGTAGGGGCAAGTGCAGACATCTGTCGTGACTTATGCTTACGATCACGTTTTGTCGAGACAACTACGCACTAATGAGTTAAAACGAATAAATTTTTTAATACATTTATTCGATTATATTCCACATCCCACTTTCATAACTCAATGAATATTGTAGAATATGAATCTTAGGCGTTTAACTTTTTTCGATGATTACACAAGCATGATAATCCTCCGGAGACCGAACTGTTTGGCATCTGTCCTAAAACCACTCTTGTTTGAATAATGAGTCTTCCAGACCTTACGCACTTACCTCTTAAGGTAGGGTCAAGTCCTTACTAAATACTATTCAATTAAATTATCATTCTCATCAAAATGGTTGTGGTTGAACCATGAGCTTGAATTTAAACTTTAATTTATAAATATTTAAACATAATCATCTAAGAAATATTTAAAAAAAGAAGAGGAAAAATTTATCTTCAAAATAAAAATTTGACAGTCCTTTAAAGACGAACTTTGGAAACTTTAGTGCGCACTTGCACCACTTCACTCTATTTATATTTATAAAAAATACAGAAAAATGAAATTTTAATAATATAGTTATAATAATCATTGCTACCAATCGCCGTTTACAAACCTTCGTCCACCAAACACAGTCTAAGATCACATCATTAAGAGCAACCTTATCGCGATCCTCCCACCTACGCCTCGGACGTTTACCAGTCGGCTCAGCATTTTAAAAAAATATATGTATATTTAAACTATATATATATATATATATATATATATATATATATATATATATATATATATATGTATATATATTTATATTTACTTAGTAAGGTCCATAAGTTTCCGGCCTGAGGAAAGAGTAAAGATGAAAGAAAAAAAGTGGTGTTATTGTTTTTCAATATATTCTCCTCTAAGTTCTACACACTTAAAAGATTAGGCTACACTTCTATACCATGAAAAAATTAATTTTTTTCTTTGTTAGAAAAATGTTCTTCCACCGCTGCTTGTGCCTCTTCATCGGTGTTAAATCTCCTCCTACGAAGGTCAGATTTTAACTTTGAGAAAAGGCAGAAGTAGCTAGGGGCCAAGTCTGAGCTGTAGGGTGGATGGGAGATTTCTTGGAATCCGCAGTCCTTCACAGCGGCCTTGAAAATCAATGCTGTGTGTACAGAGGCATTGTCGTGAAGAAGCCTCTGTCGTGAACACCTCTGCTCGACTTCCCCCGCCTTTTCTCTTAGATGGCGTCTCGTAAACGATGAAGTAGGGCTGCATAATGCTCGCCATTCACTGTGGTATTCCTTTCCTTAAAATCAATCAGCAGTATTCCTCTGAAATCCCAAAAAATGTTGGCCATTTTGTCGACTGCGTGACTTTTGCCTTTAGCGGAGGTGCTTCTTCTGGCCTTCTCCATTCCATGGACTCCCTTTGGCTGAGTGGGTCATGGTATTGAACCGTTGCTTCATCCCCAGTTACAATTGTGTCCAAGAAATGTTTGGGGTCGGCATTATATCCACGTGAAAATTCATTGCAGCGGCGAACCCATCTTTTACTCGCCTTGCTGCTATTTCTTTGGTCTTCAGCCTCCGATCAGACAGCAATTCAGTTTTCACAAGTTGGATTGTTTCAGAAGTGGAAGCTTCCTATTAGCGACCAGGACGCGGCTCGTCATCCAGACTTTTTCTCCCTTACTTAAATAATTTTGCCCATTCTTTTACACTGGAATACAAAGGGGAGGACTCCCTATACATACCATCCAAGCGCTGTTTAATTTGCGCAAGAGTAAGGCCCTCTTTACACAAACATTTAATAACCGGACGGTATTCGATCTTTGTGAACATTGTTAAAACTCACAGATTCCTTCAAGGTTAGATACGGACTGACTGGACTGAGGAAGTGCGGGTGATGAGTATGGAGAGTGCAGGAATAAACATGTACGGCGGGCAAGTCTCGGCCTGCTTGAAGTAGGGGAACGATACTACGTATGTTTATATGTATTATTGCTAACAACAAAAAATTAAAAAAATTCTAATAATCTGTTAAAATTGCATTAAAAATTGTAATAATCATTCTATAATCTGCTAACAGCATTTAAATTAATTGGGAATGTCATTACTTTTAAAATTCTGATAAGGACTCCACATGACTTCTTTGTACGCCTGTTGAACTATAAATATGTAGCTCAAAAAGTGACTAGCTTCCGAAGATAGCATTATCTCAAAAATGACACTCAGCGTCGCGACGTCTATTGGCGTCAGTTACTTGTGACCCCCTGAGTTGCAATTCTGGATGTCTTGGATTCAGAATTTTATTTTTTTAAATTTTTATTTCTAAAATTTATAGAAAACCAATTAATAATTCTTATCATGAAAATTAAAAAAAAAAAAAGTCTATTATGAACTTCTAGTAAAGTCCCACTTCCGCTTGTCCAATTTTAATAAAAATCTAGTATGTTATTTATATTGACGTAAATTTTTGAATTTAATATATTTTTTTATGAATGTCTATAACGATCTTCAAGTAAAGTAGCACTTTCCGTTTTCCAATTTTAACTAAAATGTAGCATGTTATTTATATTGGCATAAGTCTTATATTCAAAATTTGAGAAGTTTTCCATTATATTTTAATATAATTTTTGATGAATATCTATTATGACGTTCAAGTAAAGTACCGCTTCCGGTAATCTTAGATTTTATAACAATTCCAAATACATAATTTAAACTTTCTACGGCAAAAAAAAGGCTCGTTTTGATTAAAGTGGCTTTTTATAAGGGCTGAGTTGAATGCATCATATATTAATCATAGGCGAATTAAAAAAAAAAAGTGATAACATCGAAAGAGTAATACATATGATGATTAGATAATCAAGAAATGGATTTCAGAATATTTAAACTATTTACTAGATAGTATTAGTAAATGGTTTTACTATTATGCCCTTCACAGGGACATTCATATCTTTCACTATCTACACGGTCAACCATTAAATATTCACAAATTACTATGCTTAAATTACAATATAATTAATTGTATTGCAACTTTGTAGAATTTTATTCGAATTCTTCACTTCTATTATTATGACAGGTTTGTAGTCCATAATATAGATAACAGCTTATAATGATAATATAAAGGACTCCCATAAAAAAAATAAATAAAAAATCCTAAAGCTGTGAAAGAATTCCCGAATTAATTTGAGAGTCCTTTGAGATAAGCCCGGATTCTCGAATTCTCCGAACGCAGTGTTGAAATAGTCATTAAAATGATAGTGGTTAGAAAATATCCTGCAACGGTAATAAAAATCGAAAATAAAAACGTTCGGCGTCTTTAACAACCTATATTCTTATCAATCTTAAAAGTATCAGCGTAAAAAAAAATCTATATTAGATGTTAATTGAAAACGAAAAAAAAAAAAAACTTGCACATTATTATTTGTTATTTAAAGGGGGTTGCTATTCCAACCGCTCCACATGAAATGGAACGACCGAGAGTGTGAAATTCTGTGTTTTTTTTTTGGAGTGATTAGGAGCAGCTGGAATTCCATCGGTCCTAAACTCCAGCACGCCAAAATCCAATCACTCCTCCCGACAGTCAGTGTGGAAAACTGATGGACTGGAACGATTAACTGCACAGTTTTAAACACTACTTCAATAATAATTGTTGCTCTTTAAATACAATATATCAAATTTACGATTTTAATTGTATAAAATATTTTACATAAATACTGGTATGAATAACACACTTTTTTTATTTTTTTTATTGTGAATTATATGAAAATATATAATTTTATTTAAAAGACAATAAACATTTTTATTGAATTTAGAATTTATAAAACGACTAAAATTTACACTTTTTCATTGTGAAAATACATAAATTTAATGACAAATTAATTTCTGAAAGACAACTTCCCATTGATCATTAACTTTATATTTTAAAAAAACATTTTTATAATATTGTTTTCGACGTTTCGAATTATTTTTTCGTCATCAGGATCTTTGTTTGTACTTCCCTAGCAAGTAGAAATTATTTAAGATATAAATTTAATTAAAAGGTAGTAAGCATTTTTATTGGATTTATAATTTATAAAATTATTAAAATTTACGCATTTTTAATTCCTTGTACGCAGTAAAGGAAATATTGTAATCGCGAAAATTTTCGGTTTTCAGATTTCAACGGAAATATCCATTTTGACCATCTCTGAATCCATTTTGACTAGCTTCGTCGTGACATCTGTGCGTACGTTCGTACGAGCGTTTCTCGCATAACTCAAAAACGGTTACTTGTAGAAAGTTAAAATTTTATATTTAGGATTTTTGTAAAATCTTGTTGTGAACCTCTCTTTTTGGTCACGACATGATCACCGGAAATGATACTTTACTTTGAAGGTCATAATTGATTTCCATCCAAAATCATACTGAAATATAACGCGATACTCCTCAAATTTGGTATTTATGATTTATATATTAATTTCACTAAATTTTGGTCTAAATTGGCAAACCGGAAGCGATTCTTTACTTAAAGGTCATAATAAATTTTCATCAAAAATTATATTAAAATATAATGTAAAACATCTCAAATTTGGTAAATAAATCTTTGATATCAATATAAATAATATACTAGATTTTGGTTAAAATTGATGAGCAGGAAGGGGTACTTTACTTGAAGGTTATAATAAACTTACTTAAAAAATTATATTAAAATTAAATAGAGAGCTGGAATGTTTTGGTGATAAAAGGTTACAAACGTGATTTTTTCCCACTATAATTTAACATTTTTATTACTTTTTTTAAGTGCTAAAATTGAGTGTAAAATAATTGTTTTCCTCTCCATTTTTGAGCTGAACAAGTCTGTATCAGCCACTGATTTATAGTTTAATAGGCTTACAAGGAAGTCATGTGTTGTCCATATCAGATGTTTTAAATGTTATCATGTTTCAACATTTCGCATAGTAAGTCATATTTTTAGTAGGTCATAGATCCAATTGCACTTGCACTTTATTATGAAATAGGGCTTATTGTGCATACTGGTTGTGAATATTGGTCCATATTTAAAGTGTTTCATATTTGATTACTCTATCAGCTTATTTAGGATTCTTGTACTAGGAAAATAATGCCAGAATAATGCAAATACGATACCTAATAAAATCAAAATAGCAAAATTAGACTTATGGCGGTTTATCTCTGGCATTTTGCAGAACTAAATTTTGTATTTTCAATTTTTGTAATGGATAACTCGTCCTTTTTTGGATTATATTTAATTTTTTATTTTATAAAAAATATATATTTTTATAATATAATTTAATCATTTTAGTTTTCACAAACCTCAATATTTCCCATATTGTCGTTCATATTAATGTCAGTTCATCAACCTTCAGAGAGAGAGAGAGAGAGAGTTACCAATTATTTATATTTCTTTTGTTGATTTTACATTTAGCATTACTACATAGTAATGGAAATTCTCATAAATGCGTCTTTGTCCAAAGAGGATTGTGTTTGCTAATGTTGGTGTTGCGACATCCGGGCACGGCCTTCCCGATATCAATTACAGTGGCATTGCAATCCGTGGCATTGTCACCGCAGCAGCTGATTGTAACAGCTGACTCCATCACAATGGCGCTGTCCATCCACTCCTTTCATCAATGGCTCTGTCATGTTTTATTCGAAAGTTGTACGCATCGACCCCACTCTTGATATTATAGACTCGGTGGTAATAAACATGGGCGAGTTGATTCTAGAAAGCGTGAACCGAGGGATTCGCTAATGTCTTTCGGAAGGCGATTGTTAATGGTAGTAATAGTAATGGTCCAGTCTAGCGACAGTAATTGGTCAGTTGCAGATCTGACTCCCAGATGTCTCTCCTGTCCCTTACTGCTTTCTAGTTATCAACATATTGTTGGATATAGACCTATTATTGTATAAATTATTTACGATTTATATATATATATATATATTGTTTAATATATAATGCTATATACTAGGCTGTTACAAACGTCTTTGTGCATTAGTATAGCTTTATTTCTGATAACATATTTTAAATATTTTTTAATACTATTGTTCAAAGTAAAGTCCATTGTTTTCAACTACTTTCACCCATCTTTCTGCCAGTAATTGGATTTGACGCCAGAACCACTCCTTTGGTTTTGAGGCAAAGAAATCTTCACATCAAATTTTTACGTCCTCGTAATTATCAAAGATCCAGCCTTTTAAAAAATGAGCCATTGATCTAAACCAACCATAATCTGATTGTGCAATATCTGTACTATAGGCAGGATGAGGCAAAACGTTTACTCCTTGCAGTTCCAATAATTTTTCCTGGTCAAACGAGAAACATGTACAAGGGTAATGTCGTGTTGCAGAATAGCTTGGTTCCTGTATACCAAACCGGGTACTTTGAAACTCAAAACTGTATAAAATCTGTCTAGCTGTTCACAGTAAAGGTTTGAGTACCTACTACAGCCGATAAATCACGAGTAGTTTCATTGGGGCCTGGTTCACACATTCAAGAAGAACGTCATCATCAACGACCGATGGGCAAACTGATCCGGATTGTGCGCCAGTATTTCGATGGATAATTGACTTTCCTTCTCTGGCACAAATTTCTTCGGCAGCTGCCTTTTTGCTTAAACCTTTTTTTCCAGTAATGTCTCAAAAGACCGCGAATCACGATTTTTTGTTTTGACATTGCACGTGCGTTTTAAAAATTTAAATGACCCCATAAAGCCAACTCAAATCATAAGGAATTAAAGGATTAGTCAAAATAAACATTGACACAAATAGTAGGAGCAAAAACATTCTTATAAGATTAATTATGAGTATTGGAATTAAGTGTTCGTGCACAAGGACTTTAGTAACATCCTAGTATTTTGTTGGGTGTTAATTTTATGCGGCTCAAACCATATAACGGAAAAATGGTTAGTTTGAGAGAAAAATGCTAGAGGATATATATATATATATATATATATATATATATATATATATATATATATATATATATATATATATATATATGTATATATATTATTAATTATATATATATATATTATTATATATATATATATATTATTAATTATATATATATTATTATATATATTACTTTTATATATATATATATATATATATATATATATATATATATATATAAAAGAGAGAGAGAGATAGGGAGAGTGAAAGAAAGTTAATACTGTTTAAAAACTTTAAAATTCATTATGGTGTTAGTGATAGCAAATGTGATGTTTTTTATATTTGATTTCATTAAACATTTCCAGACTACATTGCTCTCGTTTAATAACATAAATAATTTATTTTTCATATAATTTACTCATCTTTTATTCAAATAAATTTATCTATTAAAGGTAAGTAATAACTGTATATTATTTTTTAATATGTTCAAATATATTACTTATCTAATTTATCGCAGTATGAGGATGTACCTGTTAGTATTGAAGTTATTAATTTTGTGATTTTCTGTTTTAATGTGCTATCTCTATGATAAGGTTATATTGTTTTTTCATTAATTTAACCATTTTGGTTTATTATTTTCAAAAATAGACCTTTGGAATCGACCAAAGAAAATTTTTTTTTGTAACCCCCCTCAAAATTTGAGGTTTTACGTTTCAAGATACGTAGAATCCAAATATCGAATAAAAAAAAATCCGTCCGTCCGCCGTCCGCGGCTTTTCTCCGAGACTACTGGACCGATTTTCTTGAGATTCGGTACCAAAGTCACAGGTCACCCCGGGATGATCCTCGAAACTCGACATTATAATCCGTCTGTTTGTTTCAAAATGGCGGTCGATTAGAGATCTCACAAGTCCATAACTTGGTCATTTATAAAGATAGTGAGAAAATGTAAGGTGTTTTGGAATCAGCATAACGAGACATGAAAAAAAAAAAAAATTGAAAAACAAAAAATCTGTATAATTACCGATTAAATATCTAATAAGCACATAACTCGGTCATTTATAAACATAGAGGAGAAATGTAAGGTGTTTTGGAATCAGCATAACAAGGCATTAAAATAACAAACAAGAAAAAAAACGAAAAATAAAAAATCTCTATCTGTAAATGGTTTTGGTTTATTATTTTCAATAATAGACCTTTGGAATCGACCAAAGAAAATTTTTTTGTAACCCCCCCTCAAAATTTGAGGTTTTACGTTTCAAGATACGTAAAATCCAAATATCGAATAAAAAAAAATCCGTCCTTCCGCCGTACGCCGTCCGCGGCTTTTCTCCGAGACTACTGGACCGATTTTCTTGAGATTCGGTACCAAAGTCACGTCACCCCGGGATGATCCTCGGAGCTCGACATTATAATCCGTCTGTTTGTTTCAAAATGGCGGTCGATTAGAGATCTCATAAGTCCATAACTCGGTCATTTATAAAGATAGAGAGAAAATGTAAGGTATTTTGAAACAGCATAACGAGACATGAAAAAAAAAAAAAAAAAAAAAAATGAAAAACAAAAAATCTGTATAATTACCGATTAAATATCTAATAAGCCAATAACTCGGTCATTTATAAAGATAGAGAGAAAATGTAAGGTGTTTTGGAATCAGCATAATGAGAAATCAAAACAAAAACAAAATTGAAAAACAAAAAATCTATAATAATTGCCGATTAAAGATCTTATATACCCATAACTTGGTCATTTATAAACATAGAGGAGAAATGTAAGGTGTTTTGGAATCAGCATAATGAGAAATCAAAAAAAAAAAAAAAATTGAAAAACAAAAAATCTATAATAATTGCCGATTAAAGATCTTATATACCCATAACTTGGTCATTTATAAACATAGAGGAGAAATGTAAGGTGTTTTGGAATCAGCATAACAAGGCATTAAAATAACAAAAAAGAATAAAAACGAAAAATAAAAAATCTCTATCTGTAAATGCTTTTGGTTTATCATTTTTAATAATAGACCTTTGGAATCGACCAAAGAAATTTTTTTTGTAACCCCTCCCCCCTCAAAATTTGAGGTTTTACGTTTCAAGATACATAGAATTGAAATATCAAATAAAAAAAAAATCCGTCCGCAAAAATTTTTAAACGAAAGCTAACGAAAATCCCTACAATACGAACTAGAAATCACCTAAATCGGACCATTATTAGCTGAGATATAGCTTAATGAACTTCGTTTTTATTTTTTCCTAGTGAAGTGCACATCAAATATTTCCTCTGTATCATTTTACATCATAGCCTACTTGCATTGACGCAGTTTTTTTAATTAACACAGTTCGGCACTCTCACGGCGAACATCTTGTGACAAGCTTCAAATTTCTTTTCCTTTGACTTAATATTTTTTACTTTGACAGAATAGATATTTTTGTGGAATAATAAACAAGCGGAATAAATAAGTGGAAATAATAAACCATTGTGTAATAATTTGCAGCGTTTTTTTTTGTTGTTATTAATATTATCATTGAAATGATATAGAATCCAAACAAAGATATCTTTGGGAAGATAACATCTGATCTCTCTCGGAGTGTTTCGTTACGTTATAGTTAGCTAATTAAAGCTTGGATCTTGCATACTTGGAATACATTGATTTTATCAATGTGTATGAATGTGTTAATATAAATAGCTAGCTATCTCTACTTATTCTGATGTAGTTAAGTTTCCTTTTCACAAGACATTGTCTAACATCGAATTGTTCTTAGAGTTCCCATGTCTCCGCTCCAGAATATTGTCTTTCAAAATTTACTTTCTTATCGACTCAGAACTAATTGCTACTACATGAGTTTGTTACATGAGGATCAAAACTAAAGATTGATTCTTAATTTTATTTTTTACGAAAAATTCACGATTGAATCATATTATACAATCTCCATTAGTTTTAGGATCGAAGCCTACAATATTGAATTTTGTCGATCAAAATATGCAATCTCCTCATAAATATCTTAAGTTTATCAAATATTTTTCATTAGGGGTTGATAAATTATTTGCCACTTCTATAATTTTGTTTTTATTGAAAACTAGTTTCATCTTCAATCTACATCTTGAAGATGAATGTATAACATTCGAAACTAGTTTTCAATAAAAACAAAATTATAGAAGTGGCAAATAATTTATCAATCCCTAATTATATTGATCCTTCTATACCATAATGCGGATGTCAACTAAATATTTTCCAATATTAAGGTAAAAAAAAAAAATATATGGTTGTCTGAAAGATTATATTTTTCTTGATTTTTTAACTGAACAGAATGTTAATAAGGAGGCAAAATAGGAGAGTGAAAATTTGTTGTCGCTTACCAAAAATTTGGAAAATAATCTCCAGTTTTTCCATTCCTGCACTACACACATACACCATTTCCATTGATAACGATTTCCAAGTCTTGCCTCCAGGCAAAGACAGGGACATAATGAAAAACGGGTTTATTTTTTTGGCTTTAAGCGTACAATTAAAGTGAAATAATAAACTCTTGATGGTGTAGTATATAAGATTTTATAATTATTTATCATATACTACTTATTATATTTTGGGAGCGGAGTAGCTCAGTGGTAAGGCACTGTGTTACTATGCTTCCGGTTTCGGATTCGAGACCGGCTGTGGCCGGTAATTATTTATTCTGTTATCAGCCGTGGATCGACCCTGTGGGATCGGGAGACCCTCCTGGGGCTCACCCAGCCTCTATAAAATGGGCACCCTTAATTGGGGGAAAAACCTAGCGGTTGAGCGTGATCTCGGCCAAATCACCTCCTTGCACAACTGTTGGCCTAGAAACAGTACGGTCCTTACCCAAGTACTGAACCCAAGACCCTTCATGGGTTGTAGTGGTACAGATTTTTTTTTTTTTTTTTTTTTTACTTATTATATTGTACATTATAATGTAAATAGCAGTGGGTTCATTAGTAATATTATTGATAATTATCTTATGAAATGATATCAAAATTAAATTTTGTGATATGATTTATTCAATCAAATAGAATAGAATTCTCTTAACTACATTATCTATATTTTTGTAATTAATGCATATATTGTTTATGTATAATATGACAACCATATCTCTATTATTTCTGTAATTCTGTAAAAATCCAGCAATTTCATCTTTTCCCCTTCAGGCTCATCTATTTATTCTAGAAAACTGTTTCCACGAATAAAATTTCAAAATATATTTTTTTAAATCAACATATATCAGCTTTCCTCTTTGAATAGTTAGATGTCCACCAATAATCATTTAAAATAATCCAGTACTTTTAAAAAACCTCTTGGGCTATACTTGAACATAAGACTTATCTGGAAAATATATGCGAAATTTAAAAAAAACAACTACTGGCAAGAGGATAACTTTTCCACCTTCTGGACTATGGACATTATTGAATGAATTTTTATTAAAATAACTCATTAAATATTTTTTTACTCATGAATAATTTATTCAATGAGGAAGTTACTGATTTATTTATTTTTTTTTTTCAATTATTCATTATTCATTTCTACTTATTATTTTTTCTGAATCTATATTTTTAATTTATAAATGTGAGAAAGAGAGTGGTGTTGGCTTCAGGTGTTTTTAGAGAATTTTAGAAGATTTAAATATGGAATATTTTAATGATCTCAAAGGTAAAATTCATTTATTCTTATTCAATAAATATTTGTATTAAATAATAATTTATTCTTTAGTTAAATAATGAATAAAATAACATTAATCAGTTCATTTTTCAATGAATGATTAATAAATTAATCTAATTAGGGATTGATAAATTATTTGCCACTTCTATAATTTTGTTTTTATTGATAACTAGTTTCAAATGTTATACATTCATCTTCATTTCTAAAAATACACAAAAACTCAAAAATAAGCAATTTAAAATACAGTTTGGTATTATTATACATATTAAATTAAATGTAATATAAGTTAGTATTATTAAACATTTATGAATTATGATTTTAATTAAGACAAGAAATCGAATACATGTTGGTACTCACCAATGTAAACTTTTCTGTTTGACATAATCTGCTTAAACCTTGGTGAATAATAATACCAAGTTGTATTTTAAATTGCTTATTTTTGAAGTTTTGTGTGTTTTTAGAACTGAAGACATTTGAAACTAGTTTTCAATAAAAAAAAAAATTATAGAAGCGGAAAATAATTTATCAATCCTTAATTAGATTGATCCTTCTATACTATCATGCTTACGTCAACTGAATAAATTAATCATTATTTAAAAGATTATAATATAAAAAATTGTTTATTCATTATTAATTATTCGTTATTCTATTTTAAATAAATTTCAGACGGTAAAATTTACACAAAATCTAATTATAATAAAATAAAAAAATCTGAGTAGCCCACCGTTCATAGATGTAGCAGACAATTGTAGTAGGTCCTTGAGAGCGGCTGGTCCACTCGAACAACAGTGAAAGGCCGCCAAGATAATGACCTATTCCCTTTGCCAGTCGTAGTTTCCACCTTTCTATTTTTAGCCTCAATTGTAGATATACAATGCGACCAAGTTCGATTCTAGCCTATTATGGGATTTCAATGGAAACGCTAACAATAATTCTTTCTGTTGCCGCAACACATTTCTCAGTGTTCTATGCACTTAGACATTGTCCTAAAATTTGCTGAGTAGATATGAGACGCGGAATTCCTTTGAAGTTGAAAATTGAAACCTTAATGTGTTTACACGATGATAGTAGCTATCGCAACCTCTATCAGCAAACTGTCACGACAGTATTTACTTTCACGTTAACTGCTACCTGTATAAGCATTGACAGTGAACTTTCGTACCTTACATGGCTTATCAACTATAATGGTGATTATCATATAATGTTTTGTTTCGTTCATTTCTGGACTCGAAATTGATTCTATCTAACGTTTTGAGTTATTCAATTATTGGAAGAGGAATTAAACTATATAATTTAGTTTTTTGTATTTAGATTTATTTTTACTAACTTAGTCTATATTAAATTAGTTATTGAAATCAAGTTTTTAGATTTTTAAATATATAAATGAGTTGCCTTTACGAAAATAATCATAACACCATGAAAATGACCATAACACCAACTTTTCTTTTTATCAATTGTTACAATCGCTTTTATTCCTTCTTTATATAATAATAATAAAGTTTTTACAAATTTACAGAAACAAAAATTATTATTTTACATGATTACGGATGCCAAATCCTTACAATCAAACAATTTTAGATTTGATATCATTGGCATGAAAATAAAATTTGATTTCAATTATAAGTTTAGCATAATTTTAAGTTCTAAATATTAGGAAAAATTAAAAAAAAAAAAAAAAAAACCTACTCAAAACAAAAATAAATAAGTAGAAAAGATGAAATGATAATAAATTAAATAAACAAAATTAAATATTAGTAATACATTTTTTGATTTTTATGAGTGTAGCGTTTAAGAGTTTTATAAGTTAGCGTTCAACTGTGTTATAGTTGCCAATTTCTTTAATTAATGTATTTTCAGAAGCTATTGTTTTACTGAAATATGTAACAGTTTATTTTAAGATAAGTTGTTGAATTGAAGGGAGTTACAAGTCTTCTTGCATGGTAGATATTTTTGTGTAGCGAGGGTTTTTGTTTGTAATTCTAATGGATAAATTTTGTATTCTTTACCATTTTCTGTAATTTGTTAAACAAGTTGAACTCCAAACGGGTGAGGCATAATTGACCTGAAGTCGGATAACTGATTTATACTAGATTAATTTATTTTGGGGTCTTAGTTTGGATTTTTTATTGACATATGGGTATATCCTCAGGACAGCCCATTCTAAAAATTACAGAACAACATTATAATTTCACATTATAAATAACCAAAACTCTATAAAAAAATTATACTTAATAATCTATCATATATAATATTTTTATATTTAAACATCTTTAACTATTAACAATAATTATTTGTCAACTTATTAATTACTCACTATTGCTTTGATTCTCCACTCTTTATGTTGTATCATCTATCAAATTTTATTTTATATCGTTTTGTATTTGTCTCTATTCCTATAAAAAATCTAATAACAAAGAATGTACAACAATCACGGATTTACCGTCTTTTGAACATACCATTAAATAAAAAGAACTATAATAAAGAAATTGAAATAATATATTCCATAGAAAAAACAGCGGGTACAACAAAACCACTATCAATCATATTTTAAAAAGAACAAATACAAAAAAAAGACAATTAATGATATCTATTCAACAACCCCCGAAGATAGGCCCATCCCGAAACGGTATGTTTTGATTCCATATTACGGCCCTATATCCACCAATATCGGAAATGTATTGAAAAAACTAGGATTAAACCATGTATTTAAAATAGAAAAAACCCTATCCTCATATTTCTCTTCTCCTAAAGACAAAATAGACCCTTTCCAAAAAAGCGGAGTATATGAACTAAATTGTAATAATTGTGCAGCAAAATACACGGAAAAAACTGGAAGATCGCTAAATTAGAGATTGAAAAAACATATACGTGCATATAATAATAAAACAGATAATTCCAACTTTGCAATTCATTTAAATGAAAATAATCATAAATTCATCAAACACTCAGGAGTTAAATTAATACATCACGTTGAAAACAGCCTCAAATTAAATATATATGAAGCACTTGAAATAATAAAATCCTTCAAATCCAATCCAGATTTTTGCTTAAATTACCAAATAAATATCTCCAATAGTCCAATCTTAAATTTATTCCCATCTATAACAGAAAAACCAATTACTCACCGGCATTACTGGAAAAACCCTGATCCTTGAACCGGTTATCTATAAACATGCTACCTACCTTTCGTTCATTGTTAATTCAATGCGAGAAGAAACCAGTACAAACTATTCTGTTTGATATAATCCATTTAAACCTTGGTGAATACCAACATATATTTGATTTCTTGTGTTAATTAAATTCATAATACATAAATGTTTTATAATACTGATTTATATTAATCTAATTTAATATGTATAATAATACCAAACTATAGTTTGAATTGCTTATTTTTGAATTTTTTGTATGTTTTTAGAACTGAGGATGAACGTATAATATTCGAAACTAGTTTTCAAGAAAACAAATTTATATAAGTGGCAAATAATTTATCAATCCCTAATTATATTGGTTTTATCTAACTATAATCTGAATTTGATTATATTTTATTAAGTCTATTAATTATATCTAGATAATGACAGCTAAGGTTTTTTGGTATCCGTCTTAAGATTTACTGTTTTATTTATTCTGTTTATATGTTTTGTAATTTTGTAACTATTTTCCTATTTTTTTTAAATTTTACTGTATCCAATTCTTCCAAGAATAAAATTCTTTCATAAATTATAAAAAATTAATTGATCATTTGATTTTACACCCCGAATTAAGTGGTAGAAATTAATTTGTCAATGTACATCCATTTTATTGAAAATAAATATTGACTAGAACCGCACACTTTGAAAACGAAGTATATACTTGGTCACCTCCCACGAAGTATATACTTGGTCACCTGCCACGAAGTATATACTTGGTCACCTCCCACGAAGTATATACTTGGTCACCTCCCACGAAGTATATACTTGGTCACCTCCCACGAAGTATATACTTGGTCACCTCCCACGAAGTATATACTTGGTCACCTGCCACGAAGTATATACTTGGTCACCTGCCACGAAGTATATACTTGGTCACCTGCCACGAAGTATATACTTGGTCACCTCCCACGAAGTATATACTTGGTCACCTCCCACGAAGTATATACTTGGTCACCTCCCACGAAGTATATACTTGGTCACCTCCCACGAAGTATATACTTGGTCACCTCCCACGAAGTATATACTTGGTCACCTCCCACGAAGTATATACTTGGTCACCTCCCACGAAGTATATACTTGGTCACCTCCCACGAAGTATATACTTGGTCACCTCCCACGAAGTATATACTTGGTCACCTCCCACGAAGTATATACTTGGTCACCTCCCACGAAGTATATACTTAGTCACCTCCCACAAATGATGCTGTCCTTAATTCGAAGTCTCCAAGAGACGAAATTTCTGAGGAAATGCCTTTTCGGCCTTCCATACCGATCTCCTGCGAGTCTCTTCGTGTGAATATTAGCTGATATTAATTTTCTGATCTTGATGTGGTCGTTATAATAAAATAACCTGTTATTGAAGTCCGTCGTCAAGTTTTAGGTATTTAGCGTTATTTACACCAATTGTTTCCTATTTCTCTCATCACCGAAATTCGACTTATCTATTAGAAATTGACTCTACTACTCGGATAAATAAAGCTTATAAGATCTTCAGGACTTCCAAGCCCCCGAACTTGAACGCAATAAGCCACATCCGACCTAGAAATAACCAGCACAAAGTGTGACCTAGTTACATTTGAAGAACCCGTTCCACTTTTACTAGAGATGTTCCCAGGGCATGAGTAGTTTTCTCTTCGAGAAGCTGCGGTCTGTCACTGCGTGGGCCTTTGGAGCACTCGCATTTCATGGCTTAGAAAGTACCACAGCGCATATCATGAGTTGAGGGACAGAGAAATCAAGTTAGGCATACCCTTATCAGAGATGGAAGTAGCTTGATATAATCTTTCCGAAGAATATAAGAAGAAGAAAAGTTGCCAATCATTAAACATTTGTAAATTCAGTTGACATCCGCATGATGGTATAGAAGGATCAACCTAATTAGGGATTGATAAATTATTTGCCACTTCTATAAATTTGTTTTATTGAAAACTAGTTTCGAATGTTATACATTCATCCTCAGTTCTAAAAACACACAAAAAATTCAAAAATAAGCAATCCAAAATATAGTTTGGTATTATTATACATATTAAATTAGATTAATATAAATCAGTATTATAAAACATTTATGAATTATGAATTTAATTAAGACAACAAATCAAATATATGTTGGTACTCACCAAGGCTTAAATGGATTATATCAAACAGAACAGTACAAACTTTTCTGTTTGATATAATCTACTTAAACCTTGGTGAGCACCAACATGTATTTGATTCCTTTTTTAATTTTGTAATTTTTCCCACCAAAGATTATGGCAGATTTGGATTCAGCGCATCAAAAAATCTTAATGTTGAAAAAATCATCAAAAACAAACTTTTTTTAGGTATTGATAAATTATTTGCCACTTCTATAATTTTGTTTTAATTGAAAACTAGTTTCGAATGTTATATATTCATCTTATCTTAGAAGGTCTGTGTAGAAAAGGTGATTAACATATAAAAACAAGATTGAATTTTTTTTAAAACAACATTGGTTCTAAAATACGTACAAACATCACGGTTAAAGCAAATCTCATTGTTTAAGATTTATGAGAGGTTATTTATCGCACACACAGACAGAAATTAAATACATAGGCATTCTTATACGAACGCATATAGGCATACTTCTCATAGATACACTGTATGCACATCAAGACTCACAAAAATTAAATATTTTCTAATCAAAACATTACGAATGATAAGTACCTTGATGACTGACCAAACTCAACGTAGTGATTTAAACTTACTTATAGAGTAACAACACATATATAGACATCCCAACAGACTAAATCAGGAAATGGGATCGGTTGATATTCCTAACAATACTGGGTAGGAGACTGAAAAGGTGGTGGATGAGAGATCTACTTCCCTAACTAAAGGTAACTGTATCAAATACGAGAAGACATGCTGATTGTCAAAAATATTCTATAACAGGTATAAATTTAGAGTTGAAGTTATAAAAAATAAAAAAAACTATACTGTTAACTGTTTTCATTCCGTATTTATAGGCAATAAAACATCTTATTTTTATTTTAATAAATTCGACAAGCCATTCATGTCTTAATCTCTTCGTGGAATGATATACTAACTTCTGGTGATGCTTGAATTGCCGAAATGTTGACTGTTAGTTTCGTATTTCTCAGGTTTTGAGAGACTTAAGGTCTTTTTTTGTTGATCTTCCAATTATACCCTAATAAAATTATGTTAGAGCTTCTATACTACTACTAAGTATTCATTTTGTACTTAAGTTCTGTACTGATAAAGAGACTCGAAAAACCTTCGCACACCTACGCACCTAAGGAGAGGATTCTCTCAATGGTGGAGTTTAGAACCGGTTCCTCCCTACGGTATGTCCTTCCATTAAGTAGTTATCTGGACAAGTGACCTTATGTCGTCGTTTGTGTAGTTAGTACGATAGAAAACGTATGTGAGATTAAGACATGAATGGCTCGTCGAATGTATTAAAAAAAAATGTTTTAATGTCTTAAATTTCAATATGAAAATAGTTTTACCAGTATAGTTGTTTTTTTTTAATAACTTCAACTCTTAATTCTTCACATCTGTCACTGAATATTTGTGAGAATCAGGATATTCTCTGAATCACTTTCAAGTTCAGAAATAATCGAAACATGCAGTTATAAGCTGGTAAGGTTGGGTTGGAAGGTAGATAAGATCTGATAGTTCACTATCAATGCGTATACATGTATCTGTTAACGTGAGTAGTACTATCGACTATCATGTCAAAGCTTCAAAGTACTGTCAGGACCGTCTGCATTGGTAGTTTTGTTAACTACCTTACCAAAGCACTTTTCAGTCGTAATAGTTTTGAACGAAAAATTTGTAATATTTGTAAGTTAGACTTTTTAATTCTATATCTGTGAGGATTATTTCCAACGGGTTAAAGTAATTATGTGTCGTTATCTTTCTGTCTAAGACAGAAGTTTCCAACCTTTTTATAACGCGTGGTACCATCAAGAGTTCCCAATATTGATGCGTGCCACAACTGTAGCCCTCTCTCCGTGTCACCTTCACAATAATTATTTCCATACCTGTACCTCAGAAGCAAACTGTCGTAACATTTTCAAATTAGTTTATAGGGTTACAAATTTGTATTTGAATTGAGTTGGTGCTAGGAAAGTATCTCTTGGGGATCTGTACTTTGTTCCCCTGTCCCTCTCGGATTTTTCGATTTTTTAAAATATTTGCGCACCTCTAAAAACCCTCCTAATTGAATTAGGGGACTCAAAATCTGTTGCATTTGAAAGAAAATTAAATTACTTATAAAACGAAAGAAGTTTCATCGAATAAAAATTTAAATGAAAGAAATAAAATATTCATTAGCGTTCTCCGAATTTCGAATATTCATTCTTCTAAAATGAACATTGTGGACGCGATTTTTTATTTTTTATAAAATGATATCTTAAAATGTAAAAGTTCGAAATATTACACTTCAGATTTTCTTAACCATCAACCAGAGGGTCCAGTAACTTATTATAGTAAGTAAAGCCTTGTATATTCGGTGACAGTTTTTGTATCGTGGCAATTCTGTCAGGACGTTGAGATAGTGTGGTAGTGCGACAATCTCCTCTACACTGTGACAATAAACCTTGTGACACTTGGAAAAATGGCAGATGGAGAAACGCTGACCGAACTCTATTAATTTTTAGATGGCGATAAAAACTAGATTTTCTATTTTTTTATTTCTCCTCCAGGAATTAAATAATATCGAAAACTTTGATAGAATCAATTTCAAGTTCAGAAATAATCGAAAAATACTGTTAATAAATAAGTAAGGTTAGGTTTGTTCATGTGGCAGTTAACGTAACACTAGCTGCCACTGCCGCGATAAGTTATGTCAAGTATCAGATCAAACCTCATAGTGCGGCATTAACCCCACGACTGTTAATTCTCTCATCAAGCCAACTCTCATGACCGCAAACGGGTATTAAGTCACTTTTTTGTTGTTTTTAGAAATAAAAAAAAAAAACAGAAAATAATTGGTCAGTTATAACTGGATGATATCACTTAGCGCATTCTAATACCACTTCTGAGAATCAAACCTAACACTTCATGGTTCAGAGAAGTTTAATACAACACCATGGGGTCGATTGTTTTCATACGCAATAACAAACACGTAGTCCGTTTGGTATTATATAATCTTCCCATTGACGCCTCATCTTACAGATCATTTCTCAATACAACTTTAAACCTAACATCAATCGGCCACGCATTGTTGATAATATATCCTTTGGCCGGACATTATCCGCTTTCTAGTTTCCGATCTTGGATAGTTGCAATCGATGTAAACACCAAAGAGGTTCGATAGGTAATCGACTCTATTGCATAAACAACCGTTGGCCACGAAGAGTCGAATGCAATCGAAATTGCATGTTGCTAGCTGCACTTTGGCTCCTAGAATGCAAGACACTTATCAGCTTCTTTGCACGAACATTGACGAACATCGCTTGGATACTTTCAAATGATTTACTTTTTATAGTAAAAACAATGAAAGGAAAATTGTTATCTATTTTCGAGCACCCTCTGGCTGACTTTATAAAATAATCAACCTATTCTGTCATAGACGTCCTAGGAGCCAGGTACCGGTAGAGGTGTCTGATTCTCGGAATTTCGATACCTGAGAGACAGTGTGTTCAGCACTACATACAAATTGAGCTCTCCTCCTCAGGAATGGATGGCAAAGCCGGATTCCGGAAAACCCTTGCAATTTTCTCTCATCCTCATTAATAATTATTAATATAATATGATAATATCTTTACTAATACTAAAGACAATAATAGCATGATAGCTACAGACGCTCAAAACGTAGGTAGAGATGTTGATCACTGCCAGGAATACTATTGTCATGTTTTATGAATTTAAATTGTATTTTATATTACTTTTTTTTTTTAAATTTCACATCCATACACATCGCTCAGCCTGTAACAATAAATGGATGAGATCTTAAGATGTCTGCACACCTTTCCGAAAACCTAGGCAAATCAAACGTGTTAAGGGAATAGTTTTGCTTGTCTCGGCTTGGCTAGTCTGTGTTAGAGTCCGATTCGGTTCTTGCGGAAAGCGCCACATCAGCGCTAGTGTTCCATCCACATATTGGTGTATTTTGATAAATTATATATTTATATGTTTTTATTCTATATTTTTAATTGTTTCTTTATAAAATTATAATTCTTTCGAAATTTTTAACCGAAATCAACAGCTGGCAAAATTTGGAATAGTTGGAACGGTAGCGTGTAGATATAGATAGGTTAGTTTTCTAAGCTGTAAAACTCCCTTTTACACGTTTGCAATTTGGTTTGGCGTTTGACTTGCAGAGGCGTGAAAGTGCCTTTAGAGGTTTGGCGTGAAAAGCCGAACCAACACTAGAAGGGCCGGAATGACAAAAACGCTATTGTTTTCCCCCTTCTAAACAGTGTGGCCTCCCTTCGGCAAAACAAATGTGTTTCCTTTCTCGTCATTCCGGCCACACTTTAGTCGTTTTGCTTGAAGGCATGAAGGATGTCTGGACCCGTTGTTAACTACTCCTAACTTAAATTTTAAAAATTATGTATTCCAGAAGATCCCTTAACCAACTCCTTTTATTTTTTCTTAGGGTGTATTCTGTTTTGTGTTAGTTTGTTGGTATATCCGTGGAGTATCTCACACATATAGGAAATATTTTATATGAAGTCTGAATGTTGATTCTGTATTATGTGTACATGTAAGTCTGTTATTAACGTTTCGATACTGGAGTGAACGACTGATGAGCATTATTTTTTTAAGATCTCGTAAATGTGTTGTATATAGATCAGAATATTTAATTTTAATCAGAATTTAACACAGCTTTTATAAATGATGCATACCTGGATCTGCTCATATTTGAGCGTAAGGTCCTCCGAAAAATTTTTGGACCCGTGCTCATCGTGAAAGATGGAGACGGAAGACCAATGAAGAAATCTGTGACATCTTTGGTGAGCCTGGTGTCGTCACGGTAATAAAACGATACCGACTGAGATGGGCAGGAAATGCGGTCAGGATGGGGGAGAAGGAGATCCCGGAGCGTCTACTGACGGAGGTCATCCACGGGCGAAGGATCGACTGTGTGCCTGGAGACGCGAGGAGCTTGGGAGTTCGCAACTGGAGTTCGCGGCACTGAACTGATACTCCTGGCGGCTGGTGACTGAGGAGGCCTGGACGCGTCAACGTGTCTTAGAGCCGAATTAATAATAATACTAGTAATTTTACAACTTAGAAAACGACTTTATTTTCAAAAACGGTATTACAATGATTATCTTATCCTCCGTAATAATTGTTTATGTGACTAATCTTCTTCTAATATACCTTACTATAGCTGAAGAAGATTGAAAATGATTTGCTATTAATTAAATTCGAAAAGCTGGAGGCCAGGAGATTTTCTATGATTGCATCTCTCTATATCAATTCAATTCTTCTATGCCAAATCACCTATCGAATCAGGGAAAACCTTGACCGATTTCCTTCTCGTACCATAAGGTCATTCCTAGGTCCAATATCGAAGTACACGTGGTTCGATACCCACTAGTGGGAACTTCCACAGCTCCTAAGCTCTCTTGATGTTGAGGAATCGTGTGCAAGAATCGGAACGAGGCATTGCGACAACAATAATAGGATAATTACCTATTCCTAATGAGCTTATTATTGTGCAACTCAGGTGCATTCTGAAGTGAAAGCACTCCTATCGTGAGAACAGACGGTTAAGTTAGTATATGTCTTCATCTCTGGTAATAAGAGGACTTTAAATAGTGCGCTTTCTCTGTGCGTAATACAACATAAGTATTAAATTAGAACGTCTTTTTAATAGAACGCATTTTACGGCAAAAATTTTACGAAGAAGATAGATTTATACGATCTTAGGTTGGATAAGTCTTATCTTTACTTATTATGTGTTAAACCACATCTAATATAAAATAGAAACAAGTGGTGAATGTTAAGATATAATTAGATTTCTAAAACAAATAGTTAAGTATTTCAAATACTAGTTAACAATTAACCAGTCGACGTTTTGCCAATTCAGGCATCATATGGACAGAAAAATACAAGAGCCTTTTGATGTGTCATGTCAGCAGTCCAGAAGGCGACCGTCAGCTGAGATAGGGCTCAGGACAAAATAATACGGTGGCCCCCCTCCCGCTCAATATTTCATGCGTTTTATTTTTTTAATAGGTAATATTAATATATGGATTAAGATTTCAGGTAAACAAAACTTACTACTGCATTCTAATAGCAAGACTTTTTATTTTAAATTAAAATATAACATTTTATTATATTATTTTTCCAGAATAATAACTTTTTAAACTCTATTTTTTTAAAACTTCTATATTCTATTAGCATCAGGCGACGTTTCGGGCCACTTTGCCTATTCTCAAGCCTTTCGTCTTATCTGGTGATATTAATAAGTTAATTCAAACATTCCTTAATTTTCACTTGAGAATGCTCTTATTTATCATTCATTATCTTGGATCTGAAACTTTTTTTGTTATATTATAAAAAAAAATTTTGATCTTAATATATTATACAGTACAACACTTTTTTTAATTATTTTTTATTTATTCAAAACAACACTCTATTTGTCTTATTTCCTGCGACAGTTTGAATGATCGAGTCAAAAATCAATGTTGTTGTTAGCCTAGACTTAATAGACAACACTTTATTTTCTGCTTAATCTATAAACATCATACATAACGTATTTATAAATTAGGCTACACTGTGAGTGCATGTTATTATTTATTATAGATTGAAATGACTTTTTTATTTGCATATATTTGTTCCACAAACATTTTTTTCTTCAAATCTCATCTATTGAAAAAAAGAAATTCTTGTTTTAATGTAGTTGCTTGGACAAAACATGATAGTATGGGTTAGTGTATATCATACATACTTGTAACACACCAGATGCCCTTATTATCATGTTTATTAAAATTAAATTATTAAAAAAAAAGAAGAATTAAACAGAATACTTCGAAGCCTTGATGTAAACAAGCTTATATAGGTAAATAACAGGTGTAAAAAGGAAGATGGTGTTTTACACTATAAAAATTAATATATTATTATGTACTTTACATCATTCAAGAGATAGAACAATTATAGATAATAATATAAATAAATTTCCAAATACGAAAAGCTAAAAGCTGCAATGCTCAATATGATGAATCATTCTTTCGTTCGCCAAAAAAAAAAAGGCTCATTACGAAGAACAGATGGCACGATTCAATATTGATAAAATGTCATGTCATTTAGTTCGAAATAGCAGTTCCAATGATTCGAGGATTTTTTGTGGTAATTTTGCCTTTGTATAGTGAAGAGAAAGTTTTATCTTTTCAGGTCAGGCGCACAATATCTTTAATAGACTATCCTCCCTATAAAACTCAAAGATAAGAATGATAAAATCGAATTAATAGTTCTTTAAAGTTTTAATCAGTAATATCGTTATCTAGTAGGTAACTGAAGGATCTGTTATTTAGAGCAGAAAACGAGAGTTTAAAAAAGTAATTTGTAATAATTATTTAAGAATGAAATTTTAAAGATTACTTAAGATAAATGATTCTCATTCCACGAACTTATTTTATATAGCATTTGAATAAGGTTTTAAAAAGGCAATTCGTACAGAAAATTGTATAACTCAGGGTGAAAAAATACCCACGCTTGGATATCTTGTCATGAGAGGTGAATGCATTTTCGAGGCAAGTGCGTAATTGTCTTGTTAAATCCAGAGACTCCTCAACAGGTAAGAGCTGCCCTATAACGAACTCATGTATCAGAAGTCAGCCACGAAAGTTCGCTCAGGTGAAGAATAACGAGTTGTAAAAATATTAGTTCCGACATGTTGACAAAAGTTGTATCTTTCAACTTTTGCATTACAGGTGTATTAGTGTTTATCATCTAGCAGTAAGATTTTTATTTGTTTGCCCTAAGCGGAACCTACAGAAGCTCTTCTTCAAAATACTTTGTGATCTACATTTCTCCTAAACAGTTTTCCACTTTTTAAGCGAACGAAAGAATGATTCAGCATTGCAGCTTTTGGCTTCTCGTATTTGGAAATTTATTTATATTATAATCTATAATTGTTCTATCTCTTGAATGATGTAAAGTACATAATAATATATTAATTTTTATAGTGTAAAACACCATCTTCCTTTTTACACCTGTTATTTACCTATATAAGCTTGTTACATCAAGGCTTCGAAGTATTCTGTTTAATTCTTCTTTTTTTTTTTATCTATTAATAGTAAAATTCACCTTTTTTCCTTATATATCTTTTATTAATTTTATTTTGTTATAGTTAATATAATCTTATAATTAATACTTTTCTTATTTAAACAAGTATGAAATAAGAATAATACTATCTATTAAATGAAATAAATTCTACGGATATATGAGGACGTTTGAAGATTGTTATAACAGATAGATATATAAATAAAATAAATTATATATACAGAATAAGCATCCTGATGACGGAGGGATACTCCGAAACGTCAAAGTAACAAGGTCATACAGGTGATTAAAGGTGTAAATAAAAACATTGTGTTTTTACACAATAAATATATTATTATTTATGTTATTTTCTTACTACATGTTAGTAATATCGGTTATATAATTATTTTCTTCATTTTTTCATAATTATCGTAATTTACGGTATATATTGATATATTTAATATATTCTTCAAATACATTTAAGATTTGATAAATTAGCAGTCGAGTTATTTTACAATCGCTAGCTCCTACCATCATGGGTTTGTTTCTTATCGTAACCAACCCGCATAACTGAGTATTGACTTCAGTTGGAATACGCCCTTCGATTTTTAAGTCAGCTGCTGTAATGGGCTTCACATATTATACATAGCAAAAAAGAAAACAGTCCATTTGATATTACATAATGCTCGAAATAAAATAGTTATTATTATATTATTAGTCCACAACGGTGTGGGTTCGAATCCAAGTGGACCAATTAAAATCATGTTCTGTTGATCCATCAGGTCTAACGTGATGAATCTTGAAAAATTATTACCAAGTCGATAAACTGTGACGAACTGAATAATATTTATTGCGTAATCCAATATAAATTTAAACTGTGGAAAGGAGTAACTGTAAATTAAAAAAAAAAAAAAAAAAAAGTACGGAAATTTCCTTAAGGACGGAATGTACTTACACATCTGCTTAAGCGCATTGGTTGGTTGTTAATGAAATTGACGCCCATGAATATTGAACCTTGGTGTAGTAGTCGAGTGCCTTCCATACCCAAATGAAAATTAAGACTCTTCTCCACTCAGTACATTAATGTGCTTTCTGTATGTTTACATGAACGGATGCAAGGAGCTTTCGTTATTTTAATATGCTCAGATGAACGGGATGGAATGAATTTGTAAGGGGCTGTAACGTGTTGTGGAAGACATCTGACTACTACACCAAGTCATATTTATGGGCGCAAACTTCATTAATCATCCACCAATAAACTTAGGTAGATATGCAAATACATTCCGTCTCATAGGACGAATGGGATCGTAAGAGATAAAAGTTATTTCCGTAATCCGGGTTTTTATATTAACGTTTTTGCTTTTTAAAATTTATTACCATATGGTCATGTACTTACAAATGAATTACAAATAATAGATATTAACAAGAAGCATCAACAAAAAACCGATAATACTTCAAATATAACGAAATATTTTTTCAGTATATTGTCTTCACAATGTTTCAAAATATTCATGGGATCCCAATGAGTAATTTCACCCATAAAACTTGAAAATCGGTTGAAACGTTTTCTCAAAAAATCTTTAGATACCTTCTAATGGACAGATTTAACAAACCTAATCAAAATTCCCTTAGTATTTTGAGCACAAAATGTTTCAAAACATTGACGAGATCACAACGAATAATTTGATCCTTGAAACTTGTAAATCGGCTGAGCTGTTCGCTACAAAATCGTCGCATACCTTCTGACGGTGAGGCTGAGCACATATACTCTTCACCGGTTAATTAAAGTTATATTCGCTCCTTTTTATTTTAAATTTTAGTCTTCTTTATACTGTTAGTGTGAGATGCGCTATAATGTGGTCTGGATTAATGTGATTTTATGTTTTTCAGTATAGATGATGCCTTGCCTTGAATCCCTTACGCACAAGATAAATTTTGCTTTTATTTCTTACTCCTCCTAAATTTAATTAATAAAAAATTAATATTGTTAGAATGAATTGGAATATTCCAATTCAAAACCTGAAGTCTCTCGAATAGTAGTAAATTACTAACTAGTCAAGTTTTCGCGAATGGAGAAATTATCAGAACAGAAAACATAAGATAAGATAATAAGATAACAAGATAGTGCATTTTATATCAACAGTATAAAAAGGAGTAATCAAAGAGAGTATTATATCAATCCAGGACAGTCCAACATATTCAGACTAAATCTATATTTTGTTAGTATTTTGACATGTGATAGCAATCTCTGATCGTCTTAACCTAATTTTTTTCTCTAACTAAAGCCTGCATTACCGAAACGTTGCCGACTCAATTATTTACTGCTATTGTAGAGGCTTAAGGCTCTGTATTGATTATAATTATAGTAGATTTTTACACTATTGTTACCATATCTTAAAAAACGTTGGACTCCTTTAGAAAGAACTCGTTTTTGATACGAAATATAAGAGGTGAATTAAAAAATGGAACTCTACTTCTGACAGAAACTGGTTTTGCAAATATCTCTGTGACCCACTTTCTGCAGAGCACATCTCATGTATACATTTTTTTCACTTTCCTCTCCCTACTAGATAAGGATATTATTGTAATCGGGTCAATATTACGATGTGCAGTTTTCGACGGATCTATGAGTTTCAACGCCCTCTGAGTCGGGAAAAGTAACTATTCATATGTAAGGTACATTCTCGAGAAAAAGCAGAAAAAAAAGTTATGACGAAAAGAAATATTTTATTTGGGTCTAACTCGAAATATATGATAAGGGATTGATAAATTATTTGCCACTTCTTAAATTTGTTTTTATTGAAAATTAGTTTCCAATGTTATACATTCATCTTCAGTTCTAAAAACACAAAAAAAAATCAAAAATAAGCAATTCAAAATATAGTTTGGTATTATTATACATATTAAATTAGATTTTATATAAATCAGTATTATAAAGCATGTACGAAAATAATTTATCAATCCCTAATTAGATTGATCCTTCTATACCATGCGGATGTCAACTCGAAAAGACCATTATTCGCAAAGATACGAGGTATTACACATTATTGTCATCATTTTACTTTCCTAACGCTTCTAGATAAGGAAAGTATCTTAATCTTGTCAAAATTTCGATGTGCAGTATTCAGACAAACATGACTCGCTTTTATCATATCTATTCGAAAGCTAATTACACGCCGTAAAAAAAAAAAAAATAATAAAAAAAAAAAAAAAAAAAAATTGGGCTTAATTTTTTTTTTTTAATGTAAATTTTACCATGATGAATTTCTACCATTTAAGTAATCTGAATTATCCCCTAGTTTTCAATTATTCTGATATTCGACTTAAAATTCCAGTATTTCAAGATCCGCTAAACCGGTAGTTCGTCAAATCCTATTTCTCATAACATTATTCTCTCTCTTCTTTACGCCCCGTATTTACGATGAGTGTCAGGTAGGATAGATTTTAGACGTCTTAGAAGTGATACCTCTTAACTACCAAAAAGGCAGATTTCATGTTTTGACGTTATTAATATCAAGAAACTATACGCCATCGATTTAACTGGTGAAACCTCATATATGTAGGCGGAACATAATTTATATGCGAAAAATAGAACGTCAAGGTATTTAGTATCTGATGAGCGATCAACTTTTACCATGATAACTCGTTTAATCGTTTAATCATTATCAAGGAACAGTTCTCCTTAGGCTCATGAAAAATGCACAATAACTTGGGATATCTTTTTATTTTTTACTTCCTTGTACGCTGTAAAGAAAATATTGTAATAGCGAAAATTTTCGGTTTTCAGATTTCAATGGAAATATCCATTTTGACCATCCCTGAATCCATTTTGGCTTGTTTCGTCGTGACGTCTGTACCTACGTTCCTTCAACTCAAAAACGGTTAGCCGTTGAAAGTTAAAATTTTGTATTTCGGGTGGACATAAGAAGCTTACATCAAAAATTATATTTTAATTAAATACAGAGATAATATGGTTCGGAGATAAAGGTTACAAACGCGATTTTTTTTTACCACACTAATTAAACAATTTTATTACTTGTTTTAAGTGTTAAAATTGAGTGTAAAATAATTGTTTTCCTTCCTATTTGTGAGCTGAAGAAGTCTATGTTTTCACGGAACACGAAGAAACCTCTAATGAACCTTATACCAACTGAAAGAAAACGACTAATACCGGAATGAGACCTCCAGAAACAAAAGCTTTTGTGTGTGTATGTCTGTGTGTGTCAATAGATGGAAATCGCGACGATGAGTGCCGTTTTTGATTTACTGCTTTTTTCGGAAACTAGTAACCAAATTCAGGATCAGTTTTTGAGTCACTGATTTATAGTTTAATAGGCGTACAAGGAAGTCAAGTCAACATCATATATTTTTATTGCGGTTTAAAACATTTTTTGTCCTATTGTGAAGTGGTCGTTTTGGAGACATGAAGTATCACTTTTTATCCATAGAAATAGGTCCTATTTCAAAAATCAATTTTAGGTTACTTGTGTGCATATATATATGTTTTCACTATTTTATGAATTTTTTTTTTTCATATTCCTGTATCTTTGATTTTGAAAGATCATAATTTATCTAATTTTAAGGCTGATTTTACATTCGACCAGCCAATAGGCACTAAGTGGGCTTAATCAGAGTAAATATCTAGGTTATTTTTTTCGTTTAACAGCTGCTTTTATGTTTCTTATTTAATAAGAAATATTTTTAATTTTTAGTTGCGATAATGATCTAAATTGGAGCGATTAATTTATTAATTGTATTTGTACTATCTATTCTATTTTATATAGATTGACTTTAGGTCTGTTTGTATTTCAGTAAATATCGCAATACAATTTCTAGTCTCTTACATCAGCAGAGAAAGGAATCATTGAACCATGCTTGGCCTCTAGTTTTCCTATTTTTTTAATTTTTTATTTAATAACTATGTTCTATAATAGTAGTTTCTTATTTTTTTAAACTTAAAACATTTAATTTAAAACTTCATTATCGACTTTGAAGGCTAGGAAAGCCATGTTAATTGGGTGCATTTTTTCTTCAATAAATTTGTTTTTAAGAAGCCTTCATGAAAATAGGAATATTCAAAGTATTTTGTAATCCTGCAACCGTGAATTATAAGCTAATTACTCTTAATACGTGCAGTTTTATTTATTATAGTATACAAATATTAAATAAATATGTTAAATCTATGCAAGGGTATTCCTGAGGATTATGTGAATAAAAAATATATTACATGAGATGTCATACAGCGACAAAAACTTTCTCTTTTTCCTCTTGTGTTTAGAAAATTTATACATATATATATATATATATATATATATATATATATATATATATATATATATATATATTGTAACGTTCTAAAAATATACTAACTTTGTTAGAGGTCTTTTAAAGGTCCTTATTTCAAAAATACTCGATTTGAACATTGATATAGGCTACTATAGATCCTGGTTAGTTATTTAATCGGAGCTATTCTATCTTAATAGTAGACAATTTCTTGTAAACTTAGGTTACTTTACATTAATCACTATCAGCTATTATATGATTAGAAAATATTAAAACAGGTTAATGGAATATTTATTTTAAGGCAATGTACGTGTAAACAAATTCTGAAATAAATAGCAAAAACACTTTCAATGGGAAAAAATCAGCCATGTCTCTCAAGATTTGTTCAAATAAGTCATTGTGTTTATCCCTCTGCCGTCACAAAAATTCAGATTAGTATGAATCAATCAGTTCTCGCTTTGTGCCACATTCTTTTTTGTTTCTTCTTTCGGCTTTGGTCCAGAGAGACTCAATTGAATGAGTATTTGCGCTCGTTATTGAGTCAACAAAATTTTTTCAATGATTAATAGTCAAATGACTAATCTCTCTTTTAATCCCCGATAAGTCTTCCAACAATCGGATAACAAAGTTGTTCCTGATCATATAAAACTTTTTATACACTTCAGAAGTTAGTGATTTTATATTATATTGAAGTTAGTGATATTATATTATATTAAAGTTAGTGATATTATAGCCCTAAAATATCCACAAATATTCTTGAAACTTATTATATGATTTAATCAGTTACTGAAAAATAACCTAATTGATAGCATACGTTACTAAAAAGTAACTGGCTTTCCTAAACTGCATCCCTTCCACCCAGCATCCCTCGTATCTTGTTTCTATCTTCCAGATGCCCTGTTGAAACCTCTCTTCTTGTTCGTCCCTTACGACACCCAAATGTTCTGAAAAAAAATCCAAATGGGGATGTAAAAAATACATTTTTAAGTACATGCGACGCCATAGTATCTCATAGGCTTTCAAGAGTTCATCAGGTTTTTATATGTTCCATCTTTCTTGTTGCCCAGAAATCCTTTTACTACACTTACAAAACACTTCCGAGTTGATAATTCCTATTCATTTAATTTTTCTTGAAAACGGAAATTACATAGAAGCTTCCTTCTTTGAGGCCCAATAAATGTGCATTCTGAATAAATATGCTTTCTGAATAAATGTGCTTTCTGAATAAATGTGCTTCTTTGAGGCCCAATAAATGTGCTTTCTTTGAGGTCCAATAAATGTGCTTCCTTTTAGTTTTGCATCAGTTATTTGAAGAAATATTTATTTTAGGTAGGGCAAGTATACACTTTTTTTTATGAAGTTCGATTTTACAGGACTGTTCAAATTTATTTTCCTTTTTTTTTTAATTGTGCCTCATACGATTATGTTTAAACATTACGTTCAAACCTTAAATGTTAAGTTTCAACTACGTCCCTCTTGATGAGATTAATAATTTAATTGAATACTACAAATTCTTAGTAAGTAATTACCCCTGCCTTTAGCGGTAAGTGAGTTCCAGGTATCTGGAATATTCACTATTCCAGCAGGAGCGGTTTTGGAGCAAGTGAAAAATAGTTCGGGTTTCGGAGGATTATTATGCTGGTGTAATCATCGAAAAAAGTTAGAACTTTTCCGAGAATCACATTTTAAAATATTCATTAAGTTATGAAAGTGGGAATATAATTGAATAAATGTATTGAAAAAAATAATTTTTGCTTTAATTCGCTAGTCCGTAGTTGCCTCGACAAAACATGAGGGTAAGGGTAATTGTATACAACGCACACTTGTCACACAACAGGGGTCGTCTACACTTGCCCCTACTATCATATTTTCCTGATATCATATAATATAAATTAGTATTATAAATTAAATTCTAGTATATTATTTTATAGTACTATGAATTAACTTCTTAATTCATAAATATTTTATAATACTAATTTATATTACATTTAATTTAATATGTATAAGTATATGTATTTTGACGAAATAAAATTTAATATGTATAATAATACGAAACTGTATTTTAAATTGTTGATTTTTGAAGAACTGAAGATGAATGTATAACATTTGAAATAAGTTTTCAATAAAAACCAATTTATAGAAGTGGCAAATAATTTATTAATGCCTATGTTAAATTTACGAATCTGTTACACCATCAGAAAGTGTTGAAATTACAGTTGCATAGATATTAAAGCAACGAATATACGTATTATTATAAAAGTAAAACAATAATTACACATGAACCTAAGAAATAAAATACAAAAATTATATATTATAATTATATTATATTATAATTATATTATAATTGAAATCGGTCCTTATATACTAAAGAATTTAACAGTTTTTTTGCTCTTTTGAAAAGTAATGATTTTCATTTTCGCAAGTTTACCATGGCAATGACGAAATGTACAAGCACATCAATACCTAACGGTTGCTAATGTTAATTAGAGAGTAGAACAAGGTCTGTTGTAGGTGTTCACAGCTACCTGTGTAGGTGTTTAATTAAAATAATTACTGATTGTTCATTGTCTTTGGTTTTATTTATGGCTTCTTTCCCTTATCATTGGCGGTTTAAAAGAGATTAATTTTCCTATAAATTTATTGCGACTCGCGGCTATGGCAGGTAGATAAAGTACCTGTTAAATTATATCAATTAAATTCTTAGTATGGATTATAATTAAGAATGTTTGTTCAAATGAAAACTTCACGACTATTTAAACTTAGGATGGATAGGATTACAAGTAAAGACCGGATATTCGCTTATTATTCATTTGATTCGCTTGTTTGTAGCACCTTATAAAACCGAATATCTATCCTATTTACAATCTATGAAATGATACATTAATATTGCATATTGCAAAATTTTTTATTTTTTCCTCTTTTTGGGCTAAATTGCACAAATTTGATTTTTGTTGTAGCGAATTGCATTTATTGGGCTAAATTTAGATGATTTCGATTTTAATAGCTTGAAAATTAGCGTTTGAACCAAATTTCCTATATATATATATATATATATATATATATATATATATATATATATTTCCCATCCTCAAAATTCGAGATTTTACGTTTCAAGATACTTAGAATCCAAATATCGATTAAGAAAATATCCGTTCGTCCGTCGTACGCCGTCCGCGGATTTGCTTCGAGACTATAGGACCGATTTTAATGAAATTTGGCAGTAAAGTCAAAGATCACCACATGATAATCCTCGGAACTCGACATAGTCATTTATTGTTTTGTTTCAAAATGGCGACCGATTAGAGATTTTATAAGCCCATAACTCGGCCTGTTATAAAGATAAGGGAAACATATAAAATGGTTTGAAACTTGTAAAAGGTTTTGGTTTATTATTTCTAATAATGAACTTTTGTAATCGACCAAGAAAAAAATAATTTTAGCCCTCCCCCTCAAAATTTGAGATTTTGCGTTTACTAACACAGATTTTTGAATATAACTGTTTGAAAATAATAAACTATTGTGTAATAATTTGCAGCGTTTATTTTTATTTCCTTATTGAATCTATTATAACAGTTTAAAAACATTCAAGGGTCTCACCGAATAATTTCAGCCACCAAATTTGAAATTCGGTTGAGCCGTTCACTCCCAAAAAACATACTAATGAATAGGCTAAAATCATTTCCCTCCTTGTGGCTTCGCCGTAGTCGGATAAATGCTTAGGTATATGTTGAGAGTAAATGCTTAACTATCTTGGAGTGATGTACTATCTTTTTTCTTTATACTTTTTTGGCTATTGATTTGAGATGTGTTGTGTCTGATCTGCATTTATATGACTTTATCTTTTTCTGTCGAGATGATGCCTGAATTGGCGATAAATTGATTAGTTATTTGTTTACTGCTATTTGAGTGACTTAAGCCTTTGGATTTTTTTTAAATAATTTATTTCTGATTAATTAAATATTTATTTAATTAATTTATTTGTTGTATATTTAGCGAGTTGAATGTAGGATGCTACAATAGTAAGGCTCTTATTCTCCTTCGAATCCTGATGGTAGTCCATCACTTTCTTCTGAACCTGGAGATACCTCGGGACTAATACCATTGTCGCCCATACCATTGGTCCCACAACCATAATACTACAAGCTGCTTTCCTTGCCTACTTCTCACACTTTCTTCTGGTTTGTGTTAGTGTCAGTGTGTGATGTACATCTCTCCCGTCACGTCTCTCTCATTAGGAATCGTCGGCTGGGTCAAAGTCACGCGTGTGAAGTTCTCTTCTTTCCATAGTCCGCGAAAAAGCCATTGTCAACACTTAGGGAGTTAAAGCGCCTATAATGTTTCTATGCAGGATATTCACAGCTTGTGGTAATCGCCTATATCTTGTGCCGATCTATTTATTTTATTCTAAAAGAGAACTAAGAGACATGTATTCTCATATTTGAATTATACCTTCTAATAAATAAATTGATTTATAATGCGCTAAAAGTCAAATTGTTTTTGCGGTTAGAGGCGTTTAGTCGAAAGGTACCATTGAAAGGAGGCTTAGACCACATTCCCCGTCAAGTCCTTGGCACTCATTGTAGCTATGACCTGTATCCTGCAGGACTCACAATCTACCCAGGCATTAGGACAGATGGTTAACATTTTTACTATAATTAGGGTGATGTGGGGCAAGTGCGCACTAAATTTTACAAAGTTCGACTTTACAGGAATGTATTTTTTTTTTTTAAGTTAGATAATTCCTCTTTTTTTTTTTAAATATGAACTTAGATTATATTTAAATATTACATTCAAGCCGACATTTCACCTACTTTTGATGAGATTGATAATTTAATTAAATAGTACTCAGTACGCAATTGCCCCTAGCGATACTGCTGTTGATAGACACAACTTGATAAACAGGTTAGTTACAACTTATATTTTTACAATTAGTTGTACTTCAACTTATCGAACTTTCGTGGTTAATTTTTCTGATACATCAATGCTTAGGCTTCCGTAAAGGGCAACATTGCCAGTTGGAGGGTTTGGATTTAATGAGACAATTACGCACTTACCCCGTACCACCCTACAATAAATACAATATTTCTTTATTTAATTCAAATTTCTAAAAGGTCCTACATCAAATCATATCAAATGGTTATTTCAATAAACCTGGAAAAACAAACATCATCAGATACACCAATGGGCTACCCCAAAGTAATGGTAGTTTTTTTAACTAAAAAATTCCTTTTTTTTTATTTAATATTTTAGTATCATCATTTTGTTTTTATTTTACTTGATTATTTTTTTTTTAATTTATCCATCTCGTTTTTTTCTTAACTACACCGTTCCATGTTCTTCCTCTCACATAAAATTAAAAATACCACTCTCTCATACCACTAAAAAATAGACTATGATATACAATTACAACTGTCATTAATAATAAGTATATATAATATAATATGTAATAAGTACATATCGACGTAGTTTTTTGAAAAAGGCTTAAGCGCCAAAAATTCGAAATTTTGGTTTAATCTATTATGAGACGTAAATATATATATTTCCGCTCACGATATATCGAGATAAATAAATCGAAAATGATTTAAAAATCTATTAATGATGACATAAACACCAAATACTGACGACGCTCAGTCCTCACTCTGGCCTTGACCAGCGCTAAATGGCTTAAAAGTATATTGAAATAATATAGCGTTTATAATTTTCGCGTAGTATAACTTTATAACGTTGAATCTGCGACGTTCTTTCGAGTTTTAATCGTCAGCTCTCGTCAGGATAAATCGATTGCGTATATAAAACGTTAGTTTGAGATTAATTAAACATTAGTTTAAATGCTCACACTCATCGAAATATAAAAATCGTATAAGCTATGCCCACACTGTTCGTTTGGCGCATTGCACCTAACCACTATTGGGCAAATTTTATTCAGAAAAAAGTAATAAATAATGAATAAACAAATTATTCGTTATTCAATTATTCTCTGGAAAAAAATATTCATCATTCAGTAATCAAATAAAAATAATTATTCGACATCGCATGCCTCACGTTCCCTTCCCCGTTCGTCTTGACGAATCGAAACTCGAACAGTATGGACATATATGGCCATCGATGCCCAGGAAAGCCCATATGATCTATTGAATCCGTGCCAAGGAGGATGAACAGTCAAGGCGTCCGTACGCGTTTACGACGGCGCGAGTAAATCTACCGCGATCATATCTAAGCGAATGATGTAATCGCTTCTGCATCAACGCCAGAGCGTATAAACAATACCTGTATTAATTTAACGCTCACCCGAAATCTTCTATGCCATTTATATCTCACTTTTCATATCATAAACCTATCAATTATAAAGTTACATAAAATTATTAAAGTTATATAACAATGTTTATTAGTTTACTTGATTTTTTTTATTCTGATCATAGCGGTAATAAAATGTTTAAATCACAAATAATACATCGAAGAATTTCTTATTGTTCAAGAATAACTACGTTCCGCTATCTAAGAAAACAATTTCCATTAACGTAAATTTAAAAAAATTACTTCAGGATTTAAGGTTCCATGGGCAGTTGAATGATATTTACATTAAAATATTTAAATAACTTTGATACGTTATGCCCTCAACTAATACATTAATTCCTACTAATTAATTAAACTACTAATTAATTCCTTTGATGATTCATTTTGATTTTACCTAAAATGAACTGCTCCTTCTGAAATAGCTAACCTGAAAGCCTTTAACAATATTATCTATAACTCAAAGTTTTCCATTAAAACTGTTTTAGCTGAACTCCTTAACTCCTCTTCGTCGCACAAGTCTACCAAGTTCATCCCAAACATTTTATTAGGGACTGATAAATTATTTGCCACTTCTATAAATTTGTTTTTATTGAAAACTACTTTTAAATGTTATTCATTCATCTTCACTTCTAAAAACCCTCAAAAATTAAAAAAAAATCAGCAATTTAAAATACAGTTTGGTATTATTATACATATTAAATTATATGTCGTCAAAATGCACATACTTATACTTATTAAATTAAATATAATATAAATTAGTATTATAAAAATTTATGAATTTAATTAAGGCAAGAGATCAAATACATGTTGGTACTCACTAAGGTCTAAGTAGATTATAACAAACAGAATAGGTTATTTTGATTTTAATATATAATAATTTAGTTATGTTAAATTTAATTGAACATAATTTAATATGTATAATGATACCAAACTGTATTTTAAATTGCTGATTTTTGAATTTTTGTGTGTTTTTAGAACTAAAGATGAATGTATAACAGTTGAAACTAGATTACTATAAAAAAATTTATAAAGTGGTAAATAATTTATTAATAATTTATTATAATTAGATTTATCTTTCTAGACCATCATGCGGATGCCAATTGGCATAAATAGTAGGCACAAAAACAATCTTTTAGGATAATTATGAGAGTTGGAATTCTTCCTAGAAATAATCCCTATTTTTCCTAAAATGTCACATAGCATGTTCTTCCGCTTAGCTGTTCAATTGCAAATTCACGCTATGTTGTTGCAAACCACAAAGCTTATTATTGAATTATCCTTAAATCCATTCCTTTTGGCATATGCCGCATTCATGTAGACTATAAAATCTGCCTTGGTAGCTTAGTGTGGCCAGTATCGCATACAATCTGTTACACATCTGTAAAGCGTACTCTACAATCTGCAATCTGACCACCGACAGTTGGAGTAGTGATTGTACTATATTGTAGCTTATGGAGGAGGTATTCAGAGTCCTCTATATGCAATTAGTAATTAGTCATATCCTTAGCTTTGTATGGTCGAGGTCGTTGTCTTGATAATGCCAGTATTTTGTTAATTGTTTATGATAATTATGTCCGGCAGGTTTATAACGAGCCGCTCGCAATGTCCTGCATGTATATCGTAATTGGTTGAATAGTATACCTAATTAGTTTGTTAATATAGTTATAATCAATTAATAACTTTACGTATTAGAGATACTCACAATCTTATTTAGCATGCTATATTCAGGATTGTGAGCGATCAGTGTAAGTGCATACTATCGTATCTTGCTAAATAGTTACGGTGGCGCTCTCTGTGGTAAGATGATACCATTTTATTTTTTATTTATTTTATTTTTTACTTTTATAGTCAATTGATGGATATTTTATTTATTCAAGTAAATCTTATTTTTTGTTAATTTTTCACTTATATATTTAACTAATCGCTCCTAAAATTATTGAGAATTCAAGATTTTGTATAGCTATTTATCGTATCTTTAAAAAAATTCTAGTGCTGTGCACGCATCACACAACTTTCCCTTACCGTCCTATAATAATTATCTTTTTAATATAATTTCAAAGAGTTCTCATAAACAATACTTGAAATAAACTCAGCAGCGTTTACTTCTTCACATCTTCTCCCACTTCAGTGCAATAAAACAGTTTTTTAATCAATTTTAGTACAACAATTCTGTACACTGCCTATATATTTTAAGTTTGTCAAGTTGAAAATATATTTTAAAAGTTTCGGTTTAGTTTCCATGGAAACATTTTGTTTCCATTAAATAATATAAAAGTAGAAACTCTTAAATTAATTTCTGGTTTTGGCGGATTGGTGGCGGCATCCTTTCGGATGCGTTCGGTTATCCATCAAGTAGGGGTCTTGTAGTACTCATAAGATACGCTGTATCTTTGCTAATACTGGTCCGATTTTGATGATTCTTTTTTGTTTTTTAGATAATTTAATTTCCTTTCATATGATTTTATACATAGTTTACCATAAAATGGATACTTTTTAAGTTATGCGCAAATAAAATATTCTTTTCATCATAACTTTTTATCCTGCATTTCCTCGTTGATATACTACATGCATGAAAAGTTAAAGGCCTTTATGAAGAATAATTTAGGCAAGTTTCTTCAAAATCTCTAGAGCCGTTTTCGAGAAAATTGTTAAAAAGTGTAAAATCGGTTATATAAAGTGGCACTTCCGATAAGTCAATTTTTAGGAAAAATTTTCTGTAACATCACATGCATGCGCCTAACTTAAATACCTAATTTCAGTATCGTACAACTTTTCGTTTTTGAGCGAGACTTAGTTATTTGGACTCAGAGGACCTTAAAACGTTTATTTCTGTTGAAAATTCAAATTTGAACATTTTCACGATCGCAATACTTCTCCTTACTATATACTTCATATATAGGTAAGGGAAAGTAAAACTACATTTCCTTTCAACGTTTTATATTGTAAAATTATAAAAAAAAAATTAAATTGTAACAAAAGTTAACAAATAACCTCAACAATAAATCTTTACAATTTAAAACCTCATGCAGACATCTATGAGTTAAGAAAACAATATGGCGACCATTTAGCAGAGTGACATTGCATTGCTGCGTTTTATAGTCATTTTAATCGCTAGATACATAAATTTCTCTACGTGTTTGCTACTAATAACATATTTTGTTTTATCCGTATCTATTTCGACAGCTCATTTTTTATCGTCTTTCTTCAAAGTTTTTGTATTTAATTAAATAGTTCACGCATCTTCGACTAACAGTCAACTTATAATCGACCACCTTACATCTTTCTCGTCAAGAATTACCTTTCGAATGCCGTATTCCAGTAATAATTCGACTAAAAAGAAGTTTTTTTTTTTTTTGTCGTTTGCTGAAATAGTTTTATACATTCCCATCCCTCATTTCAAGTTAATCTCAATTAAAACAATAATGCATTATTTTATAATTGTCGAAACATGGCATTTTTTACCTTCGAAATAAGGTATTTTGTATTTCGGAAATTTTATATGTAGAAGCCGACTTTCAGGAGCTTTTTTGTTAGAGAGTTTGGTAACGCAAACCTGAGATTATAAGCAATTCTGTCAAAACATAAACTTGGAATATGCTTAAACATTCACTAACAGGCTGAGTTACTATCGACTGACTCATTGAGAATAGATCCTGAAACTAGAGCACTAATTTTCTGCTGAACCAATATGAATCTCCTCTAACTGGCAGTTTTTCCTTTATTCGCAAAACCGTAATCTCGAGGTTATTCACCGGCTTATTGTTAGTAATTGTCAGTCATTTACTTTGTAGTAAATATTAATTATTATTATTATTAAATATTAATATTTACTTTGTAGTAATAAATACTACTACAGGTTATTATATTTTATTATAATGTAGCGCACAATTATACGTTTGAATATGTGAAGAAGTATCTAGGTTTTACGACTGCTAAAATAAATCCATGAATAAATAAAAAAACAAGTTTAAAACAGGCAAATAATTAGGGATTGATAAATTATTTGCCAATTCTATAAAAATTTGTTATTGAAAACTAGTTTCGAATGTTATACATTCATCCTCAGTTCAAGGTTTAAATGGATTATATCAAACAGAAAAGTTTGTTCTGTTTGATATAATCCATTTAAACCTTGAACTGAGGATGAATGTATAACATTCGAAACTAGTTTTCAATAAAACAAATTTATAGAAGTGGCAAATAATTTATCAATCCCTAATTAGATTGATCCTTCTATACCATCATGCGGATGTCAACTGGCAAATAATTTATTGTAGTTCTGTGAACTGCAGATCTAGCGAAAAAAAAATATGAAATCTGCTTATTATTGTAGTTTTTAATGGTTTAGCCAATTCATTCATTGAGAACCCTTTATTGTTTTCACAGATGCCGGACATCATAATTTGTATCTCGGAGAGGTACCTTTTTTTTGCCCCCTCCTATTTATAATATATATATTTTAATTGTTAACCCACTTTATTTATAATATCTTATAAAACTATATTTACAACCTCAAACCAAACAATGTACCATATTAAATTGTTACACACCTATAATATCTAACATAAAAAACAACACATAAATTAACTACCTTAACAAAACAAAAAAAAAGTCGATATGATTTGATAATATTCGAGCTGGAGATATCAACGAAAAATCACAGAACCCGTTATATCCTCGGTCCCATGTAAAACTTACGGATGCGAAAAATTCGATTTTTTGTTTTTATTATTGGTATTTGGATTGATACAGCCTGCAGAAAAGTTACGGATCTGTAAAGGTATTAGAAAGTTTTTACTGAGAACGTCTTTACGTCTGAAGCTTCCATGTTACAGTAAAGAATATACGTGCTTTACTATTATTATATATTTACTATTATTATATTATAAAGGTTAAACAGTAATAACACATAAAACTATGAGAAAAAAAAATATAACACAAAAAAAAAATTTGAAATAATCGAAATCGGCTCTGATACACAGAAGAATGCCACATTTTTTATGCTATCTTGAAAATCAGTGATTCTCGCATTCGTAAGTTTAACATGGGAACGACAATATAACTGATCAGTTTTTTTATTTAAAAAATAACTTAATCTCCTCACCATCATTTTCTGATAACTATCCGATTGTTTGTTTCGCTTCACCATCCGTGCTACTGAATAAATTAAAAAAATAAATTAATAAAAATTCTTACACACCGTGCTTTAAATGCCCTTATGAAATATTGAAGAAAATCAAACATAGCATTTGTTCGGGACTGTAAAATAAACATATTTTGATGATATGGGCCATTGAAACGAAGGCCATCTTGGATAGGAATTAAAAAAATAAAATCGTTTTCCTGACTTCAAGGAACATTTGTGCCAAATTTGTAAAAAATTGAGTTACGCGTTTGGTCGTAATCGCATAACAGACAGACAGATGGAATACCGATCAGTCGAGTTAAAACATCGCTTACGCTCCGTCAATTATTTTTCAGTCGCAAAATTACTTTTGATTCGCTCAAGATGCCTGAAAGTAATAATTTACAAAATGACTATAATTTCTACCTATCTTGAGAAACGTGACCTCTTAAGATTAGGAACAATGCCTTAATAACTTCGAAAATATTCCTTAGGCCTTGTTATTTATTTATAAATAAATTTAATTTAATTTATCATAGTATTATATATACGAACAGCTCGTTTTTCGTTTGTAACCACCAAACTACTACACCAATCTTTACCAAATTTTAACCATATCATCTTCATGGCTCCTAGATGGTTTTGCAATAATAAAATTTATCGATATTGCGAATGCTCGAAAGCCGAATATCCACTTCTATATTTCATTTGCGCACAAATCGAAAATTAAACATTTCCGCTGATTATACGGAGGATCATTTAAAAGATAATTGAATTCCCTACCAAACAAAAAAGGAAATCATTCATTGGCTTTGAATATTGTAGCCATTTTTTTTATTTTCCTACTAAGGAATGCTAGGGTAAGAAAAATATCGTAATGGATCATATTTGGAGGTGCAGTTTTCGATAGTTCTTCGCTTTGTAGATCCTCACTGAAAAAACAACCTATTTTTGGGTATTGGTCTGTCTGTGTCATGATTATCTTTTGAACGGGTGAACTTATTCTATTTTGAACTTCAATTAATTTGATTTTGGTTTATTATTTTCAATAATAGACCTTTGTAATCGACCAAGGAAAAAACTCCCTCTCAAAATTTGAGGTTTTACGTTTGAAGATACGTAGAATCCAAATATCGAATAAAATAAAATCCGTCCGTCCGGCGTACGCCGTCCGCGGCTTTTCTCCGATACTACTGGACCGATTACCTTGAGATGCGGTACCAATGTCACAGGTCACCTCGGATGATCCTCGGAACTCGACATTACCATCCGTCTGTTTGTTTCAAAAGTGGCGGCCGATTAGAGATCTCATAAGCCCTTAACTCGGTCATTTATAAAGATAGAGGAGAAATGTTAGGTGTTTTAGAATCAGCATAATAAAGCATTAAAATAAAAATGAAAAAAAAAAATAATAAAAAACGAAAAAAAATCTATATCTATAAATGCTTTTGGTTAATTATTTTCAATATTAGGCCTTTGTAATCGACCTAGGAAATAAGTGTTGTAACCCCTCCTCCCCCCTCAAAAATTGAGATTTTACGTAGTAAAGATACGTAGTATCAAAATATCGAATAAAAAAAATCCGTCCGCAAAGTTACATGACCATCACAGCCTACTTGTATTGACAGAGTTTTTTAAATTAACACTCCCAGTTGGGCACTCTCACGGCGATCATCTTGTGACAAGCTTCAAATTTCTTTTCCTTTGGTGCCTATTGCTTAATTTATTTTACTTGGACAGAATAGATATTTTTGAGATATTACTATTTGGAAATAATTAACCATTTTGTAATAATTTGCAGCGTTTTTTAATACTGCATTTATACTTAAAATAATTGTTATCATACTTTCATATGATTTATATATTATATACTCAATTCCAGCAATAGCGAAGCATTACCGAGCCAGCTAGTTGGTCATATCTATTAGAATTTTCTCATAAACTCGGTTGAAGAAGAGGGACTAACCAAGCAGTATATATCGAAACAATATGAGGAGGTATTGTTGGCTCAAACAATATGATTGCCGAGCAGTTCCTATAGCCTCTTCTACAAACAAAAGCCCGAGAAAGCATTCCTTCCAAGGAACAGACAATAACTCTGCTCTCAGTTTGCACAAACTCAGTTAGATAACTTGTCTTCCGTCTATTCAGGCTCTTTCTATTATATTGAGGTCCTATCTCTTCGGCTACCTCGCTGGAAAGGATCAAAGACATTTCTAAGGACTATAAGCGTTTATATTAAGGTCTTGAGAAAAATAAGAAAAAATCCGACATAATTATCGATTTTCCCCTCTATAACATGATAATGCTCCTATCGTATAACTATAGTTTACTTAACCGCCTGGAAAATATTCCATGTATGATATAAAAGTAGCCAGGGATTATCGATTATCGATTGGTACTAGGCAGGTTCTATCGGCTTCATCCAATCGATTAATAAAATAAACACCAAAGGGTGAAGAAATCACAAATTTAAAAATTAGATAATTAGGTTTGATTTGTCCCTTTACTCGTAATTAATTGAAAACCATTGATATCTTATGATAAAATGGAAACTTATTCAGAATTAAAAATTGTATATTCTTAATTGCATATATATACATATATACATATATATATATATATATATATATATATATATATATATATATGTGTGTGTGTGTGTGTGTGTGTGTATTTTTTCTCTACAGAAGGGGCGCATATTTTGAAGAAACTTGTTGTGCATACACTATGTCAAAAGCATATTATATAAATTACACTATAAAATTATTTGCATATACTATTATAGATACGAGTTTTAGATACGATATAGATACAAATTATAGTTAGATGCAAATTTTCTACGAATATAATATATATAGCCTTACAGATTTGTATGCATATATGGTGGTGATACATAAAAAATAAAACTAGAATAAACAAAGCAAATGAAAATTGCGTAGTATAGAACTAAGATTCATTAAATATCTATAAAAAACATAGTGAAGAAAATAACAAAAAATATATTACAATCTTAAAAACTATTTAAAAGGACAGAGTTTGATAAAACACAAGTAAATAAATATGTGTGAGCAGATCAGAAAGAAGAACAAAAAGTACACAAATCTTGTATATACACGCACAAAAAAAAAAAAAACGTAATAAAACACTTGAAAATATCATCACTCTCCCTCCCCCCCAAAAAAGTAACGAATTATATATATACATATATATATAAGTTTAGAATTTGTGCGTTTAACCACAATTTAACAGAAAATCCATATTTAATAATATAAAAATATCAAAAATCAAACGCAAAGACTAGAATTTATAAATGAAGACCTCTCATTTGAGAATAAATAAATGCCTCATCATAAATTATAAAAGTTCTAAAACCAGGTATAAATCATTAACAACCTATAAATTTCGTAAAATAATTATAACAAACAATACAAATTTTATTATAAATTGTTAATTAAGATAAAGTATATTAAGTGATAATATTAGCTTGGAGTGATTGGATTTTAGATTGGGATATCGAAGGCTAACCTTATTCTGGACAGACTCGGCATTCGATGTACAGTCCGTGCCAAAAATATTAGCCGGCCTGTCAAGAGGTCATCTTCGATAGTAATATTTTAAAGATTCAAATTTAAATTTAAATATTAGTAGTAATTGCCTCTAGTATCTAATAAACTCTAGTTATTTTTACATAAACCGTAGCGGCTCGACTATAATGGGACTGGAGATAAAGACTTACTGGAAAGGCTGAGCTAATAGGAACGAGACAACTCGATTGTAGGCCTGCTTTAGATTCAGTAGACTCTGTGTTTCTACCCGCTTCAATTCCTAGTCAATTTCCGTCGGCGGAAATACCCTCTCAGGATTACCATGGCACTGGTAAAGGAAGGAGGGGGTTAGAAGGTTTTCCCATTTTCTTCTTAACTTGCCTAATATTTCTTTGTCCATGACGTTTGTACAATTTTCTTTTCTTGTTTCTAGCTTGAGGAAGAACGATTTTGTTTTTTTGTTTTTTTGTGGATAAGATGTTTTATCTAAAAAAACGGATGGAAAATAAAATACAATGCCACCCTAGTATGTAGGATAGATGGAGACAAATCTCTGCCACTTTTTTTTTTTTAATTGTGCTTAATTAGAACTAAATTTTCCTTTAATTTGATATTCAAGTTTTTTATTGGGATCTTACCGATAACTCCTGAAAATATTAGTCTTTTCTGAATATTAACCGCGGAGAAATTTAGAATTTAAGAATCAAAATAACTTGCAGAACTTAAGCCCAAAAAAAATTGGGCAAACCATCGCAGTGCAGTGTTTTAGCTTGTTGTACTCAATATGGGGCCAAATAGGGGGAAACAAAAAAGACAACTACTTAATGAAAACTTTTTAATTTCTTTATAACAATATAAATTTCAAAAATATTATAAAAATTAAATAAATGAAATCAAAAAATATTTCATAGTTCACTTTATATTTATTAGTAATATATTAAAACTTTATTATGTTTTTGACAATAAATTGACAACAATTCAATTCAAAATGACTTCAGATATATATTTGAATATGATTTAACATCAATTATAATACAAATACAATACGTTTTGATTGAATCAAGTTGATAAAACATTGCTTATTTGTGTATATATATATATATATATATATATATATATATATATATATATATATATATATATATATATATATATGCTTTTTATTACTTGATTAGATTAGATGAATTTTTTCAGGCTCAATATTTGATTCGTTTATTATTTTGCTGTCTATGTAATATTTTTTTTTTTTTTTCAATTTTTAATAATAATACAAAAATTGTGTAATAAATTATTAAAAATCGTATTTGAATATTTATATGAGAAACTAACGTAGTGGCAGTATGACATAGTGTAGACAACATTAGACCAACCCACACAGCTATATCTAGAAGAACACAGCTATCTAACGAGTGTGTTTTGTAACTTATCATTCCTTGTCGGCCCCTATTAATTCGTTGGGGTCGGTTTTTTGTGTTTATTCTTGTTTTTCTAACTTTCTTTTTTTTGTTTTTTGTGGATGAGTCTGTTTAAATTAATTCAAAACCACTCGACTACTAGATATAAAAAAAAAGAATGATATCTATTTCCTTCATTCATCTAAAAGTTCCTACTAAAATGAAAATTAATCTATTTTTTAATGCACAGACACACGTGTTTGTATCACTGAGTAAAATTTTTTTATGTTACCATAGTTTCACTGATATAAATTCCTTCATCTTAGTATTAATTTATATAATTGTCTATAAAATAGGTCCACATTCCACAGACCTTAGAGTATCATAGACAATTATATTAAATTATAATTTATATTATATTATATCAAGATTTTTAAAAAAATTACAGACATTTTAAAAATGTTATTAATGAAAAATATTTATATATTTTTAAAGAAAAAAACTTTAAAAATTGAAAACAAAATAAATATACTGTTATGAAAGGAGTTATGTGTGTATACATGTATCAAATACTTCAAAAAAATTAACACAAAAAATCTTTGAGATATACTTTATTTAAATTCCAGATAAAAATCAAATTATTTACTTTTTCTTTTTATTCAATTATTTAAAAGCAGGCAAACCTTGAATTTAATAAATAAATATATTTTTAAGTTATTAGCAATTAAATAACAATAAATTTGTATTTTAAATTCATGGTTACATTTTCACAATAAGCATTTTAAGACAATTAATCATCGTTGTTAAATGGTTATTTGCTTGGATGACATAATTTTCTTTTACGAAAAAATGCATTTCTAAATCTGGCATTTTATTCTGATTATGTTTATTTTAGACCGTTAAGATTTAATTGGAATACAGTTTTTTTTTTCTTTTTTATTACCAAAAATAGTAAATATTGCTTTAATAAAAGAACCCATCACTGAAATAAATTTAAAATATTTCTCAGGCTCATTATAGCTTCGATAAATCTATTCAGAAAGAATATTTCACTAAAAAGATTTAAGCTAATAGATTTTTCTTGTATTACATGTTTATACATAAAAATTATTCATCTATGGTAAATAAATAGTTGATTAAAATTAAACTAAAAATATTTGAAATTTTTAACTATTGTTTCGGAAAATCTTATGATACTATATAAAATATTTCAGCTTAAAGGTTATACATCTTATATTATATTACTTTTCTATTTTATTATTGTTCATATCGACGTCGGTTTTTTTGAAAAAGGCCCAAACGCGATTTAGCAAACGTTACAGAAAACACATGAAACGATTTATATTGAATTATATTATATTGAAATAACAATATATATATGTATATATATATATATATATATATATATATATATATATATATATATATATATGTATATATATATTTTTTTTTTAATTTCAAAAATTTTAAGAATGATTAAAAATTGATTATTTTAATTTTTCTGTCTCTTAATTATTACAAAAAAATTCTTCTCGTAAAACAATTATCCAATTTCGATATCTCTCCTTCCGATGTTATTGATTTCGCCTATAGCAAAAATTATTTATTTGGAATCACATCCCTTGATATGGAAATAAATACTTCTGGAAAAACTAGGTTCTTAACAATATTGCGTTTTCTTGTTTCGGGAATGAAACGATCCAATGCCTACTACTGGTTGATTTATTAAATATTATTTATTACAGCAAAAGATTTATTTTTGCTTCTTAAAAAAAAATAAGTTAATTATAAACTGTTACTTATATATTTAAAACATAAATTTGTAATTACTGAAAAAATATTCGGTATTTCGGAAACAGGACGAATCTATTTCTTGTGATTTTGCGAACATTTCTATTTTTATTACTAGTTTATGATTATTATTACTATTTTTAAGTAAACATTGATGCTGTTTTATTCATTTTAATTATTGAAGGAAAATCCTGCAAAAATTTTTTTTTTTTTTTTTTTTTTTATCTTCCTAATTTTTCTTATATTTTCCATTGGTTAATTTTAATTTATTTGGTTGCTTGATAAATTTATTATTTTACTCAAAAAACATAAATGGAAAAGTCCAAAAGAGAAGCCAAATATCGGTGGATGATTTTTTAAATTTTTATTTCTGTTATTTGTGGGACACTTGGTTTCTTTTTTGGGCTTTTCCATTTATGTCCTTACAATTTTTTTATTTCTCATTTTGAACTTTTGCTCTTGCATATGAATATTATTGAAAAGGTTATTTTAACTTCTCTTATCATGTGGCTACATATTTTTTTATATATACTCTTAGCTTAGAAGAACAAATTCTGATTGATTCAACTCTACTAACTTTATATGAACTTTTTGTTATTTTCGAGAAATTTTCTGGTGGTTCATTTTAAAGAAGGCATTCCTGAAACTTAAATTTAATTAACATTCATTATACTCTGTGCTTTCAATAACTTTTGTATCATTGGCTTACTCAAACATTTACTACAAACAATTACTGCTAATTTAGTGATATCCTAAAACTCCAGAGATTATAAAAATGTAGAGTATATTCATCGACTGAGGTAGGAGCCTATCCATCATCCTTATCTATCCCCCAGGACCGGTCCTGAGGGGCACATGTTCCTCCACACTGGAAGAGATCTCCTTTCTCCTCTTAATAGATCCCTTCTCTGTTTTTAGGTCAGCACACTTCAGCTGCTTCTAAATTGGAATTTTGGAGACGTGATAAATACATTTTTTTATTTTCGCATCATCTTTCTATTAATAATATTGTGAAGCCTGTAGGTGTAGTATTTTTTTCTGAAAATATATGACGTGGACACCCCATGACATATACTTGTACGATTAAACTATAAATCGGTGGCTCAAAAAGTGACCCTGAATTTGGTTTCTAGTTTCCGAAGATAACAGTATCTCAAAAACGACACTCGGCGTCGCGACATCCATCTATTGTTACCCAAGCTCTTGTTTCTGGAGGTCTCATTCCGTTATTATATGTCGCTTTATTTAAGTAGGTAAAAAGTTCCCAAGAGATTTCAAAGGGTTCCTTGATTAGAACATTAAAACTGTCCACTTCATTAGATAAAGCATTGGAAATTAACGGTTTCAACATTTTAAGCGGAAGAACCCGAAAAAAAAGAGTTTTTTACACTCAATTTTAACACGTTAAAACAAGTAATAAAATTGTTAAATTAGATTGGAAAAAAATCGCGTTCATAATCTTTATCACCGAACCATATGGTCTCTGTATTAAATGTCAATATATCTTTTGATGAAAGTCTAATATGACCTTCTAGTGAAGTACCACGTCCAGTTTGCCAATTTTAATCGAAATTTATTATGTTGTTTATATTAATATGTAAGTCTTAAATATCAAATTTGTGAAATTTTATATTATATTTTAATATAATTTTTTATGAAAAATCAGTAGTGACCTTCAAGTAAAGAACCACTTGCAGTAATCATGTAGTGACAAAAAAGGAGGTTAACAACTTGAGTTTACAGCAATCCTAAATACAAAATTTTAGCTTTCTACGGCTAATCGTTTTTGAGTTGTTCGAGATACGTACCAACGAACCAAGGTACATACAGACGTCACGACGAAACAAGTCAAAATGGATATTTCCGTTGAAATTTGAAAACCGAAAATTTTCGCTATTACAATACTTCCTTTACTGCGTAAAAAGAAATAAAAAGGGAAACAAGTAGTTTCTGAAATTATGTTTTCCAATTTTGAAAAGGAAATTGATTATACGAATTCAAAATGTTTATTAATTTAACAGTATAAACATTGGTTTCAATAACAATAATAATAAAAAAATATGCATTCATGCACGATTTACATTTAAAAAAAATATCTGATGTGGACAACACACGACTTCCTTTTTCGCCTATAAAACTATAAATCGGTGGTTCAAAAAGTGATCCTGAATTTGGTTACTAGCTTCCGAAGATTACATTATCTCAAAAACGACACTCGGCGTCCCGACATCCATCTATTGACACACACACAAATGGGGAGGAAAACCAGTATTTTACACTCAATTTTAACACTTAAAACAAGTAATAAAAATGTTTAATTGGATTGGAAACCAATTTATTACCGAAACATATGATTTATGTATTTAATTTAAATATAATTTTTGATGTAAGCTTTTTATGACCTTCAAGTAAACTACCCTTTTCGGCTCACCAATTTTAACCAAAATATAGTAAATACATTCATATCGATATAAAAGTTCTATTTACCAAATTTGAGATGTTTTACATTATATTTTAATATAATTTTTGTTGAAAGTGTAATATGACCTTCAAGTAAAGAACCCTTCCGGTTTTCCAATTTAGACGAAAATCAAGTATGTTATTTAAATCAATATATAAGTTATAAATACTAAATTTGAGAAGTTTTTCATAGTATTTTAATATAATTTTTTATGGAAATCAATTATGACCTTCAAGTAAAGTACTATTTCCGGTGATCAAGCAGTGACCAAAAAGGGAGGTTCACAACTAGATTTTACCAAATTCCTAAATACAAAATTTCAACTTTCTACGGCTAATCGTTTTTGAGTTATGCGAGATACGAACGTACATACAGACGCCACGACGAAACTAGTCAAAATGGATTCAGGGATGGTCAAAATGGATATTTCCGTCGAAATCTGAAAACCGAAAATGTTCGCGATTACAATACTTCCTTTACTTCGTACAAGGAAGTAAAAAGAAAAGAAAAATTCGTAACAGAACTATCGTTCCATAATCTCATCAACAATTTCTCTTTATGTGTATGGAGCCATATCTCGGGGATAGATATAAGTAGTGTTTTTATTTTAAATAACGCATTTTACTGATAGATCTACTATTGTGTCTATTGTTTTGGTCTGATATTAGAGGCCTGACTATTCTTTGGGATGATAGATGGTCCAAGTATTAAAATCTCTGACGTTAGAACCTGGATGTGGGAAATATACAAATAATAAATTAGCCAGGCTGTGCCAATTTCGTCAAAACTTATATCCGGAATGGAACTGAGTGATATCCGGTTTGATTATATCGATTTTGTAGCCTTTCCTGTTTTCGATTAGTAATTTCGTACAGGAAATTGTGCCCTGAGGCGTGCTTTGGAAGACTTTTCGTATTTCAGACAATCCAGTATACTCTCTCACTCCAGAAATGACAATTTCTGGATATTTCATGAATAAATAAATATAAATATAAAATAAATAATAATAATAAATAAATAATAATAATAATAAATAATAATAATAAAATAATAATATAATCATAATAATAATAAATAAATAAATATAAAATATAAATATAAATGAATTAATACGGATATTTCATGAATATTAGATATTTCATGAATAAAAAAGTAGCGGATTGGGCTTCTGAACTGAAATTAAACTTCTGAATTGGAACACTACAGTATGTTCGATGATACTTGATTGACGGTTTGTTTCTTCAATAAATATCAAGCCACAAAAACAGCCCACTTTAAAAGGGTAACTTTTTAACTATAACTTTTTTTTGTATATAGTTTAGTCGTATTTTTTCCCGAAAATAATGACTGTTGCACTGTATCGAAGATCTTCAGAGGGAGGTCCGTTTCATAACCCTTATAACACTGTTTTTGATGGTTTCGGAGATGTTATATATATATATATATATATATATATATATATATATATATATATATATATATATATATATATATATATATATATATATATATATATATATATAGACGACGACGAATACGCTAGATTTCAGGGAACTTGTAACCTTTCAAACTTCTTTACTTTCTTTATTTTTATATGAACGACGTTATTTGATCCAAATCTGGATTATTGTCATTATTTTTCTAATAAAATATTAATTTTATATGTCCGTTGTATCCATTCTCATTGCTTCTCCTTATGAAACTTCATATTTCTTATTAAATCTCATAAACTACTTAATAACTTTATAAATTAATCGCATCAAATTTATAGGGTATCATCTCTGTAATTTCTTTGAATAATAATAATTTTAATTTATAAAATATTGTAAAATTATAATACAATTGTTTATATAAAAATGCAATAAAGAAGGAAGGTATAGAGGACAGATAGCGGTAAGCTTTCACGCAGCGGGACTTGCCCACTGCACTTCTTATATGGCCCATTCCGCGTCTAGTGGAATTTTTATTATCTATTTTTTGTTTTTCTTTTTTTGTAACAATATAATGCGTATGAAATTATTTTTATTTTAATTTTGCTCCACGGCATATTTATTTAGTTTTTGCGCATATTAACTTAGAATAATAACACAACGAAAACGGGCTGTCCTTTTATATAATAGTATGATTAAAACTGTTCCACCACAAATATATATGTGTGAGTGTGTGTCTGTGTCTGTGTGTATTGTCTGATCAGGAGCTTCCACATTGATATTAATTCTCCTTCTGATCTTTAACAGATCTCTCCTTATAAAGAATATTAGAATTATTTGGTATAGGTGTGAGTTAAAGTCTCACAACATCATAAATTTGAAGGAAATAAACACCAGAATGTTTCGTAATTTTCTCCGTGATACTATATAAGGAATTAACCTAATATAATTTTTTGATAAACTTCTTAATCACTAACTGAACAAGTACTATTTGAACTTGGCCGTCTGATGCGTCAATCTTTTTTTTTTAAATTGTTTTGCCGAAAAACATATTCTACTCCCCTCCAAAAAACAAAAAAGAAAAGTAATAATTTATATCAAATGAAATTTTATGAGTTGAATTTGAATAAATATATAAAATAGTCTTTAAAAAAACTATTTTTTTAATCATATTAAACAGATTTGATTAATGAGTGCAAAATCTTTAAAACTGTGAAAAAAAAATTACGGTTATAATATTATTGTCAGATTCAAAAATAAATTAAGTATACGTTGAAGTTTCTTGGTGTAAATTACCATCTCTAATTGGTTTATATTTTTTATTGTTGATGTGAGTTATGCTATCAATGATCTGCATTATAAGATCCTATCTTTTTCAGACCTGATGATGTCTGATTTCGAGAGGCTTTAGAGTTTCGGAATTTTTCAATGATACCAAACCTGATTGCAGTATTTTTATATGTCATGTTGTATTTATACAATACCTGATACAATTTAATGGTGAAATTCTGTATTGTAACTTGTGCAAAGCAGAGAGACAGTTCTCCTGCCCTAGACTATTATAGCTCCCAGAGAAGATATCGTGGATAACTGTTCGTGACCCGAGCCGACGTTTCGACAGCAGCCTCACGAGCTGCTTCAGGGGTTCCTCCTGGCTCTGCTCTCTAGCTACCACTTAGCCAACTCTCTAGCTCCATTCTTTATTCCCCATTGTTCCGCGTTTAGCTATCTCCGCAGTGTCTCAACTTTGTGGTTTTCTCGAAAAGAAAGTAATATTTTAAACTATTTCGATTTCTCTCATTAAAAAATAATTAAAAAAAAATTGAAAAAATATATTTATCACGGATCTACTATGGGGTTAGTAGTACAGTAAACTGCTCTTTACTGGATTTTTTTTATTATTATTACTGAATTATAAACATGTCCATATATCCATCTTATTTACAATGGTAAAATTATAGTTGACCGTAAAAATAATTGTAAAAGTTGATTGGGAAAGGGTTACGGTCAGTGAAGAATACACTAATAAGAGCCTTATGTTATTCCATGCCGACGTTTCGGTCTAAGTTCTAGGCCATCATCAGGGCTAAGAAGCACAAAATAGCAATAGTAACAGTAATAAAATATAATAACAAATAGTAATATAAGAAGATACCTACTAATATAATGTTATAGGAGTATGAAAAAATTATGAAAAAATTATCACAATAATAATGTTAATCAATGATGTTGACAATGGAAATTAAAATAATATGAGAAGCAAGAAAGAAAGATAATGAATTATAAGTCATGTAAACCATGTTATTTAGTTGACATCCGCATGATGACATAGAAGGATCAATCTAATTGCTTATTTTTGAATTTTTTGTGTGTTTTTAGAACTGAAAATGAATGTTTAACATTCGAAACTAGTTTTCAATAAAACAAATTTATAGAAGTGTCAAATAATTTATCAATCCCATGTTATTTAGTTTTAAGATATCGTGTAATGTTATATTATGATGAAAATTGATGCATTTACTCATTTTTTCTAATGGCATGAAGTAAATTATACCAAAAGTCAAAGTTCCGGTGCGAGATGTTTTTATATAATTTAGAAATTAAAACGAGCATTTCAATGAAATTAAACATAAATCGTTGATTCAATTCAGTGTTAAAACAAATTCGGAATTGCTTTTCAGACATTTTCATACCGAATTACGTGAGGGTTGTATGTTTAATTTTCGTATGAAATAAAAAAAATATATTTATTGCGAAACGGTTTCGAAATGACCGAAGAGACACTGGCGAGAGACATCTAGCGTGAACATCGGCATTCCACGCTACGTTTTGGACCCACTGGAGTGGAAATCGCGATCTAGATCTGCGATAAAAACAACTTGGGTTCCCCGAAATGATGTTAATTCGGTCATTTTTAGGATATGTACCTGAGAGCTGAAACGTTGGATGAAGTGAATGAGCAATTGTTGAAACTAATTTACTAATTCATTACAAAATTATTTATGTCTTTCGTTAAAAAATAAATTATTTTTTTTCGTTAGGCCTAAAAGTCTATAAGAATAATAAAATATGTAAAATTATTATTGTTTTTTTTAGATTTTTCTACCACATTCGTGGTCATTTTTTAAATGTATTTAATAATTTTTAAGCGTTCTGAAAAAATATCAATATTGGCAATTCATAAAAATTAAATTCATTATCTACTATTACAAAAAAACTGTGTTGATTATGTACATAATACATATTGCAAATGTTACACGCAGTAAGCAAAATTAAAAAAAAAAATTGCCTTTTTTGGCAATTTCAGTTTTTGACAATTAATTCTTCAGAATTAATTAATTTCAGTATAAAAGAATATGAAATTAAAATTGCTCTTATTTATAGTAACTACTACGGACGTTCTACTAAATTTCAATATATATTTCAATTTTTTATCTTACTGTAATTAATTAGTTCTGAAGAATTAATTGTTATCAGGAGAATTAATTGACTAATTTTCGTAGAAATTAATTGGTTTTTACTTTCCCTTACCTATGTATGAAATATATAGTAAGGGAAAGTATTACGATCAAATTTGAGTTTTTAACAGAAATGCACATCTCCTGAGTACAAATAACCAGTCTCGCAAAAAGATCTGTAAGTGAGTTTGTCTCTGTGAGAACATCCTAGCTCGCAAATGAAAGTGAAATTTCGTTTTTAAGATAGGTATTATTAAAATCGGTACCTAAATATTCAGGTATATATAGCTTGGCAAACCAAAAGTATATAATGTACAGACATTTCGTATCGGAATTGTTTAAAAAACAAATTTGTTATGCTTTTTTGATAGAAGACGTGAAGAAGTGAATGCTGTATTTGAAGTAATGTTTATGTGAACTCTTTAAAATTAATTAAGGATTGATAAATTATTTGTCACTTCTATAACTTTGTTTTTATTTAAAACCAGTTTCAAATGTTATACATTCATCCTCAGTTCTAAAAACACACAAAACTTCAAAAATAAGCAATTTTAAATACAAGGTTTGGTATTTTTATACGTATCAAATTAAATGTAATATAAATTAGTATTATAAAACATTTATGAATTATGAATTTAATTAAGAAAAGAGATCAAATACATGTTGGTATTCTCCAAAGTTTAAATGGATTATATCAAACATAAAAGTTTGTACTGGTTTCTTCTCGCATTGAACTAACATTGAACGAAAGGTAGGTAAGATGTTTATAGGTAAACGGTTTAAGGGTCTGTATTTTTCCAGTAATGCCGGTGAGTAATTGTTTTTTCTGTTATAGATGGGAATAAATTTAAAATTGGACTATTGGAGATATTTATTTGGTTATTTAAGCAAAAATCTGGATTGGATTTGAAGGATTTTATTATTTCAAGTGCTTCATATATATTTAATTTGAGTCTGTTTTCAAACGTGATGTATTAGTTGAACTCCTGCGTCTTTGATGAATTTAGGGTTTTTTTTTTTTATTTAAATGAATTGCAAAGTTGGAATTCTCTGTCTTATTATTATATGCACGTATATGTTCCTTTAATCTCTGATTTAGTGATCTTCCAGTTTTTCCCGTGTATTTGGCTGCAAAATCATTACAGTTTAGTTTGTCTTCAGGAGAAAAATTATGTTTAAAAGGTTATTCTTATGGGATGGTAAGAGAAAGTTTTTTGATGAATGCACCGCATCAGATTTTTTTTTATTGCAAGGAAGGTTACTAATCACTATACGATAACGACATAACTATCTCATTTTATCTTGGTTATATGAGCCACTCTAGAACCAGGAAGGCTCAGGGCAACTTTCGTATCTTTACATTGTGCCGCTAAAAGTTATATTATGTTACTTGGATGAGTTTTTAATGTTCGCCAGGGATTAGGTAACCAAGTATTGTTACATTAACGTGATAACGGCTTCACTAGCACGCTCTGTCGCTCCTCTGATATAATTTCTCTTTAAGTTAAAATGTTTATTCATTAGTGTTTAGGTATGTTTATAATTTAAAAATATAATTATCACGCCCTTATATAATATTACAAGACAAGGACTTGAATTGAAATTTGGCCGTTGCTCCTTAAGTATTTGCTATTGCAAATCAAAATAAACCATAATAGGGACGTAAATATCGAACAAAAATATCGATATAAATATAATGTATGGATAATTTTCAAATATATTTAAATAGTAGTTCGATATATCAATATTTCGATATATCGGCCCTTAATATTTTTAATCTTTGAAAGGAGAAGGGAAAGAGGGTTTACGTTTAATTTTGGGTAGTACAAATCAACAAGTCTTAGATTTGTAATGGCAATAATTGAATATTTTTATCGTTGGTCACAATGTGGAACCTTGTAAGTACAAAACGTTTTGATTTAGGGTTTTTAATTTTATTTTTGTCTAAATTTTTCGCGCAAAAAGTCATTGTTAATTTTTTCTACTCGATAGTACATTACTTGCTTAGTGTTTAAAAAAAAAAAAAAAAAAAAAAACAAAAAAAAACAAAAAAAAAAAAAAAAAAAAAAAACCATTCCTCAATACGATGAAAATTTAATTTTGTAAACTTTTTTTGTATCTGCTGAAAAGTTGGGATGGGACAGCTACATACAATTTGTAAATAATAATAAAAAAAAACTTATTACTAACTAAGAAGTAGAAAAAAAAAAAAATCAAATTTCTTAAAAAAATTAATAAGCATGCGTTATCAAAAAGACTTATTACTAAGTAATACAGAAAAATGAATTAAATCACTCTATAAAAATATTTAAAAAAACTAAGAAGAAAATAAAAATTGAATTAATGATAACTGAAACCTATCAAACTTATAGACATTTTTTTTTCTCGAAAAAAATATCGGTTTTCGATATTCAAATTTTAATATCGATATTCGGATTAAAACTATCGGACAAAAATTTACATTCCTTTATATTTATATTCCTTTAATAACTTCGATATTTAGATATATCGATATTTTTCCAACAGTCCTAAACCATACTTAGGTTATATCGATGAAGCTATATAACTATGGGAGTAATAAATATAACAAATTCTTGTACGATTTTTCGAATTCAGTATACTTCTCCATTTTCTTCTGATTTAGTATTCTTTTTGTATTTATTTTTTTATTGATTATATATGTATAATATCAACATTATATTGTCCTAATTTACGTTTTCTTTTCAGTTACAGGTAAGAATCTGGCAAGTTCATTACAAATCATATGATTAAGGTAAGCATGTTTATTTCATGTGCACGTTTATATCATTACATGGATTCCTCAATTCCTGCAGTATGCATAATTATTATTATTGAATAATTGATATTAGGATAGAATCGAATAGCAAATGAACTGTATTGTAGGACCACGTCCTTTAAACAATTGAATAACACATATATTATTGATATGAATATATTATTGAATAACATAATTGAACAAATAAAACAGCAACAATATCTGGCCATAAGACTACAAAATAAAAATCAATCAAAGTTTACAATATTGTCAACAAATAAAAAAGTAAACAATATAAATTCTTATCTCGAAAAATAAAATAAATGTGAAAAAAAATTATCTTAGAATATTAGACGATATTATTATAATTATAGTTGAGAAGTTGGCGAGAAAGGAACGTTCGAATATTTTTGTTCTGTGGGAAGGGAGATAGAGGTCAGAAAGGCGTGATCTTGTTTCCTCTGCGTGGACCGAGGATTTGAATTGTAGGAGGCTGTAGATGTCGGAAGGGTGCTGGGAGTTGATGGCTTGGTACAGGAAATATCCAAGGGAATATTGTCTACGGTTGGAGGAGAAGAGCCACTTAAACTCGCTGTAAAGGTAGGACACATGAGCCCATCTCAACTGAAGACAAATCTCAAAAAGCAGTCCTTGAGCACATTCGAGAGGCCCCCGTATACCACACAGCCATTTTCAAAGTTGAGAAAGATAGGAGAGGATACAATTAGCTTAGGTTGCAGAAGATGTTGAGAATGATGGAATAACTTAAGGATACTTATTGACCGTCGGGAAATTTGGCTGATATGGGATTTCCAGGAAAAAACATTAATCATGAAATAATGCAAACGGTAAGAGCACAGTACTGCCCATACTGCCGGCTCTAAGGCCAAATAGGCGGTTGCGAAATAGATTTACTTATCTATTTATAATTTCATTATAATGCATCCTCATTAATTAAGTTGAACCCTTTTTGCTTTTTTGCTTTTATAATTTATTTATAATAATTGGTTATTTAGTGCTATACAGTTTATATTCAGTTGAAAATAATCGACTCTTAACTCGATATCTCAAAAGGCGGGTTAATGATAATTGATTTGGAAGCTGGAACCCGGTAATTGTCGCTGCCTCATCAGCAATTGTAATGTCATTGTCCACCCTTTAACGATTGCCGGCCATGAATCGAATTTATTATTTTAGTTCGATTTGTTTATTAATCGAGTTTCGCAATATTCAGCAAAGTTTATTTGTAATGCAAAGTCGGATCTTTATAACAAGAGCTCTTACTTATAAATTTTTATTCTTTACTTAGTAATGGATATTTAACATTGCTAATTATCATATTCTGTTTTCCGGATTACAGGTTTGAATTAAAAAGGCAAAAACATGCTAAATGCTTTACTATCTACATCTTCTGAATAAGAATTAATATGTTTAGAATTCATGAATTGTAACGAAAAAAAACATTTTCCGAAGGCTTTATGATCAATAAGGAACTAGTCAAAACTTCACAACTGAAAAGCTTTCTACTCTTTAATCTAAAAAAAAAAAATCCTGTGTCATTACTATTATAAAGGTCTAGAATCCACTACAGCTAAAGTGGTTTGGCCACGTGTGCCGCATTGAGGATGAAAGAGAACCAAAGAAAGTTCTAGAACCTCGACCCTCTGGCAAAAGACCGCGAGGACGTCCTAGAATTTCCCACCAGGAGAATATCCAGGATGGAAAACAGGCAAAATCCTCCAGCAGGTGAAGCAACTAAGTAGGGAACGGGAGGCATGACTGCAATATATCGTGGCTCTTCGACGCTAGGAACGGCACAAGAGGAAGGCAAAGAAGAAGAAGTACAGAGGAGTATTTGAGTCTCAAAACCGGACAAAAGTCCGAATCAAGAAGTTTTTTTAACAACTCCATCAAACATTTCTTCAAGCTTTTATAACTGGCTCATCAAACTGTAATCGGATATATTTTCCCCACTCTTGCCATTTCTAATTAAGTCGGACATTGCAGACAGAAGATAGCAGCCAGAACTCAGACATTGCAGACATAAGATAGCAGTCAGAACTCAGACATTGCAGACTGAAGATAGCAGTCAGAACTCAGACATTGCAGAATTCCAAGTCTCATATTTGTCAGTGGTTTCATCCGTGGTAGTTGTTTACCACGCTAAATAGTGTGGTTATTTATATACTTTTTTTTTAAAATGAACATTATATTGATTTACTTTTTACATTGCTCGTTTACGAACCACGTACATGATGAATTATTAGATAACTCTTTTTGTTTACTTAATATTATCGGATAAAGATATATTTGTTTATGTGTCGGGCTTTGTTTGGTTAAATATTGAATAAAACATAAAATTTAGGCCAAAATAAAAAATTACTCATCAATTTTTGACCAGACCTACCAATTATAATAAATATTTTAATTTTCCCAACTCATTTGGATTTAAAATTTTCACATAACCTGTTGCGAATGTTGAAATTTCACTGCAATAATTTTCTGTTCTACATAAAAAAAAAAGAAGAAAATTCTATTGGTCAAATCCTACTTCCCTAAAGTTAAATGTATTGGTATGTCCTTTATAGTTTAATAATTCTTTGAGTAAAATATTTTACCAAAATTTTAGTTTTGAAGTAGAGTCTCAAATTTCAAATTTCCCAACGTTTTGGATTATCAAATTATTGTGAGGGAGGGGATGACACCCGCTATCCCCTTCCTCCCATAAAGACGTCCATGGTTGAACCCCTGAAATCCCTGTCCGCATCACAGAATCTCGCGCTCCTCTTCTCTGTTATTAAAAAAATAAAAAAAATTATTAAAAAAATATTCCTAGTAAATTTCTGCACAAAAATAGTCCCGCTTGTCAAGTGAGATGGACAGTTTTAGAGATATAAGCATTGGAAAAAGATTACCAATTAAATTAAATTAAAGAGCGCAAATGAGTTAAGCCTAATTTTTAACTTCAAATTTTCTTTTCACACTTCTTCTGCCCTGATGATATCTGAATTGGCGTAATATCGGAAGTTAGTTTTCCGTTATTTTAGGGACTCTAGGTTCCGTATGTGTAACTTTCCATTTATATCCTACATATATATATATATATATATATATATATATATATATATATATATATATATATATATATATATTGTCTTCTTAATGGTTCCTGAACAAAATCAAGTTGTGTTCATGAATTCTAGGCGTTTTAATAATTACGATGTACTTATCGTTTCGCTGCTTCAGCATAGACGCCTTCAAATTAGTGGAATTAGTCTTTTTCATCACAATGTACAACATGTCTACGAATCCTTGTACGTTTATATTTTTAAATAAATAAAAATTTATAGACCAAAAAAAAGGATTATTAATGCTTTCATGTAAGAAATCTTTAATACTCATTAAAGTACTTTTTAAATCAAACCATTTTCTTGTTTTTCGATTTTCGGAATAAAGTCTTTTTGCCAATCAGCTGATGTTGAAGGTATTTATTTATAAGACTGAGGATTGGTCCGCTCACTGGTCCGCTATCTCACGAAGGATCTCAATAAAATAACAAAAAGGTGCAATTCTATTTCGCACTCCATGGCCAATCCTGTTAAGGCATGTCCTGCAAACATTCAAGGACCGTTTTTTAAATCTAAAATCCTGTTGCTGATATTTAATCGATACAGCTTATGTCATTCTGTTAAATCATATTTACATATCTTTTTTTCATCTATCTTTCTCTCTTTTCCAGTTAACCATTTATACTGTTTTAACATTATAAAGTTTTAGATACAATAAAAAATTTAAAACTTTACAAATTCGCATAAGACATATACGTACAAATGATATAAAATTATAATTTAACAACAAAATAAAATTTTCTGATTGATACAATAACTTCAATATGAATGAATGATTGATAACGTGTTTATTAACATAAAATATACATATATATCTTACAACATGTAGACAATGGAAAAATACATCTTTCGAGAGGTCTGTGTGTTATTCTTTTAATTCTCGCTTTTATTTTTATTTTTATTTTATTTTATTTTTATTTATTTTTATTTTATTTCACATATATGTAATATATATCGTTGCCATGGCAAACATACGAATGTGAAAATCACTACTTTTCAGGAGGCCAAAAAAACCGTTGCATTATTCTGTTTTTGAGCAGTATAAATATATATATATATATATATATATATATATATATATATATTCTCTTATCTCATAGTTTTCTTTACTTTAACACGTAAGCTTCAAACTTTCAGACGTTTTTCGTAAAAATACTACTGCCATTTCAAAACATTCTATTGCAGTAACAGATTCGTAGATTAACTACACACTATATCAGCCGAAATGCTATCGAAAATAACAAAAAAAATCGATTTTTTTACAATCGTGACTTTAACATACGACCATATGAGCAAAAAACCAATTTGTTTTAATTTTTATCCTAAAGCCTAATTAAAAGAATATGTATATCAATAACTTATAAAACGTAATATGTTAGCAAATTTAAAATCAGCAGTCCGATTATACAGTCACTGTATTAAAATATAAAATAAAAATTCAACTATATTATATGCTGTGACAAACATTAGATAATATAGCAATACCAAATAATATAGGCACAACAATTAAATTTCCTTACAGAAAACTCGGTGAAATTGTTTGTTTTTTAATTACTGCACCTTTAATATTTCTATTATTTTCGGAATGCTTTATTATATAATTGTATAGTATAAAACTAATCTTTCACAAACTAATTAATTGAGCTGTTTGCAATGTGGCTTGCTGTGTATAATTACTAAACTAAATAATTCTTTTGGAAAACAGATCCGCCACTCATAATATTTTTCTTTCATCTCGCTGTTCATATGATACTTCACAATTCAATAAATTAAATTAAGGTTACGCATAATTTTTTTTTGAGTTTGCATTGATAAATAATACAATTTGCCATAATCAAGGGCAATAGGTAATAGTGTTGCAAGAATCGATTCATACCATATATACAAGTGAAAAAAAATAATAATAAATTTTAAAAAAAATTAAAATAATAATAAAAAATAAATTATTTTATTTATTTATTTTTATTATTATTTTATTTTTTTATAAAATAAAATGACATAAAAAGAAATAACAATAAATAAAAAAATACGTGCATCACAAATGGAATAAATAGAAAGACATTTAAATAATAGGAAAATAAGTAAACAACCAAGATAAATATATATATATATATATATATATATATATATATATATATATATATATATAAAATAAAATAGTCAAGCATAAGTGATAAAAATATTTCTTTGATTTTCTGACCTGCTGTTCTTTAAATGGTTTAGGATTGTAAAATGATATGTGGTGGTTGTAGAATAAAAATAAACATAAGGGAAGCAGCTCACGAGTTAATGTTACTGGTACTGGTAAAGGTGGGGGGACAAAGTCCGGCAAGTGGATCTAGTGGTTCTTTTTAGAGTTAATGGTTCATGGTTCTTTTTAATAATAATTTATAATTATTTTTGTTACTTATGCTTGAATATTTTATTTTAGATTTACTTATATTTATAAGTACTACATATGTATAATTTTATTTTACTAATACATATATTTTGTTTTAGATTATTTTGTTATATTTACATATATAAGTAATTCTAAAATAAAATAATCAAGTAATCAAGCATAAATAACAAAAATAATTTTAAATATCTAACCATTAACTCTAAAAAGAACCACTACATCCACTTGCCATCAGATATTATCAGATTTACTTATATTTATAAGTACTACATATGTATAATTTTATTTTACTAATGCATATATTTTGTTTTAGATTATTTTGTTATATTTACATATATATATATATATATATATATATATATATATATATATATATATATATATATATATATATATATATATATATATATAAGTAATTCTAAAATAAAATAATCAAGTAATCAAGCATAAATAACAAAAATAATTTTAAATATCTAACCATTAACTCTAAAAAGAACCACTACATCCACTTGCCATCAGATATTATCAGATTTACTTATATTTATAAGTACTACATATGTATAATTTTATTTTACTAATACATATATTTTGTTTTAGATTATTTTGTTATATTTATATATATATATATATATATATATATATATATATATATATATATATATATATATATATATATAAGTAATTCTAAAATAAAATAATCAAGTAATCAAGCATAAATAACAAAAATAATTTTAAATATCTAACCATTAACTCTAAAAAGAACCACTAGATCCACTTGCCGGACTTTGTCCCCCCACCTTTACCAGTACCAGTACCATTAACTCGTGAGTGCATCCCTTATGTTTATTTTTATTCTACAACCACCTCATATCATTTTACAATCCTAATCCATTTAATGAACAAGAGATCAGAGAATCATATGCTGTTCCCGGAACTATGCCTTGACATTTCATTCGATTCTCAGGCCGCTTTGAGAGAAACACGTTCCGAATTCTGATTCCCACGAACGGGAGTCCACTTACCGTCAGTACCGGAACTGCCTGCTACAATCGCTGAACGATTTCCTCAACCTTCCGCTATCGAAGAAGATCGCTCCAGAAGCCGCGAGCTGGACAATATGCACGACTTACATAAGATCCGTTCCCAGGACTTTCACTGACGAACGCGCGTGTGTCCCAGGACGCAGCTTTGCGATTCTCCACTTTCCTCGCCACGAATGGAAGCTTTTCCAAGGCCTGCAGGAAATCTTCACACCTCCTGAATAGCTTTCCAACTCTTTCCCAACGGCGTTCTTGACACCGAAATGACTTGGGCGTTCTCGAAGCGCAGACTTCCTCCAATTACTAATAGCAGTTTTGATGTTGGTAGTTTAGTAATGTCGAATATTACCACCTTCTTTTCATGACCACTTCCTCAGTCTTCTGCAATATGGCTGACCTTCTTTTGTTGCGTTTCGTCAACGCTTCAGTGATTTACTATTCGTGCTTCTATTAATATCGCTTATTATCACACAGCACAATACTGGATTACAAACATTGCCAAATTGTGAAACAACGCATATTTAATATTATTGTATAATAGTAAAATTAGTTGGCGTACGCATGATGGTATAGAAGAATCAATCTAATTAGGGATTGATAAATTATTTGCCACTTCTATAATTTTATTTCTTATTGAAAACTAGTTTCTAATATTATATATTCATCTTCAGTTCTAAAAACAAACACAAATTCAAAAATAAATATACATATTTAATATGTATAATAATACCAAACTTTATTTTGAATTGCTTATTTTTGAATTTTTATGTGTTTTTAGAACTGAAGATGAATGTATAACATTCGAAACTAGTTTTCAATAAAAAACAAAATTATAGAAGTGGCAAATAATTTATAAATCCCTAATTAGATTGATCCTTCTATACCATCATGCGGATGTCAGCTGAATTTAAAATACAGTTTCTTATTATAACACATATAAAACTGTATGTCGTCAAAATACTAAATGTATTATGTAGTAATAATTATATTTATAAGTATATGTATTTTGACGACAGGTAATTTAATATGTATAATAATACCAAACTGTATTTTAAATTGCCGATTCTTTAATTTTTGTGTATTTTTAGAACCGAAGATGAATGCATAACATTTGAAACTAGTTTTCAATAAAAACAAATTTATAGAAGTGGCAAATAATTTATCAATCCTCAATAATGAAATTATTAATATAGCCAATAATGATATTTTTTTAAATATTATTTGAGAGAAAATAATCAAAAAAACAAAAATATTATTTAATAATTGAACCTATAATGGAAGATCTATTTTATATACTCGAAGTTGCACTTGTCCCAAAATCATTCCTGCTTGAATAATGAAAGAGTCTTCCAGATATTCTGTACGAATTTTCCCTTTACAAAAGTGCTTACTAATTATTATTCAATTAAATTATCAATCTCATCAAAATGAACGTGGTTGAAACGTATGCTTTAATGTAATATTAAAACATAATCGTCTAAAGAACATTTTTCAAAAAGAGGAAAAATCCAGCTTTTTTTACAGTCCTGTAAAGTCTTGTAAAATTTAGGATGCACTTGCCCCATCATTACCCTATATAAATATTGTAATAAGTTATTTATAGAAGATTCCAAAAAACTAAAGCCTTTTACATAAACTTTTTTGTATAATTTGAATAAATAAAGTCTAAAGCCTTAACGCAATAATCTACTCATTCCATATGATCCATAACATTAATAACTAATGCAGATTGTAACCACAATAGATAGCACATCTCACGTCATAAGGTTGAACAGCTGATAAGCTTTTATTCTCCCCGATAAAGATTTGTCTTTTTTTTTCTTGTTAACTGTAAATTTAATGCTTCTGCTTTGAAATCGTCTACCATAATAAATAACATATCTTTCTTTCTTATATCAGTTTTACTCTTAATATTTATAAATAGTGCACTTATAAAATAATACATATAATTTTTTACTAGCCCTATATTTAAATAATTAAATATAAAAGAAAATATTTGATAGACAGAGAAGATAGAGAGAAGGAATAAATTTACATTTTATGCTTACTACTACTGGATAAATTTACCATGACAAAAAAAGCGCTTGCGCGGAATGACAAGAAATCGATGGGATGATAATAAAATATTCAATCCAGGAATGTAAGTATCTAAAATGCACAAGGTAATCGGGGTCGAACCTTCGGTCAAGTAGCTCTGCTTTCACCGTGTCAGAAAGAATAAATAATAAATTCTAAGGATCATTTAACGAAACTTTGCCAAAGGTAGTGTTCATATTTTATTATTATATATACATCAAATATATTAGTTAGGGATTGATAAATTATTTGCCACTTCTATAATTTTTGTTTTTATTGAAAACTAGTTTCGAATGTTATACATTCATCTTCAGTTCTAAAAACACGGAAAAAATTCAAAAATAAGCAATTCACAGTTTGGTATTATTATGCATATTAAATTAAATATATAATAAAACATTTATGAATTATGAATTTAATTAAGACAAGAAATCAAATACAAGTTGAATGTATAACATTCGAAACCAGTTTTCAATAAAAACAAAATTATAGAAGTGGCAAATAATTTATCAATCCCTGATTAGATTGATCCTTCTATACCATCGTGCGGATCTCAATTCAAATATATTAGAACGGGTTGCTATTTATTTATTTTCAATGTCTTGTGCCAAGATATTATCAGTTTTAGATTTTTGTTTTCTACTATGTAGGTAATCTTGCTTATGTGTTTATTTAAAAATAAATATTTTGATGATGAAGACTATATTAGGTTTTGCCCTCATTGATTTCATCGCCCGATAGCACTCACGGATGAAGCGGCTTCGAATATTTGACAACGAGACGACCTATCGAATTACCGCTAAATCGACACAAGCCTCTTGAAGAAAAATTAAACTATATATAATTAGGAGTTTGGGTAATAATAAGAAAATATGAAAAATAAAAGATTAATCCAAGAATAAGAAAAAAAGGAAATATTCGAAACAAATAAAACCTCCATCTTTGATATCTGAGATCAGAACATTCCAACTCTAGCAATCTTATCATGTGATATGCGATACCTCGATTCTCTTTCTCCCATCTAGGCACATAAAGTATCTTTGTCGAATATTAGGATGTGCCTGGTAGATTACTAGACTTGTAGGAGCTGTTATCTAAAATATGAATATTATTAAGGAATTTATATGATATATAACGGTTATTGTCATTTGAAAACATTGAAGAATTATAATTTATGATGTATAATTTTAGTCGTATCATCAAAATCTCTTTTCGTAGTCAGGACCAAATGCTTTGTTCGTCGTTCTTCATATTCGTTATGAATATTCCTGTAAGCCACTTGATCCTTTTTTTTATTATTATTATGAGCATCGACACGGATAGTGAAGGGAAAACAAAATCAGACAATTTCAATAATTTTGAGAGAATTAAATTATTATTTTAATGAAAAAAAAAATGATAAATTTTATAATTACTTACTTGTACGAAGTAAAGGAAGTATTGTAATTGCGAAAATTTTCGGTTTTCAGATTTCAACAGAAATATCCATTTTGACCATCCCTGAATCCATTTTGACTAGTTTCGTCATGGCGTCTGTACGTACATTCGTTCGTATTTCGCATAACATAAAAACGGTATGCCGTAGAACGTTGAAATTTTGTATTTAGGATTGTTGTAAAATCTAGTTTTGAATCTCCTTTTTTGGTCACTGCTTAATTACCGGAAGTGGTACTTTACTTGAAGGTCATAATTGATTTTCATCAAACATTATATTAAAATACTATGCAACACTTCTCAAATTTGGTATTTATAACTTATATATTGATTTAAATAACATACTAGATTTTGGTCTAAATGTGAAAACCGGAAGCGGTACTTTACTTGAAGGTCATATTAGACTTTCATCAAAAATTATATTAAAATAAAGTAAAACATCTCAAATTTGGTAAATAGGACTTTTATATTGATGTGAATGTATTTACTATGTATTTTTGTATTTGTACTATGTTTAATGTATTTTTGGTTTACATGGTGAGCCGAAAAGGGTACTTTACTTGAAGGTCATAATAAGTTTGCATCAAAAATTATATTTAAATTAAATACATAAATCATGTTTCAGTAATAAAGGTTACAAACGCAATTTGGTTTCCAATCCAATTAAACATTTTTATTACTTGTTTTAAGTGTTAAAATTTAGTGTAAAATACTGGTATGTATATGCGTGTGTCAGTAGATGGATGTCGCGACGCCGAGTGTCGTTTTTGAGATATTGCAATCTTCGGAAACTAGTAACCAAATTGAGGATCACTTTTTGAGCCACTGATTTATAGTTTAATAGGCGTACAAGGAAGTCATGAGTTGTCCACATCAGATATTTAGTTCTGTGATTATTTTTTAATTTTGTTTGATATCTCTAGCTCAAATCTTGTAGAATCCTGGCGATTTTTTGACATTGAGAATTGCAATTGTATTTCTCATCTCATCGATATTACAAGAGTACAATGTGAGCTGAGACGAAATACTTTTATGAAAAGTCTCATTGGTATTCAGCAGATTTGCTGAATTGATTTGATCAACAGTGAAGTATTTGCGATCGCGAGATAATATTATTATTAGGGATTGATAAATTATTTGCCACTTCTATAATTTTGTTTTTATTGAAAACTAGTTTCGAATGTTATACATCCATCTTCAGTTCTAAAAACACGAAAATTCAAAAATAAGCAATTCAAAATACAGTTTGGTATTATTATACATATTAAATTAAATGTAATATAAATACATTTATTTTGCATATTTATATTTATATTTAATAGTTACCTATACCAAACTGTCTTTTGAATTGCTTATTTTTGAATTTTTGTGTGTTTTTAGAACTGAAGATGAATAACATTCGCCACTAGTTTTCAATAAAAACAAAATTATAGAAGTGGCAAATAGTTTATCAATCTCTAATGATCCTTTTATACCATCATGCGGATCCCAACTGAATATTATTATTGACGGTGCATAACTGAATCATTGAACATTAAGAAATAGTTTTGTAATTATTAGAAATTAATCGCTCATCGATTTCTACTTTCCGTTTTGTTCTGCCGCTCCTGGAGATGGAACGACTCCAGTGAGATGCCAGTGGATTAGAAATGGAAGGCTCTAATGTCTATATAATTGGCGGCTACCTTCCCTCTCCGCTTCTTCCCGAAGGATAATCTTGATGGACATTAGTACCTCCTCGAGATCCCGGCCTTTCTCCTATCCTTCTCCAGTGAAAGGAGTTCTCTGTCCTAGGAGTCCTATAAACTCCTTCCGAATTTCAGCGGGTTCTATTGTTCTGTCAGCTTCTATTGTATTCTAGTCGTTTCCTTTTCAGGAAAATATAAAAATGGACGCCCTAGCTCTGCCAACTTTTCTTAGATTCATTTTATTTTTAGTTTTGGACATTGATAATAATAAAAAGAAATCTTGTTATGTTCTTTTTCCCTCAACTAGTTGCAAAATTCATTGATGATACACATACCATTTATTCCTATACATTGAAACAAATAAAAATTAACGAATATTTTAATTTTGTGAAAAAATTCATTCATTAAATATTCATTATTCATTTACTGAAACATCTTCGATAAAATGATAAATAACCCAAACAAAATTTTATATAGTTTAATTATTCTAATTTTTTTATAAATTATAATTAGGATGGGAAAATCTTACCATATCCTTTACGTAAATAAATAGAAAAAAATCCCTGAAGATTATTATACTGTGGTTTATTACTTCCAAATAGTTATATATATATGTATAAAAAAATATATATGGATTATTTATTTTTTTCCTACCGAAGTGCACATCCAATATTTCCTCTGTACCATTTCACCCTCTGATTACATGCCCTAACCATCTCAGCCGATTTGCATTGATAGAGTTTCTTCTTAACAATCCCAGTTGGGCACTCTCACGGCGATCATCTTGGGACAAGTTTCAAATTTCTTTTTCTTTGGTACCTTCGCTTAATTTTTTTAACTTGAACAGAATAGATATTTTTGAAATATTACTAAGTGGAAATAATAAACCATTGTGTAATAAATCGTAGCGTTTTTTTAAAGAGGCTTTGAGATAATGATTCCAAAACACATTTTCCTCTATCTTCATATATCAATGAGGTACGTGTGTATAGATCCTCTAATCGGCCGCCATTTTTAAATATAATGGCGAATGGTAATATCGAGTTCCGATGATCGTCTTGGACTTGTAAATTTCGTGCCAATACTAAAAAAATTAGCTCCTTAATATTTCTTTTTCTTGGTCGATTACTAAGGCTAAAATTTGAAATAAATATATAAAATAAATTTTAAATAATCGTAGACTCTAAATTAATATAAACTACTTTTCAATGGTTAAACGAAAACAAAAATTAACTAATTATTTTCTAACTTTTTTCTAGAAAGTTTTCATGAAGCTTTTCATAAAATCATTGTCGAATATTACTTCCAATCCAAACACATTTATTAAATAAATCAAATTATTGAATATTCGTGACGTTTCGAGGGAATTGTGGAATTGGCCCGAAACGTCACAAATCTTCAATAATTTGTTTTATTGAGTAAAACGTTTTGAATTTGAAGTAATATTCAATAATGATTTTTACATTTTTTTTTAATTAACTAAATAATCTTTTGAAAAAATAAATAATCTCTTGTAGTTGCCTATGAACTTGGGGGGGCCCTTGACCATTTGTACTCCGTTCAGTTCCGCACACACGTCATCGGACCATGGAACCATATCAACGGTTAGAATAATTAAATGAAATATTATAATTCTTCCAATCTTCATATCTTGACTAACTTAACTGCTCAATTAAATGACTAATTGTACTCACGAATTCCTGTTGTTGATGACTGACTTCAGTCATCAAAAATACTATTGTATTAATAAAAAAATAAATAAATAAATAAAACTGAAATTCGGATAAAAGTCGCCATTACAACTTTTCTTGACCTAATTTAAACAGCTGATTTCTTGATTCTTTTAGCAAAGGCAACCCATAAACAAACATAATTAATGTGGATATTTAAATTTTTTTAAATTTAATATAAACTGAATTATTAGATATGAAAAAAATCTAAATAAAAAAATAGATTAAACTAACTAAAAAGCTATTTATTGTTAATACATAATGGTCTCTCCAAATGATTATTAGATTTTATTCATTTAAGACAATGGATCGATTGGAATTACATTATTTGCATATCCTCAATCCAGTTTAAAAATATCTCTTTGGGTGTGTGTGGATACTTATCTAATCATCACCACCATTCTTCTGTAATCCAAAGTTTGAGCAAGACCCAGAGGTCGCAGTGCTCTGTGTGGGCGTTTGGTTAGTGGCTTAGCACGAAGGGCTGATGTAACCCGTCCCTGATTTAGGAGGTTGTGAAAATCTAGAAAGCAGTGTTGATTTATCGATATTTGCCTTATTCCGAAATTCTGAAGTTTCGCATAAATTAAAGGAGTCTTAGTTTCTATCTTGATTTTATTTTTTATTACCTAAGTACATTCGACTCATTATAATTTGACGCTCGATAATTTTAATCTCTACGTAAAATATTCAATAAATTGTAGAAAATCAATGTATTTTGGTCCCTTCTGTTTGCCACATGGCTTGCCACCACTTTATAATTTGAAGTCCTCCACTTCTGCAATTGTCTTTTTTTTACATACACTGAATGATATAATTAATCTACAGTCTGCTTTCATAATTGTTAAATTCCTTCCATGTTTTATCAATCTATGAAATTACAATGAGCTGTGGAGAGTGAAATTTTGAAAAAATATGTTGCAAAACAGTTTTCTATTTTACCAGGTGATTTCTGAAAATAATGAAAGTGCCAAAAAACGAACATTTAACTGTAATATTTTCATTTCGTTTTTCATATTTGTACCATATTTATTTATCATTTTGTACATTTTAAAATAAATATCATGCTTTATACATACTGCGTACTTTTAATCAATTTCTTTTTTATTTGAATTTTTTTCCTCCTTCCTCTTGATTATTTAAACTCCTTATTTTGAATTTTCTGTTATTTGAACTTTTTTCTAGTCCCTCGAGTTTCAAATTATCAAGAGTCGAATGTACTTTACACGCTCTGGTTTAAAAAAATTAAAAGACTAAAACAGACAAAAAATACATGTATTCATTAGGATATACAAATATGCGATATAGTAAAACAGACCCATTTGCAAAAACTGAAACATTTCCACTAAATGTTTTCTAACTCTAAATCGGCAGTTTATGGAAAAACAACTTTAATGTTTTCGAGGTATCGTTGTAAAGGGAGATGAAGATATGAAAGCTTCATTTTTAACGAATTATATTTGATGATGTATATCAAAATATTCAGTTATTCAAAAAACTCTTTTGTAGTTACAATATTTTTTTTTTTTTAATTTTTTTTTGAATTGGTACATTTCTATGAAACTTGCTCTCTGTCGATCAGGTTTAAAAATAAAGATATGACGCTATAGACTTATTAAGTGCTTCATATATACACTTCTTAGGTTACTTGAAAAAAATATGTGAGGACTATATACTTACGATATATTAACAAACTGCGCGGAGCTCCCTTCTGACTAATTCAAGGAATGATATCCAATGACGTATCTATCAATACGAGAAGGAGATTAAAAAGGTGCTGGATGTGAGACCTTGTCCTAAAATAACAATCAAATCCGAGAAGATTTGTCAGTATTTTATTTTTATTTTTTAAGTTCTATCAGATCGCACATTTCAAAATCTGATACTTACATTTTTAATTAATTTTTTTAATTGAACCTTTGTTAATATGAGTGGCTGCCTATTATAGCAAAAACAAAATCACACGGAATGCTTTAGATGCAACCTATTGATAATCTGGAGAAACCTTAAAATATTTCTATATATACGATATGTTTGAAATAAAATATTTTTAGAGTTGTTCTTCTTTTTTTATTTATGTACAATATATCATGATAATATCTCTTACAATTTATCCTGCTTAGTCTTGATCTTCAGCTTTTATTATTTAATTACTGATAATACCAAAAGGGTTTATCATCCTGGATATACGAGATACGAGATCCTGGTGAATGTCCATTAGTAATGACCCGGTCAAAAAGTAGGTAATGCCTCCTTTCCAAAGGTCAACTTACCATTCTCTGCAATCTTCACTACTCTGTCCTTTCTGTTTATCTCCAGAAGATGGGGGTTTTCTAGGGTATTGATTTATATATTGGAAGTCATTTGAATCATAAGCATTTTTGAAATAATTATAAAACTGTTGAACACCGTTGTGTTCTATTTTTGTCTCTAATATTTACAGTACGGAAAATATTTATGGATCGGAATATGTGTAGATTCTTATCATTTTTTGGGCACTGTCTTATTTTCTCAGATCTTTTTAACCACAAGACAGTGCCGCATTCAAGAAGGGAGGACGAAGGGACGACAGCTCAGAGCCCCGCACCATAGAAAAATTAAATAAATTACTATATATTACAGCCGCATTTATAGTATTAGGGGGCCCCAGGACTTACTCATCGAGGGTATTTCATACCTTCCAAACCCTTCAGAAATCCTCTATACTAACTAAGGGGGGGGGGTCCGCCACATTGTATCACCCAGGATCTCGTAAGATCTAGATTCTGGACAGTTTAGACTGCATGTATTTCAAGAATTTTATTTAATTTATGTTTGAGGTACGTGTTTTAATGATTGATAAAGATTTATATATGACTATTAATTGATTATAGTATTTTAAACTGTATTTTAACAGATTGCCTTGAGAATGGTCTGACGGCCGAAAACGTTGGCATAGTGAAGAAAAATAAATTGTTGGAGCAATGTCTATATTTAATTTAATATTATTATGTTAAACTTGTCCACGATGACAACTGGAGCTCCTAAATACTTTTTTATTTATTTTTAAAACGTTCCGATCATTTTTAGCATTGAATCGAAGTTTTGACATGTCACGCTTATGTATTTAAAAATAAAAGAAACAAAACTAAACAAAATTAAAGTTGAAATTGTATTTTATAAACAATTGTAATAAGTGTATTATAATATAGTGTAATGTAATAATATTTATCTTAATCCGAAATAGTTAGTAATTAAAAAAAAAAAAAAAAAATCACGATACAGTTACTGCATAATTTTTATTTTTAAAATTAAAGGATAACTATTATAACTGTTAAACTAAAATTGTTCCTTGTAAAAAAAATAATTCTAGTTTAATTTCTTAAAACTAAACAAATAAGTTTTGTGGTTAAATAATTCTTGAAATATATCAATGAATTTATAACTCTTGATAAGAAATTTGCTTTGGTGACCCAATGATTGTCGCTCAAAAATAGTGATGATTTCAATTATATTTGACATTAAAATACAATATAATCCTGTATTAATAGAATACGAATCATCAATGCGAATGTAAAAATATATAAAATTATTTTTTAAAAAAAATTATCGTAGCCTAATCATGCCGTATGCTTGAATTAATAAATACATTTTTTTCACTTTTGCATATTTTTATATCATAAAAAAATTCTTGATATTTTCATTCTTTAAGTTTATCAATAGAGATGTTTTGTGAAAAAAAAGAATAAAAGGGCAACATGGATGTAGAAGACAGTATTGTTGAGTGGATTGAATCCAGGGAAGCATATTGCTGCAAGAGGATCCGATATCGAGAAGCAGCTGGGCTTCGGTTGAGCGACGAAGCGTGGTGGCTGCGGCCGAGGGGTTTCCACTTAGCCCAAGTTTTCCACAGCTCGGAGGGTATCGCCTCCTCGACAGTAACTAGCTATCATTGAGGTAGAATCTGGGTCGATTCCCGCACCAGAAGAAGTCCGTGTCTCGAGAAGAAAGTTATCCTTCTGTCCTAGTTTCTCGATAAATATTGTCCATTACTAGCTCTCATTTCTAATTTTGCGTTATATTCCATTCTATGTTTCTCATCTAACTGAAGTCTCTGGATAAATTAATGCCCCCATACTTGAGGATAAGCGAAATTAATGTTTTAGGCATATAATAGCGTTTTATGATATAAATTGTATTAATATCTTACAATACGACACGTAATCAAAAAGGACCTTCAGCCCAAATTGCTGGACAAGATCTCTCCACCATTACCAGCACCATTACAATACGACCAGGGCCATCCTTAACCAAGTAGGGGCCCAGGGCACTTTAAGATATGGGGCCCTCCAGTTTAGTGATTTTTTTCCTCATGAATTTTATGTTACCAACTGAAATAAACAACATACCAGTTAATATCATTATTTTAATATACAAGAGCAAAAGCTCGAAATGAAAGTATTTATACTTGTAGTTTATTATGAAGTAGGGTTCTGTTAGTATTCTCACGAGAGTTCTTCAAGAGTGGAGGGCTTTTTGTAATAAGTACTTGGCAGCGAATGTCCTGCAGTTTACACAATGAGAGTTATCGCAGCAGTGCAACTATCATGGCAGAAACTGTCGTCGTTTAACACTGGCTTAACCTTCTCAGCCCTCCCCTACCTCCAAATATTACCTCTATGTCGGCGCTTATGACATTAAGTGCCCAATTTCTAATTGAAATTATTTTTTACTATAATGAATAGATCATGAACCCCAGTTCCAAGATTATTATGGGTTATTATAATATAACTATTAAATATTATAGGTCCTTTGGAACTGGCAGTGAAGACGTTATTTACAACTTGAGAACCCTCCCTTGTTACCTGTATACAAAGGACATTCTTCGATGACCTGGAACTGACCTGAGCTCTAGTCCTAAGCCTTATAACTCATAATATTGTAACTGCCAGATACCATTTTACAACCTGTTTATATTTATAAATTATTCAGGTCAACTCAACTCATAAGCAAATGTTCTGATCCCTTTTAAATTGCGTCAACCTCTTTAGGTGCATTAGCTGCGACATAAAGTGAATACTAGGCAAAAGATGATTGTATTATCATATTATATATATATATATATATATATATATATATATATATATATATATATATATATATATATATACATATATATATATATATATATATATATATATATATATATATATATATATATATATATATATATAGATAGATAGATAGATAGATAGATAGATAGATAGATAGATAGATAGATAGATAGATAGATAGATAAAAGAACTTTATTCTGGGACTAGGTCCCTTAAGAATAACATGAAGGAACCAATAAAACAGTAACATTATCTGGCCATAAGACTATAGAATATAGAACAATTAATTTTTACAATATCTTCTGTAAAATAAATAAGCAAATAAATAGGTTTTTTTATCGAAAAAATATAATTGATTTGAGCAAAACAAAAAAAAGAGTAATAACAAGAAAAAAGTAAAAAAAAAAAAAAAAAAAAAAAAAAAAAAAAAAAAAAAAAAAAAAAAAAAACAGATAAAATGAAAAATACAAAAATAATGAATGGATTAGCAAAGTTTGTACATTATCCAAATCTATTATCCACTTCTGATCCAGATGTTAATCCTAAACTGAAATTTCCCAATTAGAGAGCATCATTTTGGAGAGAAAGAAGGTGTTGAAAAAGGAGGGATTTGAATGAGGATAGAGAAGAAGCATGTCGGATATTAGAAGGAAAGGAATTCCAAAGGGTAGAGGAGCGGGCGAGGAAGGAGCGTTCGAATGTTTTGGTTCTGTGGGAAAGAGTATGGAGGTCAGAAAGGCGAGATCTTGTTTCCAGTGCGTGGACCGAGGATTTGAATTGTAGGAGGCTGTAGATGTAGGAAGGATGGTGGGTGGTGATGGTTTGGTATAGAAAAGATCCGAGGAAATATTGTCTACGGTTGCAGGGGAAGAGCCACTCCAACTCGCCGTATATGTGGGACACATGGGCCCGTCTCGAGGTGCCGAAGACAAATCTTAAAAAGCAGTTCATGATCCGCTTCAATCTGTCCTCGAGCACATTCGAGAGGCCCCCATATACCACACATCCGTAGTCAAAGTGGGAAAAGATAGTAGAGGACACAAGGAGTTTGCGGGTAGGTTGTGGGAGAAGAAGACGAGAACGGTGGAATAATTTAAGGGTACTTATTGACCGTCGGGAAATTTGGGCAATGTGGGGTTTCCAGGAAAGGGTTTGGTCGATAGTAATACCCAAGTGTTTGATTGAGGAGCTGAACGTGACGGGGTGATCATTTAGGATTAAAGTAGGAAAGGTGTCATTGGATCTGAGGAGGGAATTGGAACCTATGACAATGGCCTGAGTTTTCATAGCGTTTAAACTTAATCTGTTCAGGTTTGCCCAGGCACTGATTCTATCTAGGTCTTCCTGGATACTGGCAAACGCTACTAATAGCTCAGAAGGAGGAAAGGATAAATAGATTTGGAAGTCGTCGGCGTATAAGTGGTGGGTACAGTGGTGGATTGAATTAGGAAGATCATTGATGTAGGTATTGAAAAGCAGTGGGGAAATACTCGAACCTTGGGCTACTCCTGAGGTCAAGGTAAGAAAGGAAGATAGGGGTTGATTAGGAATGGTAACTGCTTGAGTCCGATCGGAAAGGAAAGATTTGAACCATTGGATAGAGCTGTTGGAAAAGGATAGTGATTTTAATTTGGTAAAAAGGATAGAATGGTCCAGGGAATCAAAAGCTTTAGAAAAGTCAAGGAGTATTAATACAGTTAATTTTTTTCGGTCCATAGCAGTATGTATGTCAGTTGTGATTTTGACTAGAGCGGATTGTGTGGAGAAACTGGGACGGAAGCCGGATTGGAGAGGATCAAGTAGTTTGGACTTTTCAAGGAAGTTTGATATTTGTGATTGGACTATTCTTTCTAGAGGTTTGGAAAGGTTAGAGAGGATGGAAATTGGGCGATAGTCTTTAGGAGATATAGGATTGAAGATTTTGTTAATAGGATGGACTAAGGCTTTTTTCCACGAGATAGGAAATACTGAGTTCTGGAGGGAGAAATTATAAATGAAGAGAAGAACTGGAAGGATTTCGGGGAGACATAATTTTAACAATTTAACAGGTATTCCATCAGGCCCAGTGGAATTTATATATATATGTATATATATATATATATATATATATATATATATATATATATATATATATATATATATATATATATATGAATAATAGCGTACTAAGGGGATAATATAACTACTAAATATTATAGGTCCTTTGGAACTGGCAGTGAAGACGTTATTTACAACTTGAGAACCCTCCCTTGTTACCTGTATACAAAGGACATTCTTCGATGACCTGGAACTGACCTGAGCTCTAGTCCTAAGCCTTATAACTCATAATATTGTAACTGCCAGATACCATTTTACAACCTGTTTATATTTATAAATTATTCAGGTCAACTCAACTCATAAGCAAATGTTCTGATCCCTTTTAAATTGCGTCAACCTCTTTAGGTGCATTAGGTGCGACATAAAGTGAATACTAGGCAAAAGATGATTGTATTATCATATAATATATATATATATATATATATATATATATATATATATATATATATATATATATATATATATATATAGATAGATAGATAGATAGATAAAAGAACTTTATTCTGGGACTAGGTCCCTTAAGAATAACATGAAGGAACCAATAAAACAGTAACATTATCTGGCCATAAGACTATAGAATATAGAACAATTAATTTTTACAATATCTTCTGTAAAATAAATAAGCAAATAAATAGGTTTTTTTATCGAAAAAATATAATTGATTTGAGCAAAACAAAAAAAAGAGAAATAACAAGAAAAAAGTAAAAAAAAGTAAAAAAAAAAAAAACAAAAAAAACAACAGATAAAATGAAAAATACAAAAATAATGAATGGATTAGCAAAGTTTGTACATTATCCAAATCTATTATCCACTTCTGATCCAGATGTTAATCCTAAACTGAAATTTCGCAATTAGAGAGCATCATTTTGGAGAGAAAGAAGGTGTTGAAAAAGGAGGGATTTGAATGAGGATAGAGAAGAAGCATGTATATATATATATATATATGAATAATAGCGTACTAAGGGGATAATGCATTGATGTTTACACACCAATAAGTGAATCCTATCTTTTATTGTGTGCCAACGTTTCGGCCTATGTTGTAGGGCTTCTTCTGGGCAGTTGATAACGTCTGCTCAGGAGCTGTTATTATGAATTATGTTCTATCGTTTATTTTCAGTTAAATCGTAGTATCTGCCAGAAATTCCAAAAAAATTGTACGCACTGTATTTTTTTATTGTAATTTTCACAATATTTCACTGAAAACTAGCTTTAATTAGAGAGGAAAGTTTTAGAAATACACTATTTCTTAATTTTTATGGATAATTACTGCGTTTGAGGTCTTGGTGGGCAAGGTTTGAATCCGGTCTGGGTCGTATAACTTTTATTTTGTGAGAGGACCTCTCATTCTGGCTAGAATATGAATAGGAGAAACATGCGTTCACATCTTTTCAAACTGCGGCAAGTCCCAAACCAAACCAAACGGTAAATCTGTAAAGAGAGTTTACAGAAGCTTAGCAAAGTAGCCTATCCTCAATTGGAAATGTCAGAACAGTAGCGATAAGAACTAATGTTTCAATATTACATTTTATATTTTATACTACATTTCCTATCCGACTTTCCTCGACGGCCTGTCGGTGCAAAACCAGTTCCAAGATCGTGGGCAAGTTCCGTTGCCCGGATCAAGTGAACTCTTCCCACCCGGACTGGCATAGTTTCCTCAAAGCCTGCCTATGGCTTTTTCACTGGTTCGATGCACGCTCTGTTAACAGTGTGGACCTTATCATGCTCCAAATAGATAGTCCTGAGTAAAAAGGAGATTGTTAATGGTTAATAGATTAATTGTGTACTCACTTTTATACTATCGTTGCCTCGCATATTTCATTTATTTTTAATTTATAAGGCTTTACTATTAATTCTGATATACTCTTCTCTGCTTTTAAATATTTATTTATATATACCTTATTTATGGGCCACTTGCTGATCCAACAAATTATCAGAAATTAATTCATTCTAGCCGATGGCGACATTATGGTATTATTAATTTAATTAATTTAATGGACATTTTCGAGAATGAATTAGTAGAAAAAAAAAATACTTCACGCTATTTTAATATTCCTTAATTCCTATTTTGCGTAATGACAAATGTCTAAGAACTAATGAAACTGGGGCCTGGATCAAACATTGGCTAGTAATAGCTACCATTACATAAAGTTGTGCTAGACAATACATGAAACATTGTCAAAATTGAAAAAAACACTTTACACACACAATTCCATTCAAAAGATAAAAATACTAAACATAATTTTACCATTTTTAGGCAACACAAAAATTTAATCATGTACCTACTGTAGCATTTATTAAAAAAAAAAAAAAAAAAAACTATTTAAATATATTACGATATGAACTTGAAAAATAAATAAAGTTTGTTCGAAACATCAATGAACGTGATCAGCATACGTTTTGACATAGAATTTTATATTATTTATTCTAATTTTAGTTGTTCTTCTTTCTTTTTAATAAACATTGTGATTGTGCCTTATCATCCCCTTATTCATTTAATTTTATTAGTCTTTCACTAATGTAATTTTTTACTTAATTTATTTTATAAATTATGGTTACAAGCAATGCACTTAGTATGCTTTTCTAGATTGGGATTTTTTAAATATTTTTATTCTATTTATTTATTATAGAAGAGAAAATAATATATAAAAAAACAAAACAATATATATATATATATATATATATATATATATATATATATATATATATATACACACACACACACCACACATACATATGTATGTAATCAAAAGGTGTGTTACATTTAACCGATGAAAAAAAAAAACTCTCGTATTATTGGTTTCGTGACTTGTCGAATCACATTACACATTACACGCGAGCACATTTTTACATGTACATGTGCGTGTCCTTTATGCAGTGATATTATTTCTTCTTTTTTTTTATATTAATTAAATGTAATTAAACCATACCTTTTTATAAATGCTGAAGTTTTGTTTGCCTGAATACGCTTTTAAGAAAATTGAATCCTCAATTGAATTGAATTGAATCAAATTGAATCCTGTTCTCTCTACTTCAAAGACGATCCTTATTAAAATTCAGACTACTACAGATACATTTAATGAAACCCATTTTAAACAAATGCATCGCAAATGTTTTCATAATAAGCATTGTGACGTTTAAACTATTTCATGATGAGTCAGTAACAGTACACTTGGCATGATGACAAAAAAAACAACATACAGTATACTTCACGACCAACTTTATATTTAAACTATGTACCTATTCAAAACATGACGGCAAACATACCGAAAGCAAAAAAAAGAGTTGGATGAGAGATCTCTATAATTAATTATTATTCTTAAATGAAGAAAGGTGAAGGTTCTAATGGATACTGTTCTACAGAATTACATAAATACATCATAATGTTGTTTTGTTTTTCTGTAATTCAACAGATTCGATACTTTTCCTCAACCTAAATTTAAAAATAAAACAAAGTTTGCCAATATTTTTTCCGTCGCGTCTGTTTGGCCTCAGAGAATATACATGACATGAGATATTTAATAAAAGAATATTTCATGTGATAGTTAACATGACTACTCATTTATGTTCTCACGTACTCGTATTTCATAGTCTGCTTTCATTTTCTCACTCGAATCTAGATCTAAATCAGCTTTCTGCTAAGCTGACATGTCTAAGAAATATGTTTCGTGTTCATGGAATATAGATCAAGGATTCTAGATTTTTTAGATTCTAGTTATTGCTTGTGCGAATATTATTCGGTTATTCCTTGATTATTTTTATTTTAAACATCTCAATCATAATAATTAATTAATATATTAGATTACAAAGCAACTTTGTTTATTTTTTTAATTTCTAAGATATTATCATTTTATTTAGATACCATACTACAACGATAATCCTAACGATGTTTTTTGTGGTTAATGAATAATTTTCAACCAATTTTATCCGTTTATTTCACTCGTCAAAATGATTTCACATTATTGGAATTATTTACTTTTAAGTTATTTTTAATTCGTTTGTTGATCTTTTTTTTTTTCGGTTGGCGCTATAGACCATGCAGATCTTCATAAAGACATGTATTGCTTGCGGAAGAACGTTGCTGCGAACCATGGTTTCCATGGTGCAGCGGTAGGCTATCCATAGCTCCATAACCGGTCTCTTTGGGGCCAATTCGACAGTGTCCTTCCCACCGACTCACTCGGGTTCAAGGACAGTGACAGACCGGTCAAGATCCACGGATTATGGCTGTTCGGAGTCAGCAGGCGTACGAGGACCTATTTTATATATATATGTATATATATATATATATATATATATATATATATATATATATATATTTACTTATGAGTAAAAATATATATTGTTAAGAAAGACACATCATGGTGGCTCTTCCAGTTTTTGTTTTTGCTTCCTTTTATCTAACTTACAAATTGTCTGATATGCTAATATTTCATTATTGATGTACAAATTCAGAACATTTTTACTTTTTTTAATTATTCAGAGCTACATATCGGGGATTCAACTTTCTAGATGTGCATAATTAATCAAAAATGAAGCCAGGGAAACATAGTTCTTACTCTAAAATCCAAGAGCGGAATTATACCTTGGCCTATAAGGAAGGATTTCAACTAATAAATGAATGAAAAAATAATAATAAATTCACAGGATTCAAGAATAGAATATTTGAGGAGTTTTTTTATCAAAAGTCGATATATCCACTTTTGTAAAATTATTACTAACAAATTATTATGAAAACGTTTTATGGAAATAAGGCAAATTTTTATAGAAAATGCTTATTTGCAACACCTGGTGGGGAACATTTAAAATTTGAAATAAACTGAATAATTTTTAGGTGTAAAATATTAATTCGTGAAAAAAAATCATTGATTTTGAGAAATGGGTATATTGACTTTTGATGAAAGCTCCTTATTTATATGTGATCCGATTAACTCTAATTCTAGGTGTAGTTTTTTTTTTTTTTTTTTTGCTTTTGTAACTCTGTAATTGCAAGGAATTTAGCGATATTTGCCGAATACAGGAGCGTACTTAGCGACCGAAAGGCCCCGGAGTTCTTAACTTAAAGATTTTAAAAATGATCAAAAAGGTTCAAAGTCTCCATAAAATAATCGAATAAATCTAAATAATAAATTTTTAAATTGTTTGCGTTTAAGTTGACACTTGAAATTTTTACGATACAACAAGGACGAATAACGAAATTCACTCAGGATATCTCCTTATAAAATGGTGGAGGGGATGGGGAATGGATCGTAGTGTTACGCAGAGAAAACAATTTGACAGATGTTGTAGATTTTATAATTTATGTTAAGCAGTTAACATTCTCCCCTCACAGGAATGTCGAGAATGTCGAATATCGAGAAATTAGAAAGGATTTATCATATGCTGGAATTCAGACGGAAGGTCGATTATTTGATTTGCTTTGATCGATTCTATTTATATAAACCTGGACTCCAGTTGATGAATGCTGTTGAGAAAACACTCTCCTCCGACATACTGGTCGGACCACAAGATCCCGCTGGAAGACTTTCGCCAGCAGATGAGGAAGGTCTTTAAGACTAAGGTGATTGAGGATGTGTGATGTAAGTGCGGTAGTACGGTACTACAGCCATCTAATTGGTTAGTCCTGGTACCTCTCACTATAGCCGCTATAATGCCATCGGGTTATAGTCTATTTTAATAGAGAGGTAGGAACTACTTTTCATATTGATTAAAATCTCAACTCTAACCTAGCAGTTGTGACAGTGAGAACTACCATTGTCTACGGGCCGTTACAAAACTCGTTAGAGATAGTTGAAATCCGTTCATAATCTATTTCGATAAAAAAAAATCGAGGGAAAATATTAGAAATAAGAAGCAATAACTGGTATATTTTAAGCTCTGATATACACAGCGAGGCAGAAATGACTGGCACATTTTGAAGGGCTGTAAAAAAACAAAACAGACCATTTGTTTTCAAATAGTTCATTAAAAGTAGTTTCATTTCAGCGGGTTTTTAATCTTCCAAATGTCATCCGTTATTGACTATGCATTGTAGAAGACGTTCTCGAAAATTTTCATCACCCATCCAGTCATTTCTGAAGGAATAGCTTACACAAGATACATATACGTGCATATAATAATAAGACAGATAATTCCAACTTTGCAATTCATTTAAATGAAAATAATCATGAATTCATCAAAGACTCAGGAGTTAAATTAATACATCACGTTGAAAACAGTCTCAAATTAAATATATATGAAGCACTTGAAATAATAAGATCCTTCAAATCCAATCCAGATTTTTTCTTAAATGACCAAATGAATATCTCCAATAGTCCAATCTTAAATTTATTCCCATCTACAACAGAAAAAACAATTACTCACCGGCATTACTGGAAAAACCCTGACCGTTTACCTAAAAACATGCTACCTACCTTTCGTTCATTATTAGTTCAATGCGAGAAGAAACCAGTACAAACTTTTCTGTTTGATATAATCCATTTAAACCTTGGTGAGTACCAGCATTTATTTGATTTCTTGTCTTAATTAAATTCATAATTCATAAATATTTTCTAATACTGATTTATATTAATCTAATATGTATAATAATACCAAACTATATTTTGAATTGCTTATTTTTGAATTTTTTATGTGTTTTTAGAACTGAGGATGAATGGATAACATTCGAAACTAGTTTTCAATAAAACAAATTTATAGAAGTGGCAAATAATTTATCAATCCCTAATTAGATTGATCCTTCTATACCATCAGGCGGATGTCAACTCAACTGAATAGCTTACACATTTCGTTTTCACATTTTGCGACAGTAGAGGGAGAGGGATCAGGGTGATATACTCCCTTTCTCCGAAATTTTTGAAAAAAATATCATATTCCTATAAATTTTGTATTTTCAGTAAAATTTGTTCTTAAATCTTACATCCTATTTAGCCATTATAGGCACTTAATGATTACATGTCTTCTTAGTAAATTCCTCAATCGAAAAAAAATTGAAATCTCCCCGAAAAAAATTTTAATCATCCCCCTGAAAAAAAATCCGCGTACGCCTCTGGTGGACGGCTTTTGGTCAGCTCGAAGAGAAAGATATTTGAGACTAAACACATTGCACAAAATTTGGATGTTAAGCCGATAGTAGAAATTTAGATCAATTTTACTCCAAAACGATTAAGCATTTTAGACACGTCTAATAATTCTAACTAATTTGGCTATTGTTTTTAATTTGTACGTTCTGTTGAACTGATGAGCTGCTATTACAACCTTCCTCCGCTGTGTATTTTTACTTTCTATTATTTTGTATTTAATATTTTTGTTCAATTATTATTATTTGATTTTTTTTAGTATATTTTTTGTTGTTTAGTATGAGTACCCCGTGGGAAAGATTATAATAAAATCAGCTGATCTGCAGAAAATGAAGAAATAAAAATTACTTATACTAAAAGTAATTTTTATGTTTTTTTTTTATTTTCTGCTGATCAGCTGTTTTTAATTTAACGTTTCCCTGCTTTTATATTACCTACCTTTTTCTTTATATCTGTGTAGATGTCTCGGAGTAAGGCACTGTCTCTAGTTGATGTGGATTTTTAGACAATTGGTGTGAGATATACTGCATTCTGTTTTATGTTCTGATGAAAACTGAATTGGCTATACGTCGAATGTTTAGTTGATTACCGGAATTTTGAAGATTCGGGGCTTCGAGTGTGGAATTTTCCATTTATATCGTAATAGAAAAGATCAAAACCAATATAAATTACATTAAACGATAACAGCTGTAAAAAAGAATAAGACAAAATAATATATGACTGAAAGTGGATTGATCCAATGTTATTGCTATTAATAGATTGGAAACTATAATTCCAATAAAATTAAATAAATAATTATCTCATCACTTATTTTTCTTATATAAATTATACACTTATTGAGAAAATTTATATTTAAATAAACCATACATATAAATCAATCACCATAGAGTCATCTCAATATTGCCGCGATGAGCTAAAAGATCTTAACTCCGATAAGGTCTTTCCTTCTTCCCCTCCCCCCTTTTTCAAAATACCCTGTGATTTAAATTTTTCCTTGACAGTTTTCTATTTTTTTAAGCGCTTGTCCGCAGTCGCCCAACAAAACATGATAGCTGGGGCAAGTGTAGACATCTGTTGTGTAACTAGTGTGCGTGGTGTACACTTACCCTAACTATCATGTTTTGTCGAAACAACTACGGACTAGCGAATTAAAACAAAAAATATTTATTCCTATATATTGATTCAATTATGTTCCACATCCCACATTCATAACTCCATCAAGGATGTAAAATGTGAATCTCAGAAAAGCTTTAACTTTCTTCGATGATTAAGCCAGTATAATAATCCTTCGGAAACCGAACTAATTCGCAATTGCCCCAAAACCACTCTTGCTTGAATAATGAGTCTTCCAGATACCTTGTACGCACCTACCCCTTAAGGCAAGGACAAGAGCGTACTAAGTACTATTCAATTAAATTATCAATCTCATCAAAATGTACGTGGTTGAAACATAGGCTTCAAAGTAATATTTGAACATAACCGTCTATGGAATATTTAAAAAAAAAAAAAGAGGAAAATCTAGTTTCAAAAATAAAAATTTGAAAGTCCTGTAAAGTCGACACTTCCCCACATTTACCCTACATCTTTTTATTGTACTCGAATTGCTCTAAAAACTACACCTTTTTTATGACGTTAGAAAGTCCTAAATCCAATGGTTAGATCCTAATCATTGGTTTTTAAGGCTTTCTAATGTCATAAAAAGGCACAATAAAAAAATGCATTTATAAAAAATGATTTGGAGTTAGGGAATTTTAGCTTATGACGGCTATATAGAATATAGTGTAGACATAGAGTAGAATCGACCTGTACATATGATGACTTCCTGGGACCTGAAGAGGATCCGGAAGCGCAAGAGGTAACGACCCAGACCGAACAATGATGTCCTCACTCATCTACATACAATCCAATGCTTCCTATACAATTCTTTCATAGTCTGTCATATCATGCAGGCATTTATAATAATAATTGTACTTAGTTTTGGCAAAGATAGTAAACACTGTTTTTATAAAATAGTCCTAACAAAACTTCAAATTTATAAATACTGACATGATTCTGCATTAAATTCATTTTTATAGAGCTTTATAACTATTTGACTAAGGGAAATAAGGTAATTTGAGGCAAGTGCGCACCAAATTTTATAAAGTTTGACTTTACAGGACTTAATTTTTCTATTTTTGAAGCTAGATTTTTTTTTAAATATTCCTAGACGATTATTTTGGAATATTACATTCAAGCCTACGTTTCAACCACGTCCATTTTGATGAGATTGATAATTTAATTGAATGGTACTTAGTACGCTCTTGCCTCTGTCTTAACGGGTAATTGTGTACAAGATATCTGGAAGACTCATTATTCAAGCAAGAGTGGTTTTGGGGCAGATGCGAATTAGTTCGGTTTCCGAAGGATCATTATACTGGCGTAATCATCGAAAAAAGTTAAAACTTCTCTAAGATTCACATTTTAAAATCTTCAATGAGTTTGGAAAGTGGAATGTAGAACATAATTGAATAAATGTATTGAAAAAAAAATTTTGTTTGAATTCGCTAATCCGTAGTTGCATCGACAAAACATGATAGTAAGGGTAAGTGTACACCACGCACAGTTGTCACACAACAGAAGTCTGCACTTGCCCCTACTATCATATTTCCCTGGGTGACTGCGGACAAGCGCTTAAAAAAGAGAAAACTGTCAAGGAAAAATGTAAATTAAAAAATAATTCGAAGCTTCTGTAGGTTCCGCTCAAGGCAAAAAAATAAAATAAAATAAAAACTCCTACTGGTAGATAAACACCGATACACCTTTAAAGCAAAAGTTGAAATCAACAGGTTGGAACTAATATTTTTACAACTCAATACAGTTACAATCAGTTATACTTCAATTTAGCGAAGTTTCGTGGAGTTTAGGCTTCGAGCTATGTAAAGGGCAGCTGCAGCTCTTACCAGTTGAGGATTGGAATTTAACGAGACAATTACGCGCTTATCCCACATCACCCTGCGTACTATAAATATGATATCTGATCTATAAACCATCCCTAATTCTACTTCTTATGTCTAAATACAATCACGGAGAGGATCTTTGAAAACAGCCTCAAATTAAATATATATGAAGCGCTATTATATAATAAAATCCTTCAAATCCAATCCAGATTTTTGCTTAAATGATCAAATAAATATCTCCAATAGTCCAATCTTAAATTTATTCCTATCTATAACAGAAAAACCAATTACTCACCGGCATTACTGGTAAAATCCCGATCCTTAAACCGTTAATCTATAAACATCCTTTCTACCTTTAGTTCATTGTTAGTTCAATGCGAGAAGAAACCAGTACAAACTTTTCTGTTTGATATAATTCATTTAAACCTTGGTGAGTACAAACATTTTTTGAAATACTGATTTAAATCATCTAATTTAATATGTATAATAATACCAAACTATATTTTGAATTACTTATTTTTGAATTTTTTGTGTGTTTTTAGAACTGAGGATGAATGTATAACATTCGAAACTAGTTTTCAATAAAACAAATTTATAGAAGTGGCAAATAATTTATCAATCCCTAATTACTAATAATTGCTCGATTTCAATTTTTTTTTTTTGTAAAGTGTGGGTTCCAACAGAGTTTTTTTTTTATGACAGGAGCCATTAAAACAACCGCCATTTTGGACCATAATTAAAAAATAAAAATCCTTTCACATGAGTCTTTTTTCTGACTTAAAAGGCTTTTGGTCAGAATCGCATAACAAACAGGCAGGCTCGCTTATGATCGGTCAATTGAATGTGATTTTGATATTGTCATTTTGAAAACTCACTAGTGAAACCTCCAAAAGAAACAAGGTGTCAACTCTTGAGGGTTAGGAATATAATTAATTCAAGATGGATTCAAGACTTTGTTACGTTACGTGCGTTTTCAAAGTGACAATATGAAATTCGCATTTTTTCACATTCGATAGTATGACTTGGCATAGACGATATGTGGAGGGTAAAGCAGGACTCCAGAAGATCAGCCGCCTCACTGGTATTGAAAGCCATTGGAAGCTGAGTGAGGCCGCTATAGATGCAGGACACGATGTTCTCGAAGATCTGCTCAACAGAAATAAGCAGAATATTATTAAAGGGTATTGTGAGAAAATATATATAGAAAGTGATTTTTGTTATTACGGATGGAAGATGGAGACTTCTGAAAATTTTATTCTTTCTCGTTGCAGTGGTCCTTAGCTTTCGTATTGTTGATGGTTAAGTATTTAAACTGATATTAAATAACCTAGCAATATAATTAACAGAAATTAATTGACTGGGAGGCCGAATATCATATTAGTGATACAAAATTAGCCAAAACGTTCATCACACATTACAACAATAATAAATTTACTGCATATTAGTTTTTTTTTCGTACCTTGAGGATCCAGGGTCAACGATTTTTACATAATTCACTTTTGTGCTTATTATTTGTTAATTATGGAATTGATTGATCGGATTCATGAGGTCTCATGAAGATTTAAAAATTTCAGAATTGATAAAAGTATCCTGGTAGTTCCTTTTGATCCTTGGAGGATACTCTAGCCATCGAACCCTTGGCCCAGTTCCCTCCCACACCGCAGCATCCAGAACCTAATCAGGACGCTGGATGAGATTTCGCCGGAGAAAGCAGAAGGAGAGAGTCACTTTTACCTGGGCCAAATATAGACGGTCCCCTCGTCCACTAGGATCTGGGCCGGCGGATCTCGGTCTATGATTAGGAGTAAACCTTGTGTAGGTGTCACAGGTGTACATTTAAATCAGTTGATGATAGAAATTAACCATATAAAATCCAATAATATAACTATTATTAAACTCGTTTACTCGATGAGAATTTTCCGTCGTGGTTGTAGTCTTACGACAGCGAGACAATGTGGCAGTATCCTTGTCTACAGACTGAGAGTAAATCTGACGTCAGGCATTTGAAAAAATGGCGGATGTAGAACAGCTGGCAGAACACTATACTAAAAGAAGAGCTGATGTCAGGATTATTTTAATAAAGATAACTCATTTATTTAAAAAAAAATCAGGTACGGTGTGCGCATCAACACAACTTTCCCTTACTGTCCTATAATGATAATCTTTTTAATATAATTTTAAAGAGTTCACATAAACAATACTTGAAGTAAACTCAGCAGCATTCGCTTCTTCTCCCACATAAGTACTATAAAACAGTTTTAGTACAACGATTCTTAGTAGAATATATATATATATATATATATATATATATATATATATATATATATATATATATATATATATATATATAATATAATATAATATATTTAATTGCCTTCCTTAAATATATAATATAAGATATATGATAATAATAATATATAATAATATATATATATATATATATATATATATATATATATATAAAGTTTGTCATGTTGAAAATTAATTAAGTTTCGGTTTAGTTTCCATGAAAACATTTTTTTTCTATTAAATAAGATAAAAGTAGAAATTATTATGTTGATTTCTACTTTTATATTCTTTTTTGCTATAAATTTGTCCCCTATACATGAAAAGTCAAGTTAAAGAGCTTTAAGGAGAAGAAATTAGGCAAGTTTCATCAAAATCGTTAAAGCCGTTTACGAGAAAATTGTAAAATCCATGATATAATTCCCACTTCCTGTTAGTGCGATGTCCTATATCTTTGCTAATACTGGTTCGATTTTGATGATTCTTTTTCTTTTTTTTTTTTATAATTTAATTACCTTTTATGCAATTCTGTACATAACGTATCATAAAATGCATACTTCTCAAGTTATGCGCAAATAAAATATTCTTTTCATCAGTACTTTTTTCCCTGCATTTGCTATAACTGCAAAAAGTTAAAAGGCTTTATGAAGAATTATTTATGGCAAGTTTCATCAAAATCGTTGGAGCCGTTTTCGAGAAAATTGTAAAAATGTGTAAAATCGATTATATAATGTGGCCCTTAGCCCGGTTAGTCGATTTTGACGAAAAAGTTGTAGTAACATCTCATGTATGTGTCTTCCTTAAATACGCAATTTCAGTATCATAGACCATTTTGCGAGACTTGGTTATTTGGGTTCTGGGGACCTTAAAACGTGTATTTCCGTCGAAACTCGAATTTTCACTATCGCAATACTTTCCCTTACATCATATATATAGTAAGTTAGGGAAAAATAAAATGAATCTATAAATTTATTTTAATAAATAATTTAATGTAAACTTAATTGATAAAATGCAAATACAGAATAATAGAACTATATACCTAATAAATGCTCAAAAAGAAAATTTAATTTTTTGGTTAGAATCAATTAACGTTGAATAGAATCAATTTCCAGTTCAGAAATAGTAGAAAAGGAATCTTTCTTATATGCCCCACCAGTACAGTTGATAAAGTAGATAAGGTGTGACAGTTCACTATCAGTGCCAGTACATGTGGCAGTTAACGTGACAGTAGATATCACTGTCACACGATAGCTACTGCCAACTATCTTCTCAAGCCTGATAGTGCGACGGTGCTTTCACGACAGTAAATGCTGTCATGGCGACAGCTTTCATTCAGTTTACACTACGGCGGCGGCCACGACAGACGAAATTAAGGATCTTATTGGAATTTCCAAAATCAAACCTTGAAGTAACTAACTAACCAGCCAACTTTTTCTAATTCAGGGTTTATGATTGCTCACTCGAATAACCTAAAACTACTAACTACTATATATTGAACTGTTTTGGTGCACTTACTGCCTCTATTTGATTGATTAATCTTTCATATGGGTCCATTTCCTATGAGCTTCAGGACCATGTGGGCCATCATCAGGCAAGTGAATTGATACAAGAACTAAATTCCTTCCTCGTTTCTACTCGTGCCGCCTAATTTAAAAACCAGTGGATGTTGTTATTATTATTAATATTTCTTTTTTTTTTTTCTTTTTTGACTGTAGATTTCAACAAATGATTTTTAAAAAACTTGTTCTTGTCGGAACCTGTTAAGGAGTGAATTCAAAATATACTATCTAGATCAGTGCATCCCACGTAAACTGCCGCCTGCCACAAAAGGACACGTTTTTTTTTCTCCTCTTAACCTTCGTCAGAGAGCTCGTTTCGATTCGAGTCTAAGATGATCTAATACTTTTTTCGATCCTGAAACTTCCGCATTATTCGGGACTTCTGTGGACCGAATGTCTTTTGTTATCGAGGTTAAAAGATGTTATTCTTTCTGAGAAGTGATCCTTTAATGTCGACCATCTTGGTTATGCGTGGGCGATTGTTCGTTCCGACTCAGACATATAGTCTCCCAACAGAGTGTAAAAAGGATAAGCGTGTTCTTTCTAGCATCTTTGTTATGGAAACAGATATACCAAGGCCCGAATTGACTAGACTCCTCTCTAAAGATATTTAAACTGTATATAATATGTATACTATATACATCTATATATACTATATACTCTCTCTCTCTCTCTCTATATATATATATATATATATATATATATATATATACTATATATCATGCGATTCTTTTTGAGAATCCCTGTATAACATGGCTAAAAAAGACCGGCACAACTCGAAAATTAACCATTTTCCAGTTTTTTGTAATCGTTATCAACAATATAATTTTTTTTTTTTTTTTTTTATGACATTGATTTTTTTTTATCGTCTGACTGCATTTGTTTTTTTTTTAAAAAAACTGTCAAATCAAAAAATTTAGTTAGGAATTGATAAATTATTTGCCACTTCTATAAATTTGTTTTATTGAAAACTAGTTTCGAATGTTATACATTCATCCTCAGTTCTAAAAACACACAAAAAATTAAAAAATAACCAATTCAAAATATAGTTTGGTATTATTATACATATTAAATTAGATTAATATCTAATAAATCAGTATTATAAAACATTTATGAATTATGAATTTAATTAATACAAGAAATCAAATACATGTTGGTAATCACCAAGGTTTAAATTGATTATATCAAACTGAAAAGTTTGTACTGGTTTCTTCTCGCATTGCAGGCAGGATGTTTTTATAGAAGTGGCAAATAATTTATCAATCCCTATATAGATTGATCCTTCTATACCATCATGCGGATGTCAGCCAAAAAATTTAGGTCTAAAAATATGTTTGGTATAAAATAATGCCATGCACAAGTTACCTCCAAACATTTACTTGCAAATGTGTTCTAGAAACTATTTATACAATTGTAAGGAAACCTGTAATAATTAGTTGAAGTCGCCGTTTTCTATTAATAGAACAATTTTGGAGTTGTGCCGGTCTTCTTCCAAGCTAGCGATTTAAAGAAAAATCGGTCATGCCCTTCCCTCGGGGATATTCTTTACTCACCTGGAAATTTTTTTAAGAATAATATGCTGTATAAAGTTCAATATGATAAAAAACGGATAAAATGTGCTCCTTGCGCCAGTTGTTAATCAAACTCTTCTTGTTTATTCTTTGCCTGATCTTTCATCATTTAGTATTCGAAATAAAATTTCAGCATTGTACTTTTTTTTTATGCTTAAAAGTGTACATTTTTTAAATCTGATTATTTAATCTTCTTTTCGTCTTTTTGTTAATATATATTTTTTGGTATTTACACATCTATTACCCACCTCACAAATTGTCTATTATGGAACGTCTATCTAAAAAGTATTTTCAAGAGAGCTATCATTGGTTACTTACTAGTATTTACCTGTTTCAACCGAACAGTATATTTAATTTAACATTTCTAATAATTACCTCCAATTTATTTTTCTTATTAGTGCTATTTAATTATCCGCTAATTAAAAATATTGTTTCGAAAATCACTAAAACACTCTTTTCATTATCAGCGAAAAAAACAACACAAATTAGGCCAGAGTCCCACTTGACAAAACCGGGTTTGTCTTGTTCAAACAGATAATAATTGAAGTCGCATTATCTTTATCAGATTAGTAAAGGTGTCGTGTGGCCTGATGGATTGGTAATAAAATTTTCCGGGGAATTTGAATATGCAGGAAAATATTAAAGTAATTATAACGGAGATAATGATTAATTTAATTTAATTTAATTATAAAATTATTACTCTTAATTATTTATAAATTAAGATTAAAGCAAATGTGGAACTGCCTTGAAATGAGATGTGCTATCACTATTTGGTCATTCTTTTTTAAACTGTTAATATGAGATGTACTATCTCTGTTCTGCATTTATGTGATCTTATCTTTTTCTTCGTCCTTATGATCCTTGATTTGGCGAAACATTGGTTGGTTTGTTGTTTCTAATAATTTACTGAAAAAGGTCTCTGAGGATCATTCCATTCCAACCGCTCCACGCCAAACGGAACGTGAAACGACCATGAGTATAGATTTTTTGGACTGATATGGAGCGGCTGGAATTCCATGAGTACTAAACTCCATCACGCCATACCAAAATCTAATAACTCCAATCGATCGTGACTGATGGAGTGGAACGATGGACTGTACAGATTTTATTTGGCTTATAAATAAAATAAACAATAAGCAATTATAATTTATTATAAACCAAAAGCATTTAAATTGATTTTTTTTTTTAAGGCCTTGGTATTCTCATTTTAAATCACCTTTTCTTCAATTTTTAACCGAGTTATGGGCTTATAAAACCTCTAATCGGCCGAAATGGTGAGGTGTTCCGAAGATCAATTCTAATTCCGAAGATCACCCTGGGGTGGCCTGTGACTGATGCCAAATCTCAAAAAAATCGGTCCAAAAATCTCGAATAAAACTCGCTGACGGCGGACGGACGGATTTCTTTTTTATTCGAATTATGGGATTCTACATATTTTGAAACGCAAACATCTAATTTTGAGGCGGGGTGAAGGGGAGGGGATTATTTTCTTTACAATTCGCTTACAAGTAATGAACCAAAATGTTTGGTGAGTAAATAAAATACAGCTAAAATTTACGATATTGATGGTATAAAATTTGTTACAAAAATATAAATATGTATTAATTAAATGGTAATAACCATTTTTATTGTATTTATCATTTCTAATATGTTCAAAATGACCACTATTTTTTTTTTTTTGTTTTTAATAATTTTGCCGGGGGGAGGTTAAGATTAAATTATTTAATCTTCTTACTACATCAGTGAATTCCTTGACAGTTTTTTTTTTTATCTGTTTTTGAGTTTTTATTCTCATTAATCTTTACAATAATTGATAGATCTTTCTTTTTGGATTTTAGGATTTTAAATTTCTATATGACCCATTAACCATTTCATTCAGGAATAGAAAAAACTTACCGTTATCGATATCATGAGGGTTATTCAGTTCTATTGAAAACCGTTCCAAAGGAGCCTAGCATTACCTGGAAGTTTCAGGTAGCAACCTGGGCTACCCCAGCCTTTGTCAGTCCAGATTGAAATAGAAAACTATGCGACTAGCAGCAGAGCCTTGCAGCACCCCTGCGTACCGTTCCACTAAATCCTAACCAGCACTAACCATCCAAAATATCCTAAATTTTGGAAACAAACCTCAAAATAATCCAATCATTAATTTATTTATTGCCGGGATAGCGATTAAATTAAAGTAAGACTGTTTTACTCTTGCGTGCCAACAATAATTTTCAGATGCTTCTAGAGGGCGAAAATTATGTATTACTCCGCCAGAAAGCGCTAAAGCGCTATGGCTACCGCTACTTCATTTTATTATCTGTTATAATATTAAAAATATATATTTTTGGTTTATTTGTACTTTTATTTAATTTATATCTCCGATTTTCATCTCAGTTATCCACTTCTCTCATGCAATGAACGATTTAAAAAGGTATTTTCTTTGTAAAATTCCATACTAATATACTGAATTATACAAATCAAAAAACAAATAATGAACCCACTGGTGCATATATGTATTTATTTTTAATTTCCCATTTGTATAAAAATATTTTCTCATCAAATGGGCAATTTAAATTATGTTCCTTTTTTTCAACAGATTTCTATGAAAATGTGTTGGTAAGAAAGTAATCTAGTCAGAGAAAAATAACTTAAAACTTTTTTCACGCACTAAAATTAAGTTATTAATAAAATCTATAATCCATTAAATATAATTATTTTTTATGATCCCGACTATTTTTGTAATTAAATAAAAAAATGTCGCTTTTCATAATGGATGTTAGAAATCCTGGGTATTTTTTTATACATCCCCGCCAATTACTTTTAGCAATGTCAGTGAATTAAATGATACAATATAAAAGTATATATGATTTTAAAATATTAATATTAATATTAATAACATATTCTTTCTTGATGAATTAGTTCTTTTTCTTGTAAAAATCTAATTATTTTTTCAGCACTTTCAAAATACTCATGCAAATGAAATAAAGCCATAATGAATGAGAAATAAATATATCAATGTTAATTTGATCACATAAATAATAATATAAATATTACCATGTTTTATCTTAAATTCACTGATATTACTAAAAATAAGTGGCGGGATATATTAAAAAAAGGCCCAAAATCCGTTCCAAGCGTTTATTTCTCCTTGTACTCTACGCCTAAATGAAAAAATTATTTACTAATTTGAAATACGTTGAATATGTATAAATGTCACTGTTTTATTTTCTGTAATCTTAAGCCACCCAAAACTGACATTTAATGATGCATAATGTAATTATAATAAATATTAACAAGTAATTTACTATAATTTTGAACAAATTATTACTTATAATTTTGACACGTACAGGATTTTTTATTTCTACTCTCTGTATATACGCCATTGTAAGGTCTCCGAGATGAAGGCAGGAGATAAGGACTGCTTGGAATTCTTGACCACACGTTATATCCTTCCATCTTCCTGGAGTCTTCCAGTCGTAACATGAGACGTTTCACTCAGGGGTGCGAGCCGGCTCCAGCTCGGACAAAAAAACCTGTTTACCGAAAGCTCTTCTCTAACTGGAAAGGCATAAGGTTACATTAAACACGAAAGCCGTCATCTTACGAGCCGATATTATTAGGAACATGAGAGAAAATGTTCAACGTTTATTTTAAAAGATTTAAGTTTATATAAATATTTATTATTTAGAGCAGCAACTCAAAAAATATGTATATATATATATATACTAGCTGGCCGGGCTATGCTTCACTATTGCTGGATTTTAGTATATACATATATAGGTTAAGTAAACACTATTGAAAGTTTGGTAAAAGTTATTGTATGAATAAATCTAGTATTAAAAACCAATTTAATTGAAGTTGAAATTAGTTCATCCGTTCGAAAGATAATCGTAACACCGACAGATCAATGGCGAAGAATACTTAGTATTTTTTTGCACAGCGGGAGGGGGGAGGCGGGAGGGAGGGAAGGCAGCTCAAGCGAAAACGTTGAAAACTGTAAATCGAAAATTTGACTCGATTACAATATTTTCCTTAGCCTAGCAACGCGCTTACGTTCATCATAATCATGTACTAGCTGTAGGTACGGTAAGAGAACAGAAGCTCCTAACTAGACTCCCGGCTTTTTATAATCATATTGCATTGTCGTGTTTGATCTACATAAGTGGCTAAAAGCAAGATTAAAAAAAAAAATAATAATTCCCTAGATTTTTTTAATTATCAAAATAATTAATTGACGAAAATATGAACCAATTACGTACAGCTAACTAACTGCTTTACATTCAATTGTACATTCGTGTTCATTGGAATTATTAAAATTATCACTGCTTTAATTGTGTATTATTTAAAATTATTAGTGTTGCCGACTTCCGCTCATTATGTTCGCCCAAGAAATGAACAAAACAGCAACGGATCCTTTTCAGTTGACGTCGGGGTCTTACTGTAATTTCAATTATTACTGCTTTAAATATATCACAGCTGACGACTTCCGTTCGCTGCGCTCGCGTCGGTTCCTTACCGTAATTTAAATTATCACTCCTTTAAATTATTACTACAACTTCACCAGATCACCGGGAGTCGACTCCACTAACAATTTTAAATAATATGTAATTAATGCAGTAATAATTGCAATGAATACCAATGTTACAATTAAATGCAAAGCACTTAATTAGCACGAATGGTGCTGAGTATACTAGTCCGGCGACCTACGGGTAAAATCGGGAGTACCAGTTATTACTCGCCCCTCTTGTAAAGTTGTACCCCAATGAGCGTAAATTTAATGAGGGTCTTGACGTCAAATCTGTCTACAGATTGCAAATCGGAGGCTTTGTTCTTGAGTGAATGAACTTCTAAATTCTGCTAATTTTGGCAGTCCACTATAAGTGATACATTTAGCCTTAACCTTCTCATTTCTCCTATTTAAAAAAAACAAACCCTTCAATAGATCAAAGTTTAATGTAATTAAAACGGATTATAATACAGAGTGGATAGAGATAAAATTACATATTTTTAGTAAAAATAATTATAAGATGTTAAACATATTTTTTTACTTCTTTATTCCACACAACTCAATAAAAATACATCGAATTTACGGATTTTGTTTATTAAGTTTTTCTTTTATCTTGATAATTTTATTTATTCATTTTTGCTGTTGCATTATTAACTTGGTATTTACTGTTCTAACTTTTCATAATCCGAAAATGTACAGGAGATCGCGATTATCGTCAGATATTTCCTTATTTCAGATATTTATTTCCTAAAAAGAAACGAATGTATTAGGGACTACAGCTGACGAATATTTCCTCACTATAAAAACCACATAATATAACCAAAACATGGTATATAGAACGATATAAGGTCGAACTTCTTGATTGCTGATAAGCCAGTTCAGGCGCCACTTACATGTTGGAACTGTTATAATTAAGCTTTACCAAGCTTTGATATTATAACGTTTAATAGTATTTATTAATTTTTTTCTGGCTTTATATTAGTTAATATAAAACTTATTTCCCTATTTAGATTTATATGCAATTTTGCTATTCACCACTTACTTTTTTTAATTTATTTATTTACAAAATAAACTATTTCACCATCTTATTTTTAATTTCGATATACAGAATATACATTATACCTTTGAAATAGGAAAAAAAAATTGTAATTAATATACCGAATTCACAATCTCACCGTAAGGTTGGTTGGGATTTAAAATTTGGACCAAGTTTTCACCAAGGCATGCCAAAAGCAGGACTCAATTAAAGAACAAGGATTAGGATGATCCTTAATCCTATGCTGTGGAAGTTTTCTGCAAGAGCCAATTTGTTAGATCTCAGAGGCCGAAAACCGATAATCCGGATGAGAGTGTTTTCCTGGCCATACTAAGAAGGGTCACGAAGGACTTAGCGGTGGGTCTTTTCTGTCACAAGATGACATAGGTAGGACCTTAACAACGACCAGGGTTCTTAGGGTGTATTAAGATTTATTTTAAATTGTAAAATTTAAAAAAAATCTAAAAAAAATCTTTATAATATTTTAAAATATAATATTTATAATATAATATAATATTTTAAATATTTAAAAAAAATCTATTTGATATGTACAATATTTCATATCTCATATATCATATATATGTATCAATAATTAATTAAGCATTTTAGGTAGCATTTTTACTTGTGTTATATTGCTGGATGTATTAGGGTATAAAAAATAAGGTACTTACGTATGATTCCGTCGGTCCGTTGTGGGTTATAACCTTATTCGTATTCATGTGGCAACGTTAAAAATTCGTATTCGTTAATAATTACTGCTATAATTAATCACAGCTGTAGACTAACGCTCGCCAAACGATCCTTTTTAGTTGAGATTGAGGCCTAACCGTAATTTAAATTTAGTTATTTATGTAATGGAAACCCAAATTTTTCAAAATCTTCGGCAATTTCAAAATCGTCGTCGGGCTAACGCGCAAGTACAACAGAACACAAAACACTGAATTTATAAGAAAAGTTATTGAGTAGAGGGAACGGAGTAGCTCAGTGGTAAGGCACTAAGTTACAATGCTCTCGGTCCCGGGTTCGAGACCGGCTGTGGCAGATAATTATTTATTCTGTTATCAGCCGTGGATCGACCCTGTGGGATCGGGAGACCCTCCTGGGGACCAACCAGCCTCTATACAATGGGTACCCTTAATTGGGGAAAAAACCTGGCGGTGATCTCGTCCAAATCACCTCCTTGCACAACCGTTGGCTTAGAAACAGTACGGTCCTTACCAAATACTGAACCCAAGATGGTTCATGGGTTGTAGTGTTACAGGTTTTTTTTTTTTATTGAGTAGATAGGCTGTGACCAACAAGATAATACGTAAGTACTTACGAAAGATAATACTTTTTAAATATTATAAATAAATTAAGGTACAAGTTTACAATCGGGTCGCTTTATCAATGTCTGCACCCGAACATACCCGAAGGTCACCGCACCAGCACTCTCTCGCGCTATTTGTACTAACTAACAGCTTTGAAGCTTTGAATTAAATTGTAAGATTCTTATTCATTGGAATTACTAAAGTTTATACTGCTTTAAATAGATATGCTTTAAAATTATTAGTGCTGTTCACTTCCGCTCAGTAAGCTCGCTCAAGAGATAAGCAAAATTCTAACGGATCCTTTTCAGTTGAGGTCGGGCCCTTACCGTAATTTCAATTATCACTGCTTAAATTACACAGCTGTCGACTTCCGCTCACTCAAGAGGTATGCAAATCCCCAAAAGATCTTAAATTTATTCTCATCTATAACAGAAAAAAGAATTACTCGCCGGCAATACTGCAAAAACCCTGATCCTTAAACCATTTACCTAAAAACATCCTACCTACCTTCAAACATCCTATCTTTCGTTCATTGTTAGTTCAATGCGAGAAAAAACCAGTACAAACTTGTTTGTTTGATATAATCCATTTAAACCGTGGTCAGTACCAACATTTATTTTATTTCTTGTCTTAATTAAATTCATAATTCATAAATGTTTTATATTACTGATTTATATCACGTCTAATTTAATATGTATAATAATACCGAACTATATTTTGAATTGCTTATTTTTGAATTTTTTTCGTGTTTTTAGAACTTAGGATGACTGAGTAACATTCGAAACTAGTTATCAATAAAACAAATTTATAGAAGTGGCAAATAATTTATCAATCCCTAACTACCCAGAAGATCCCTTTCAGTTGAGACCATACCCTAATTTAAATTATTACTACTTTTGATACAACTTCCCTATACCACTGGAAGTGGACAGCACTAATTTAAAATAATAATAATTAATTAAAATAATAAATAATTTTAATAATTCCAATGAATACGAGTTTTAGAATTGAATATAAAGCAGTAAGTTTGCACAAATGACACCAGGGAGTGCTAATGCGGCAACCTTGACGACCTTCGAGTATATTCGGGTGCAAGCACTGATAATGCAACCCGATTGTAAAATTGTGTCTAAAATAATATGTACTTCTATATTCTCGTATTTTTAAATTATTTTTTGTTAATTTCTAAATTATTATCGGATTATTAATTTTTGCTGTCCGCTTGACGGGAAAGTGAATGAACTAATTTTGATGAAATTTTTTTCTCGTTGTTAAATAATACTCAGAAGGTTTTAAGCAATATCTCAATAGAAGATAGCGGACGATCCAAAACCTAGATATTTTAGTTGTTTTTTTTCTAATCCCTCAAACAAAAAAGAACATTAATAAAACAAATAATTAGATAAATTATAAACTGGATGTACTTTACCTTTTACTACCGTTGGTATTTGAAGGTCAAGATATTTTAGTCCTGTTTCCTGGTACATTAAAACCACTGCTGAAGGATCCAGTTGTGTAATTTAAGAAATATTTATGATACCCCTCTCGAGTTTTACGGCGGACATACCCCAGCCTTCTGCCAGGACACACCCAGAAAAAAAATAATGAAAGGGCCTATACCTGAACAAGAGAGAGAGAGAGAGAATAGAGCTAGCGGCGAGTAGACAAACACTCACCCGACAGATACTCAATAAATCACACAGTCCGTTGAACAGGCAGGCAGAGCCTTTGAGTAAATATTGTTTTTGCCGGGACTCGAATTTGTTCTTTGAGTAGGTTCGTTAGTCCATTCTTTGAAGTGGTTCGGATTAGTCAAAAGGATGACGTGTTCCAACAGCCTTTGATCGAAAACCAGAAGGTTTAAGAGAGGCCTTCAATATTTGTACTTAAACGAGCTTTTTCTGTTTCTTTCTACACTTTTTTTAAAGAAATACTGTTTGAAATGCCTCAGCATAGACAAATGTTGTGGTCATTTCCCAATATAAGATAAAATATTGATATTTAAACCCTCTCTTCAAGGAGTATATACATTTTAAAGATTAATTTGATTATTACGTCATGGACATGAAACGAAAACAATGTTTTTCGGTGTCTTCTAAACGCTCCAGACGAACTCAGAGAGATTAAATACCTCGAAAATGTTTTTCAAAACTTAATAGAGGAAGTGTAAAGGGTGTCACTACACTCCAACCGCTCCTCACCAAATGGAACATGGAAAGACCGGGAGTGTGAAACCCTATGTAAATTTTTTGGAGTGATTTGGAGCGGCTGGTATGCCAAAATTCCTAAACTCTATCACGCTATGCCAAAATCCAAGCAAAGTTTTTTGGCTATCCTATTATAACAATAAAAATTGTTGGTCAATAAATAAAATATAGTCAAAATTTACGATATTGATTGTATAAAAAATGTTTCAAAAATGTTGATATGAATAAATTACTATTTTCTTCGTTTTTTAACTACTAAGTTGTTCCAAAAATCCTCGTGAATTATTATGGCTTTATTTCAGGTTACATATTTTTAAATATTATTGAATACTACTCTTCAAAGTAAAGTCCATTGTTTTCAACTACTTTCATCCATCTTTCTTCCAGCAATTGGATTCGATGCCGGTACAACTCCTTCGGTTTTGAGACAAAGAACTCTTCACACCCAATTTGTATGTCCTCGTAATTATCAAAGATCCGACCTTTTAAAAAATGAGCCATTGATCTAACAAAAACATAATCTGATGGTGCAATATCTGGGCTATACGCAGGATGAGGCAAAACGTTTACTCCGTGCAGTTCCGTGAACGATGTGCAGGGGCATTGTCGTGTTCCAAAATGGCTTAGTTCCTGTTGACCAAAGCGGGATATTTTGCCCTCAAACCTGCATCAACTGTCTTGTTGTTCACAGAGCTTGAGTCCCTACTACGGCTGATAAATCACGTGTATTAGCATGTGAGTCCTGGTCCACACATTCAAGAAGAACTTCATCATCAGCGATCTTATGCGGCAGTATTTCGATGGATAATTGACTCTCCTTCTTAAGGAACAATTTTTTTCGGCGACTACCTTTTCGCTTAAACCTTTTTTCCAATAATGTCTCAAAAGACCGCGAACCACGATTTTTTTCTTCTAACATTGCACGTGCGTTTTAAAAAATTAAAGGATTAGTCAAAGTAAACATTGACATAAATACTAGAAACAAAAATATTTTTACAGGGTAGTTATGAGGGTTGGAAGAGTTGGAATTAAGGGTTGTGTCCATGAACTAGGACTTTTGTAACAACCTAGTATTAATGATGTAGAAAAAAAAAAAAAATACGAATATTAATTTAAAGGAAGCATTTTTATTGGATCTCTTTAAGTTGCCAGTATTGTTTGTTTTTTTTAGGTGTTGTAGAGATTGAATTGTTTAATGTTCTCGGTATGTAGAGCACTATTTGTATCCTATTAGTTCTCAAAAATTATGTAAATCTGTACATTGAAATATTTGTGGGCTGTAAATATTATAAAATATGTGTTTACGTGTTATACGTGAGCTTGAATTACTATCTGTCGTTAAGAAATGTATGTAAGTAGATGTAAGTACTGTCGGCTCCCTTGAAATCTTTTTCACTCCAACCATCCTAATCACTTCGATCTTTCTTTAAGATTAATGTCATTTTATTTATTTATTTTTTCATTGTTGTGAAAGCATGACAATCTGGAGTATATTAAAAATTATTTCTTAAATGAGATCCATCGTTTATCCATTTTAATTATCTAATTTTAATAATATTATTTTTATTAAAAGTTCAATACTAATTATTTTATTTTTTTATTTCAGGTAATTATGCAGTTTATAATCTCAGTAATAATAGACGCTCACGAATTCAGAGGTAAGCTATTTTTTTTCACCTCACCTGTTATTAAAGTCTTTGTCTCAGTTTTTTATGTTAAGACAAAGGGAGGCTATTTTATCATCATGGCTTATTTAAATTTAAGTTCTTTAACCGAACTTTTTCGAGAAATGCATCCATTTTTGGATGATTTGTATATATATATATATATATAAATATATATATATATATATTTTTTTTTTTTTTTTTTTTTTTTTTTTTATTGAAAAATAATACGTGTCATAAGTATTAGGGCTATAAGTATCCATAGACTAAAAACAAATTATGATAGAAGTAAGTTAAACAATATCCATCTTAAATAAAAATAAATAGATAAATTAAATAATATATAGTATATAGAAAATTAAAGTAAAGTAAAAATAAAATGAAATTGAACACAGTCATACCTGTTCAATATTTACATGCTGCCTAGGGAACTCAGTTTTGCCTTCCACATGTGGATGGTAAAGCAGGATTCCAGAAGATCTCAGATTTTCTCTCCCGGCTGCGTCATTGATATTGAAATTTTTAGACGATTGGACACCAAATATACAAGAAAAAATATAACATACTAATGCCATAATTTATGCTACACGCTTTTCCATCTTCTCCTAAACGCTTATGACAATATCTTATCATAGAATATCTTGCGCATGCCATACACTGACTAAAATCCTGGCTCAACTAAAGTATACCACTTAGAAGTACCTCTTTGTCTTTTATACACGTGTCTATGAGGACCAGCCACGTGTCTTGTGCGCTCCGTTGATCGCGTGATCAGTACAGGGGAAAGTGTGAAGCGTGAAGTAGCTGTTGACGAAAGAGAGAGAAGCCTCCGAAACGTCGACACGTTATTAATAATAAATACGTTTTAATTATATTCCTAAGTGGTCCTTTCGAAGGAACACGAGAGAAGAACGTCCTTGGACGATGGAGGTATGATATTAGGTATTATGCAAGTTTAGGCGTGGTGTCTTGTACTTTCATCTTGAATTCAAGCTGACAAATTCCTAGAAGAAAACACAATAATTTTACTTTTTCAACGACCTAGAGAAAATTACGTATTCGAGATATTGTACTGTCCTGTCATAATTATCGTTGTTCCTATTTCTAAGAAAAATTTATATAATAAAATTATATGATTATTTATATAATCAGAGTAATTAGAGTAAAGCTCAAATTGATTATTTGACGATAGCTTGAATAAATTGAAACAAATCTTAAGCAATTATCATTTTCATTTTCATTAAATGAACTGGAAAATGAAAAATAATATGCCTCAAAAAATATGCATAAAAAAAAAAAAATTATAACTTTTTTCATTTTTTAAAATTTAATTTTGGTCAATATTTTATAAAGTAATTTTATTGTTCTAATATACTGTTTTATTTTAAAATATTTATTATATATTATTTACATATTTTTTTTATTTCCACATTCTCAGGACACTCTAAAATTATAGAATATGGTAAAATTCTCATTGTAAATAAAGAAAACATTATAAAATAACAAAATATTGTACATAAATAATTATTCACGTATTAATTTTTTTTAAAACATCTTTAACAATTAACAATCAATTAGTTTATTTAATTTATGCATTATTCCATAATATCATACTTTTCATTTCTCAACACTTTTTTATTTTTTGTAATTTCTTAATATCCATAAATTTTATTATTTATTATTTGTAGTGTTAGTCGCTATTATTTCAAAAAACTAATAAAAAGAGCGCACCTGCAAAATCTCTATATCATTGTCACAATACTACATTATTTATAACTTGTAACAAGTATATACCATATAAGTTATTTTATGTTTATATTATTATTTTATTTTCCCCCAAAATAATAGACTTTTGCACTGCGATGTAGGTTAGTGGAAGGGGAATGGAATGCATTTTAAATCCGTTTTATAATCGTAGAACGTGTATATATATATATATATATATTGGAACTGGATTTTTGCGTGATGGTGCGAACTGCAAAAAATTGCGCCTCGTTGGACCTAGTCTATCGGTATTTCGGTAAAGCAATGTGACAATATGACTAATATAAAACCAACAGATTAAAGAATATCATATATAAGGCAGATTGTTCACACTACTAAATTGTGCAAAGTGATTAGCCCGATCCATACGAAGACGACATTAATACACACACACACACACACACATATATATATATATATATATATATATATATATATATATATATATATATATACACATTTATATTTTCTCCAACACATTTGGACACTTCCAGCGGCCCCCTTTGCATTAGAAGCTGGGATAAATTTAATTCAAAATTTCGGCCAACATTTAAAACATTAACCGATTTTGAACGTTTTGCGCACGCCTAGAGCCCCTCCTAATTGAGTTAGAGAGTTAAAAATTTATATATTAATTTAATTGTTAGTGAAATACCTTTTTGAGGGTCTCAACTTTTTTTCCCACCTGCGCCATTTTGATATTTTCAGTTTTATTTATATTTTAGTGAAAATACTACCTCAATGGCGGAGCTCTGCTGATCATCATTTTAATTATTTTTTATTTCATAAATTTTTAATTTGTGATGGTTCTAAATACAGCTAAATAAACAAACTAAAAGCTGTGGATAATGTCTTGCATTGGTAAATGTTATTCGACTGTGAAATTCTACAGGATTGGTAATTACTTCGGTTCAAGTGAAACCTTATAAATCTCTTTGTGAATATTGTATCAGTATCAGCAACATATGTTGGCTCTAAATTAATATTGTACATTATTAAACATTGTTTACATTGATCAGTCTTATTATATTTATTACTAGTATTATTGTTGTTGATTGATATACTACTGTATAGTATAAACAATTATTATAGTATACTTCTCTGGTACTTATCTCGACTTAAGTTGGTACATATCAACTCGGTTTAATCTTCAAGCTAGATTTTCTTAAAAAGTTATGAGAGTTAAAAATATGTATATAGTTTAAGGTAGTATTTCTTGATGACATTGTTAGTGTGTTGGTAAATAAGTGATAATGGTCTTTTTAGCTCAAATATTTTTTTTAAAATGGAATATTTTTATTTTTATTGTTATTATTTTTTTTTACTACAAATGCTAAGCGATAACTGTAGAATAGCTGAAAGTAATCGTTTTCTCTAAAATGTATTGACCGAGCGTAAGCAAGGCTCTGTTTCAACTGGACGATTTCGTCAGTTTGTTACGCGATTACAATTAAGCGCGCAGTCCGATTTTCCTCAAATTTGACACAAATGTTCTCTGAAGTCAGGAAAAACGAGGTATATGTATGGATTTTTATTCCCAATCTAAGATGGCGGTTGTTTTATTGGTTGTGTCTCATCAAAAATCCTTAAAGGCATTTGGTCATTTTTTTTAATAAACAGTGACAAATTGCAGAGAAAATAAAATGAGATTGTTACAATAATTTTGATGAGATTAAATATATTTTTAATTGAAAAATTTGATCAATTCTATAATGGGTTCTGTGATAATTTGTGAATTGTCTTTTATACCTCTAGTTTGAATCTTGTAGAATCCTGACGATTTTTTGACATTAAGGATTGTAATTGTATTAGTGTTGTCGATGTTGTAATGAGTTGTCTTTGAGTTTTGTACTGTCTTTATTTGCTATTTTTTTTTAAAACTGTTATTGTGATATTATCCTTTTATTTTCTATGATGCTTGAATTGCCGAAACGTTGACTGGTTAGTTATTGATTTGTTTTATATTAATCAAACTATATATTAATAATGAATAAATAAGTAATCACCTAATACGTTAACCCTGCTCCTTAGCAATTTTAAGATAGATACTAGAAGATGTGTACCAGTGACACCCTAAAGCTGACCTGACACTGTGAGTGCAAGTTGGCAAGTTGCAGCGACTGGCTATATCTTCCACTTTCTACTTTCTCCGGCTAAATGCCCTTCAATTACCTGTAGTCCAGGTGTGTGTGTCCGTTCGCCCGCTATCGTTAGGCAAATATATTTATCGATGATGTACTTTCACCGGTTCGAGGCAGAAAAGACATTGCCTAGTCGATGTCCACTTATTGCTACCTTTCTAACTTCCATCTCGAAAGAAATCTATCGAATATTTCAATGGTATTATATATTAATTTAGTATATAATGAAAATGACATTAATGGAAAGTCTCAAATAAAAAGCCAAGAATCTCAAAAATTGCTGAACCTGCCGACATTTCGCCTTGGTGTGGGGTGCTGTCTCTGGTTAGTGTCTTTTTGGACTGTAGATGTGAGATGTGCTGCATTTTGTTCTTTATATTCTTCTATCAGGCCTAATGATGCCTGAATTTGCGAAATTTTGGCATGTGATTTGTTTTTTGTTATTTTTAGACTCTTTTTATAATAAATAAGAGAACAGAAAAGTGTCTGAAGTCTAAAAAAGAAATTTTTTGGACAAGCTTCTGGTTATCTGTTTTATTAATGCATTTTTATTATCCAATAATTATAACAAATATAAATACAGTGGAGCATCGATTATCCGAACGTGTTTCCGCCCGCGACCGCGCAAGAACATAGCTTCCTGCCTATTTCATCAGTCTATGATTGATATCTACTCTAACACATAGCGTTCTAGAATGAAATACATATTTCAAGTTGATTTTTTTTCTCTACAACGTTTATTTGAATAGTTTTGTTAAAAAAATGCTTTCCTTCAGAGAAATTTGGAACCTGTATCAAAATTGTTTTGTTTTTTTCGATCGGAGCATATTGAATAAAAAAATGCCCGATGTGAATTCGTCTTAAAATTTCATTTCCTATCCGAATCAGTAAAAAAACAACAACATCCCATTGGATATTCTACAGTTAGAGTCGCTGGAGTAATACTCCGGTTTGTTACATAGTCGGCAATTCGTTTCAAACCAACTTCAGGTTGCCCTAATTGCATTCCCCAAATGCAAAAACAGGCTATCTGTGACTATATATTTAATTGAAGAACTTAAAGAGTCTATGCACTACCTCAACTTATCATCAGATATAGTTCTCCCATTTTCTGCGTGTAGAACAATTTAGATGCCATATATAATTATCTTCGTCACCTATTCCCCTTTGAAACCCTAAAATTCCTAGTTACTTCCTTAATATTCCCCCTCTTTGACTATTGTTGTACGGTGAAGGGGATTATAAAACGTTTGATAACCTGCTTTGGACTGCTCGTGGGGATCCCGAGGGATGCCTCTATCTCATGATTTTATGAAGAGTTGAAGTGGCTTTACCCTTCCTACCGTCATAAGTACTTCCTGGCATCCTTCCTCTACCAAGTCATGCAATCCTACTGTCCATCACACATCTTCGACCTCCAATTCGAATTCCCGCCATATCCGTTCTCGGTCTTCAGATTTATATATAACGGCCCACGGATCTGCAGAAACTGACAGATTATTTCTTATCCTATCCTCATCCTTCTTCCATCCGTTGCTCCAATACTCTTCCCACCTTCAAATCCCGTCTATTCAGGCACTTCCAGTCCATGCAGTTTGAAAATATTTGTACTATGTATTAATTATGTTAAACTAAAATTTGCACTTAATTATGTATTAGTACATTAGTTTTACTTCTGTAATTATTATAAATTCATTCTCTTTAACTATATCTATTTTTAATATAAGAAGTTTGTTTTTACTTAAAGATTTAAAAGTTATGTTTTAATTTTATCCTTTTTTTCTTATTCGTTTATTTATTTTATTTTTTGCTGATTCTCTTTTTCTTTCTTATTATACTGTAAAGTTCTAAAGCTCTATTGATATTATCTTTTATATTATTCTAAAGAGACATATTTCGGAATAAATAAAGAAATTATTATTATTATGTGGTTTCTTAATCAATTAAAATTTTAAGAGAAATCAAAAAAGCCAAGCGATTTCCAAGACGGAGAAGAGCTCATCAGAAAGAAGTTAATTGGTGAGCAGTTGCTTCAACTGACAGAACCGGTCATCGAATTGACCTCAATTTGCCAAGATATCAAACAGTGAGCCATGAGATTGTGTATCGCGCTTAACTCGACTAAACTAGAATCAGTTCGTCACAATATATTTCTTCAATTCCTCAATCAATGGCTGTTGTTATTTATCTATTAATTAATTGTTAAATTACAGTTATTATTAATTATTCAAGTTATGTAGCGGTTAGGATCTAAAGGGCATTTGTAGACATGGGGAAAAAATACAGAACTCAATATTTATTTACGTAGTCATTATTTATTAATGACCCCCACATAAAAGTTTTCTACGGGTATTCTCTATATGTATTTACTATCGCATGTTCATAAATAAGTAGTCAAGGGGCAGGTTATGCAGTACCCGCAATACTGAACGGTTGTCAGTGGGTCTAAACGGCGGACACGGTCGGACGCACCTAAGGGTTTTATTTTACAGATTCTTCGATTAATATCTGTTCCGTATTTGCTCAGAGATTGGGTTCCTCTGGGAATCGAGTCGATGAGCTTTCATGTTTCACTAGAAAATATGGTTTAATAATCATATGATATCCAACTTGCCATTCTGTCGACGAAATAGTCTTGCCTCCTTATAGAAGGCAGTGGAGCGCCTCTGCTAGCCGTCAAATAATCCCCACTCAACTCACTCTTTATTAGGGTTGAAATATCGATATATATATATATTGATATATCGGATTTGACAAACCGATATTTTCTATCGATATCTCAATATCCGATAAATCGATATTATCAAGGCATTTAATGCAAGAAAGTAGTGATGCAATTCGAAGGTTTGAAGGTTTTATTATTAAAAAAATTATAGAAGAATATAATACATAAAATGTGGCTTCAAGATAAAAAAAATTTGTTATAACATTTTTATTTTTGCCAAAGAATAATTCTATTCTATATTTTTAATTTATTTAGATTCATGGCTAATACAAATATTGTTTTATGAATTATTATATTATTTCATAATCTTCTTCGCAGTTTAACATTATATTCATTTGATGGAACTGTCTTTTGCATCCACTATGTATGGTTTTACGATATCGCATAATATCGAATATCGATATTTTACTTTCGATGTTCCTACCCTACTCTTTATCTAATGGCGACTAATGCTACGATGTTCTCTCATACATATTTTTTGCGGTATTGTTTGCTAGAGCTGCAGTTAGATTCATTTATATTTATATCTTCACATTTTATTCTTATTTCACATCATTCAATTTCTTTTGTCACAAGTACCGTGCAAACACCTTAATCTCACCCTAATGTTACTGCTTGCGCATTGCTGCCTATTTTCTCTGTTTCGCCATATATTCACGCTCCGCAACTTGTTTTGCTAGAAAGGAGCCTGCGAACCAGATTTACTATTTTCTCTACCCAATTACACTATTTATTCCGACTCCTAATATTCATTGTATGAACTTTACTCAAATTATCAATGTAGTTTTATATTTGTAATTTTGTATGATTTGCGGTTTTATGATGGTATAATTTTTTTCCCCTGAACCCCACAAAATATTAACAACTAAATGTGCACATGGTCCTCAACTTTTCAATTGTAATTATTTCATTTCAATTGCACCTGTGGTGAAATATCTCCTACAGTATCATTTTGTAGTGCACCTTTGTTTACGAATTTGTCAAAGTCAACGTTTAAACGTTTGTAATCGTTGCACGATGGTATAATTAGAAATTTTTTTAATCAGGAAATAATCCCATTAATCAAATTGTACCGAGTGCGGTTTCCCGGCGCTGAAAAAAAATATAAGTACGGTAAAGTTGTCTAATTTATTTATCACTGATTATTTTTAAGGAATTGGTAAAATTTATGTCCATTTATTTTATTATATAGACGTTATCCAGTACAATAGGAACATATAACAGGCAATCCTTAATACGTAACATGGTCATAGTGTAAGAAGGAACAAGTGCTTTATAAAGACATAATAAAAGAAGAGACAAAGAGGGTTTATAAAAAAAAAAAAAAAAAAAAGTCTATGAGTCTGAAATCATATTTGTGGTAAATCGTGTTGGTATGCTCAACAAATCGTGTTGGTATGCTCAACAAATCGTGTTGGTATGCTCAACAAATCGTGTTGGTATGCTCAACAAATCGTGTTGGTATGCTCAACAAATCGTGTTGGTATGCTCAACAAATCGTGTTGGTATGCTCAACAAATCGTGTTGGTATGCTCAACAAATCGTGTTGGTATGCTCAACAAATCGTGTTGGTATGCTCAACAAATCGTGTTGGTATGCTCAACAAAAAAACTGTACTTCTTACAATATAATTATATATTAAAGCAAAATTTTGCTCGTATTTGTGTGAATTTATATATTTTTTTATTACGTTTTGCAAAATTATTTTTGTTTATATAGTGATATAACTAAAAGAAAAAAACTTATCGAATAATTTGAACTTTTTTTATTTTATTTATTTAAAATGTTTGAGCTGGGCCATTATCGCGGTACATTACAGTTTTAATGTTTGGAATTCGCAAAATAACTGAATTTTAAAGTTTACTTGGTATTCTTCAGTAAGAGAATTAAGTTGTTTGTAAGTTTTTCTTTTTGAAGTAATTACTCAAAACTTCGAGAGATGTTCTCTATGAAATTCTTAGGATTATTTAAACATAAAAAAAAGAAATGGTATATCTTTAGATTTTTTAAAATAACATAAAATTACTACAGGGCTTACATCAAGCAATCATTCATATATACTTCTAACTAATAAAGGTATCTCTATTTTTCATAATTTTCTTGATTATTCTTGGCTATCTTTTACATATCGACGTAGTTTTTTGAAAATGGCGTAAGCGCCATTTAGCAAACTTTACAGGAACATATGGAAAAAAAATTCCTCTAAATAATAATATATTTAAAAAAATTTATTCTTTATTGTGTAGAGTATGAATTTTTTAAAGTGGCAAAAAGTTTATAATAATGTTATATTTTTTAAGGCTTCTAGCATTGGTGACAGAGTCGTCGATATTTAGACCATTTCAATTTTTTTTTTTTTTTGGATATATCGTGAGCGGGAACCGATAGAGGTGTTGTTTTTGTTCTTTGATAAATTGAAATTGTTGGCGCTTAAGCCTTTAGCAAAAAACTACGTCGATATGAATTACTCTATTGTTTGGAAAGAACCGTAGAAGTACAAATATTTATGTTGATTCCTCGAAAGATATTTTCAGTTTTTAAGAAACCACAGATATAGAAAATAATAAACAATGTCATAAAGCAGTAAAAATATCCAGGTTATCAGAGGGCAATAAAGCGCTATTGTCGGAGCAATGAGGAAACTGTTGAGTTGTCTCTCTTCTAAGATTGTCGGCCATTTTGTATGTTTATATTGATACGCCACATTTAAAGTTATGTTTCTTTTTATTCGAGTATAAATACCTTTTACTCCACCTAAAATTAATATTTCGCTCGAAATTTTCCGCTCTCTAAATTCTGCCACCCTTGACTAGTGCCCCCTTTGGTCCCCCTAGTTCCCGGTTCTGGCTGGGTATTACTCTCTCTATCAAGCATAATCAGAACCGGATTTACCAATATGCCCACTCGGCTCGGGCCAAGTCTCGTACAATACCATGGGGCGAATAATGACAGAAGGTACACGCTATTAAAAAAAAAAAAAAGTTTAAATAATAAAGAAAATTGTTATGTGTTTAGAAAAGTCTTCATTTAATTTTATTTTATGCATTTTATTGGTGTACGTAATTATTGGTGTTTGAAGTTTTGCGTAGTTTTATAATGAGTTAGAGTAGACGTAGACAGTGGGGTAGAACCAAAGTTGGGCAAAATTACAATAAATTACATTGTCAATTACAATTACATTGTCAATTACAATTACATTGTAATTGTAATTATATGAATTACAATTAAATTGTAATTCGTAATTAAACTGGTAATTACCATTATAATTTGTAATTGTAATGTAATTGCAATTCGTAATTACCAATTACTTTGTAATCTGATTATAATTTGTAATTGGAAATTACATTGCAATTTGATAAAATGTAGAAGACGTATATAAAAAGAAAATACTCGAATTGTAATTATTGTAATTTAATGAACTACATTGTAATGAATTACAAGTAGAAAAGTAATAGTGAATTTACTTTGTAATTAATTACATTGTGATTCAATTAGAAAGTAATTCATTACGCCCAACTCTGGGTAGAACATATACTACCTCAGTAGAGATCTATCAAAGGTCGCGCCTCAGTCAAGTCGTACGCCAGGCTGTCAGTGTTTCTCTACGGGTAGTGGGGTGTTTAAAACTTTAAATCCGGCCTTGGCCACAATACCCTTTTTTTTAGCCAGCAAATTCATTGGTTGTCTAAAGTTTAAAAAAAAAAAAAAAACAGAAAAGAAAAAGAAAGCCCAAAGATTCACAAATCATATATCGATCGAATAATTTTCTTATTACTTTTTAAACTTGATAAAGACATCCATATTAATCCTCGGCAAACATTAACAATCTATAGGCAAACAAATAAATACGAATTAATGATTATTGTTGTTGAAGAGCCATCATTTTATTCTTCTTAGCGTTTTATAAATCAAAAATATTCTTCAAACAATTAAGTGAAACCATTAAAAACTATTACTGGTTTTGGAAACTTTAAATCCAAAAGTATTTTTTACTTGCTAAGGTCTTATTATAAAATGATAATAATAATTATTACTATTATTATACTCTATATTAATAAGAAAATATCGGTTGTCAGCACTGACTAGACTTGAATTGTAAATTTCCAAAAGGGCTCATCTTGGGAAATTATTCTAAATGGATTTTTTTTCTTTTATAAACTTATATTTTATAAGAGAGAACGACTGTTATCAGGTTGTTGTAGTGGTGAAATACGCGAAGAAAATATAACCTGTTCATGATTTATATCTTTTATAACATTATTATTCTTTTAAAAGGTAAAATTGGAGTTTTTTAATAAATAATCATTCATATATTAAAAGAAGGACCTCAAGTAATCCCAAGAAAAAATATATAATAATTTTATCCATAAAATTCCATAAAAATTGTATTTTTAAAAATTATATTATATAAATTTATTGTTTATGACGTTTCAGTCATTGTTTTGGACATATTCAAATTTACTAAATTCCTTTACAACATCGGCTGTTCAAATTTTAATAATTTATTGTATGTAATCGGAAGTACCCGTTTTACGTTTTAAACATTTTTTTTTTATATTAATATTTCGTCCGGAAAAAACTTATAAGAGATATAATTTGACTGGTTTAGGCCAAAGAGTCATTTTGTTGATAACTTTCCTCATTTAAAAAATTTTTCACTACTTTCATTATTAAGAATTAAAACACTACTCATATCCCTTTTCGAAATTCGCAATTCACTTGAAGATCATACGTCATCATAGTGTTTATTAAGGATCGGATTTTATTTTTAATTTATGATATTCCATTGTTCTGCATATTTTGCTAGTAACTAGGCCTCCAAATCTTGCTTTCATTGTAATATAATAAATTAGTATAATAATATATTATAATATACCCTAATTTAACAGTAGAAGCGAGAACTATAGGAGCTAGAGGGTGTAGGTAAAGAGAGCACCGTGCGCCCCGATTCTTACGTCCGCTTCCAATAACGGTCTGTGCTCTATGGCACTTCACCAACTGGTTTACTTCTCTGTCTCATAATGTAGGATGTATGCGCATAGCCATTATTTATAACGCCAAGGCAACCGAGCCAATGCGTGCAATCCTTGGGGCCTTGGGGCGTCCAAAATATGAACTGAAAAAAAAAAAATTATTTACACTATTGAAAATTTTCAAAAAATAGATCGAAATTATAAGCAGGAGCAGGGGATTTCAATTGTTTTCGGGGAAGGATTTAATTAGGGATTAATAAATTATTTGCCACTTCTATAATTTTGTTTTTTATTGAAAACTAGTTTCGAATGTTATACATTCATCTTTAGTTCTAAAAACACGCAAAAATAAGCAATTCAAAATAAAGTTTGGTATTATTGAACATATTCAATTATATTTAATATAAGTTATTATTATAAAACATTTAAGAATTATGAATTTAATTAGAATAAGTAATCAAATACATATTGGTACTCACCAAGGCTTAAGCAGATTATATCAAACAGAAAAGTTTGTTTTGGTTTGTTCTCGCACTGAACTAGCAACTGAAGAATGGTGGGATGTTTAAGAGTCGGGGTTTTACCAGCAATTCCGGTGAGTAATTGTTTTTTCTGTTATAGATGGGGAATAAATATAAGATTGGACTATTTGAGATATTTATTTGGTCATTGAAGAAACATCTGGATTGGATTTAAAGGATTTTTTTATTTCAAGTGCTTCATATATATTTAATTTGAGGCTGTTTTCAACGTGATGTATTAATTTAACTCCTGAGTCTTTGATGAATTTATGATTTTTTTCATTTAAATGAATTGCAAAGTTGGAATTATCTGTCTTATTATTATATGCACGTAACCTTTAATCTCTGATTTAGTGATTCTCCAGTTTTTCCGGTGTATTTGGCTGCACAATCATTATAATTTAGTTCGTACGATCATTACCGTTTACCTATAAACACCCCACCTTTCTTACATTGCTAGTTCAGTACGAGAACAAACCAATTCAAATTTTTCTGTTTGGTATAATCTACTTAAATCTTGGTGAGTACCAACATATATTTAATCTCTTGTCTTAATTAAATTCATAATTCATAATTGTTTTATAATACTAATTTATATTACATTTAATTTAATATGTATAATAATACCAAACTAAATTTTGAATTGCTTATTTTTGAGTTTTTGTGTGTTTTTAGAACTGAATATTCTATGTATAACATTCAAAACTAGTTTTCAATAAAAACAAAATTATAGAAGTGGCAAATAATTTATCAATCCATAATTAGATTGATCCTTCTACACCATCATGCGGATGTCAACTGAAAATCTATATGTTTAGTAGTATAGATTCTTGTAAAAAAAAATAATTTTTTTTTTATTTGGTGTGCTAATTAGCCATTTTTTCATTTTAAAAATTTACGTAAAAAGAGATGAAGTTGCTATAGAGTGGTGAAGTGGTTAGTAGACTAGCTAGTAGACTGGCCCTCTGTCTATTAACTGGATTCAGTGACTCATCTTAGAACATATTACCACATATTGATCCAGTAAGTTGTCCTTCCCCTCAGATAGTGCTCTATTGATTTATCTTCGAGAGTGAAGTATCTGAGAATTTGCACGTCTTATATTACTATTTTATATAATAGACTAAGTGTACTGATAGGTAGTATATAATATAATTTACTATGTATCATATTTTCGTTCCCATGAGTATAAGAATGTAATACATTAGAATGTATTCGGACTGGACTTGTTATGTTAGTTGTAGGTGCTTTCTATAACCTACGAACATAATCTTAATTTTAAAATTACTATATATATATATATATATATATATATATATATATATATATATATATATATATATATATATATTTATATCCTTTTTAATCCACTGAATTTAACAGAGCGTCTTATCTAAACATTAAAAAATACATAAATTTATATGTTGAATTCTTTACCTTTCATATTATTATCAGACTGAAGGCAGTTCTTATAATTGGTTTTGGTTTATTCGCTTAAACCAGTTTTTTTATCTAATTTAATATTTTCAATGAAAACAGTCCCGAAAATTGGGGCTACCAACAGTTTTTAAGCAAACTTAAATTTTTAATATATGTTCATTGATTTAAGGTGTAATGTAATTTATATAAATAAATGAAGGCTGAAAATATTTCGCCATAAGCTTTATTGAGATGCTACGTTTCGGCCCCTAAGCCATCCTTAGGCGTCTCTGAAAAGGCCCTTATTTAGGTTATTAACAACATAGCAAAGTGTATAAATATATTTAAATTTTTTTTATATATAACCATATACCTTCTTTAATAAATATATTAACATGCATACAATGCAATACACCAAGTCCAATCAACCCTCGTAGTCATTAAAAAATAATAAATATAATAAAAACAACAATAAATAAAATTAATTAGTTGATATCCGCATGATGGTATAGAAGGAACAATCTAATTAGGGATTGATAAATCATTTGCCACTTCTATAATTTTGTTTTTATTCAAAACTAGTTTCGAATGTTATACTTTCATCTTCAGTTCTAAAAACACACAAAAATTCAAAAATAAACAATTCAAAATACAGTTTGGTATTGTACATATTAAATTAAATATAATATAAATTAGTATTATAAAACATTTATGAATTATGAATTTAATTGAAACAAGAAATCAAATACATGTCCGTACTCACTTAGGTTTAAGTAGATTTTATCAAACAGAAAGGTTTATATTGGCTTGTTCTCGCACTGAACTAGCAACGGAAGAAAGGTGGAAGACGGTTTAGGGGTCGGGGTTTTTTCAATAATTCCGGTGAGGAATTGTTTTCAATAAAAACAAAATTATAGAAGTAGCAAATAATTAATCAACCCCTAATGAAATTAAGGTTAGGATCAAATTTTCTATTAATTTAATATGTACAAATTTTAATATGTTATTACTATTAAGGCAGTTACAAACTTTAAGCATTTAAGAATTAGAGAGCTACCTCTATTTTTGTAACTTTCATGTTATCTCCAGAATGAAGACGATCTTATAATTAATTTTGATTTATTCGCTTATATCAATTATTGTCAGGTTGTACTTTGACAGTTAGGAAATCCTTTTCTTTTTTTTTGTTCAAACTCTGCTTTTTTTTTTTTTTTATCTAATCTGATATTTTTAATGAAAACAGTCCCGAAAATTGGGGCCACCAACAGTTTAAAAAAAAATTATATAATTTCATTAGAATTTTAGCGGGGATGTTGTGGTGACTACGGAGTTACGATCAGAGTAAAGAGGTCATGTGAAATTTGCTTCTGCATAAATTGATTCAGTAATTTGAGTAACCCCGTGAGTCATATAGATCAAATTTTTGGCAAACAACAAAAAAGTCCAGGCAAAAGTTTAATGGTTCAAGACAACCTAAAACGATTTATAATTAAAATATGACTGGCTCTGAACCTCTTATATTACCAATTAAGAAAGTAAGAGTCATGGTATTTAAATTTGCTTAACTTAAGGAGTTTCTCAAATCAATCAACTTAGTGGCCATCATCCATAATTAGTTTTTTCCAAATAAATGTTTGCATATGAGCTAGTTGTTATATCTGATCACAACAAGGTCCAAGATTAAGTTATTTTATTTATTTTTTTTGTTATTACATATTTTGATTTCTTCTTTTTTTCCTGTTGGAGAAACCCCAGAGCGTAATGCGCAGTTGTTCTTGAAAATATTGAACAGTGGCTTAGAGTATCGATATAATCTGCGATCGATATCATGCGCTAATCGAATCCCCTCCCAGTGACGGCTCTGATAATTGTCCTCCATTATCTCCTTCCAAATACATTTTAACATCTCCGCCGGATCCTGTTTGGAGTGTCCTTCGATGGGTATAATAGTTTTATTGGCTCGTTCTCAAGGATTCTACAATATACGGTAGTCCTTTTAAGTTTATAATGATGCTGTTTATTTAGTTTTGCGTTTATAATGTAAGTTGAGCCGAATAGCAAACATTCCAAGAATAGACCGAAGCGTAGGTGGGAGTATTACGTCAAGGCTGACTGCTCGGTAGACTCGGACTCGGCTATTCGGCGATCGTCGTGGAACATACGAACAATGGTGAGGAGCTATTGGACTCTTTGGAATGAACAAGATTGAAGGGCCTCCAGAAGGCAGATTCATACTCACGTATAAAAAATTTTCAAACGTATGTTTTAATATTTACAGTCTACAAATATTTCAATGTACAGATTTATATAACTATTGAGAAATAATGGGATATCAATAGGGCCTCTATAATAAATAATAAATAATATAAATAGCATAAACATTTAATAATTTACTCTTTACCATTAAAAAAAATATTAAAAAATACTGAACATTTTAAACATGTTTATCAAATATAAATCCAATAAAAATGTTTTTTTTCTTTTTAACTATTATATATATTAACATAATTGATTGTAAAAAATAAAACAACTTTTGTGTAGACATCGTAAATTTTAACTATATCGCATTTACTGACCAACAATTTGTATTATTATTATTTCCATTCCATCAATTTTTCACACTCCTGGTTGGTTGGATTAATTTGATTTTGACGAGGCGTAATGGAGTTTAGGACAAATGGAATTGCAGTCTCTACATCACTCCAAAAAATCGACTCAGAAATGACACTAACGGTTATTCCACGTTTGTTTGTTTGGGTTTCAAGGCGTAAAACCGCTAGGTCATCAACGCCTGTGGCTATTTTTTTTTTTTTTTTTTTTTATTTTTATTTATTTATTTATTTTTTATTTATTTTTTTTTTTTATCTATAATTTAAAAAAATAAATAAAAAGAACTAAGTAAATATATAATAATAATAATAATTAATATATAATATATATATACACACACACACACACACACACACACAAAGATAACAAATAGATTCAGATAAATAAACAAAACAGATACATAGATAAACAAATAAGATATAATATATTATAAAAAACTATATTTTATTTATTATGTCATTTGCCTTTAGAAAGTTTAATACACGTTTTATCTTGATGTCATCGTTACCTAGACTGGTTGCGATATCGGGTGTAAGTCCTGATCTGGCTAAAACCGAAATATAAAATGGACATTCCTGAAAGATATGACTGACCGTGAGGATGTTTTGACAGTGTTGGCATTTCGGTGGCGGTTGCTTGTTAATAAGATAGGAATGGGTCAAATTGGTATGTCCTATTCTCAGTCTGGTTATTGCTCTTTCTTCTCTACGATTAGAACGATTTGACGTGGTCCATGGCTTTACTGATGTTTTAATGGCCTTCAGTTTACTTGGTGGGCTCTCATTCCACATGGACTGCCACCCATCAGTAATTTCTCTTTTGAGGGGAAGACTGAGTTCTAGAGGTGTTAAAATGGCAGCGCCTCGACCTGGAAGAGTAAGTGCCTGTTTGGCTGCTAGGTCCGCGAGCTCGTTACCGACTATTCCTACGTGGCTTGGCACCCATACGAAGTATACCGATTTTCTTAGATTTTCGAGCATTTGGAGGTAAGTATGGATTTTAAGTAATGTAGGGTGTTTTGGATATGTATTATTTAAACCTTTTAGTGAACTTAGAGAGTCAGTTATTATTGCGATGGTTGTAGGTGATATTGACATTGAGAAGTGAAGGGCTGAGACTATTGCATGGAGTTCGGCGGTATAAATGCTGCACAGTTTATGTAGTTTTATTTTGTGGGTTGAGCTATGGGTAACGAAAGAAGATGCTGTAGAGTCGGAGGATTTAGATCCATCTGTATAGATTAAGAATGGTTCCGGAATATTCTGAAGGAGACGGGAAAATTCAATTTTGTATTCCAAGGGCGATGTTTTGTTTTTGGGTAGTCGTGATAAATGTAACATAATTTTTGGTGGTTTGTGCGTCCATGGAGGAGTATGAATTTCAGGTTTATATAAAGGAATTCCTTTAAGGAACGAGGTAGCGGAAGAAATTCTCTCTGATAAAGGAAGTGTTGAATTAATTTTTTTTTCAAAGGTTTTGGAGAATTTTGGTTTGAAAATGTACCTATGTGTTGGGTGTTCCGTTTGAGGGAAGAGTTTAGAGATGTAGCTTATTGCCAGTTTTTTTCTTCTGAATAAAAGAGGCGGTAGTCCTGCTTCGGAACACAGACTGAGAATAGGACTGGTTCTAAACGCGCCGGTCGCGATGCGAATTCCGGTATGATGGACAGTATCGAGCTTATTAAGGATCCGGTAGCGGGCAGAACCATAGATAAAACACCCATAGTCTAGTTTCGAGCATACTAAAGATCGGTAAAGTTTTAGCAGAGTGATTCTATCTGAGCCCCAGGAAGTACCGCTGAGAAATCGTAGTATATTTAATTTTTTTGTTGCAGTTAGTTTTAGTGTAGAGACGTGTGGTTCCCAAGTCAGTTTTCGGTCAAAAATCATCCCTAAGAATCTATGGTTGTTTGAATATGGAATCGAGGAATTACCTAAAAGTAGTTCGGGAGAGGTGGGAGTATTTATTTTTCTGCTGAAATGTAAACATTTAGTTTTTTCGGTAGAGAAACGAAGACCAATGGAGAGGGACCAGTTATTAATTCTATTGATGGCTTCCTGTAATTTAAGTTGTACGGTGGTAATGTTATCGGATCGACAAATAATGGCTAAATCATCTGCGAACAAGAGCGGTTTGACACCCCTAGGTAAGTTGAGTCCCAGGTCATTTATTGCTAGGCAGAATAGAGTGGGGCTAAGGACACAGCCTTGTGGGACACCGTTGACCTGTTCATGGTTCTCAGATAGTTCGCATCCTATTCTAACTCTGAAGTGACGGTTTGAAAGAAACTGTTTGATAAAATAGAACATTTGCTCTCTGATTCCTATAGATGATAACTTATTGAGAATTACTGCGTGGTTTATGCTATCAAAAGCCTTCTTCATATCAAAGAATACAGCGATCATCTGTTGAGCGTTGATGAAGGCATATTGGGCTTCGGCCTCTAATGTAACCAGATGATCTATTGTGCATCGTCCTTTGCGGAACCCAGATTGAAATGGTTGTATTAAATTGTTATTTTCTATTATCCACATTAATCTTCTGTTGACCATACGTTCCATAATTTTGCTTAGACAACTAGTTAGGAATATGGGGCGATAGCTGTTTGGGTCCCGTTTGTCTTTTCCGTTTTTAAGAATCGGGATTATGACTGAATCGCGCCAGGTGCTTGGGAAGTGCCCAGTAGACCAAATGTGATTATAGTATTCAAACAGCCATTTTTGTGTGTCGACTGGAAGATTTTTTATCATGTCGTAATGGATATGGTCTGGACCAGGCGAAGTTCCTTTAACGGTATTTAAGATATTTTTAAATTCCCACATTGAAAAATCAAGATTATAATAGAGGGTTTCGGCATTTACTGTATTATCAGTTTCTATTTCGTCAAGGTTGGGACTATTTCTCTCGGAATTATATATCTCGGAATAAAAATTTGCAAAGGTATTTGAGACCAGTGAAGGGTTGTCAGATAATTGTCTATTAACCGAAATAGTGTAACGGGAGGAAGATGGATTTTTAGTAAGTTTATGGATTTTGTTCCATACGTCAGCTGACGTAGCAGAAGCATTTATGGAACTTATATATTCTTTCCAAGATGCACTCTTACATTGTTTGAATATTTTCCTGCATATAGCCCGCTGTTTTTTATATTCTATCAGGTTTTCGGATGTCATAGATTTTTCGAATTTTTTATACGCTTTACGACGATCTTTAATGGCTTTTTTACACGTATCGTTAAACCAAGGAACTAGCGGTCTTCTGGGTAAACCTGAGGTCATTGGTATCGATGATTTTGCTGCTTTTATGATCGTATTTGTAATTATTTCACAGCCTTCGTCCATGGTCATATCGGATGGTTGTGTTTGGGATGGTGAGGCTAAGGAGGTAAAAAGAGACCAATTAGCATTTTTCAACACCCATCTCGGTTTTACGTGCGTGGGATTCATGTTAGTAAATTTTATGAGTATCGGGAAGTGGTCACTACCATATAGGTCAGGTAACACTGTCCAGTAAATATTACTAAAAAACGTTGGACTACAGAGAGAAAGATCAAGGGCTGAATATGTCCCGTAGCTGGAGCTGAGGAAGGTAGATTCTCCAGTGTTAAGTAAGAGAAGGTTAGAGATATCTAGAAAATTTTCTATTATTTTACCCCGCATGTTGATATCTTGGGATCCCCATAGAGGATTGTGGCCGTTCAGGTCCCCAATAAAAAGAACAGGACGGGGCAGTTGGTTGTAAATATCTAATAGATGTTGAGTATCTATTGTACGATCTTGTGGTAGGTATATATTGCATACAGAAAAAGCAAAACTTCGGTGAACACTGACAGCAACCGCTTGAAGGTGGGTGTTAATCGGAATTGATTCTGAATATATGGATTTATGTACAGCTATTAAAACTCCATGGTGATTATGATTTGGATTGGGGCTATCTTTTCTATAAATTTCGAAGTTTTTTATTGTGATTTTGTCTTTTGTTGCAAGATGTGTTTCCTGAAGAGCTAGGCAAAACGGATCAGTATCACGTATTAATATTTTCAAATCATTAAAATGAATTTTTAAGCCATTACAATTCCATTGAAGCAATGACATTTATGGTTATTATATTTAAAAGAAATAAAATAAAAAAGGAAAGATACATATATATGTATGGATGAAAATATATTCTAACTAGAACTAAGAATATACATTTGTTTTTGATTGAAAAGGAAAAAAAATCTATGTATTATTATTTTTACTAGGAGAGTTTTTTCCTTTGCTTTCCTCTTTTTGGTTTTTGAACCACATATCCATCTTCTTCCTGTTCATTATTAATTAATATTTGTTCATTAATTAAATCGACGGGAGGTGGGTCTGGTTTAAGTGGCGGGGGTCGAGGAGTCGGGGTGGTGGAAGGTGGTAGGCTTGGAGTGGGGGAGGTCGGTCGGAGATGGGAGATACCGGAACAGCTGGAAGGAGAGGGGAAAGGGAGAAGAGTGGGGGTCATTAGAGCACTAGCGCAAGACCCGGCGGGTTGGGTGATAACAGACGTAGTTTGTGTATGGCTACTATGAGCTTTAATCTGAATAGTTTCATTTGATATTTCTCCAGCTGGGCTATTTTTATTAGTCTCTGTTTTGTTAGGATTATCTGGAAAATAATATAAAATGTTGGCCTGAATGGCAACATCTTTTTTTTCAGTATTTTTATTTTGATTTTTAGTTATTTCCGCGAAGGTTTTATTAAACTGAATAGGATTTTTCTCTTTATATATTTTTTTCGCTTCGTTCAGCGATACTTTATTATTCACTTGTATTGCTTTTATTTCTTACAGGAGCGATCAAGAGCATTATGTGAGCCGTTACAGTTAATGCATCTAGCCTGTAGATTGCACCTAATATTTTCCCCATGTTTATTCTGACCGCACTGGATACACACAGTTTCTTTTTTACATTGTGCCGTAGGATGAGAAAAACCCAAACAATTAAAGCATCGTAATGGATTAGGTATATACGGTTGAACTCTAATTGTTTCGTATCCAATCTGTATTGTATCTGGAGGTTTAGGGGTCGGGAATGTTATTATATAATTATGCGTTAGAACTTCGTTTCCATTATTCTTTGATTTAATTCTTACTATATCTTTAATAATTGGGGTAAGTTCTTTTTTAATTTCTTCTATTTCCATATATTGAAAATCGAAACAACGGATCACGCCTTTACTATAGTTAAGTGTGTTGTGTGGAGTTATCTGTACTGGGTATTGTCCACCAAAATCCGTATAGGATAGAAGCTTATTGGACTGTTGTCCATTTATTGTTTGTATTAGTAGAGACCCGTCTCTTAACTTTTTTACGGTTTTAACGTTTCCTACCAAGTTAGAAATTACTTTATGAATAAAAAAAGGGGAGACTTTTTTAAAGTCTTCTTCATCTATTCTTTTAACTAATAAATAGGTTGGTGATATGTTTTCTGCCCTTTGTGGTAAAATTTTGTCGGGGGGAAATTTGATTCGACCCCGAGCCCATTTTCTTTTTTTATTTATAGGACTAGTTAATTCGGGAGGGTCAGGAGGCTCTCCCATTTTTCGTTTAAAGAAATATTAAAAAAAAAAAAAAAAAATAAATAAATAAAGAGTAGTGGTTTAACAAAATTAAAGAATTTCTTCCAGATAAATAAGACAAAATAATAATAACAATAAAGTAAAACAAACCGGAAAAAACAAAACAATAAATAAATTAATGTTATAATAAAGGAAAAACTCTTATCTGTTTAATACTCTGCGGAGAGTCTACGACTGTCTCGGCCGGAATCTAAACAGCTACTGGTTATTCCACGTTTTATTTGGCGTGGAACGTTTGAAGTGATAGTTAGGTACCATCTTCCCACACCTCTGTGGTTAACCAAAGTATTTTTTAAAATGATACTTAATATATTCGAAACGAATCTTTTTTCACTTGTTCTCTCTGATTTACATCTTGTAGTTCTAATTCTAGAGAAAGTGTTCTCAACATCTGTTATATTTCAACAGTAGCTAAGGGAGAGCTGTGAGAATGTTCCTAATCAGCTGTTAGAAATAGGTTGTTCTGAAGCGGTATTGCATGCCTCCATAATATTTCACTACATCCGTGGTATTTTTACAATTAACGATCTTGCGGTATCCAGGTGACATTTTTGTGTGTAATTGATTCTTTTAATGACCAGCTGTTAAAAACTGACGCCATAACTTTGTTACACAAAGCTCGTAGCACAACCCTCGATCTTCTAATTTCATGAATCGTGTCATTTTCAATAAATAACTAAATGCGGAATTCTATCTGTGCTGGTATATGAAGAATAGTTGTCATATCTTTTGATTTACGTAATTTAAGCCATTTTTTTTATTTTTATATAACAGATATGTTGCTGCAAGATATTGTAAAAAGAAAATAACGTGTGGGGTTCATTCGAGGAAATTGTTAGAACAAAGTATTAAGTTCAAAGAGGCTGCTGAAGGGAAGATGAAGGGAAGTTGATTCGTGATGTTCCCTTTGGTTCAAAGGTAAACCCTTTGCCTTTGATGGCATTGTCAAGTGCTTATGAAGTTTTAACATGTTCTAGATATCAGGGCTCTTTACTCTCAGCATTTATACTCAACATCTGAAGGTATCCATACAGTTTTAAAACTAAATATATTTTAAATGAAAACCCATGAAACCTTTTTTTTTATGATGTCACAAATAGCAGTTCCTGGCATTGTTACAAATAACTAGTCATTGGTAAGACCTTTATTTAAAGTAAATCTTAGAGAAATAACCTAAAAAAATCTTTACGCAAGTAAACAAATAGCTAAAACTCTGGAAATAACTGATTGTGGTACAACTTTACAATGGAGCCGTCTTATCTGTAGCGGTCACCACACTAGCGCCATTTCTGCTGACTAATTGCTTTGCATTAAATTGTAAAATTCGTATTTATTGGGATTATTAAAATTATTACTGCTTTAATTATATATTATTTACAATTATTAGTTCTTTGACTTCGTGCGGTTTGGGGAAGGAAATCGGCAGCACTACTAATTTTTATTAATAATTTTAATAATTCCAATGAATGCGAATTTTACAATTGAATACAATGTTTGTTAGTTGCAAAAATGCCCTAGCGCTGCTGAACTGCAAAGTGCCATTATAATTTTTTTATTTCTTTAAAGGATGGATTTATTTATGAATTTATTTGTTCTTAGGCTAGGGAGCTATAATTCAATTTTCAACAATTTTTTTAATATCCAAGTAAAAGTTTTTAATGTATATTTTTTTTCGAAATTTATTTTTAATCGTTTTTTTTTCTCCGTTTTTTGGATAAAAAAAACTATTATAACAGATAGTGTAAAAAATATCGACAAATCGGTTATTCGATGCTAAAAAATCGGTTATTGGTTATTACCGATCGGTTTTTGACCGGTCATTAGTTGTAGGCCTTCATCATGGCTAAATAGAGAAACCAAATTATCAACCTATATAATATAACATTTTTGAATTATAAAATATAAAAATAATATAGGTAGAAAGATATGGATAAATAAATTATCGGCATGAAAAATAGAAATAAAAAGTCTGATAATGTGACATTATATAATGTGACAATGTTGCATTATATAAAAAAAATGTGACAATATGACCTATAATGTTACACTTTGGATATATAATGCCATATTGTCACACTTTTTATTTGTATATAGATAAATGCCAATAATTTATTAAACTATATCTGTCTGCCTATATTATTTATGTTTTATGCTTCAAAAATATAATATTATATTCTGTTGACGTCCACATGATGGTATAGAAAGATCAATCTAATTAGGGATTGATTAATTATTTGCCACTTCTATAATTTAGTTTTTATTGAAAAGTAGTTTCGAATGTTATATGTATAACATGAAGATGAATGTTCATCTTCAGTTCTAAAACACACAAAAATAAAAAAAAAAACAATTAAAAATTCAGGTTGGTATTATTATAAATTAAGTGTAAATAAATTAATTGATTAATTACACTGCTTATTATTGGGTTTTTATTTATTGACCCCCTCCCTCTTCCCCCCGACCAACCTCTCCTTAAAAATAATAATAATACAAGACAGAATAGCAGAAAATTTTTATATTTTTTTTTTTATAAAATAATTTTATATAGTGCAAATTAGTATGAATATTACTGAAAATTTTACTGAAAATATAAAAATATTAATGAAAGGAGGGATTAATATTAAAGCAAATACTCCTAAACTTTAATCCTTGAAAGACTACTAACAATTGAAACTCAGGAGGGCACCTTAATCCTAATCTCTAACCTGATTGTTTACGACGAACAAAAAAAAATCGTTCACTACAAAAGAAAAGTTCACTTCAATGGCTGGTTTGAACTAGGTTCTCATGGATAGAAAAGCGTTTGCAGACTAGGATCAAGTTCTTTTCTTGTCTCAGGGTTCACTAGTCTTCGAAGATCTCACAAACCAGTGGATATTCGCAGGTAGAAGGTTCAAGAAGTTTACCTTAGGATAATCTTCTTTAATGCGATAGCATAACGATGTGTGCTCAAGAATTAAATATCCACATACTTTTAATATAGCCTAGTCGGTGTATGTAATTTTTATTTTGGTTGAATAAATTTTTTTAGACCTTAAGAGCAGTAAAAAGACAACGCTAATAGAGACCAGTTGACATCCGCATGATGGTATAGAAGGATCAATCTAATTAGGGATTGAGAAACTATTTGACACCTCTATAAATTTGTGTTATTGAAAACTAGTTTCGATTGTTATACATTCATCCTCAGTTCTAAAAATACACAAAAAATTCAAAAATAAGCAATTCAAAATATAGTTTGGTATTGTTATACATATTAAATTAGATTAATATAAATCAGTATTATAAAACATTTACGAATTACGAATTTAATTAAGACAAGAAATCAAATTTATGTTTCCCTATCCTCATATTTCTCTTCTCCTATAGACAAAATAGACCCTTTCCAAAAAAGCGGAGTATACGAACTACTGGTACTGGTATTGATGGGGGAAACTTATGGTCCGGCAAGTGGGCCTTATGGTCCTTTTTGCCAACCCCTGACGGCTACGTTTACGTCACCGCCGCGTACTAACCAGAGTGTCAAGATCCATTTCGCGGGATCGCCACGAAATAAATATTAACCGACCCAGGTGGGAATCGAACCCACAACCACAAGAAAAAACAATTACTCACCGGCATTACTGGAAAAACTCTGACCGTTTAACCGTTTATCTAAAAACATCCTACCTACCTCTCGTTCATTGTTAGTACAATGCGTGAAGAAACCAGTACAAACTTTTCTGATTGATATAATCCATTTAAACCTTGGTGAGTACCAACATGTATTTGATTTCTTGTCTTAATTAAATTCATAATTCATAAATGTTTTATAATACTGATTTATATTAATCTAATTTAATATGTATAATAATACCAAACTATATTTTGAATTGCTTATTTTTGAATTGTTTGTGTGTTTTTAGAACTGAGGATGAAGGTATAACATTCGAAACTAGTTTTCAATAAAACAAATTTATAGAAGTGGCAAATCCCTAATTAGAGAACAATAAAGATTTAATGAACATACCTCTGCAATCTATGAGGAAGAGGATAAGACTGACATAAACATTTTATAGTTATTTTTAATTCTTATATACACTTCTTCTCTTCTTCTTAAAAAAAAAAAAAATATATATATATATATATATACACACCTTTAATTGTCCATTAACATAGTTATTTAATTATTTGAGTATTTACGTTTGACTAGTGTATTTACTTTTTAGCCTTCTTTCAATTGTTTAACAATATTTTAGAGATGTTCACCAAAATTCGGTTTCCCTTTTTGGGTCAGTCTTATCCTCATAAGTCATAGAAGTGAGTTCATTTTAGAAACCACATGATTGCTTAATTTTTCTCTATTTACTAAATTATTATTTTAGATATTTATCGTTCATTACTTTATCAATTGTTACATTTTTCAATATAATTGGTTTGAAGAGCTATTTACTTTTGCTATTTATCATTTTTACTTTATCAATTATTATTTTTCAATATATTTCCACATCTGTTTTTTAACTCTTTGCTATAACAAATATTATATCAGTCAATATTGTTTTCATCTCTGACTTACTTTTAAACCTTAAACCTTACGTTTTATATATGCTTTTATACCCCTTTATTACTCGTGTGTATCTTTATTTCGAGCCCATGAAATACATTAGTCAAATACAAATACTCAAATAATTAAATAATTGTGTTAAGTGTACAATTATAGTTGCGTATGTAAGAATTAAAAATAACAATACAACTTTGGGTCTGTCTTATCCTATTCCTCATAGATTGTAGAGTTCATTGTAGAAGCCACATTATGCCTTTATTGTTCTCTGTTTACTATGTTATTACTCTAATTATTTATCATTCATTAATTTACCAACTGTCACTTTTTAAATATAATTGGTTTTATCAGTTATTTACTGTTACCGCTATTTTTTCAATATATTTCTACATCTGTTTTTTAACTCTTTGCTATAACGAATATTATATCAGTCAATATTATTTTCATTTTTAACTTACTTATTCCATTTTTTTTTTTGTATTTTTGTTCAATTTTAGTATTATATATGCTTTTATATCCCTACATTACTCCTATGTATCTTTATTTTGAGCCCTGATGAAGACCTACTATGTGGGTAGAAACGTCAACATTAAATAAATAGTTATAAATATTTTATTTTATTCTTTTCCACCACCCGGACCTTCTCCTTCATTATAATTTTATTTGAATTTATTTTGTTGATTTTTACTAATACATTTGCCTTTAAAATAAATTGAGTATATTTGAGCTAAGAGGCAGCAAATAGATTGGAGTGGAATTAAATTGTAAGAGAGGAAGGGGGGAGAAGTTGAGTTCATTTACAAGGCAAACACTATCCATTCGACTTGGCCTCTCTTCCTTCTGCAAATATTTTACTAAATTATTAATTCTCTTGTAGAAAGAAAAAAAAGGCTAATTTCGACTTTTACTCAGCTCAATTATATCAGTATTTACTCAGTAATTAACTCATTACAAAAGACAGAGAAGTTTTGAAATGCCAGGCATTTTAATATTCCACCCTTTTTTGCTCAATTGCACGCGACTCTAATTATTATTTATTTCAATTTTGTTTATTATTTTCAACAATTAACAACCAACATGCCTTACAACAGCCGTAGAAGGTTGAAGAGGAGCTGGATGAGGGATATCCTAGCCTAACCATGCACGATAATCGCGACAGGAAGAGGTGCCGGTGGGTACTACTCTTTCTCATGCCTTTCATGCTACGATTACATTTTTGTGAGCACATTCGCTGGTTGTCTCGTCGACAGGTGTGAATATAAAAAAAAATAAAGCCAAAAAAATCCCTTTTTAATCGACCAAGAAATAAACAAATGTTAACTTCTGCTAAAAAATTGAGGTTTTACGTTTCCAAGATACGTACATAGAATACGAAAATAAATCAAAAAGCTATATGAAAATCCTGATGAGTTACAGCAGGATTTTCATAACTACTAAAAAAAAAAAGCACTTATTTTTTATAAATGAATCTTTTCGTTTACTATTTTATTTTTATCACTTATTGGAATTATTTTAATTTCCAATTGTGTTGGTATATGGGACCATAATGGTTGAAATGTGCAAACATATATATTCATTTAGGGATTGATAAATTATTTGTCACTTCCATAATTTTGTTTTTATTGAAAACTAGCTTAAAATGCTATACATTCATCTTCAGTTCTAAAAACACACAAAAATTAAAACAAATCAGCAATTCAAAATACAGTTTGGTATTGATACCAAGGTTTAAGTAGATTATATCAAACAGAAAAGGTTGTTGCATTGGTTTGTTCTCTTATTGAACTAGTAATGGAAATGACTGTAATGAAAGAAAGGTGGCGTGTTTGTTGGAAAATGGTACGGTTTAGGGGTCGGTTTTTTTCCACTAATTCAGGTGAGTAATTGTTATTTCTGTTCTGGATGGGAATAAATTTAAGATTGGACTATTGGAGATATTCATTTGGTCATTTAAGCAAAACTCTGGAATGGATTTGAAGGATTTTATTATTTCAAGTGCTTCATATATATTTAATTTGAGACTGTTTTCAACGTGATATATTAATTTAACTCCTGAGTCTTTGGTGAATTTATGTTTTTTCCTTTAATAGTTTCCTTTTTCCTTTATATTACATGAAATTTAATCTTTATAAGAATACCAAACTGTATTTTGAATTGATTATTTTTGAATTTTTGTGTGTTTTTAGAACTGAAAATGAATAACATTTGAATCTAGTTTTCAATAAAAACAAAATTATAGAAGTGGCAAATAATTTATCAATCCCTAATTAGATTGATCCTTCTATACCATCATGCGGACTTTGACGATATGTAATTTAATATGTACAATTGTACCAAACGGTACTTTAAATTGCTTATTTTTGATTTTTGATTTTTTTTGTGTTTTTAGAACAGAAGATGAGTTTATAACATTTGAATCTAGTTTTCAATAAAAACAAAATTATAGAATTGGCAAATAATTTATCAATCCCTAATTATATTGACCCTTCTATACCATCATGCGGATGTCAACTGACCAATCAGATTGATCCTTCTATACCATCGTGCGGATGCCAACTGACCAATTAGATTGACCCATCTATACCATCATGCCTACGTCAACTGATACTTATTTGTTTATATAAATAAATAAATATGTCATATTTTATTGTATCCAACTTTATTTGTATATAGCATTTCCCGAAAACAAATAAAACAATATTCTTATTATATTATTGTTATACACCTCCAAAATTAAAGAAATTTGCTCACTTTTTTCTCTTTCCTCACGTCTCAGTATTTTAAGAAAACGAGGAGACTTTATAATATATTATTATAATAACGAATGCTAAAGTATGTTACCACTATTATTTCGCGTGATATTCGTTTTATAAGATGATAACACTGAACTCATCTAATAACCTTGGACGATGCAATTTCTCATAATGTAGCAATTTTACCCTGGATTCCAGAGAATTTGTGTCAAACTGAACCTATTACTGAAATAATAGCGGTAATATACCTGAGCACACATTTTTACCATTCTTTGAAGACATAAGTCTTCAAATCTTGATGGCGTCCTAATTATTGGAAATGTTCGAAAATTTGAATACCAATTAATTTTTTTTTAAGTAGCACACTTGTGCTTTGTAAGTACTACTTTCAAATGCAAGGTTTTTGTACTACAAATATACTACCTTCAATTGAAGCAATGAGCTAATTTTTTTTTTTCATCGACCTATGCCAATGTGGAAAATAACATACTTGAGTATTTTAAATTTACTTTAAATGTAATTATTTTGGCCATTCACTTTTTACTAATGATAGGTGTACTCAATAATAATATACACAAAAAATGATGTCAACTTCATAATAGTTAAAGGGATGTAAAAACAACCTCAACGTCAAAAGATGCAAATTTGACAAGTCTCGTGAGAAAGAGCCATATTTAAACCTTTATTTGAGTTATTTCTGTTAATATTTAACAATTTTTTAAAATTACTTCTCGATTCCATTTATTCCCAGTTCGTTTTTATCAACTATTTTATCAGCCTTGCACAATGTCTATTATTCAGACTTGACGAAAGAACTTGATGGATCAGTTGCTTGGAAACCTAAAGTTCAAGGTTGTGTAAGTCCTCAGGACCCTCTGAACTTCGACCCTAAAGAACGTGCCAGAACTTACAAAACCGGTTGGGAAAGAGGGTTTCCTCCTTCGGTCAAGAAGACTGCTGATTGATCATCTACAAGAGAGTGGTAGGAGCTAACTCTTTAACGAGTCCTTTGTGAAGGTAAACAGTTCTCTGTTTAGAATGGCTTCTATTTTCTGTCCATCTGCTCCGGAGGACTTTCAGTTCTAGAACTTACGAAGTGTCGTCTCTTCTTGTTTCATTTCGTTACGCTCTGTGGTTGTCGCTCTGGATTTGGATTTCGTAGCGGTTAGTATAGTCTTTCATACTCTGAGTTTTAGTTAATTAACTAATATTACATTACAGTAATAATTAATAATACTTAATAATTAATACAATAGTTGAGCATATAAAACAAAATTTGTAGATTTTACAAAAAAAAAAGAAAAAAAAAAAGGACGAAAATAAATAAAATAGCTAGGTAAATATGTTGGACAATAGACAAATTGCAAACAGATTCATGGATTAGTACAAAGTTTACTTCTAATTTAGTTCAGTGTGACATCGATATTAATCATAGCAGACATCGATATAAATCATAGCAGACATCGATATAAATTATAGCAGACATCGATATAAATCATAGCAGACAATCTCTAGTGTAATATGATTTAAAAAAAATAAAACTAATATTGGACATAATATAGGAAATAATTTACTTATGGAAAAAACCAGGCTTTAGGGAAATACTGCTATTAGAAAAAAATATTTTTATATTAGAAAAAAATTTTATATTAGAAAAAAATAGGATAATTAACGTAAAATAATTTTGTTTTGAAATATTATTTTAAAATTACATATGTACTAAATATGTAAAAATTATATGTACTTACCTATGTATTAAATATGTAGATTGTTATTGTTGTTGATGTATTGTTAAATTTTAGAAAACCCAGAGGATGAAAGAAAATTTCGAAACGTTGGTTTGTTTTGGGTAAAATATGTTAATGTTATAAAAATAATATAGATATATTAAGGAAAGTTGTGTTCTCAAAAAAACAAAACAATTTAATTTAAAAATTAAATAATAGAATTATAAAATACAGGCGAATGCAGTTTACATGGTAGAGCCCTAACAAACAACTGTCTGATCGTGGGATCCCATACAAATACAAAAAACAATACAATTTTTTTTTTTTTAAATCTGATGTGAACACCAAATGGTTTTCTTTTAAGCCTATTAAACTGTAAATCGGTCACCAAAAAGTGCTCCTGAATCACTATTTGGTACTAGATTCCGAAGATTTCAAAAACGACACTCGGCGTCGCGACGTCTATTGCCGTCGGTTCATGTTTCCGCTCAGGCTCAGAATTTTATTTTCTAAATTGATAGAGAACCATTTAAACATCTTCAAGAAAAGTGCCACTTCCGGTTATCCCATTTTAACAAAAATCTTGTATGTTATTTTTATTGGTATATAAGTCTTATATACCAAATATGAGAAGTTTTGCATTATATTTTAATATAATATTTGATGAAAACCTGTTATGATATTTCATTAAAGTACCACTTCCGGTTGTCATGTAGTGACCAAAAAGGGAAGTGCGCAACTGAATGTTACAAAAATTCCAAATACAAAATTTCGACTTTCAACAGTTTACAATTTTTTAATTGTGCGAGATACGAACGAACGTGCATTTAGACGTCACGACGAAACTAGTCAAAATGAATATTTCCGTGAAATCTGAAAACCGAAAATTTTCGCGATTACAATGCTTTAATTACTGCGTATAACAAAAAAAATCTTAAAAATTGGAACCAAAATGCAAAATTATAAGCTGAATAAATCAGTTTTGAAAGTATCTTTAAATCACTTAAACGGTATAAAATTCTGCTATTTTTTCTCAAAATTTTCAAATTATTCCGAGGGTGTTCCCCTATAATTTGGTGGCCGGGAACCTCCCGTTTTAACTCGAGCACCCCTTTCTTGTGAGGACCCCTTTCTATAGACACACTTGTCGCAGTTGTTCTCTAACCATCACCTGTATCAGGATCGGTCTAGGACCCTCTAGATCTAGATCCGCCATTGATTGAAAATGCCAGAAGAAATTATTAGTAAAAAGGAAAAATTTAATGAATGAATCTAGAAATAATATCGATAGTAGGGAAGAACTATTCCCTTGAATAGCTAATAATTTTGATGCTCTCAGGTGAGGTTTAGATCGGAATTATTTTATTCGGGGTAAAATTTAATTTTCTACAGTTAACTTCTTGGTTCAAAACCTGTATTTCAAAGGCAAAACAAACATTAATTCCGTAAATATATTTTTTTAATAGAATCAAAGTAAATATTTGCTCTGGAAATTATTGAATTTCCATTTAGAACGTTTCGCTTATTGGATGTTTCCCTTCGGCTGTTTAAACAAACAAACCCCGGAATATATGATTTTAGGAAAGAAAGACTAAATTGAAACGGGAATTTGAATTTACAGTGAGAATTATTCATGTATTCGGCATTAATATTTATTTGCCTGATGTTGAATATATGTTGTTTTTTTTCTATCAAACTTGGTGAATTTTGAACAGAATCAAATTATCAGTTAGTGTGTTATTACCACTGCAGATATTTTTCAATATTAATGGAACCGATACGAAATGTTTTGAATATTTTTTTTTTGTTTTTTTTAATATTCATTACTCACTTCCCCCCCCTCCTGAAATTCCTCACTTGTGAAAATTTTCCTGTTTCTGCAATACATTATTTTATCTTAAGAAGACTTATCTTGATAAATTCGTGTTCGATTATAAATATGTCTAATAAGTCCACGCTTTGGAAACTCCTGTTAGTTGGGAGAGATTTGAAAAAAAAAAATATTTCAAAGAGTAGAAAAATTATAATATTAATCTTTTTTAAGAACTTCTAGACCCTCTACAGTTTTAATTCATCGTGTATTTTTGATAATTTTAATCAGTCGTGTCTCCACTTTTTGAATATAAAAACTATATTTTTAGTTTGATTTGGTTTTACATCCATGTTTAATTGATTCACAACCTTGGTTATTTTTCGGGAAATATTTTCTGATTGCTTCAAAGCCTTGCTAATTATGTGAATATCGAAAAACATAATATATATATATATATATATATATATATATATATATATGTATATATGTGTGTGTGTGTGTGTGACCCGATATTTAAAACTATCGATAGTTTTTGAATCTAACGAAATAGTAAAAAATATTTGGAAATAACGAGCTTCAATATTTTTAATCTTTTAAGATATCTTTTAATGGGACACGCGTATATCAATATCGATATTTCTATGCCGATATAATTGCTTGTATAATATAATAATATAATAGTGTAACACTTGTATAATAGTGTTTCCGTGCCTTTTAAATTAACATATTGTTTTAATAATATCGATATTTCAGTGCAGTTATAATTAAGATATGGTTTTTATTGCATAAAATCGATATTTCTTGGATGATTTAATTAAGATAATTTTATACCTATATTTCTGTACCTATATAATTTAGATTTTACCTTTATAATAATTATATTTCTGTACCAATATAATTAAGATATTGTTTTTATCATGTTCATTTCCAGCATGATTTAAATATCAGGAAACCAGATAGCCTGTTCTAATCTTTCTCCAATTTGTTTTTAATTTTATAAAAATATTAAGGATATTTTTATGCCGATATTATCAAGGTATCGATATTTTTAACAGATATCGATATTGATAGTTTCCTTTCGGCACCCCATTCGTAGTACACAGCCACTATAGAAGTAACACGGCACAACTCAAGTTTGTATGGTTCTTTGTTTATGGAACCCGCCGAATTTTTTTATTGCATATTTTATCGCTTTTTTTTAATATGTGTTAATAATGATATTACTATATTTCGAAGAAAAAAATACCAGACAAAAATATCGATTTATTTTTAAAAATATATCGATATTTTTTCAACATCACTAAGCCTTGCTAGCGTCGATACTGCTTCTTATGGCGGCAATATCATCTGCGAAAGATTATATAAATAGGAATTTTGTTTTCACGCCTAAAAGTGATGAAATGCTCAGATGTTACTGTTGAGGGCTCCCATGGACGGAATAAGTTGTCAGCAAAGTAGTCCATGAGACGCACGTCGAATGAATAATGGGTTTATTACATTTTTCAAGACATCAAAAAATTTGTTATTCCTCTCACTTACGAATAATTCGCCTCTCGGCAGTTTTACTTTTTTTTTTTAAATCTTCGCATGGATGTTCCGAATAGCGAATATTATTCAGGGTTACCAAGACTTCTTTGAATTTGTTCTCGGTTGGAAGGCAACCATGGGAAATATAAGTCTCACAAGATTCTAGCAAAGGTCGTTCTCTGGGATCCTCCATAAAAAGACGGAGATCTTACTGAACCGACAAGAAATAACATTGAAATCTAGAGAAAAAACTGCAAGGTCATGCAATTTTTTTATTTTTTTTTTTATGGCATATACTGTACGTTTTTGCGATATCGATTTCTCGAGAACGAAGAAACGTATCGAACACAACTTAAAAAAAAAAAAAAATCTCAAGCACTATCGGTTTCTTTTGAGTTTTTGTGAAGGTCCTTTTTCCATCTCCATAGAGATCGGAATTGAGCGTGGCGTTCCTTAACGAATACTATTTCTATTTATTGGATACATTTTAAAACGGAATATTTGGATTTGAATATTTTTGTACGATTTATTGATTCGCAAATAGTATAAAATAAATTAAAAAATATTGATGTATACATTGAATGATATAGAAATTGACAAGTAAATAAATAAAAAGGCATAATGAGCAAAATTAAAACAGTGATGAATTTGTAAAATGTATAAGATTAAACTGATCGAGTAATGCTAAAAATTAAAGTACTGAATAGATTAAGTGATTATTAATAAATCATTTAATGTATTTATATCATTCGCAGTATATATCATTATTTTATTTTTTTGTATCTTATTTATTTAGCCTTGATGAAAACCTGCAAAGTTGGTCGAAACGTCGGTTTATAATAAATAGATTATACTATTTGTTTATACTTTTTTTTTTATTGCATTTCGGACCATTTTATTCCTTCATTATAATTTTTACGGTCAACTGTTAATTATTCAATATTAAGTAAATAGTTCTTCTTAAGGATAGGGTTCATATTTACTATGCAATTGAATGTATTCATATGGAATAAATACTAAAAAAGAACAAAATATTTATAGAAAATCACTTATATATATATATATATATATATATATATATATATATATATATATATATATATATATATATATATATATATATTTAAATTAGGGATTGATAAATTACTTGCCACTTCTTGTTTTTATTGTAAACTAGTTTCACATTCATCTTCAGTTCTAAAAGCACATAAAAATTCAAAAATAAGCAATTTAAAATACAGAATATAAATGTTTTATAATACTAATTAATATTGCATTTAATTTATTATGTATAATAATACCAAACTGTATTTTAAATTGATGAAGATGAATATATAATATTTGAAACTAGTTTACAGTAAAAAAAAAATTATAGAAGTGGCAAGTAATTTGTCAGTCCCTAATTGGATTGATCCTTTTATACTATCATGCGGACGTCAACTATATTTTTTTTTTATTGATAGTTTTTTCTTGAGATCATATCACATTATGGAACACGTTGACGATTAAAAGTTCAGTGTTTGTAACCCTCAAAATGCGATGGGAAAAGTTGTATTATAATTTAATAATTAAATTTTTAATTTTAGGCTTTTATTAAAACCTGGAGGGTTGAAATGAATTCCAACAAAGCCCATCACACCACCATTACCTTTCGTCGCACGCCCACGACATCTTGTCCTAAAGTATCCTTTAATAATGCTCCATTTAATCCTGTCGAATTGATCCTCCAACTAGGACTTCATCGTGACAAGCATCTTTCATGGAATCCACATTAAAGATTGAAACGACAAGAAACGTCTTGTAGATCCATATGACTCCAACATTTACTTGACATGCGCTCAAAACATCCACTATATTACATAAAGTTCATATACCTTACCTCTGTCAGGCCTATTTGGACCGAAATAAGCTATATGGCTCCTCCCAAATCCAGTCCTCAAAATCCTTCGAAGAGTCTTCAATACTCCTTATTACGTCACATATAAAATTCATAAAATAAGGTCGTTTATTATATGTTTTAGAATAGATATACATCCTTTAACTAAAAACTCCTTGCCTATACAATTCATTAGTTCGTAACCTTAATTAGTTCTGATAATTCTCCGATACATCTGAAAAGAAGATGGCCATGGGATCTCCTAACGTAGAATAGTCATTATAGTACTAACAATGGGTAGTTTCTTCACAAGCTGTTATCATATTACAATAGTCTATAGCACATTTACTTATTGTATCTTAGTTATCTACATGCTCAGAGTTAATTTGTCTTATATCGAAATTCTACCAACAGAGCTAAACAATTATAAATAATTTTGATATAATATTTACCAGAAATCTATATATATATATATATATATATATATATATATATATATATATATGTGTGTGTTATATGCCATATATATCCAGCTTTTCATGCCATAGACTATAACATTAATAAAATTATAACTGAGTAATAATTTGTTTATCGATTGTTTTCCCATGATCCAGACGATAAGAAACTACATTGGCTAAGTCAGTGTAAAGGAGGCAGTTTCCAAAAAACTAGAATGCGTAAAAGTATACAGCGTCATTTTAATTTTTTTTTAAATAAACAGTAATTATTTATTTTTAACAAGTTAATTTATAAAATGAAAATAAAATAAATTATACATGAATTGGAAATGAAATTAACACTAAATTAGCTATTGTTAAAAGTCTTTGCAGCCGAGCGACGAGTGTGTTCACTAGAAATGTGTGCCCAAATTGCGAGGATAGATCGATGTATTCAGGTTAAGCATAGATTTATATTTTTTGCAAATTAAATAAAAATTAAAGAAGAAATATATCATCTAATTATTAATTATTATTATATGATTAAATATAAATAAATACAATAATTATTATTGTAAATGATCAGAAATTATGACAACATGCCTCCTTGAAATGCTGCAGAGAGAGGAAAATTTTCAGATATGACTTCTAGTTTATTATTTTCAATAATGAACCTTTGAAATCGACCCCTCCCACTCAAAATTTTTAGTTTTTACGTTTCAAGATATTGGGTATCCAAAAATCAAATTTGAAAAAAAAAATCTGTCTGTCTGACGTCCGCGGATTTCCGATTTTTTTTTAGATGCACCTAAATCACAGTTCAACGCAGGATGATCCTCCAATATGGACATTACCATCTGCTATTTTATTTCAAAATGGTGACCAATTGAAGGTTTCGCGCGGCCATATCTCTGTCATTTATTAAGATAGAGGAAAAATTTAAATTCTTTTGAAATCATTATTCTAAGTAGAGCCTTTATAAAAATTCAAATACATCTTAATTTTATTTTTTTTATTTATAATTATTTGAACCACCACAGTGTAATAATAATTTGCAGCGTCTTTTTATTAACATTGGTGTGCTTTAAATTAGTTTTAAAAAATATATTATAGATACTTTTAATTAATAAAGAGGTTTGAAAAAAATATATAGTCCAGACTGATAAATAATTGACATTTAATCAGATAAAAGTTGATAAGTTATGCGAAATCTAGTTGTTCTACTTGGCATGTAAATTTAAATAACGGATCATTCATTGTTGGGATATAGAGTGAGGGAGAGAGAGGGGGGTATTAGTTTTCCAGGACATTCCTCCTAATCCTGAGCGGGAAGGACGAGGCAGGAGCGAGAAGGTAAATATTTGAAGGAGCTCTCCAAGGATAATCCTTCTCAATTAAGGTTTTCGGTTCTTCTCAAGAGTGGGCTAGCTGTCTCTTCCTTCCCTCGTCCTCTTCCATTGTCCTTTTGTTTTCCTATTTAGCGATTATCATCATTCGCTATTTATTATTAATGGGTTCCTACATTCGAGACGTATTTAAAAATTTTATACTGCATAGAATAAAATATTACAACGCAAATCTTTTAATCTCCCAAATAGTAGTAAATAACTAACCAGTCAGCGTATCGTCAATTCAAGCACCATCAGAACTGCAAACATAAGATCGCATAAATAGAGACCTGAGATGGCACATCTCACACCATATGTTTCTTTTACGTTTATTGCAATCTATTTTAGTTATTATTAAAAAGAAATCTGGTACACACACTACTCTACAGTTCGGCCTTTAACTTGACCAGGTATACTTTGATTACTATAGCATACTTTGATCTTCTATGCTTGATATGCATCCGTTGTTTAGCTTTTATTTTTCATGTATTAAAATTCATAATAAATTACTTATAGTAATGACGGTAATATACTGTGTCTCTGATTTATAAATTATTCTATAATGTTTTAATATAATAAAAATACCGTGTGAAAATAATATTTACAATTTTTTTAATTTTTTATTTCAGGTAGGCAGATTAACTTTGTTAGAAGTGAGATTTCTCAGTAGCTGGTAATGTAGTCTTCTAATTATGATTAGTTTTTCATTTAAGGCAAGGTATTAAAGATCAATCCTGATTTAGGGTACATGCTTCATTGTGTAACTTCTCCTTATTCTCATCAAACCAGAGCATCTGCTCAGTTTTTGAGGAATGATTAGGTGCTCCACCTAATGGGTTCTGAGTTGTTCAAGATCATGTTTTCCTTAATAATTTTAAAATTAATTTATTTTATAATTTTGTAATTAACATTTTTAAGATTTTCTTCTAATTGTTCAGTTTTTCCTTCATTGAAATAATTGAAACGTCATCCAACCATGCAGTTCCCATTATTCAAAGAACGCCGACTTCTGTTCTAATATGGGTGTGCCAAAAATAACTGACACATTTTTAAGAGCTGTAAATAATAAACTAATGTTTCTATTAAAAAAAAAAAAAAAAAAAAAAAAATGGTTTTATTTACAAATAGTATACTGAAAATTGTTATAATTCTGTTGGTTTTAAAAATTACATCTTCCAAATGTCAGAAGTTTACTAAGCAATCTCGAAGATATTCTCTGAAATTTTCCATCACCCTTAGAGTCATTTCTGGTGGAATAATTGACACATTTCGCGATGGCACTGTGGGCAGGTATTTTTTGAGAAGGGGATATAACGGTGACTGTGAACTCCGACTGTTACGTGCACATGTTGGAGACTATCTTAAGTTGGATAAAATCGACGTAGAGGATCTGTTGTTCCACGGCTCACTCTTCTCGACGTTCACTTGAAGTTTTGACGGAAATGTTCACTGACAGATTGATCTCGTTGAGGAGTCACTTGGGCTGGCCAACATTTGAAGTTGTTATTTTTAAAAACCCCTAAAATAAACTTATTTTCAATGTAATTTTTTTAAATTAAATGGTTTTTTTTTCTAGAGACATTGGTTTGTGTTTTATTGCCATTTTTATTACATTTAAAAAAAAAAAAGTATGTTCGTTAGAATTCGGTTTTGAGACCATCCAAATTATCCAGCGAAATATATTTTTACTCATTCTGAAATAAATATTAAGATATTGATTGAGCTTAGACGAATGATGAAGGGACAATGATTGATTCAAAGAACCTTTCAATAGAGCCTAGGCCCTATCGACCGGAAGCTGCAATCCGTCACGATCAAAGGTAGCCAGAATTAATCACTCAGAGCGGAAGTGTAGGTTTACACCAATGGCGGAATATCTATTGCTTTAGCAGTCTTGTTGCTATTAAGCTGGCTCAGCTACTGCCATGATCAAAGGGCTAATCAGTCCTGAGTTATATTGTTCCTGTAGCTGACTTCGCTTACTGGGTGGGTTAATTACTCACGTATAGAGGGAGCTAAGCGCTCAATATTGTCCGAAATTTTGAATTGTAATATTTTGACTGCCTTGAGTTGAAAATGTTAATTGTCTTATTAAGTTTTATGGAGATATAGTTGAACTTTAATGCAATGAAAGAGGGGTGCTATCAGTAAAGAAATACAATGTAAATTATACTCCTTTAATTTTTGGTGTGGATATAGTTGACCGCGAATACAGTTGGTCGGGAATGCGGTTAATTAAGAAAAAGTGGAACTTATTGTTTATAGTTTTAAATTTTAACATTTCGGCCCATGTTGTAGGTCTTCATCAGGACACTCAGTAGTGCCTTCAGTTATTATATTTAGCTATTATCTGCACAGCTAGTGGCAGAGTCTGTAACCAGCTCTCGATAAAATTGAGAGAATCAAGTCACAGTGAGATCGATCCGGGACAAGTTATTTACTTGAATTAAGGCATCCGGATTAATATATGTAAGTTTTATTTTCCAAGAAATTGCACATTTTAAACAAATTTGGGTCAATTGCACGTTTTATTTTTTTACTGCATTAAATTGAACATTTAGCCGTAATTAAAAAAAATATTTGTAAATTGCTTGAAAATATAAACATTGAGCCAAAATTACATATGGCAGATTCAGGAAGTAATATGTTACTGTTTACAACACATTAAATATAATTAAATTTACTGGGCAATTCTGGAATTGAAACTTTTTAGATTCGTAGAAAGCCAATTAATTCTTACCAGTCCATTAAAGTTCTTTTATGTTGTACAGTGCTACAATCAGCCTAGAGTTGGCAAAATAATTGCGCATGCGCTCAGTTTTTCGTATAAAAATATGTTCAATAATTTATTGAAAATAGATTAATTAGTATAAATGATAACAAACAAAACATATATTCAGATTATAACGGACATATCCATTTTGACCATCCCTGATTCCATTTTGACTAGTTTCGTCGTGGCGTCTGTACGTACGTACAATCGTTCGTATTTCGCATTACTCAAAAACGGTTAGCCGTAGAAAGTTTAACTTTTGTATTTAGGATTGTTGTAAAATCTAGTTGCAAACCTCCTTTTTTGGTCACTGCTTGGCCACCGGAAGTGGTACTTTACTTGAAGATCATAATTGATTTTTATAAAAAATAATATTAAAATACCATGAAAAACTTCTCAATTTTAGTATTTATAACTTATATATTGATTTAAATAACATACTAGATTTAAATTGGAAAACCGGAAGCGGTACTTTACTTGAAGGTCATATTACACTTTCGTCAAAAAATATATTAAAATATAATGTAAAACATCTCCAATTTGGTAAATAGGACTTTTATATTGATATAAATGTATTTACTAGATTTTAGTTAAGATTCGTGAGTGGAAAAGGGTCATAATAAGCTTACATCAAAAATTATATTTACATTAAATACATAAATCATATGTTTCAGTAATAAATTCGTTTCCGATCCAATTAAACATTTTTATTACTTGTTTTAAGTGTTAAAATTTAGTGTAAAATACTGGTTTTCCTCCCCATTTGTGTGTGTGTTTGTGTCAATAGATAGATGGATGTTGCGATGCCGAGTGTCGTTTTTGAGATAGTGCAATCTTCGGAAACTAGTTTCAGGATTAGTTTTTGAACTACCGATTTATAGTTTAATAGGCGTACAAGGAAGTCGTGTATTGTCCACATCAGATATTTTTTTAAAGCATAAACGACTTAAATGGCAGAATTTTATTTTTCGTTGCACATGTTGGCAAGTTTTACAATTTTTTTACTGTTCGAAATCCGAGCTCTACACATAATCTATATTCAAGAAAATGCTCAAAAACGGGCAGTTAAATGATGTGCGAAACTCTTGTAGGAAGCACCTGTTATGAGAAATACGACGCTGCTGTAATTATTATCAGTTGGCACTCGGCTGGACGCCTCTATGCCCTGATGATGGCCTAAAACTTAGGACGAAACGTTTGGCGCAAAATAAATAAGTATTACTTATTAAAGTGTTAGTTTTTGACCGCACCCCCCGACCAACTTCTTCCTTCTGTAATTATTATCGGTCATGCCTAACTTCTACAAGAAATCAGATTTCATTATGCCTTCATCTGGAAATTAGTAATAAAACTGGGAGGTTACGCATTATTTTCCTGGAATTTTCTCTGTCAAAAAAATCATAGAGTACTAGTTCCGCAGTGCTACTGGTGCCCTCTTGACAAGTCAGCTAATGTTTTTGGCTCGGTCTGTACATCGAATGCGAGCCTGTGGCGGCCATTGACGATCACTTCCTTTATTATTATATATTTAATTTTTACCTTTATTTTGAAAGATCTTTGGAGATTTCAGCCTCAACGAATTTCAAGTTGTTATTATTTTCTTTTTTATACTTTATTTGCCTCTTGCATTTTTATTTATAATTTATAAGATATTTAATTGAAATTAGGGAGTTATATTTATGGTTATATTTATAGTGGGTTATTTTATTTTTATTTTTAAATTCTATTAGTTTTTGTAAATATATTTTAATTATATTTAATTTTATTCCTCTTAATTTTTTAGCATTAAACATTGATCATTTATTAAACGGTGTAAAGGGCCTGAAATTATATATCCCCCTCAAATGAAAATCTCATTTTAGAATTGATAAATCCCTTATCATAAAATATATAAGTTCTAAAACAAGGTATAAATCATTTAGGTACAACCAATAAATTAAGTTAAATAATTATAAGAAGCACCCTAAACGTTATCATAAATTGTTAATATAGATAAACTATATTAAATAATTATACAAGGTTGAAGTGATGGGATTTTGGATTTGGATATCGAAGACTAACCATACTTCGGGTAGACTCGGCATTCAATGTGTAGGCCGTGCCAAAAACATTAGCCTACCTGTCAAGAGGACAGTCCATCTGTAACTCTGCGGAATTAGTACCAATAATTATTTTTTAAAAGCATTTATTAAAAATTTGGATTTTTTTTTTGTAAATTTCCGCGATGTTTGGAGCGCAATCGGATGATATGAATTGATTTGATTTATTTTTTGTTCCCTTTTTATCTCCCTTATACTCGCAACTTTTCCACTGAATTAAAATTTCAAAAAAATATGTTCGTGTTTTTCGGCCCATCCAATTAAGCAACACGTATTCTCTTTTCCACCAATGTTGGATGGTATTAAGTACAATGTTTGAACAGAGATACTACAATAGGAAAAGGCTGAAGTTCTTATGCTTTATTTTAGACTTGTTGGAAGTGTATTATTGTTGTTGCCTTTTGAGTAACGTCAAAACAGTCTTGATGCTTTAAGGCCCCGGGACATAAGACCTGACTCTAACCATTACGTTTCGTCTTTATGCCTTGTTTTTGTCAACTGGAATCCATTTGCATATATTAACTCGAACCTAGATGTAACCTAAACAGAACTCTGTATATATATTCATTAGAACTTCAAGGCAAAGTGTCCTTCCTCAGTTAACTGTTGAAGCCGCCTTCAAGTTATTTTAGATAAACAGAATCTGTTTTCATTTTAAACAAAAATGTTTTTCCATGTGACAATGTTTTCAAAGCTTATATTATTTTTAATCTACATTCTTCTTGAAATAATATATTTAAAAAATAATTAGGGATTGATAAATAATTTGCCATTTATATAATTTTGTTTTTTTGAAAACTAGTTTCGAATGCAATACTTTCATCTTCAGTTCTAAAAAAACACACAAAAAAACATGTTTGGTATTATTATACATATTAAAATAAATGCAATCTAAATTACTATTATAAAGCATTTATGAATTATGAATTTAATTAAGACGAGTGATCAAATACATATTGGTACTCACCAAGGTTTAAGTAGATTATATAAAACAGAAAAGGTGGCATTGGTTTGTTCTCGCACTGAACTACTAATGGAAATGACTGTAATGGAAGAAAGGTTGAGTGTGTTGTTGGGAAATGGTACGATTTAGGAGTCGGGGTTTTTCCAGTAATTCAGGCGAGTAATTGTTATTTCTGTTTCTGAATGGGAATAAATTTAAGATTGGACTATTGGAGATATTCATTTGGTCATTTATGCAAAAATCTGGATTGGATTTGAAGGATTTTATTATTTCAAGTGCTTCATATATATTTAATTTGAGGCTGTTTTCAACGTGATGTATTAATTTAACACCTGAGTCTTTGATGAATTTATGGGTTTTTTCCTTTAATTGTCAATTTAATCCTTTTTCATTTATATAACATGAAATATAATATTTATAATAATACCAAACTGTATTTTGAATTGCTTATTTTTGAATTTTTGTTCAAGTTTTTGTTTTTAGAACTGAAGATGAATAACATTCGAATCTAGTTTTCAATAAAAACAAAATTATAGAAGTGGCAAATAATTTATCAATCCCTAATTAGATTGATCCTTCTATACCATCATGCGGACGTCAATTATTTAAAAAATAATTTTATCAAATAGAACAATTAATTCAACTTTGTTCTGTAAGACATTAACACACTCTGTTTTCTGAATCTTGTTCATAACTGCACAAAGGACTACGTCCTTATTACCCCTGATGATATACAATCAGGAACAATTCTACAAAAATTTATTGGGGAAGGGGTCAGACAAAATTTAAAATTTCCAAACAATTATGACAGAATTTTCCACCTAAATTAAACATTTAAATTTTCTCAGCTATATTATGAAATATTTTAATTTGCCCAACTCTTTTTGGATTTGAGCTTTTCACTTGTCCATTGTCAATGTTGACATTCGACAACAACAATTTTCGTTTCTATTGAAACATAAGATTTCATCGATAATATACCAGTTTCTTAGCGTAAAAAATAGTATTGGTATTGATATTCAAATTATTGTGGTGGATGACACCCCAACCCCCTGCCATGATACGACTACTGCCATATCTCTGATAGGACTACATTCTGATTAGTCCTGACGATGTAAAATATCCATTTTATTTATCTTGACCTTTCTCAGACCATCTTATTTTTTTATATCATTATCTATAATTAACGATATTTTGAAATATCTAAATTTCTGTGCCGATATTGTTTTTATTAAGTTGATTTCCAGCAGCATTTAAATATAAAGAAACAGGTTATATTTATCTTCCTCCAATTCGTTTAGGCTTTTATTTTTTTTAAATAAAAATATTAACGATATTTTTATCTTTATATTATCAAGATATCGATATTTATCAATATCCATATTTTTCTCTCGACATCCCATCCCTAGAACACAGCCACTATAGATAGTCACACGAACACACCACACCACAAGTGTTTTTTGTTTTTTGTCTGTCGAACCCTCCGTCCTTGTAGATTTTTTTTTTATTTTTAACGCCTTTTTTTCTTGTAAAAATATCGCTTTTCGATATTAAAATTTTAATATTGATGCTTTGATATATCGAGAAAAAAAATATCGGACTTTTTTCCAAAACAGTTTAAAACCCGAGGTGTCAAGTTTTCATAAGGGTATATTCAACTTTTAAAATTTCAGAAAAATTTCCCTTACCAACTTCCTCACTTTATTCACCATTTTCACAACGTTTCGGGCTTATCTTGCCCATTTTCAAGTGATCTTATTTTCACTTTTACATTCCTATTTGTCTATGTGAGATTATTCGAATAATGAAATTCAACCTAGTTAGTTTAATAGAATTGTCTCCTTTTGTCATTGCCCAGCTGCGCTGGGTGATCTGTTTGAATTTTCGTTGCACATGTTGGCAAGTTTTACAATTTTTTTACTGTTCGAAATCCGAGCTCTACACATAATCTATATTCAAGAAAATGCTCAAAAACGGGCAGTTAAATGATGTGCGAAACTCTTGTAGGAAGCACCTGTTATGAGAAATACGACGCTGCTGTAATTATTATCAGTTGGCACTCGGCTGGACGCCTCTATGCCCTGATGATGGCCTAAAACTTAGGACGAAACGTTTGGCGCAAAATAAATAAGTATTACTTATTAAAGTGTTAGTTTTTGACCGCACCCCCCGACCAACTTCTTCCTTCTGTAATTATTATCGGTCACTGCTTGGCCACCGGAAGTGGTACTTTACTTGAAGATCATAATTGATTTTTATAAAAAATAATATTAAAATACCATGAAAAACTTCTCAATTTTAGTATTTATAACTTATATATTGATTTAAATAACATACTAGATTTAAATTGGAAAACCGGAAGCGGTACTTTACTTGAAGGTCATATTACACTTTCGTCAAAAAATATATTAAAATATAATGTAAAACATCTCCAATTTGGTAAATAGGACTTTTATATTGATATAAATGTATTTACTAGATTTTAGTTAAGATTCGTGAGTGGAAAAGGGTCATAATAAGCTTACATCAAAAATTATATTTACATTAAATACATAAATCATATGTTTCAGTAATAAATTCGTTTCCGATCCAATTAAACATTTTTATTACTTGTTTTAAGTGTTAAAATTTAGTGTAAAATACTGGTTTTCCTCCCCATTTGTGTGTGTGTTTGTGTCAATAGATAGATGGATGTTGCGATGCCGAGTGTCGTTTTTGAGATAGTGCAATCTTCGGAAACTAGTTTCAGGATTAGTTTTTGAACTACCGATTTATAGTTTAATAGGCGTACAAGGAAGTCGTGTATTGTCCACATCAGATATTTTTTTAAAGCATAAACGACTTAAATGGCAGAATTTTATTTTTCGTTGCACATGTTGGCAAGTTTTACAATTTTTTTACTGTTCGAAATCCGAGCTCTACACATAATCTATATTCAAGAAAATGCTCAAAAACGGGCAGTTAAATGATGTGCGAAACTCTTGTAGGAAGCACCTGTTATGAGAAATACGACGCTGCTGTAATTATTATCAGTTGGCACTCGGCTGGACGCCTCTATGCCCTGATGATGGCCTAAAACTTAGGACGAAACGTTTGGCGCAAAATAAATAAGTATTACTTATTAAAGTGTTAGTTTTTGACCGCACCCCCCGACCAACTTCTTCCTTCTGTAATTATTATCGGTCATGCCTAACTTCTACAAGAAATCAGATTTCATTATGCCTTCATCTGGAAATTAGTAATAAAACTGGGAGGTTACGCATTATTTTCCTGGAATTTTCTCTGTCAAAAAAATCATAGAGTACTAGTTCCGCAGTGCTACTGGTGCCCTCTTGACAAGTCAGCTAATGTTTTTGGCTCGGTCTGTACATCGAATGCGAGCCTGTGGCGGCCATTGACGATCACTTCCTTTATTATTATATATTTAATTTTTACCTTTATTTTGAAAGATCTTTGGAGATTTCAGCCTCAACGAATTTCAAGTTGTTATTATTTTCTTTTTTATACTTTATTTGCCTCTTGCATTTTTATTTATAATTTATAAGATATTTAATTGAAATTAGGGAGTTATATTTATGGTTATATTTATAGTGGGTTATTTTATTTTTATTTTTAAATTCTATTAGTTTTTGTAAATATATTTTAATTATATTTAATTTTATTCCTCTTAATTTTTTAGCATTAAACATTGATCATTTATTAAACGGTGTAAAGGGCCTGAAATTATATATCCCCCTCAAATGAAAATCTCATTTTAGAATTGATAAATCCCTTATCATAAAATATATAAGTTCTAAAACAAGGTATAAATCATTTAGGTACAACCAATAAATTAAGTTAAATAATTATAAGAAGCACCCTAAACGTTATCATAAATTGTTAATATAGATAAACTATATTAAATAATTATACAAGGTTGAAGTGATGGGATTTTGGATTTGGATATCGAAGACTAACCATACTTCGGGTAGACTCGGCATTCAATGTGTAGGCCGTGCCAAAAACATTAGCCTACCTGTCAAGAGGACAGTCCATCTGTAACTCTGCGGAATTAGTACCAATAATTATTTTTTAAAAGCATTTATTAAAAATTTGGATTTTTTTTTTGTAAATTTCCGCGATGTTTGGAGCGCAATCGGATGATATGAATTGATTTGATTTATTTTTTGTTCCCTTTTTATCTCCCTTATACTCGCAACTTTTCCACTGAATTAAAATTTCAAAAAAATATGTTCGTGTTTTTCGGCCCATCCAATTAAGCAACACGTATTCTCTTTTCCACCAATGTTGGATGGTATTAAGTACAATGTTTGAACAGAGATACTACAATAGGAAAAGGCTGAAGTTCTTATGCTTTATTTTAGACTTGTTGGAAGTGTATTATTGTTGTTGCCTTTTGAGTAACGTCAAAACAGTCTTGATGCTTTAAGGCCCCGGGACATAAGACCTGACTCTAACCATTACGTTTCGTCTTTATGCCTTGTTTTTGTCAACTGGAATCCATTTGCATATATTAACTCGAACCTAGATGTAACCTAAACAGAACTCTGTATATATATTCATTAGAACTTCAAGGCAAAGTGTCCTTCCTCAGTTAACTGTTGAAGCCGCCTTCAAGTTATTTTAGATAAACAGAATCTGTTTTCATTTTAAACAAAAATGTTTTTCCATGTGACAATGTTTTCAAAGCTTATATTATTTTTAATCTACATTCTTCTTGAAATAATATATTTAAAAAATAATTAGGGATTGATAAATAATTTGCCATTTATATAATTTTGTTTTTTTGAAAACTAGTTTCGAATGCAATACTTTCATCTTCAGTTCTAAAAAAACACACAAAAAAACATGTTTGGTATTATTATACATATTAAAATAAATGCAATCTAAATTACTATTATAAAGCATTTATGAATTATGAATTTAATTAAGACGAGTGATCAAATACATATTGGTACTCACCAAGGTTTAAGTAGATTATATAAAACAGAAAAGGTGGCATTGGTTTGTTCTCGCACTGAACTACTAATGGAAATGACTGTAATGGAAGAAAGGTTGAGTGTGTTGTTGGGAAATGGTACGATTTAGGAGTCGGGGTTTTTCCAGTAATTCAGGCGAGTAATTGTTATTTCTGTTTCTGAATGGGAATAAATTTAAGATTGGACTATTGGAGATATTCATTTGGTCATTTATGCAAAAATCTGGATTGGATTTGAAGGATTTTATTATTTCAAGTGCTTCATATATATTTAATTTGAGGCTGTTTTCAACGTGATGTATTAATTTAACACCTGAGTCTTTGATGAATTTATGGGTTTTTTCCTTTAATTGTCAATTTAATCCTTTTTCATTTATATAACATGAAATATAATATTTATAATAATACCAAACTGTATTTTGAATTGCTTATTTTTGAATTTTTGTTCAAGTTTTTGTTTTTAGAACTGAAGATGAATAACATTCGAATCTAGTTTTCAATAAAAACAAAATTATAGAAGTGGCAAATAATTTATCAATCCCTAATTAGATTGATCCTTCTATACCATCATGCGGACGTCAATTATTTAAAAAATAATTTTATCAAATAGAACAATTAATTCAACTTTGTTCTGTAAGACATTAACACACTCTGTTTTCTGAATCTTGTTCATAACTGCACAAAGGACTACGTCCTTATTACCCCTGATGATATACAATCAGGAACAATTCTACAAAAATTTATTGGGGAAGGGGTCAGACAAAATTTAAAATTTCCAAACAATTATGACAGAATTTTCCACCTAAATTAAACATTTAAATTTTCTCAGCTATATTATGAAATATTTTAATTTGCCCAACTCTTTTTGGATTTGAGCTTTTCACTTGTCCATTGTCAATGTTGACATTCGACAACAACAATTTTCGTTTCTATTGAAACATAAGATTTCATCGATAATATACCAGTTTCTTAGCGTAAAAAATAGTATTGGTATTGATATTCAAATTATTGTGGTGGATGACACCCCAACCCCCTGCCATGATACGACTACTGCCATATCTCTGATAGGACTACATTCTGATTAGTCCTGACGATGTAAAATATCCATTTTATTTATCTTGACCTTTCTCAGACCATCTTATTTTTTTATATCATTATCTATAATTAACGATATTTTGAAATATCTAAATTTCTGTGCCGATATTGTTTTTATTAAGTTGATTTCCAGCAGCATTTAAATATAAAGAAACAGGTTATATTTATCTTCCTCCAATTCGTTTAGGCTTTTATTTTTTTTAAATAAAAATATTAACGATATTTTTATCTTTATATTATCAAGATATCGATATTTATCAATATCCATATTTTTCTCTCGACATCCCATCCCTAGAACACAGCCACTATAGATAGTCACACGAACACACCACACCACAAGTGTTTTTTGTTTTTTGTCTGTCGAACCCTCCGTCCTTGTAGATTTTTTTTTTATTTTTAACGCCTTTTTTTCTTGTAAAAATATCGCTTTTCGATATTAAAATTTTAATATTGATGCTTTGATATATCGAGAAAAAAAATATCGGACTTTTTTCCAAAACAGTTTAAAACCCGAGGTGTCAAGTTTTCATAAGGGTATATTCAACTTTTAAAATTTCAGAAAAATTTCCCTTACCAACTTCCTCACTTTATTCACCATTTTCACAACGTTTCGGGCTTATCTTGCCCATTTTCAAGTGATCTTATTTTCACTTTTACATTCCTATTTGTCTATGTGAGATTATTCGAATAATGAAATTCAACCTAGTTAGTTTAATAGAATTGTCTCCTTTTGTCATTGCCCAGCTGCGCTGGGTGATCTGTTTGAACTGTCGGATAAAAATATCAATATATATTTTTTTTTTAAATATAGAGATGTACTTTATTGTTTTTATATATTTGCTTATGCAATTTGAAAAATGGAAGGGGTGCAATGTAGAGGCCCATAGGTAATGCAGCCCTCTGATTTGCATTACCTATGGGTCTCTAAACGTCTTAATCCGTCCCTGTTTATATGTCTTGTATATGTTTACCATTTATTAGAATTATTCAAAAAGGTTCAAATGAACAGAACCTCCCTGGTATATAAATCGTATTGTAATATCATTGTCTGGTTAAGTGAACTGAAGCCTCATGCTGCCTCTATGTACCTTGACATCATATCCAGAAACCATTAGTGTTCGGGAGCTGTTCCTACAGTCAACATACGTTTCATAACTGATCTTCCACGATGGTGTTAGTGAGATATTGCGGCAACCATAGTGAGGTAACCGCTGCTAACCATATCGGCATTGTACCCTTGGCTCAGTTAGCGAGGTCGTTACTGGGAGCTCTTTAACAAATATGTCTTAACTACGGGTCAGTGTTAAACTCCCTTTGTTTCTTCTATTGTTAATTCTAATATCGTTGGAAGCAAGGGCATACGCTGGAATTTCTTTAGGGAGAGCAGGCCCTGGAGAGATGTAGCCATATCTGAAATACCGGTAATTAGTTGACGTCCGCATGACGGTACAGAAGGATCAATGTAATTAGGGATTGATAAATTAGGGATTGGTATCGGTATGTAGATGTCTTTATATGCCTCTGGTCTGGTACGACAAGACAAATAAATAATTTCTTTATTTTCTAATTACTGGGAAAAAAAACCATAAACTTTTTAGATTTAGAAATCTCAATAAAAAACAAACATCATGAATTTGGAATTTACAGGAAACACCCCCACACGGATGTCGTTATAAACAATGATGCTAGGAGATCGATAGCACATAAACCCACTGTCTTTAATAGCGTGATTTAACGTCTTTTGGACGTACTAGTAAATGAAAATAATTATAATAAAGAAATTGAAATAATATATTCCATAGCAAAAAATAAGGAGTACAATAAAACCATTATTAATCACATTAAAAAAAAAAAATACAAAAAAAGACAATTGATGATGTCTATTCAACAACCCCCGAAGATAGGCCCATCCCGGAACATTATGTTTTGATTCCATATTATGGCCCTATATCCTCCAAAGTCGGAAATTAATTGAAAAAACTAGGATTAATCCCTGCATTTAAAATTAAAAAACCCTATCCTCATATATCTCTTCTCCTAAAGACAAAATAGATCTTTTCCAAAAAAGTGGAGTATACGAACTAAATTGTAATGATTGTGCAGCCAAGCACACGGAAAAAACTGGAAGATCGCTAAATCAGAGATTAAAGGAACATATGCGTGCATATAATAATAAGACAGAGAATTCCAACTTTGCAAAAACTATAACAGAAACTATAACAGAAAAACAATTACTCATCGAAATAACTGGAAAAACACCGACCACTAAATCGTACCATTTACCAACAAACACCCCACCTTTCTTCCATTTCAGTCATTTCCATCAATACAGCGCGAGAACAAACCAGTACAAACTTTTCTGTTTGATATAATCTACTTAAACCTTGGTGAGTACCAACAAGTATTTGATTTCTTGTCTTAATTAAATTCATAATTCATAAATGTTCTATAATACTAATTTATATTACATTTATTTTAATCTGTATAATAACACCAAACTGTATTGTGAATTGCTGATTTTTGAATTTTTGTGTGTTTTTAGAACTGAGGATGAATTTATAACATTCAAATCTAGTTTTCAATAAAAACAAAATTATAGAAGTGGCAAATAATTTATCAATGCCTAATTATATCGATAATTTACGTAATTTCGCCTTTATTCAAGACAATATTTGGATATCGGGCGCAGATTTAATTCGTTATAATTTCACCCGTTTCAAGAAAAAAAATTTAAAATCGGACGAAAATTTTGGATTTTTAGAGCAGAATTCGACTGGTTATAATTTCGTTCTTTCCGAGAAAAAAAAAAAAATAATAAAAACGGACGAGGATTGACGTGTTCTGAAGATTTCTAGAGCATAATATTTAGCTCTAATTTCGCCCGATACAAAAAATGATTTTTAAATCGAATGAAAATTTGGGTGTTTTGAAGATTTCTGGAGCAGAATGCAGCTCGCTCGCCTTTTTTTTCATAATCGGACGAGAATTGTCAAGGTTTTGAAAAAACATTTTGTAAATCTGACGCGAATTCGTGGGTTTTGGTGCTATCTGGAGCAGAATTCAGCTTGTTTTAATTTAACGATATCATACTACGTTTTTTCTAACCATTATTTCAGCACATGTTCGCCAATGATATTGAAGTTCCTGTGATAACTGTTTGGTTCCCTGTGGATATCGCGTCTACCGGGATAAAAGATTCATTAACACATAATATTCCTGTTCGTTAAAATGTTTGATATCTTAATAGTGCAATTGGTCTTTATGTTGAAGCTAAGGCTAGGTCGAAGCTAGTGGAGGCTTTTAAAAGTTACCGCAAGATCATAAAACTCTAGTAATATCAATCAACTAAGTTTTGAAGTGAAATCAGCCTCCTCACACATTTTTTTCTTCTACCATAATTTTCTTCTTTTCTCTCTCTCACAATTTAGTAATTCCTAAGGTATACATTGGTGTAACATCTCAAACTCTGCATAAGAATTAAACAATGTCAATATGATTGCCAGAATATTAACAGGAAAGAGCCTAACATTAGAATATCATTAAACATATCTTTGATTTTGATAAGATTAGAATGATTCAGAAGGAGAGGAACAGCATGAAGAGAAAGATATTTGAGGCTATGCACATCAACACAATTTGGATCTTGCTGTAAATTACAAGATTGATTGTATAAACTTGAATCAATTTTACTCTGAAACGTCAAGTATTTTAGACAAGTCTAATAAATCTGACTAGATTACCTTTTGTTATTTGCTGATCAGCTGTTTTTTATTATAACCTTCCTCAGCATATTATAACCTCCTAAGCATTTTATTTTTCTTCTGTATTTACTTTGTCTTTCATATTTATTATTTAATTTATTTTTATGGCCTCTTTTTAATTAAGAGGCCATAAAAATAAATTAAATATTTCTTTTCTTATAAATTTACAATTCTTTTCTGGTTGCTTTGTTCGTGTATTTTCTGTTTTCTGCTGACCAGCTGTTTGAATGTAACCTTATCAGTTATGTTACCTCGCTTTGCTTTCAGCAAGTGATTGCATGTCTTGGAGTTATTTGCTGTCTCTGGTTGATACGTCTTTTTGGACTGTTGATGTGAGATGTGCTGTATTTGATCTTCATAAAGGTTATTTTATTTTGTATATCCTGATGATGCCTGGATTAGCGAAACGTTCACTGGTTAGTTATTTACAGGTATTTTAGATACTGAAAGGCTTTGTGTTTTGTAATCTTCCAATTGTATCCTAGCAATTGATTTATATCTCTTTTTGAGTTTTTGCTCTTTTGTATTAATAATTTTTCTTTTGATTTTTAGGGGGGCAAGGTCCCCTCCTACTCCCCTTACGTACCGCCATTTTGGACTCCAATCAGCCTGTTCACTGTGATATGATGTCGAACCACCGTAGACTACCTGCTTTGACACAAGAACTTCTTATCCTCTCTTGGCCGCCCTGCTCCCCTATAATTATGCTAATGCCCCGGTCATGTTATATGCCCCTTTCCAAGTGAAATCCAATCTTTCACAATTTCCTTGCCTCGCTAGTGAGTCATTCGTGAACTTTCTAAGCCCCGCGCGCTTTCCAGTTTCCTCGTGATTGCGGTCGGATGATATGAACAGTTCTTCGAAAGGTCACCGGGTCGAGGGAAATTATTATTAAAAAAAAAAAAGAAAGAAAGAAAAGAAAATATTGTGAATTGCCTCTAAAAGGCGTCTTTGAGGTTAGCGTTGAAAAAGTACGAAATAGAAACTCATGACTAAAATATTGTGCAGTAGGAACCCAAAATCTGTGAAATTATTTTTGTAAGGTGTCCCAAAAAAAGGATGACCCTTGGGTTTTTTTTTAGAAAATTTAACGTTTAACAAAATAGTTCCTATGAACATGGTTCAGCAAATACAATTTTGATCAGTTTTCATGCCAAAAACCTGAAAAAAAAACTTTTTTTGGTGTCAATAACAGCTTGATAGATCAAAAACACGATCTTTGGTGAATTGTCGGAGTTGACATCATTTCCAAAATGACTGCTGAGTGTCGGATTCCCCCCAAAAAATTGGTTCTAAGTTGCTTTGCAGATAGAAAGATATAGTATTTCGATTTTCAGGACAGATTTTCAGCTAACAAAATATTTTATAATGGCTTTCGCTTCCTTCGATAGCTCGGAAGCAACATGAGGCATTAAATGCATTTAAATGTTTTTGAATCAGTACAAAAAAAATTTTTTTTCATTTATCTCATTTAGCTTCCAAGCTATCAAAGACAGCAAAAACCCTTTTAATGACTTTTGTGAGCTGAAAAATTACCAAAGATGGTGTGTTTAACCTATTAAGCTGCTATTGGTCTCAGTAGACCGGCCATATTTTAGGCTTGAAAACTGGTCAAGCCTTCATGTGCTGAGCCATGCTCATAATATTTTTATTTGTTCAAGCTTATATTTGCTATAAAACCTCTAAGGGTTATCCTTATTTTTGAGGGCATCCTTAACGCATTTGCCGAGGCTAGACAAATCAAATGTCTAAAGGGGGTAAGTTTGCTTGGCTTGGATTGGCTTGCCTCTCTGTGTTTCAAGTCCGATCCGGTTCTTGCGGGAGGCGCTAGGATGCAACCCACATACTTGTATAATTATATAAATGATATATTTATATGTTTTTATTTTATATTTATAATTGTTTCTGTATGAAATAAAATTATTTAAAACCGAAATTAACAGCCGACAAAAGTTGGGATAGTAGCTTGTGGATTGGATAGGTTAGTATGCTAAGCTTCTGGAACCCCCCCTTTACGTGTCTGCCGCTTGGCTTGGCGTTTGACTTGCCTAGGCTTGGCAAATGTGTAAAGGCACCTTAACACCTTAAACATGCAAAATCCATCTTTTTTGTTTGATTTATAATATTAATATACGGAAAGTTTATGTAGTCTTTGAGTTATAGTCTGTGATTTAAAATTACGTATAACTTATAGTAATGTAAGAAAAAAAACTAATTCTGATATAACAATAAGTTACGATTGATCTAAATTTATGTGAAAGAGAAACTTAACCTACAAACTTAAGAAGAAATTTAAGAAGAAAAAACATAATGAAATTATGTTAAAAATGATAAATCAGGAAGGATATGGTCCGAGTGGGATCAAGAATAAAATAAAACAGTTGTAACTATTTATTTAATGCAGACGTTTCGACCCACGTCGTAGGTCTTCATCGGGGCTCTACAGATTATGAAGGATACGATACGACTCCGATAAAATAATAAATATTTACATACATACCTATATAATTAATATAAGAAATTTGGTTCAAACGATGAATAACATAATATTAAAGTAAAAATAATCTAATTTAGCTTAAAAAGAGCATAACGGACAATTTTGTTCAATTTAGATTTTAATATATCATTCCAGTGAATTGGATATAACCTTCCCGGCTGTTGTCATGTTAGCTCCCTTTTTCTTTCAGGATGTGTTTTATGTCTTGGAGTGAGGAGTTAATGTATCTTTTTAAACTGTTGTTGTGAGATATACTGCATTATGGCTCATTTTGTTTTGCTATCAGGATGCCCGAATAGACGGAACGTCAACTGGTTAATTGTTTTCTGGTATTTAAGGGATTCAAGACTTCGTATGTGAAATCTTCCATTATATCCTAGCATTAATAAATGAAGTATATAAAATCATGAAAATCGAATTATGAGTTACAAATAACGTTTCCCTATAAGATTGTTCTTTAAGGCCTTCCGCTATTAGGTATAATTTTTGCCCGAGGATAGACCCGAAACCATTTTAAAAAAGTTACCCGATCCAATATAAAAGTCCTTAAGTTGTATTAATTCCATAACAAAAATGCATTATTATAATAAAATGTTTTTATTATAATTAGCGTCACCCTGAATACAGATTTGTGTCGCAGATATGGCAGGATATTCAAGGAGAAAGGAAATAATTATCCACCGATGGGGCTTTTGATAGCAGAATTTAGTTATAAAATATACTGAAGAATCTACTGTAATAATTTTTTTTAAATGATTATTGCTATAAGTTTGTTATATGGTCAAGATGGACGTCCTATTTAAATCGATTATTTCTACCAGTGATAGGCCTTATTTTCGATTAGCAGTAAACAGAACAAGGAATTAAAAACTTGATGGAATAAATTGATATAATTAAAAATAAACCGCTAAGTAAGTTATGTAACTGATATGGCTGAACAGGATTTTTTAGTATTGATTAAACTATTTATGTATATATATTTTATATTTTTAATTTATCTTCTTGGGGAACAGCTGCTCCTGATAGATATTTTAGAAAGTTGCAAAATCAAAACAGTAATAACTAATACAGTAATGAATTATAAGCTGATGAAAGATTATACTGATAAAGTATAAAAGGATAAAAAATAAAAAAATCAAAGGATAAATGAAAGTAATAACAAATATTGTAGGACAGAAGAACTTAAGATATAATGAGGAAAAAAATATTGTAGAACTATAAAAAACTTAGTAAACGGAATTTCTTATTGTTTTTTTTTTAATTTACTCTATTCATATTTATATCCTCTTTACTTTCTTGGAAGCAGTAAAGAAAGTATTATAATCGCGAAAATTTTTGGTTTTCAGATTTCAATGGAAATATCCATTTTGCCCATCCCTGAATCCTTTTCTATTAGTTTCGTCGTGACGTCAGTTCGTTCTTTCATTCGTTCGTTTGTACCTCGCATACTGTAACTCAAAAACGATTAGCCGTAGAAAATTGAAATTTTCTATTTAGGATTGTTTTCACATTTAGTTGTGAAACCGTTCCTTTTTGGTCGCTGCATAATTACCAGAAGTGGTACTTTACTTGAAAGTCATAATTTATTTCCTTCAAAAATTGTATTATTATATAATAAAAAACTTCTCAAATTTAGTATTTATAATTTATATATTGATATAAATAAAATACTAGATTTTGGTCTAAATTGGGAAACCGGAAGCGGTATTTTACTTGAAGGTCATAATAGACTTTTACCAAAAATTTATATTTAAAACTTCTCAAATTTGATAAATAGGACTTTTATACCCATATAAATAATATAACTAGATTTCGGTTTAAATTGGTGAGCCGAACGGGGTACTTTACTTGAAGGTCATAATTAACTAAAAAATTAATATCAATCAAAAATTATATTAAAATTAAATACAGAGATGAATTTTACAAACGCGATTTTTTCCCACTCTAATTACTTGTTTAAGTGTTAAAATTGAGTGTAAAGCCTGCAGCAGAAGAATAAGATATAAGTTAAGTGGAGTCTTCCGCTTAAAATTTCGAAACCGTAAATTTCCAATGCTTTATCTAGTGGACATTGACAGTTCCAATGTTGGCAGGGAACACGATGAAATCTCTTGGGAAGTTGTTACCTACTGAAAGAAAACGAGATATAATAACGGAATGAGATCTCCAGAAATAAGAGCTTGTGTGTCTGTCAATAGATGGATGTCGGGATGCCGAATGTCGTTTTTAGATTCTGCAATCTTCGGAAACTAATAACCAAATCCTGGATCACTTTTTAAGTCACCGATTTATAGTTTAATAGTCGTACAAGGATGTCGTGCGGTGTCTACATCAGGTATTTTAATTTTGATTCGATGCTGTACATGTCAACTGAAGTATTAACCATAAGTTACAGCACGAATTTTACGAAAGTAAAAGTCAATTTATATTCGGTAAGACCTTTTAGGAGGAACCAAGGTTGCTGATTATCCTCGGGCCATTTCCAGTCCACAACCATTTGCCTAATGGATCCGCCTAGGGCGAACTTATAGAGATTTGAAAAAAAAAAAATGTGTGCAACGAGGGTGTGAAAAATAGTGCCCCTACGCTAATGTGGATGTAGTTTCCTATAGTATTATTTTTTTCAATTGGCTTAACACACCTTTTAGATCATTTGATGAAGAGCTATGCTTCGCCTTAGATATTTCGCCTTAGATGAAAGCGGTGTGGTTTCCGTTTAGGATTCGTTTATAAGCACAATTAGAAATTTAATGGTCACAGCTGAACATTAGCAAAAAAACAGATACGTGTATAAATCTTCATAAAAAATAAGCGTTTACAAAATCGACGGTCGTTTTAATCTAAAATTGTAAGACTCTCAACAGAAGCTCATTGGTACGTAAATAACAAATCAGTATGTATATAACTGACTTACGCCAACAAACAATCGACCAATATATACTTTCTTGCATCTCCATTTCCATAATGAACTTCACAGACATAACAATAGACAGATAAAACATATGGTTACGGCTAGCATGCCCAACAATGAAGAAGTTTTGAGGAATAAGAGAAAAGGTGTTGGATGAGAGATCTTTCGTAAAATGCTTGGCATGCCATAACTTTATCAAACTTGCTGAATGTTTCTAATTTCTATGATAAGTGTGAATGATTCTGTATAATTAATTTTGAAGCCCATAAGCTTGTTATCCTTGCAAATTAAAATATAGCTTTACTGTGCATAGTGTTATAGCCGATTCCCTGACCTGGATATTTCAAAATGTATACATATATGGCAACTTGGTCTAAAGAAATTAAATTGAAATTGTATCTATACGTATAATAACAGATTTAAAACCACAAGATGTGGGTTGGCGATTATTCGATTGTTCTTACTCGATAGCTTTGATAATATCGATTGGCAGCTGTCGATAATATCGATTTGATAGCTTATTAATAACGCTTAGATTTAGAATTAAGGGAGAGAGCTTTTTTCTGGAAAAGAGAGGAAAATTTTCTAACTAAGCAAATTACTTTTTGCCTGTTAATGTTTAGGTTTTATTTGCGGAATAATTTTAAAACAAAATTAATTTCCAAATCGAGCGAAAAAAAAAAATCTTCATTATGAAAAACCATTTATGAATTATAAATTTAATTAGGACTAGAAATCAAAAACATGTTGGTACTCACCATGTTTTAAATGGATTATATCAAACAGAAACCAGTACAAATTTTTCTGTTTAGGGATTGATAAATTATTTGTCACTTCTATAAATTTGTTTTATTGAAAACTAGTTTCGAATATTATACATACATCCTCAGTTCTAAAAACACACAAAAAACCTTTCTGTTTGATATAATCCATTTAAACCTGGGTGAGTACCAACATGTATTTAATTTCTTGTCTTAGTTAAATTCATAATTCATAAATGTTTTATAATACTGATTTATAGTACGTCTAATTTAATGTGCATAATAATACCAAACTGTATTTTGAATTGCTGATTTTTGAATTTTTGTGTGTTTTTAGAACTGAGGATGAATGTATAACATTCGAAACTAGTTTTAAATAAAAGCAAAATTATAGAAGTGGCAAATAATTTATCAATCCCTAATTAGATTGATCCTTCTATACCATCATGCGGATGTCAACTGATTAAATATTTTCGAGACTAAAAAAGTCTTTTCGGTAGTTAGCGACTATGGATACGCTTTACGATAGCTATCGAACTGTCGCTAACCACCTCGAATGAAGAGTTAAAATTTTAATAAAAAATTGCGTTGACTTTTGCTTTCGGGAATCATTTTCCCATGGCTTCAGAAAGCGAACGTAAGGTCAGAATAAACAAAACATAATTCAGGGTTGTTCTAATTTTAAACCCTTTTTTTCCCATCCCTCCACTAATAAGGATAATTCCTTAAGGAGCTCTAAATGTCGGTCCTCCGTGACGTGGAGCGTAATATCCTCTCCAGGCAGGGCCTCTTTCTTTTGTCCAGGATTAAAATACTCCTCGACGTCCTGAATATCAAGCGACCTCGAGTGATGGTGACTGTAAACTCCTTCGCCTCTCTCAGGGTTTATGGTGTGGATACCTAAGGCTAGCTCCAGCGAGCTTTTAAGATGATTGAACCTAAGTGAATTTCAAGGTAGCGTGTTACTGCGTCCTTTACAATCGAAAATACCATCACCGTGGTATTGCATTGATTCATACAGACTCCGAAATATCAGGTGTATACCCAAATTGATTGTTCGATAAATTTACTATCGCTTCGTATAACCAGCAGGAGGTAATTATTGGGTTCAAATTTGAAGTTAAATTGTAAAATTTAATTGTGAAAGTTTACGGGTAACAAAAAAAAAAATCAGGAAGAAGATGGTTCGGGTGGCGGTGAAGAACAAAATAAAATAGTTGTAACTATTTATTATAGGCCGACGTTTCGACCCACATTGTAGGTCTCCATCAGGCCTAGAAATAAAGATACAGAGGAGTTATGTAGGGGTATAAAGACATGTTTAATATATATATATATATATATATATATATATATATATATATATATATATATATATATATATATATATAAAGTTACGATAAAATGAAATATGTTTAAAAACTAATGAGCTAACACTACATGACACAATGGTGAACTGAGTACTTAATTTAAATACGTACATTTGAGATACGAAACAAAATGGAAGGAGGATTCTACGAAAAATTTCAATCCATTTTTTTTCAAAATAACTGTAAATAGCTTTTTTTGGATTCGATTTTCCAACAAATACATTTGTCAGTTCTTTTATGGAATAGGTACACCAGTTACTTTTCAGTAACTACAGTGACCGTTAGTAACTATTATGTTAAGTTCTATAGTTCTTACTGGATAGCTTTGATAATATCGATTTGATAGCTTTGTTTAGATTTACTATGAAGAGAGAGAAATTTTTTCCGGGAAGAGACAAATTTCCTATCCAAGCCTGATGTTGCCTGTTTTAGGTACGGAATAATTATAAAACAAAGTTAATTTCCAAATAATCATTTTCATCGAGTTTAACAACCCAATTAATACCTGTTAACTCAATCCACCACTGTTTGGCGAACAAAAAAAGTCTTCTGGTTGCTTCTTCAGCTTTAGAGGACATACTCTCGGTAGCCATGGAAGTAGCAAGAACACACACATATTTTTGGGCGACTTCATCCAATGGGTTTGGCTTTAATGAGCCAAACGTTTTATACTTTTTAAAGTTTAACAGCCTTCTATCTTTAACTAAATTATTTATTTACGTATTTTTATTTAATTTTCGTCGTGTCTTATTTATTTTCGAAACTAAGAAAATTGAATTTTTGGAAAAAGAGTCATCAATGCCACCGATAGTTTTTTTCGATTGTTATCGACTGTCGATAGGATTTACGATAGCTATCGAACTAACGCTTACTATCTTGAATGAAGAGTACGGAATGATTGTTCAAAAGTAACCTAAGAAAGCGAAATCTTAATGAGCCCGGAGGATAGGTTATGGGTCCCAGTGGGAAAATATCGTGAAATATGATGATACGGCCAAACGCGATATGTCACTGCTAGTTAGTGTCACATGCCAAGTTGTTAATCAGCGCGATATATGGGGTCCCTTTCCAGCTGGTCTCCAGAAATCTCCTGATCATTTCCTGTCCCTTCGTCCGGAAGACCGTCAAGATCACGTACATGCAGAATGACATAACCTGAGGGTACTTTATACTTCTGTTTTGTCCTAGTACATATCTCCGATCACTTTCTTTTCGCACGCCGCTGTGAATTTCCTTAGTTTCCCCCTTGATGCCCGTCGTCCACTTCTGTATGATCGGTTCACTTATAGAGATTGATGTGGTCATTTCAGTAATGTAACCTCTCTTCTCACAGTTTTCCCAGATGTAAATAGTCTTCGAAAGTGAAACAGTGAAAAATGTTGAAGTGAAGGATAGATGAAAGTAAGATCGCCTCTTACATCGGTTAACAAATGAACCAGTATTTTAAAATAAATCTCTTGGTGATCGATAAATTATTTGCCACTTCTATAATTTTGTTTTTATTGAAAACTAGTTTAGAATGTTATACATTCATCCTCAGTTCAAAAATTCAAAAATAAGCCATTCAAAATAAAGTTTGGTATTATTATACATATTAAATTAGATTAATATAAATCAGTATTATAAACAATTTATGAATTACGAATTTAATTAAGACAAGAAATCAAATACATGTTAGTATTCACCAAGGTTTAAATGGATGTCAACTGAAGGTATATATCTCTTTAATAGAACCTCCATCATTACTCACGTATAATTTTGTCATCTTAAATAAGTTCCGTTCAGATTCGTTGTTGATGTAATTCCTAGTATACGAAATACGATTTAGTCAGATATAATTGATTGATATTATTGCTTGTATTCCATAGCATAGCCAGGTGAACACCTAACAATCTCTGCTTCAAGCGTAGCCCCATCCAACCATAACCACAAGACATCTGCTGCACATCTGCTACCCATGTTGTCTGGTCTCTTGTCGCTATGGTTATCGCTTCAGCTGGTCTGGAGGAAACTGGAAACTTTAAAAGTCCTTACCATGCTTTGAATAATAGCGAACTTGAAATTGTAATTATTTCATTTTTTTTTTACGAAGAGAAGTGGGCTACAAGACAATTTCAATTCATCATTTCTTGTTGTCTTCTCTTCTATTATTTCCTGTATTTAATTTGCCTTTCCTCAGATAACTTTGAACCGGATTTCCTTTTCGTTCTTCTTTCGATTAATTTCATTCTTAATACCTCATTTTCTTGAAAACTTGTTGACATTTTGAATCTAGCTTGCCGATTGTTCTTCCAAAAATACTTGAATATCTGTTTTATTAATCTGTTATCATCCATCATATAGATATTTTAGAAAAATATCAATCTCGTTCTTCTAATTGCTTATACACTAGGGAACAAAAAAGTACTTTTTTCTTGCAGAAAAGCTATTGGATGTGAATATATATGCATTAATGTATTAATAGTTACTTTGTTCACATTGGCTCTATCTTTTGTAAAATAAATCTAGGTTAGCTACACAAGACTATACTAGTTAAAACTTGAGTCAATTCGGCAAATCTGATATTCTTCTCGAATTGGTGAGACTGAAATTATGCAGATTCCACTTGAAACCTTCCGCAGTAAAATCACGGTTGCCCGAAAAAAAAAATCTAAAAAAACTTAAGATTTTATTTTTTTTAATATAAGAGTATGTATCAAAAAGTGGAGTAATTTCAGCAAATCTGATATTTTTCTTATATTTAGAAAACTGAAATTCTCGAGAATCGACTCTGAAACTGCGCTACAAACTCACTGTTTTCCGAAAAGCCCTCCAAAAAAGCGTTTGTTTTTCTTTTAATGTAACAGTATTTACTGCCTTTATTTTAAAAAGTTTGGCAAATTTGATATTTTTCTCATATCCAGAAGACTGGCATTATCGAGAATCGACTCTGAAACCCTACGCTGCAAAATCACTGTTGCCCTATGTTATCTTTTATTCTTAAGGAAGTCTTTTTTTATATCAATTATTAATCAACTTATAACTCCTTACAATTTTTTATTAGTCCATAAATCACATGACGTTTTCGGATCTTACCCCATCATCAGATTTTCTTGACTTTATTATTCTTGCATCTGATTTGTCCTTATCCACAATGCATTTAAATTTCAATTATATTTATTATATTTAAATAAAATATAAATTTTTAAACTTTAGTACGCATATGAGTCTGTGGAGTAAACTTTACAGAGGCTTCTTAGTGAACTATAGTATTGTATATGTTGGGGGTGCGGGTAAACTTATTATATTGTGTGCCGACGCTTCGGCCTAAGTTTTAGGCCATCATCAGGCAAAAACAAGATAATAATAGATGTAAAATAGTAACAGTAAAAAAAGTTAACACTCAGTAAGATAAGACAGTATGATGAAAATAAAATAAATTTTAGCATATTTTTCTTTATGCTTTTTTCTTTTCATCTTACTTTCTTATCTTAATGTTTGTTAATTTTTTTTACTAATTACTGGTACTGTAACCGATGTTGCATCTATGGTTGTTTTGTTTTTTCTTAGTCCTCATGATGGCCTAAAACTTAGGCCGAATCATCGGCACCCAATATAATTACTTTTTACTCAATTGTGTCTTTGTTCATTGACTGCAACCAGAGCCAAGTTTCTTCTACATATATTTTCCACGGTTAACCATACTCTCACCATTATAGTATAGTATATCTTAATAAACTATTCTGTAATAGTTACTAGTTGGTGTTACGATTGTATTTTAAGGTACCGAATTTTAAGGAGAGACGAAAATAGAAACTGGATATTTATTCCTAGTCAGATCTGACACAAACAAAAAGTAACCCTGAAGCTGATGCAAATGCTTCTCCTTTTCGGTTAATGTCAGGTGCTTTCAGGGCTCTCTCATTCTTGGCCCTGGCCTGCAAAACAGTTCATATTACTCCCCTATCTTTATAAATGGCTGATATATGGGCGTATAAAACCTCTAATTAGACGCCGTTGGATTCGGTGACCGTATGTACCAATTCTAAAAAAAAAATATTGGCCCCATAGAAAACCCTCGAAGAAAAGCTGTGAACGGCGGACGGACGGAGTTGTTTTTTGGATTCGATTTTTGGATTCTATGTACCTCTAAACCTATCTATGTAAAACTTCAAATTTGGAGGAGGAGGGTAAAATTTCTTTTTCTTGGTCCATTATAAAATTTAATTATTGAAAATAATAAACCAAATTGGGAAAATAAATAATAAAAACTTTCTTTACGTTATCTTATCAAAAAGGTAACTGCTCCTTCTTATTCTCAATAAAACAATCGTGAAAGCTATCAGGAGCAGTTCTCAAGATCAGGTTAGTTCTTACATCTTTAGAAGAAATCCTAGTGAGGCCTTGAAAGAAGGACTCCTGACGCGTCCTTGTATTGGATTCTTGTCGAATCGCATTGTCCTACGTCCTTTTAGACAATGTGTTTTTTCTATTTCGGTCCATGTCCCAGCGTTTGAATCCATTACCGCGTTACTCAACTCCTGTTCTTATTAATCAAAATTATTTTAAAAATTATGTATGTACTAGAGGTTTTGCTTTCGGTAGATTTATATATAATTATCCTAAGTATTAAATTAATTATAAATCTTCTTGGCTTATAAAAAAAAAGGTATATCTGAGTATTTTTTTATGTTTTAAAATCTGAATCTGGGTTCATTCAGCATCACGAGTATAACTTAAGAGCTACTTGACTAACGAAGTAGCGAACCTGTCCATAAAATATCACTTAATGTTATGAGTAATTAATCATGTAACAAATGAGGTTACTGTTTTATTAGACCTAGCCTGTCTTAAATTTTGTTGTGTCAATTTTTTTTTTCTTTTAATCTAATTTAGTAATAATAATTTTTGAACCTATAGCCCCAGAAGACTTATGATTAATTAATTTTGAAATGATGATTAAAATTGTATTATATTTATGTAATAATCTGGTAAACGATTAACCTCAGAAAGTTGATATAAGGTCACTTCCAACAGGAGTTTTGACGATCATCAAACTGACGGGCTAATGCGCAGTATGATTTTTCCGTTCCAAAATCCTGCATGCGCCTGATAGTTTGATGATTGTCAATACTCGTATTGGAACAGACCTAACCTATTCAAACAAAAACTTTTGAAGAGTTTCGTAATATCAACTCCTATAAGAGTAGTGTAATATGTACCTTATTACCTTAGATACATATATATATATATATATATATATATATATATATATATATATATATATATATATATATATATATATATAATTAAATGACTAATTCATATGATTTTTATTAAATTATTTATTATTAGAAGTTACATATTTTTTTATTTTATTTTATTTTTATTTTGCAGGTAAGATCACTTGAGTTTATATCATTTTAAGAAATAAGGTAAGCATATAATTTATTTGTATTTGTAAGATTTTTTTTTTTATAACTTAACCGAATATCATTCTTATTACGAGTATTTCGTGTGATTTCGTTGTTCGTCTTTACTTGAAACTGCCAAATGATTCAAATAACATCCTACTTTACTTGTTACTTTACGATATGGATAACAACTAAAGATGTTCAAAAAACAAATAAAGGTAGAATTAATTAAATAAAATATTTGACTCAAAGAAAAATTAGTCAAATTTAGTCCTTTTATAAATAAGATGTAATAGTTTCGCAGTGATTAAAAAGGCCATATAGTAATAAAAATAGGTTATAACGAGAGGTAAATAGGCGAAAATAATTAGGTTAGATCTTTTTGATTTATAGGTTGTTTTTTTTTCGTTGATAGGTTGGAGACTAGGCAAAAAAGGCATAAATAAAAACGAATTAAATGTAGTTCTAACGGGTTTAGAATTTTTTATGAAAGGATACGTGCGCAGTGGATGGGTTTGGATAGTTTTATGGCGGCTAGTTTCTGAGTTAGTAATTTGTTGGGATTCGAACTATTAAGAGATATGGCCTACAGCTGACATGTTCATGAATACGAGGAGGAGACTAAAAAAGCGCTGGACGAGAGATCTCTCTCCTTCCTTAACTTCTAAATCCTTCCCCATGTCTAACAAGTCATTATTTTCTATAATTGTCAGGCCATTTGCAGATTTCCAGCAAGCTGTTGACAGATACAAATCAATATTTGAAGCAAACAAAAATTCATTTTTAGGGATTCACAAGCCTATTTCAACTGTCCCGGTACTTAAACTTCAATCGTATCTATTGGGCGCTTTCCCGCAATCTCGAGTTGTGCAGCATCCTAAATTCTCTATTGGATTTATCTTTCTTCGGTCTTAATAGTTCGGCAGCTGAGGCCAAAAAAACGGTTCTGATTTCTAGAAAATTTGCGATCGTCTAGGCCCAAGGTAGTCTCATCATAGACTGGAAATATGAACCTCTGCTGCCCCAAGATCGGTTGCAATCAAATTTTATAGGTCAACTAATTCGTCGTTTTCGACCTCTTTTTTTTCAAATTTTCCTCAGTAATTCTCACCAGTGTATTTTAGTTAAAACTTTGGCATAGCCAATTTTAAAGAACGTTAAATTTCCTGTAACTGTAAGTTTTTTAAATTCGCAACAGATAATGAGGGGCCGTATAAATCTGCAAAATGTCAAAAAAATCCTAAAGAAATCCTAAAGAATCCTAAAGAAAATCCTAAAAAATCCTTAATAACTATTTTTCAGTACATTTTAGTGCAAAATGCATAATAACCAATCTTGTAGATCATTAAATTTACTAAAAGATTCTTATAAAATATTCATATTTACTCTCAATAGACGCCATTTAATATTGAAATATAATTACAGAGAAATATACAATTATAGAAAGAGGTAAATTATTTTTTTCAATATTTCTTGGCTTCTGTTGAGGGTAATTAAAATTATTTTATATGGATATTGTTGGAAATTTAATCTTCTAAAAGGTTAGTTATTATGAATTTCTGCACTAAAAAATAGTTATTAAGACGAAACCGTTGAATATCCAACTTTTTTTGTTTTGTTGGCGTTTTGCAGATGTTTACAGTTTCGCATCTCACCAGCTGTTTCGAATTTTAAAATATATAACATATAAAACATACAGAAAATTTAATGTTCCTTAAAATTGGTAATGTCGTCTACATGCACCGGTTAAGTGTTACTGAGGAAAATCTGAAAAAAGTGACGACAATGACGATTTCATTGACCTATAAAATTTAATTGCAACCGGATCTAGAGTGGCAATTTACAGTTCATATTTACAGTCAATTATAAGAATGCTTTCGGCCTGTACGGTCATAGAAATGAGTTTTTTTTACCTCAGCTCTCGGACTATAATATTCTACGCTATACTCGATTTTCGAAGGCAATGTCCTTTCTCTGAGATGAGTAGCCGTGTTTCGCAACCGTGAGGAACAGAATGTAGGATTAAGGATTATATTATATCAATTCTAACTTCCAGGTTTCTTATCTTCTAGTTCAGAGTTTTCCAAATGTTATGTCGCTGCGCATCACTTTCACTTTACATATAACTGGGCGTACCACAAGGGACGTGTATATCGAAAAAAAATATCGATGTATTTCGTATCCATATTTTTTTAATATATCAAAATAATAGTTCGATATATCGAAAAAATATCGATGTATTTCGTATCCATATTTTTTTAATATATCAAAATAATAGTTCGATATATCGAAAAAATATCGATATTTCGATTTATCCGGCCTTGATATTTTTAGTCTTTTAAAGGTAACCACACTTATCGATATTTCTGTGCCGACACAATTGAAATATTGTTTTTATAATATCGATATTTCTGTGCCGATTTAACTAAGATATTTTTTTTTATTAAGTTCATTTCCAGCAAGATTTTAATATCAAGAAACAGACTTCGTTTGGACTTTTTTTTAAGTATCAATATTTTTATCCCGTATTAATATCAATATCCATATTTTTCTTTCAACATCCCATCCCTAGACCATTGCCACTATAGATAGTAACAATGATACACCACACCAAAAATTTTTATATATTTAAATATCGGTTTTCGATACTCAAATTTTAATACTGATATTACGATGTATCGATAAATCGATATTTTTTCAACATCTCTGCGCACCACTACCTGATCTTATAATATTAGTGTTAAAGATTCGTCTTCATAAAAATAAAAAATAAAACTGATTTACAAATTTTTAACAAACAAAATAATAAATAATTATAGTAAATTTTCTTTAAAAAATAATAAATTTTAAATAGTGTTCGTAAATACAAAATCAAAAGTTTATCAATTTCGCATAAAAGCAACAGTAAGATTCAGATAACAACACCGTAAGTTCTGCAAACAAAAGTGTATTCATCAAAAGTAAAAAAAATGGTGGCAATTAGCCAATAATGGCCAATATTTTTCAGTTAGAATAATGTTGTCGTTTATTTACAATCAGAGGATCAATGGCTTCATGGAGTTGGAATTGATTCTCTTCAACACAGTGCTTTCGTCTGTACTACAGTAACCAGATTGAATTATTTTAAATTAAATTTCGATCGTATTTATTCATATTATAATTGATACATTCAATAATGATTTAAAAAAAATGTTATCTGTCATTAAACGTGATAAAAAGATGATTGTATCTATGACTTTAGCTTAATTGTTCGTGTACTATTTGTTACGTCCTTGTGTAGATAAAGTACAGCAATACCGATATTCTTTACTAATGCTATTTTTAGTTTTATCACCTTTATTTTTTCCATATAGTTCGAAAAAAAAAAAAAAAAACAGCTTTGTTTATTGTACGAAGAATAACTTTAAAACGATATTGCTGTAGATGAACTTTTAAACCAAGTTGACGAGTACAGGAGTCATCCCGGTCCTTAGGCCGAAGATATCCACCGACCTCGAAGACACGGTGGATAAGCTAATCGGCGAAGAAAGGAAAGTTTTCTAGGAAAAGCCTTGACCGCTGGGAAACCTGCCTCTCAGCTGACAATGGAGTATTGTCGAGGATGTCCTTTCCGATTTATTGTCGCCGCTCCTGCCAGGGTCCTGCCATCTGCACGCCGTATGGCTGTCTGGATCCTGCTAGCCAGGGGGTCCTTCAAAGAATGGGTGCTCATTGTTTACAAGTGTATCAACAGAAATCTGGAAATGTTTCTTTTTCTGTAAGCGCATTGACTGTGCAGGACTCTAACTGGAAATTAGGACGCACAGGGATTATAAATATATTTCAAAAAATATTATCCACCTAGAATATATCACATACCTCTAATACATAGCCCAATCAACATAATCAACACTAGTAATTAAAAAAACAAATAATATATATATATAGGATATAAATAGAAAATCTTTAACCGGATTAATCTGTCGATATTTCGCCAATACAGGCATCCTCAGGACAGTAGGAGATTGATCAATATATACATTTTTATGTTTTTAGTATGGGCATTTCCTTTTTTTTTTGTTTATGATCAGCTGTTTGTTATTTATTTAACTTTTGTCAGATGTTGTAATGTAACCTCCCTTTTCCCTCAGTATGTGCTATCTTTTGTTCTTTATTAGGTTTTTTATTTAAATTTAATTTCTTTCTCACCTGCTGTTCCGATTATGCCTGAATTGGCGAAATATTGACGGATTTTTTCTTTTAATTTCTGTTATTTACGAGACTCTCGGCTTCTTGTTTGGATTTTTCCATTCATGCCCTAATAATTATTTATGTCTCATTTTGAGCTTTTGCTCTTGCATATTAATATATATTATATATATATATATATATATATATTTTTTTTTTTTGAAAAAGATTAGATTTTAATTTATTTTGAGATGTAAACACCACCACCATCAATTCTCGCTCACGGTATATCGAAAAACGAATTGGAAATCGTCTAAAAATCGAATATTGATGACGTCAGCACCAAATACTCACGATTCTCAGTCGTCACTCTGGCCTTCGCCAGTGTTTGAAATCTTAAAAATATATTGTAAATATAATAGTTTGACCATATTATTAATCTCCTCTTATTATACATGATAAAGAATACAAGTTAAAAAAAAAATATATTCTTATTTCGATAAAAAATAACCTCATGGGTGTTTCCTTTAAAGTAACATACTATAGTACTATAATATAGTATATTATATTATATGAAGGGGACAAATGACCCCGATAATGTATTGTTATAATAAGCTGTTATATTTCACTGTTGTTATTCCTTTACAGTTGGTCATTCATTGCTTGTTCTGTTGAATTGATTTATTCATCCATTCAAATGTTTATAGGCTTTTCAATTATTATCTGATATATTATTATAGGCCGAAGGTAAACTCATTATTGTAATCCTCTGACAGTTGCCCTTAATCTCACTTTCGTTTGTTAAGTCCTCAGTACTTGAGGTAAGACACTTTGCCCTAGGTGACTTCTTGACAGGTGAGTGAGTTGCTATTTAGGGTGAGTACTCGCCTACCTGCCAAGAAGGTAGTTAACTTAGTCAAAGGATTTACCTGCTCTTCGAGGAACGTCTTTACTAAATGGAATACGGTTGGTGGTTGCTTGGATCTTCAACATTGTTTTTAAGTGCACCACGACGAATAGGCGCCTCTAGTTCCAAAATACAAGGCAAAAAAAATTACCTTTTTTTTTAGCTTGTTGAAGACAAGTTAATTCTCCTACTCTTACTCAACTATCTTGAGAGATGAAACATAGTTCGCAAAAAATATTTCACTTTTAACAGTTTCCTTATATCATATTTCTAAGAACATATATGAAATTCTTTTCTCGATGAAGGCTTATATTAGGTTATTAAAATGTATCAAGACAAGAACATTGATCATTTGCCTTCAAACTTCGAACATCTTTATTCGTAGATTGGCGTTTCGAACATTTGTCCATTATCAAAATTCTTTTTTCTTAATAAATTATTTTTCCTTTCTACATACGAGTTTATTATTGACCACTTCACCGTTCATTTTTTTATCTTACATCTAAATACTTAGATTTTATAAAATAATGGGCAGTCAAAGAAAAAAAATTTATTAAGAAAAACTTAAATAAGAATTTTGATAATGGACGAATGTCCCAAACGTCAATCTATGAATACAGATGTTAGAAGTTTGATATAAATGATCAATCTTTCTACCTTGATATATTTTGGGACCATATATGTTGTTTGTGTGTGTCTATATATATATATATATATATATATATATATATATATATATATATATATATATATATATATATATATATATATATACATACATATATACATATTATACATACATATTATACATAATACATATACATATATTATGACATAAATGGAAAAATTTAATAAAGAAGCGAAGAGTCTCAAAATTAACACAAATAAATAAAAAAAATCGAATATCGATATTTCGCTAATCAGGACCAGGTATCATCAGGACAGCAGGAGAGGAAGAAAAAAACATAGGTATTATATATATTACATATATAGTAATCGGCTAAGAGCTATAAAAAATTACTGTTTATAATAATAATAATAAAATCTCTCTCTCTCTCTCTCTCTCTCTCTATATATATATATATATATATATATATATATATATATATATATATATATATATTTATTATTATTATTATTATTATTATAAACGGTAATTTTGTATAGCTCTCAGGTGATTACTCATCGGCTTATTATTAAATAACAATACATTTTTGCGTAATTTCTTTCCATGAACTCCATGAATTGAATAATTTATTTTGACATAGGGGGGTATGGTACTAACCATTTTCATTATAATATTTTTCAAATTCCTTAAAAAAAAACATTTTTTTTTTTAAATTTTTTTAATACTTTCTCAATTTAATGTTTTAAAAATCATCTCTAAAAGTTTTGGTTTTTTTCCGAAACTATTAAACCGAATTCGGTGAAAAAATTTAAAGCAATATACTAATTGCTGTTTTTGAAATTTTAAATAAATTATTAACATATGGAGTTGTGTTATCAATGAATTAAATTTATATGAATAATAATTAGAGTCTACAGGCATTTGAAGAAGCCAATGTTATTATTCATTTGGGTAAAGCTCTGGTGAACTGATATTATCACTCGAATAACGTTTTCAAATTATTATACGTACGATATATGATACGTTTATGCAAGATAAAACATACATATATTTCTAGGAAAGAAGTATTTTTCCTGGCATAAATTCAACAGTTGGCTGACTTGTTATCCTTTCCCGAAAACAAAATAAAACGGAGCTAGGATGGAAGCTACGGCCTGAGAAAACACCACTACTGGGGGGAAGGGGGAGGGGGAGCTCCATCCCATTCTAAGATTTACAACCCCTAAAAAATTCTGTGCCTCTCCTTGGACCAAGGTGTGGCTACCCGAATAAACTTTTACCAGGTATATCAGAGACCTGGAGGCTTATCTTTCTCCAGGGATCGGATATTTATCGGTTATCTTTTCTGGAAATTGTTTTTTCCATCCGGTGGGATCGTAGGCCCAAAAAAATATCGTCAGTTAGTGAAGGTTGGGCTTCCGCCATTTAGCGAAGTGATGGAGTCGTAGTCTAGAGGAATATTGTGATTCATAATCAAGCTTGTTATTATTAAAATCGTATTTTTCGTGATACTATGTATTACCGTAATTATTTAGACAAGACAATCTAATTAGGAATTGATAAATTATTTGCCACTTCTATAAATTTGCTTTTATTGAAAACTAGTTTCAAATGTTACACATTCATATCCAGTTCTAAAAACACACAGTTTCGTATTATTATACATATTAAATTATATATCATTAAAATACATATACTTATACATAATAAATTAAATCTAATATAATAATAATAATACATATAAAATATAAATAATTTATAATACACCAGTTACTTTTCAGTAACTACACTGATTGCTAGTAACTGTTAATTTGTGATTTGGTGATCATACGTTTATTGATAAATATAACCTTATATCAAAAAATGAAGTTTTTCCAGTTATATGGAAAATTTAAAGGTCATTAATAGAAGAGCCTGATCGTTTTTAATATAGAAAGGTATTCTGTATGAAGAAGGATGCTGTAGTGAGGGACATATAATGAAATTTTGTGATACGATCGGCAAACAGATGTTTTCAAAAACGTTTCTTTCTTTATAAATATGTTTATTTTTTTGTTAAAAAGTTGATCTTTTTGAATGAATATTTCAGGATATGATGGAATTTCGGCCTCCAAACTTACACCCCTTTAATATAGTTTATAATACATGTTTCTTGTTCTATAATTTGTAAATAAAATAAATGTTTCAATAGCGCACACACACACACACACATATATATATATATATATATATATATATATATATATATATATATATATATATATGTATCGACATCGTTTTTTGAAAAAGGCTTAAGCGCCAAAAATTCGAAATTTAGGTTTCAAGGTATTATGGGATGTAAACACTATCTCTGTCGATTCCCCCGTTCACGATATATCGAAAAAAAATTGGAAATGGTCTAAAAATCGACTGTTGTTGACGTCAAAGTGTGCAAAGGTATTTCTTTTCTTCCTCCATCCGTTACTCCAATACTCTTCCCACCTTTAAATCCCGTCTATTCAGTCACTTCATGTCCATGCAGTTCCAAAAGATTTGTAAATAAGTGCTCCTTATTTTCAGCTAAAATTTGCACCCAATTATGTATTATGCATTATTTTTACTTTTATTATTAATATAGATTCATTCTCTTTTATTGTATTTATTTTTAATGTTTTAATATTGCAAGTTTATTTTTCCTTAAAGGTTCAAAAGTTATGTCATTATTATTTATTATAATTTCATTTTTTTTCTTATTTGTGTATTTATGCTATTATTTAGTTAATGTCATATTCTTTTTTGTTCTACTCTAAGGCTCTAAAGCTCTACTTATTTTACATGTATAATATTATTCTAAAGGGATATGTCCCGGAATAAATAAAGAATTTATTATTATTATTAAGCACCAAATACTAATGACTCTCAGTCGTCACTCTGGCCCGAAAAAGCCTTAAAAATATATTGTAATCATAAAAGTTTTGCCACCTTAATAAATTTCTACAATATACACTAAAGAACAAAATAAAATAAAAAAATTGTTATTTCGGGAAAAATTGTTTCATGTGTTTCCTGTAAAGTTTGCTAAATGGCGCTTACGCCATATATATATATATATATATATATATATATATATATATATATAAAGAGAGAGAGAGAGAGAGAGAGGGTGAGAGGTTATTTATCATATGATATTTAGTAACGATCACTGTAGTAAAAAGGAACTAGTCTACTATTCTTCTTAATATATTTCTAAAAAATTAAATTCCTCACATCTAAATTCCATAAACGATTGTAGAGCGGGAAAGTTCGTAAACGACTTTTTTTTCAATTCGTTTTGTCTAGATTTTAAAGTTTTTAATTATTTCTTCACTATTGTCTTCATTCTGAATATATCCACAGAATTTCTTGTAGACTCCAAAATATCTGCTAAGTAACCTGCATTGCAAAGAAATAAAAAGCGTAGAGTCGATTTGAAAATTTTGTTTCTAGAAGAAATACCCCAACTTCATTTCTGAGCTCGAAAAATCTCTCAAGAACCTCATCTGTAATTTTAAAAACAAATTTTCTTGATTATTTCCTGACCACCGCGGTAGAATATAGGGTACATAAGATATTTTTCCATAAGCACATGAGATATTTTCATGATAGCTCACCAGTCCACATAGATCATTTAATTAATGGAGTGCTGGCGCAGAATTGAATTGAACCTAGTGAATTAAACCGATTTGAATAGATTCCCTTATTAGCCAATGAACAATATGGTGCCAAAATACAAAAATTACCAAATGGCAATCACCTGTATTGCTCGACATATTAGAGGTTAATATATTCATAATTTTCACCACCATAATTCTTTCTGTTCGTACTTAGACTGACCGACGATGAATAAATAAGTTAGTATTCCGAGGGTAATCGAACCCACGACGTGTCACCTGTGTTCACACGTCCCCGTAACGTGTTTCAGGACAATGTTACGTTGACATATTTAAGAGTTGAGCAACACCCATCATCAGTTTGCAGATAGTAAATTGGCTCACAACTTTGTGTTGTCAGCAACTTGCCAATGTGTTGTTTAGGGATTGATAAATGATTTGCCATTTCTATAAATTTGTTTTATTGAAAACTAATTTCGAATATTATATATTCATCTTCAGTTCTAAAAATACACAAAAAATTCAAAAATAAGCAATTCAAAATATAGTTTGGTATTATTATGCATATTAAATAACATATTTAATATGTATAATAATAATGTTACAGAACTGAATGAGTTGTTTAGCATGTGTCTCCAATAGTATGTGAGTGTGTTCAATGAAAGATTTTGTCATTTTTGAGTCCTTATGATTTCTGAATTGGCAAAACCTAAACTGGTTAACTATTTACTTTTGTTTGATAGGCTTAAAAGTTTGTGTCAAATAATCGACCACGTTTGTAAAAAAACATCTTTGTTTTTATTTCTATAGTGCATAATGTAAAAATAAAATAAACGACATATACATAATGCATATATACATATAAGTTGTATCACTTTAGATTAATTTGGTTTAGTAATAGATTTAAAATTTGTTTAAAGTATTCTTTGTTGTTATTTATATCAACATGTATATTTGTATATTTTTAACAAACGGATTTAGATCGAATTAAGTGGGCAGTCGAATATACAGAATCGATTTATTCCAAGCATCCATTAAGCGGTGTATAACAGAGGCTTGTATATTCGAAAGAGGAAATTTCACGGCCATCCAAATCTAAAACTATCTCGTTGGATTGATGAATGAATCGTGACTGAACCATAAGCCCACGCTATTACTGAGCCCAGGGGAACTCGTTTTTTTTTTTCTTTTTGTTTTTTAAACAGGTTTCTGTTGCGTGCCGGAGACTCGAGAACACCTACCTCCTTGTAACTTAGCCTGTTTTATATATGTTTATGTACATATATTGTATATAACATGAAATAAAAAATGTTGATTCCCAAAAGATGGTATTTGTCCTATTGTTAACATTGTCTTTATGAAAATTCCATCATCAACTTACAGAAAAGTTCCAAAACATCCAACAGAATTAGAAGACAGGACATTAACGATAAAACAAAATTTAAATCTTGCTGACCAGAAACGAGGTGCGAATGAGGATTGTTTTTCTTCTCTTCTTCTTGCGTTCAAGTTTTGGAGAACTTGTGAAAATTTTCTCATTTTTGTTTTTTGGAGTGCTGAATACGAATTTCAAGTTTGTTATCTCAAACATTCCCGACAATAACAAAAAAAAATTAAAAAAATTATTGTAGAAGAAGCTTGGTTGGGGTTGCGGTCGATGAAGAAAACACATAAGAAAAAACTTATTATATTGTGTGCCAACGTTTCGGCCTAATTTTTAAGCCATCACCAGGGCAGAGTGGCGTATGGTCAAGCACCAACTGCACTTTTTTTTTTATATATTATACAAAAAAATTATTTATTTTTTATTCGATTTTCTTTCCATATCATGAAAACCATACATTTGTTTTTAGTAACGTAAGCCTATACAAAACTAAACAAGAGCAACTGTCTTACATTTTTGTGCTCGTTTACATTTTTGGTTTTCATTGTACGCGGGATCCCTCAGGAGCATCCGCTCGTGAGTCCAGTCAATGGGAACCAGAAAGAGATCTCGGTATAAAGTTTTGGAGAAGTTCTGAACATTTTTCTCATTTTTGTTTTTTGTTGTGCTGATTACGAATTTCAACTCTGCCACCTCTAATTTAAGTGTAAAAAACTTGTTTATTGCATGAAAACCATGTATTATTCGAATTAGAACTATATTCTGGGACTAGGTCCCTTAAGAATTACAGAATTGAATAAATAAAACGGATACAATATCTGATCATAAGACTACAAAATAAAAAACAATTAATGTTTAATATATTTTCGATATGAATAAATAAGCAAAATATATGAATTCTTGTCTCGAAAAATGTAAACAGTGTAAAGAAAAATTAAAAACGAAAAAGAAAAGAAAAAGAAAGAAAATGCAAAAATAATGAGTTGGTGTTCAAACTTGAAGTTTGTACATTAAAAACTATTATTCACTTCTGATCCAGGCGTTAATCCTAAAATGAAATTTCGCAGTTAGAGAGCATCATTTTGGAGATAAAGAAGGCTTTAAAAAAGGAGGGTGTTGAATGAGGATAGGGAAGAAGCATGGCGTATATTAGAAGGAAAGGAATTCAAGAGGATAGAGGAGTGGACGAGAAAGGAACGTTCGAATGTTTTGGTTCTGTGGGACTGAGTAGAGAGGTCAGAAAGGCGAGATCTTCTTTCCTTTGAGTGGACCGAGGATTTGAATTGAAGAAGACTGTAGATGTAGGAAGGGTGCTGGGTGGTGATAGTTTGGTATAGGAAAGATCTGAGGAAAGAAATATTGTCTACTGTTGGAGGGGAAGGGGCACTTAAACTCGCCGTAAAGGTGGGCAACGTGAGCTCTTCTCGAGATACCGAAAAGCAATTCATATATATATATATATATATATATATATATATATATATATATATATATATATATATATATATATATATATACCTGTTATATTCGAAAAAGAATTGTAACAAGCATCGAAAATCCTAATGCTATAATAGACATTGATTTTTATACTCTTTTCCGATCGTATTTTGAAATGGAATGAAAAATGAACAGATCTGTCCATCTTTTATCAATAATATTAATTACCGAACAGATGACGGTACTGATTTTCGACATAGATTTATAATTTCGCCGAAAATAGATTAACAGATGAGAGAGTTATAAAGAAAATCAAAGCAAAATTATTGATGAAGCGAGAACAAAAGATGTACCTGTCAGGTAGGCGGACTAACCTGTAAAGGCAAGAGTTGACTAATTAATCTGTCAGGTAATTGCCATTCTATGCAAATTGGGGATGTTTTATTTGCCGAACAAGACGTTTGAAGGATATTTTAATACATTGAATGCTAGCGAATTTCGTTGGATCATTGAAAGATATAATATCATTTAGAAGAAGAGTGCCATAATACGAAATATGGGATTTTACAGAAGAAGCATTTGAAGTTTGACTATTTAGGTTTAGCACAGTCCCTCAACTCGCTGATAAAACATCAAGTCGGACATTATATTAGTAAATACTACTTACCTATCTTTTTTGTTTATTGTAACTTTTCTTTAATTAAATCATGAATCGAATTGTGGCAATTCTTTATTTTAAATAACAGTTCCATGTTAGTCATTTTTCAGTCCCTTTAGAGTTTATTGATAAAACATACACATTTTGAAAAAAAAAAAATCTGATGTGGAAACCTCATGACTTCCTTGTACGCTTATTAAATTATAAATCGGCGGCTCAAAAAGTAAACCTGAATTTGGTTACTAGTTTCTTCATAAGCTATTATATAATTACTACATTATTATATAATTACTTAATATATTATTATATTAAACTGCATTATATATACTATCACATATACTATTATATAAAACTAAAGAGTTTGTGTGTTATAATGCGCTAATTTCAGGAACAGTCCGATTTGAAAAATTGTTTTTGCGTTAAATAGACCGTTTATTGAGAAAGTTTTTAGAATTTATAAAATCAGGCTTTGACATATAGGAACCGAGCAGTAACCATAAATTACTAAGAGAAAAATGGTCCTATTTGCGTGTGACGTTGTCAAGACAATTTCATAACAGTGGAAACAAGTTGACTACATAAGTGCGAAATTACTTTATGAAAATTTTGTATTTCAATTATAATGGGAGGGTAAATAAAAATATGGACACCTCATGCTTGTATGCCTATTAAACTATAAATGGGTGGCTCAAAAAGTAATCCTCAATTTGGTTATTAGTTTCCGAATATGACAGTATCTCAAAAACGACACTCGGCGTCGCGACGTCCATCTATTGACACATACAGATACACACACATAAGGTCTTATTCAATTATTATATGTCGTTTTCTTTCAGTTGGTAACGAGTTCTCAAGAGATTTCTTCGTGATCCTTGGCAACATTAGAACTTTTTTAAGCGGAAGAACCTGCTTAACTGATATGTTATCCTCCTGCTGCAGACTTGTTCAGCTCATTAATGGGGAGCAAAACAAGTATTTTACACTCTGTTTTAACACATAAAACAAGTAATCAAATTGTTTAATTAGCGTGGAAAAAAAATCGCGTTTATAACCTTCATCACGGAACCATATGATCTCTGTATTTAATCTTAATATAAGTTTTTAAGTAATTTTATTATGATCTTCAAGTAAAGTACCCCTTTCGGCATTTCAATTTCAACCAAAATTTATTATATTATACTGATATAAAGTATAATTTACCAAATTTGAGATGTTTTGCATTATATTATAATATAGTGTTTAGTGAAAATCAATAATGACCTACAAGTAAAGAACTACTACCGGTAGATTAAGATTTCAACGGAAATATCCATTTTGACCATCACTGAATTCATTTTGACTAGTTTCGTTGTGACGTCTGTACGTACGTCCGTACGTGCTTATCTCACATAACTCAAAAACGGTCAGCCGTAGAAAGTTGAAGTTTTGAATTTAGGATTGTTGTAAAATCTATTTTTGGACCTCCCTTTTTGGTCACTGCATTATAACCGGATGTGGTACTTTACTTGAAAGTTATAATTGATTTCCTTAAAAAATTATATTAAATTAAATGCAAAACTTCTCATATTTAGTATTTATAATTTATATATATATATATATATATATATATATATATATATATATATATACACACACATACATATGTATTAATTTAAATAACATACCAGATTTTGGTCTAAATTGGGAGACCGTAAGCAGTTTCTTTGAGTTACTTGAGGGTCATAATAAATTTTCATGAAAAATTATATTAAAATATTATGTAAAACATCTCAAATTTGCTAAATAAGACTTTTCTATCAATATAAATAATATAATTTATTTTGGTTAAAATTGGTGAGCCGAAAGTATTCAAGTACTTTACTTGAAGACCAATTCAAGATCACTTTTTGAGGCACCAGTTTATAATTTAATTGGCGTACAAGGTAGTCATGTGTTTCCCGCATCAGATATTTTTTTTAAATCGTTTTTATTGGATATCTATCTTTATTAAGAGAGCCTTTTTAAAGTTACTCTATAATCGCAGTTTGAAAGAAGCCATTATGTTTGATAGATATTGTAGTAAACTTATTACAGCTAAATTAACAATAATTCTTTAAATAATAAAAATTAAATTCTGACATTTATTCTCGAAGAAATATACGTCAGTGTAAGCTTTTCTAAAAAAAAACGATATTTAGTATTGTAGTTGCACTCTTGTTTACTATTGCTTGTAAACGCTAAGCCTTATACCCATTGCGAAAGATAAATATTTTTTTCCTCGGTGTTTCTAAGTTTCGAAGGATGTGTTGTGGTTCACGTCCGATTTCTTTATTCTGTTCCTAACACCGCGGAAGAGACCAAAGCTATTAATATTAATATTTCATTGTATTAAATTAATTAATGTATGTTAAGATACTTCTCATCGAAATGCATAATATTACGTAATATTATAAGAAAGCGTCAAAGCAGCATGTCCATTAGACCATTAATAATTTTAAAAACGTCAACCGTAAGTTACTTCTCCTCTGAATTACTAATTACTTTCGAGAGGGAAAGTGAGTGTAATGATACTTTTTTTCTTAACTTTCACTTGTTGTAATTTTTATGTTAACTACTGTTAACCTTTGCATTAGTAATCATGTGCTTTCTTCCATAATTCACACAGAGTTTAATATACTTCCTTCCAATTGCGAATATTGAAATCATGAACAATCCTAAACATGGAAAGTACAAATAGCGCTGTTAACTTAAAAAAAAAAATAATTCTTCCAGTATTCCTTTTATTTGAATTTTCTTTCCCGACGTTTTGGGGTTTTTCCCATCATGAAGACGAATCCCTGTATTATATAACTGTTATAATAATTAATATTCATAACACAGGCCAACGATGAAAAAACTTTTGTACTGAAAATACCTTATTCCTATAGTTTTTAGGGTGCTGAATCCAAATATGATATTAAAAAAGCTGTATCACCCACAATTTCTTCACATTTTATAGTTAAATTTATTAAATTAAGCGATTTTTACAGAACTGAACAGCTTTCAGTCTTAGGCCTCATGAAACAATTAGGCCTTAAGTTAGGCCTCATGAAACAATTTGTAAAGGCTTTGTCTAAAGATGGACCATGTTTCAAGTATCTCTGCCAAAAGTTTCCACGCCTTTCAGAAGCTAAACTAAAAGAAGATGTCTTTGTCGGACCTGACATTAGAAAAATGATGTTTGATGTTAACTTTGAATCCACAATGATCTTAAATGAGAAAGAAGCATGGGTATCATTCAAGCAACTCGTTACAAAGTTCTTGGGAAATGAAAAAGACCCAGAGTATGTTTCTATTGTAGCTAACATGTTACAGAAGTTTAAAAAGTTAGGATGTTTGATGAGCCTGAAACCTACGGAAAACGATGGGTGATACAAAAAAACTAAGGCCAGATTTAGATTAAGTAAATAAAAATCTATAAAGATAAACTATTAAAGTTAAAAAAGTTTTCAAAAAAAATTTTTTTGTTGGCCTGTGTAATCAGTTGACGTACGCATGATGTATAGAAGGATCAATCTAATTAGGGATTGATAAATTATTTGCCATTATTATTTAAATAATATAATTTAGAAGTGTTTTTACAACTGAAGATTTGAAAAAGTTATCAATAATTATTGACAAGTATAAGATTTCAAACTGGTTTTCAGTAAAAACTAATTTATAGAAGAGGCAAATAGTTTATCAATCCCTAATTAGTATTCATAACTTTTTAAAAACATTTTAACAATTAATTTATATTAATTTACCAGATTTTCATATGTCCTAGTACAATTTGACAATATTAATATTCACTCTTTTTTCCCTGATAATATCCATAAACTCTATTATTTCGTCTTAATTTTTAAGCTATTAAAAACTTTATTTGTCCATTAAGTTCTTGTAATGAGAGTGTCGCAGTCTTATATCAATTTCAACTCTCATGATAAGAATGTAATGGAAAAATAAAGTTTTTAATAGTGTAAAAATTAAGACGTAATAAAAGAGTTTATGAATATTTAAAAAAATATAGCTTCTACGATTAAATACTTATTTAATTATATTATAAAGTTATAAATTATAAAGTGCATTAATATGAATTAATAAAAGCCTTACTGAAAACTAATAAAACCATCTTATATTAACAAGTATTGAACTGTGTTGTTACCTGCCTTTCTTTCTACGCTTTAGACTTTATGTACACAGGTAATATTTACTTACTCTATATATAGTCCTGAGATTACATCTAGCTCTACATATAGACAAGACATATATAGCACATGCATAAATCATGTGGTTGCATAACATGATATAGCGACTTAGAGAGGGTGCAAGGGCAGTGTATTGCGGGCTCTGTATACTCTGCGCCGTCCACATCTGCGTCTTTAATAAAGATTGCCTTCCAATTATTAGTTAAACATTTAGTGACTAATAATAATAGTGATCATTTAGCGACCAAAAATAGGGGTGCTCAACTAGATGTTACAACAATCCAAAATACAAAAAATCAACTTTCTACGGCTTACCGTTTTTGAGTTATGCGAGATACAACGTATGTACAGACATACGTTGTATCTCGCATAACGTCTCGCACGTCTGTACGTTACGACGAAATTTGTCAAAATGGATTCAGGGATGGTCAAAATGGATATTTCTGTTGAAATGTGAAAACCGAACATTTTCGCGATTACAATAATTTCTTTCCTGCATAATCAATAAGTTGACATCCGCATGATAGTATAGAAGGATCACTCTAATTAGGGATTGATAAATTATTTGCCACTTCTATAATTTTGTTTTTATTGAAAACTAGTTTCAAATGTTATACATTCATCTTCAGTTCTAAAAACACACAAAAATTCAAAAATACACAATTCAAAACACAGTCTGGTATTTTTATACATATTAAATTAGATGTAATATAAATCTGCATTATAAATAAATGTCTTATAATATTGATTTATATTATATCTAATTTAATATGTATAATAATACCAAACTGTATTTTGAATTGTGTATTTTTGAATTTTTGTGTGTTTTTAGAACTGGAGATGAATGTATAACATTCGAAACTAGTTTTCAATAAAACAAAATTATAGAAGTGGCAAATAATTTATCAATCCCTAATTATAACCGATAAGGTGACTTACTATGGAGTCCACTTTCATCCCAGCTCCAGTGCACCCCACTTCCCAGCGAGTTCCTCCTGTGCCGTGCCCGATGGGAACATCTCGGACAGACATTGTGTTGGATAACAGGCTATGCCCGCTGGCCTTTCTCCTTTCCCATGCACTGCCTCCATAACTGCACATTTACCAGTGCTGCGCTCTATTTCCTGTGATGAAAACGTTCTTGATAATTCGATTTATTTTTTTGTCTCGATAATTGATATTGTATTACAGAATCTCCGATTCATAATGATCGTTCAATCGGACGTTTCTTTTCGTTTTATTTCTCTGTTATCTTTTCAGTTGATCCGGATGATGATATAGAAGGATCAATCTAATTAGGGATTGATAGATTATTTGCCACTTCTATAATTTTGTTTTTATTGAAAACTAGTTTCGAATGTTATACATTCATCTTCAGTTCAAGGTTTAAATGGATTATATCAAACATAAAAGTGTGTAATGGTTTCTTCTTTTTTTAGAACATTTAAACTTTTAGTTCAGTTCGAGAAGAAACTAGTAAAAACTTTTCTGTTTGATATAATCCATTTAAACCTTGTTGAGTACCGACATGTATTTGATCTCTTGTCTTAATTAAATTCATAATTCACAAATGTTTTATAAAACTGATTTATATTACATCTAATTTAATATATTAAATATGTTATTTAATATGCATAATAATACCAAACTATACTTTGAATTGCTTATTTTTGAATTTTTTGTGTGTTTTTAGAACTGAAGATGAATGTATAACATTCGAAATTAGTTTTCAATAAAAAGTAAATTATAGAAGTGGCAAATAATCTATCAATTCCTAATTAGATTGATCCTTCTATACCATCATTCGGATGTCAATTGAAAAGAAAACAACTGAACAAACGTTTTGGACTATTATCCAAGTTACTTGACAGACGCTCCAAATCCACCCTTAACTAACGGACTTACAATCTACAATGTACTAATTAAAAATACGGGATAGAGCTATGGGGCTCTGCCAAAACTTCAAACATCCAAAAAGTTCAGTCTTTCCAGTCAAAACTATTGAGAAAAATAGTTCGACCCGCCATTCTATTTGACAAATTACTTGCTACACAAGGATTTTAATGTGATTTCTATCATGAATACTCCTCACTTGTCATGCCATTTTCTACTCCTAAAAAATTTTAATTGCTACTGAAATTATGGTTCTTTGAAGAGTAAACCTCGCGAACCTATTTGAAGAGTAAACCTAGCGAACCTATTTGAAGAGTAAACCTCGCGAACCTATTTGAAGAGTAAACCTAGCGAACCTATTTGAAGAGTAAACCTCGCGAACCTATTTGAAGAGTCAATCTAGCGAACCTATTTGAAGAGTAAACCTCGCGAACCTATTTGAAGAGTAAACCTAGCGAACCTATTTGAAGAGTCAATCTAGCGAACCTATTTGAAGAGTAAACCTCGCGAACCTATTTGAAGAGTCAATCTAGCGAACCTATTTGAAGAGTAAACCTCGCGAACCTATTTGAAGAGTCAATCTAGCGAACCTATTTGAAGAGTAAACCTCGCGAAACCTATTTGAAGAGTAAACCTGGCGAACCTATTTGAAGAGTAAACCTCGCGAACCTATTTGAAGAGTAAACCTCGCGAACCTATTTGAAGAGTAAACCTCGCGAAACCTATTTGAAGAGTAAACCTGGCGAACCTATTTGAAGAGTAAACCTCGCGAACCTATTTGAAGAGTAAACCTCGCGAACCTATTTGAAGAGTAAACCTCGCGAACCTATTTGAAGAGTCAATCTAGCGAACCTATTTGAAGAGTAAACCTCGCGAACCTATTTGAAGAGTAAACCTCGCGAACCTATTTGAAGAGTAAACCTCGCGAACCTATTTGAAGAGTAAACCTGGCGAACCTATTTGAAGAGTAAACCTCGCGAACCTATTTGAAGAGTAAACCTCGCGAACCTATTTGAAGAGTAAACCTCGCGAACCTATTTGAAGAGTCAATCTAGCGAACCTATTTGAAGAGTAAACCTCGCGAACCTATTTGAAGAGTAAACCTCGCGAACCTATTTGAAGAGTCAATCTAGCGAACCTATTTGAAGAGTAAACCTCGCGAACCTATTTGAAGAGTAAACCTCGCGAACCTATTTGAAGAGTCAATCTAGCGAACCTATTTGAAGAGTAAACCTCGCGAACCTATTTGAAGAGTAAACCTCGCGAACCTATTTGAAGAGTAAACCTAGCGAACCTATTTGAAGAGTAAACCTCGCGAACCTATTTGAAGAGTCAATCTAGCGAACCTATTTGAAGAGTAAACCTCGCGAACCTATTTGAAGAGTAAACCTGGCGAACCTATTTGAAGAGTCAATCTAGCGAACCTATTTGAAGAGTAAACCTAGCGAACCTATTTGAAGAGTAAACCTCGCGAACCTATTTGAAGAGTCAATCTAGCGAACCTATTTGAAGAGTAAACCTCGCGAACCTATTTGAAGAGTCAATCTAGCGAACCTATTTGAAGAGTAAACCTCGCGAACCTATTTGAAGAGTAAACCTCGCGAACCTATTTGAAGAGTCAATCTAGCGAACCTATTTGAAGAGTAAACCTCGCGAACCTATTTGAAGAGTAAACCTCGCGAACCTATTTGAAGAGTAAACCTAGCGAACCTATTTGAAGAGTCAATCTAGCGAACCTATTTGAAGAGTAAACCTCGCGAACCTATTTGAAGAGTCAATCTAGCGAACCTATTTGAAGAGTAAACCTAGCGAACCTATTTGAAGAGTAAACCTCGCGAACCTATTTGAAGAGTCAATCTAGCGAACCTATTTGAAGAGTAAACCTCGCGAACCTATTTGAAGAGTCAATCTAGCGAACCTATTTGAAGAGTAAACCTCGCGAACCTATTTGAAGAGTAAACCTCGCGAACCTATTTGAAGAGTCAATCTAGCGAACCTATTTGAAGAGTAAACCTCGCGAACCTATTTGAAGAGTAAACCTCGCGAACCTATTTGAAGAGTAAACCTAGCGAACCTATTTGAAGAGTCAATCTAGCGAACCTATTTGAAGAGTAAACCTCGCGAACCTATTTGAAGAGTCAATCTAGCGAACCTATTTGAAGAGTAAACCTCGCGAACCTATTTGAAGAGTCAATCTAGCGAACCTATTTGAAGAGTAAACCTCGCGAAACCTATTTGAAGAGTAAACCTGGCGAACCTATTTGAAGAGTAAACCTCGCGAACCTATTTGAAGAGTAAACCTCGCGAACCTATTTGAAGAGTCAATCTAGCGAACCTATTTGAAGAGTAAACCTCGCGAACCTATTTGAAGAGTCAATCTAGCGAACCTATTTGAAGAGTAAACCTCGCGAACCTATTTGATGAGTAAACCTCGCGAACCTATTTGAAGAGTCAATCTAGCGAACCTATTTGAAGAGTAAACCTCGCGAACCTATTTGAAGAGTAAACCTCGCGAACCTATTTGAAGAGTAAACCTCGCGAACCTATTTGAAGAGTAAACCTGGCGAACCTATTTGAAGAGTAAACCTCGCGAACCTATTTGAAGAGTAAACCTCGCGAACCTATTTGAAGAGTAAACCTCGCGAACCTATTTGAAGAGTCAATCTAGCGAACCTATTTGAAGAGTAAACCTCGCGAACCTATTTGAAGAGTAAACCTCGCGAACCTATTTGAAGAGTCAATCTAGCGAACCTATTTGAAGAGTAAACCTCGCGAACCTATTTGAAGAGTAAACCTCGCGAACCTATTTGAAGAGTCAATCTAGCGAACCTATTTGAAGAGTCAATCTAGCGAACCTATTTGAAGAGTAAACCTCGCGAACCTATTTGAAGAGTAAACCTAGCGAACCTATTTGAAGAGTAAACCTAGCGAACCTATTTGAAGAGTAAACCTCGCGAACCTATTTGAAGAGTCAATCTAGCGAACCTATTTGAAGAGTAAACCTCGCGAACCTATTTGAAGAGTAAACCTGGCGAACCTATTTGAAGAGTCAATCTAGCGAACCTATTTGAAGAGTAAACCTAGCGAACCTATTTGAAGAGTAAACCTCGCGAACCTATTTGAAGAGTCAATCTAGCGAACCTATTTGAAGAGTAAACCTCGCGAACCTATTTGAAGAGTCAATCTAGCGAACCTATTTGAAGAGTAAACCTCGCGAACCTATTTGAAGAGTAAACCTCGCGAACCTATTTGAAGAGTCAATCTAGCGAACCTATTTGAAGAGTAAACCTCGCGAACCTATTTGAAGAGTAAACCTCGCGAACCTATTTGAAGAGTCAATCTAGCGAACCTATTTGAAGAGTAAACCTCGCGAACCTATTTGAAGAGTAAACCTCGCGAACCTATTTGAAGAGTAAACCTCGCGAACCTATTTGAAGAGTAAACCTCGCGAACCTATTTGAAGAGTAAACCTGGCGAACCTATTTGAAGAGTAAACCTCGCGAATCTATTTGAAGAGTAAACCTCGCGAACCTATTTGAAGAGTAAACCTCGCGAACCTATTTGAAGAGTAAACCTCGCGAACCTATTTGAAGAGTAAACCTCGCGAACCTATTTGAAGAGTCAATCTAGCGAACCTATTTGAAGAGTAAACCTCGCGAACCTATTTGAAGAGTAAACCTCGCGAACCTATTTGAAGAGTCAATCTAGCGAACCTATTTGAAGAGTAAACCTCGCGAACCTATTTGAAGAGTAAACCTCGCGAACCTATTTGAAGAGTCAATCTAGCGAACCTATTTGAAGAGTAAACCTCGCGAACCTATTTGAATAGTAAACCTCGCGAACCTATTTGAAGAGTCAATCTAGCGAACCTATTTGAAGAGTCAATCTAGCGAACCTATTTGAAGAGTAAACCTCGCGAACCTATTTGAAGAGTAAACCTAGCGAACCTATTTGAAGAGTAAACCTAGCGAACCTATTTGAAGAGTAAACCTCGCGAACCTATTTGAAGAGTCAATCTAGCGAACCTATTTGAAGAGTAAACCTCGCGAACCTATTTGAAGAGTAAACCTGGCGAACCTATTTGAAGAGTAAACCTCGCGAACCTATTTGAAGAGTAAACCTAGCGAACCTATTTGAAGAGTAAACCTCGCGAACCTATTTGAAGAGTAAACCTAGCGAACCTATTTGAAGAGTAAACCTGGCGAACCTATTTGAAGAGTAAACCTCGCGAACCTATTTGAAGAGTAAACCTAGCGAACCTATTTGAAGAGTAAACCTCGCGAACCTATTTGAAGAGTCAATCTAGCGAACCTATTTGAAGAGTAAACCTCGCGAACCTATTTGAAGAGTAAACCTGGCGAACCTATTTGAAGAGTAAACCTCGCGAACCTATTTGAAGAGTAAACCTCGCGAACCTATTTGAAGAGTAAACCTAGCGAACCTATTTGAAGAGTAAACCTAGCGAACCTATTTGAAGAGTAAACCTCGCGAACCTATTTGAAGAGTCAATCTAGCGAACCTATTTGAAGAGTAAACCTCGCGAACCTATTTGAAGAGTAAACCTGGCGAACCTATTTGAAGAGTAAACCTCGCGAACCTATTTGAAGAGTAAACCTAGCGAACCTATTTGAAGAGTAAACCTCGCGAACCTATTTGAAGAGTAAACCTAGCGAACCTATTTGAAGAGTAAACCTGGCGAACCTATTTGAAGAGTAAACCTCGCGAACCTATTTGAAGAGTAAACCTAGCGAACCTATTTGAAGAGTAAACCTCGCGAACCTATTTGAAGAGTCAATCTAGCGAACCTATTTGAAGAGTAAACCTCGCGAACCTATTTGAAGAGTAAACCTGGCGAACCTATTTGAAGAGTAAACCTCGCGAACCTATTTGAAGAGTAAACCTCGCGAACCTATTTGAAGAGTCAATCTAGCGAACCTATTTGAAGAGTAAACCTCGCGAACCTATTTGAAGAGTAAACCTCGCGAACCTATTTGAAGAGTCAATCTAGCGAACCTATTTGAAGAGTAAACCTCGCGAACCTATTTGAAGAGTAAACCTCGCGAACCTATTTGAAGAGTAAACCTGGCGAACCTATTTGAAGAGTAAACCTCGCGAACCTATTTGAAGAGTAAACCTCGCGAACCTATTTGAAGAGTCAATCTAGCGAACCTATTTGAAGAGTAAACCTCGCGAACCTATTTGAAGAGTAAACCTCGCGAACCTATTTGAAGAGTAAACCTAGCGAACCTATTTGAAGAGTAAACCTCGCGAACCTATTTGAAGAGTCAATCTAGCGAACCTATTTGAAGAGTAAACCTCGCGAACCTATTTGAAGAGTAAACCTCGCGAACCTATTTGAAGAGTAAACCTCGCGAACCTATTTGAAGAGTAAACCTCGGCGAACCTATTTGAAGAGTAAACCTCGCGAACCTATTTGAAGAGTAAACCTCGCGAACCTATTTGAAGAGTAAACCTCGCGAACCTATTTGAAGAGTAAACCTCGCGAACCTATTTGAAGAGTCAATCTAGCGAACCTATTTGAAGAGTAAACCTCGCGAACCTATTTGAAGAGTAAACCTCGCGAACCTATTTGAAGAGTAAACCTCGCGAACCTATTTGAAGAGTAAACCTCGCGAACCTATTTGAAGAGTAAACCTCGCGAACCTATTTGAAGAGTAAACCTCGCGAACCTATTTGAAGAGTAAACCTCGCGAACCTATTTGAAGAGTCAATCTAGCGAACCTATTTGAAGAGTAAACCTCGCGAACCTATTTGAAGAGTAAACCTCGCGAACCTATTTGAAGAGTCAATCTAGCGAACCTATTTGAAGAGTAAACCTCGCGAACCTATTTGAAGAGTAAACCTCGCGAACCTATTTGAAGAGTAAACCTGGCGAACCTATTTGAAGAGTAAACCTCGCGAACCTATTTGAAGAGTAAACCTCGCGAACCTATTTGAAGAGTCAATCTAGCGAACCTATTTGAAGAGTAAACCTCGCGAACCTATTTGAAGAGTAAACCTCGCGAACCTATTTGAAGAGTAAACCTAGCGAACCTATTTGAAGAGTAAACCTCGCGAACCTATTTGAAGAGTCAATCTAGCGAACCTATTTGAAGAGTAAACCTCGCGAACCTATTTGAAGAGTAAACCTGGCGAACCTATATGAAGAGTAAACCTCGCGAACCTATTTGAAGAGTAAACCTAGCGAACCTATTTGAAGAGTAAACCTCGCGAACCTATTTGAAGAGTCAATCTAGCGAACCTATTTGAAGAGTAAACCTCGCGAACCTATTTGAAGAGTAAACCTGGCGAACCTATTTGAAGAGTAAACCTCGCGAACCTATTTGAAGAGTAAACCTCGCGAACCTATTTGAAGAGTCAATCTAGCGAACCTATTTGAAGAGTAAACCTCGCGAACCTATTTGAAGAGTAAACCTCGCGAACCTATTTGAAGAGTCAATCTAGCGAACCTATTTGAAGAGTAAACCTCGCGAACCTATTTGAAGAGTAAACCTCGCGAACCTATTTGAAGAGTAAACCTGGCGAACCTATTTGAAGAGTAAACCTCGCGAACCTATTTGAAGAGTAAACCTCGCGAACCTATTTGAAGAGTCAATCTAGCGAACCTATTTGAAGAGTAAACCTCGCGAACCTATTTGAAGAGTAAACCTCGCGAACCTATTTGAAGAGTCAATCTAGCGAACCTATTTGAAGAGTAAACCTCGCGAACCTATTTGAAGAGTAAACCTCGCGAACCTATTTGAAGAGTCAATCTAGCGAACCTATTTGAAGAGTAAACCTCGCGAACCTATTTGAAGAGTCAATCTAGCGAACCTATTTGAAGAGTCAATCTAGCGAACCTATTTGAAGAGTAAACCTCGCGAACCTATTTGAAGAGTAAACCTAGCGAACCTATTTGAAGAGTAAACCTGGCGAACCTATTTGAAGAGTAAACCTGGCGAACCTATTTGAAGAGTAAACCTCGCGAACCTATTTGAAGAGTAAACCTCGCGAACCTATTTGAAGAGTAAACCTCGCGAACCTATTTGAAGAGTAAACCTCGCGAACCTATTTGAAGAGTAAACCTCGCGAACCTATTTGAAGAGTCAATCTAGCGAACCTATTTGAAGAGTAAACCTCGCGAACCTATTTGAAGAGTCAATCTAGCGAACCTATTTGAAGAGTCAATCTAGCGAACCTATTTGAAGAGTAAACCTCGCGAACCTATTTGAAGAGTAAACCTCGCGAACCTATTTGAAGAGTCAATCTAGCGAACCTATTTGAAGAGTAAACCTCGCGAACCTATTTGAAGAGTCAATCTAGCGAACCTATTTGAAGAGTCAATCTAGCGAACCTATTTGAAGAGTAAACCTCGCGAACCTATTTGAAGAGTAAACCTAGCGAACCTATTTGAAGAGTAAACCTCGCGAACCTATTTGAAGAGTCAATCTAGCGAACCTATTTGAAGAGTAAACCTCGCGAACCTATTTGAAGAGTCAATCTAGCGAACCTATTTTAAGAGTCAATCTAGCGAACCTATTTGAAGAGTAAACCTCGCGAACCTATTTGAAGAGTAAACCTCGCGAACCTATTTGAAGAGTAAACCTGGCGAACCTATTTGAAGAGTAAACCTCGCGAACCTATTTGAAGAGTAAACCTCGCGAACCTATTTGAAGAGTCAATCTAGCGAACCTATTTGAAGAGTAAACCTCGCGAACCTATTTAAAGAGTAAACCTCGCGAACCTATTTGAAGAGTCAATCTAGCGAACCTATTTGAAGAGTAAACCTCGCGAACCTATTTGAAGAGTAAACCTCGCGAACCTATTTGAAGAGTCAATCTAGCGAACCTATTTGAAGAGTCAATCTAGCGAACCTATTTGAAGAGTAAACCTCGCGAACCTATTTGAAGAGTCAATCTAGCGAACCTATTTGAAGAGTAAACCTCGCGAACCTATTTGAAGAATCAATCTAGCGAACCTATTTGAAGAGTCAATCTAGCGAACCTATTTGAAGAGTAAACCTCGCGAACCTATTTGAAGAGTAAACCTCGCGAACCTATTTGAAGAGTAAACCTCGCGAACCTATTTGAAGAGTAAACCTCGCGAACCTATTTGAAGAGTAAACCTGGCGAACCTATTTGAAGAGTAAACCTGGCGAACCTATTTGAAGAGTAAACCTCGCGAACCTATTTGAAGAGTAAACCTCGCGAACCTATTTGAAGAGTAAACCTCGCGAACCTATTTGAAGAGTAAACCTCGCGAACCTATTTGAAGAGTCAATCTAGCGAACCTATTTGAAGAGTAAACCTGGCGAACCTATTTGAAGAGTAAACCTCGCGAACCTATTTGAAGAGTAAACCTCGCGAACCTATTTGAAGAGTCAATCTAGCGAACCTATTTGAAGAGTAAACCTCGCGAACCTATTTGAAGAGTAAACCTCGCGAACCTATTTGAAGAGTAAACCTCGCGAACCTATTTGAAGAGTAAACCTCGCGAACCTATTTGAAGAGTAAACCTCGCGAACCTATTTGAAGAGTAAACCTGGCGAACCTATTTGAAGAGTAAACCTCGCGAACCTATTTGAAGAGTAAACCTCGCGAACCTATTTGAAGAGTAAACCTCGCGAACCTATTTGAAGAGTAAACCTCGCGAACCTATTTGAAGAGTAAACCTCGCGAACCTATTTGAAGAGTAAACCTCGCGAACCTATTTGAAGAGTCAATCTAGCGAACCTATTTGAAGAGTAAACCTCGCGAACCTATTTGAAGAGTCAATCTAGCGAACCTATTTGAAGAGTCAATCTAGCGAACCTATTTGAAGAGTAAACCTCGCGAACCTATTTGAAGAGTAAACCTCGCGAACCTATTTGAAGAGTCAATCTAGCGAACCTATTTGAAGAGTAAACCTCGCGAACCTATTTGAAGAGTCAATCTAGCGAACCTATTTGAAGAGTCAATCTAGCGAACCTATTTGAAGAGTAAACCTCGCGAACCTATTTGAAGAGTAAACCTAGCGAACCTATTTGAAGAGTAAACCTGGCGAACCTATTTGAAGAGTAAACCTCGCGAACCTATTTGAAGAGTAAACCTGGCGAACCTATTTGAAGAGTAAACCTCGCGAACCTATTTGAAGAGTAAACCTCGCGAACCTATTTGAAGAGTAAACCTCGCGAACCTATTTGAAGAGTAAACCTCGCGAACCTATTTGAAGAGTAAACCTCGCGAACCTATTTGAAGAGTAAACCTGGCGAACCTATTTGAAGAGTAAACCTCGCGAACCTATTTGAAGAGTCAATCTAGCGAACCTATTTGAAGAGTAAACCTCGCGAACCTATTTGAAGAGTAAACCTCGCGAACCTATTTGAAGAGTAAACCTCGCGAACCTATTTGAAGAGTAAACCTCGCGAACCTATTTGAAGAGTAAACCTCGCGAACCTATTTGAAGAGTAAACCTCGCGAACCTATTTGAAGAGTAAACCTGGCGAACCTATTTGAAGAGTAAACCTCGCGAACCTATTTGAAGAGTCAATCTAGCGAACCTATTTGAAGAGTCAATCTAGCGAACCTATTTGAAGAGTAAACCTCGCGAACCTATTTGAAGAGTAAACCTGGCGAACCTATTTGAAGAGTAAACCTGGCGAACCTATTTGAAGAGTAAACCTCGCGAACCTATTTGAAGAGTAAACCTCGCGAACCTATTTGAAGAGTAAACCTCGCGAACCTATTTGAAGAGTAAACCTCGCGAACCTATTTGAAGAGTAAACCTGGCGAACCTATTTGAAGAGTAAACCTCGCGAACCTATTTGAAGAGTCAATCTAGCGAACCTATTTGAAGAGTAAACCTGGCGAACCTATTTGAAGAGTAAACCTCGCGAACCTATTTGAAGAGTAAACCTCGCGAACCTATTTGAAGAGTAAACCTCGCGAACCTATATAGGACTTATTAAAAAATAAAAAAAATCAAATGCCTTCGAGAAATATTCATATCAAATTTGGTCGTGACTGCGAGACAAACAGATTTTTCAGGATACGGAACCATTTAAACGATTTAAAAATTCGCTCCGAGGAATATTTCTGCCATATTTGAAGAAAACCGAACGACGCGTTTGGTCGTAATCGCGCAACAAACCAACAGACGGACAGACGAAATAGCAAAGGCTCGAGTTGAAACTGATAAAAAAACAAAATGATTTTCGGATAATATTTATTTTGAAAAACAAATGATGAAAAATAATTTTTCGTTTCTATTCAGACTTTAATTCGTCCAACATTATTTTTTAAAAATATTATCAGTTATCAGATAAAAAGTCATTTGTTAACGGTCATTAACTTTCAAGAAAAATATATATCCTTTTTTTAAAAACCATCTATATTTTTTTCAACATATTTAGGCGAAGTTTTGGGCAATTGTCCATTTTAATAACAATAACAAACTTAGATTAAATAGATGAATAGTCTAACAGACTTGAAACAGTTTTTACATTAATGGTTGGAGCTTGAGTGATTGATAGTGCTATTTTTGGTGTTATAATTTGCAGACATGTTTTTAAAGATTGACATACGATGACAGAAATAAAGAAATAAGGACAAATAGTATAATTTTACTACGCTAATAATAGAATAATAAATTAGTAAGACTTATTAATTTTTATATGTTTTTGGCTATTTCTCATTATAATATGTTCTAATTTTGTAGATGTTTTAATTTTTAATAAAAAAATATCTGATGTGGACAACACATGACTTCCTTGAACGCCTATTAAACTATAAATCGGTGGCTCAAAATGCGATCCACAATTTGGTTAAGAATTTCCGAAGATTGCAGTTTCTCAAAAACGACACTCGGCGTCGCGACATCCATCTATTGACACGCACACAGACACACACACACACACAGACATACTCTTGTTTCTGGAGGTCTCATTCCGTTATTATATGTCGTTTTCTTTCAGTAGGTAACAATTTCCTAACAGATTTCTTCGTGTTCCTTAACAACATTAGAACTGCCTATGTCACTTGATAAAGCATTGGAAATCGACAGTTTCGACATTTTTAGCGGAAGAATCCACTCAACTTATATCTTATTCCCCTGCTGCAGACTTGTTCATCTCACATATGGAGAGAAAAATCAGTATTTTACACTCCATTTTAACACTTAAAACAAGTAATGAAATGTTTAATTGGATTGTAACCAAATTGAAATCAAATTGCGTTTGTAACATTTATTACCAAAACATATGATTTCTGTATTTAATTTTAATATAATATTTGATGTAAGTTTATTATGACCTTCAAGTAAAGTACCCTTTTTGGCTCACCAATTTTAACAAAAATCTAGTAAATACATTCATATCGAGATAAAAGTCCTATTTACCAAATTTGAGATGTTTTACATTATATTTTAATATAATTTTTGATGACAGTAAAGTACCACTTCCGGTCTGCCAATGTTAACCAAAATTTATTTTATTATTTAAATCAATATATAAGTCATAAATACTAAATTTGAGAAGTTTTGTATAGTATTTTAATATAATTTTTTATGCAAAATCAATTATGACCTTCAAGTAAAGTACCACTTCCGTTGATCATGTAGTGACCAGTAAGAGAAGTTCACAACTAGATTTTACAATAATCCTAAATACAAAAGTTTAACTTTCTTCAGCTAACCGTTTTTGAGTTATACGAGATACGAACGTGCGTACGTACAGACACCTGAAATCTGAAAACCGAAAATTATCGCGATTACAATACTTACTTTACTTCGTACAAGGAAGTAAAAACAACAACAAAATTTTTAAGTTATATACTTTTGATTGGATAAAATATCAAGTATATATAATAGAGTAATCTAGTATTGATAATAAATGTAACTAATTTAAAAAATATATATAATTGTAAATGTTTGAAAAAAAGCTTGAAAATGGACAATTGTCCGAAACGTCACCTAACTATGTTGGAAAAATATAGATTTAAAAAAAAAAAAAAAAAGCGTCAATATTTTTCTTGAAAATTAATGACCGTTATTAATCTTATAGCCCTTAAAAATCAAGAAGATTATTTGAAGACATTTGTTAATTTATTTGTATCAAAGTTTAAAATATGATTTGTTTCGTTCTCGAATGTTGAATATAATTTTATGAACAGAAATATATTTTTGTTGTATCTTCCAAACCCGTTCTCGTTTCGAGGTTAATATCCTCCTGACAAGGACGAAAACGAAGTGACTTCTAAGTAACGAAGAACGTAAAAGTAAAAGACGGTGACCAGAATACGAAGAAGAAGTTTTATGACCGGAATACGTGAGGACTTCATGATCAGATCTGAGAAATGATCACTCGGATAACAAGTGCAGCATTCAAACCATGTGAAATAACTTTCTTTTTTTTTTTTTTCTAATCACATACGATACAAGAGACCATCAGTCATGGTTGACGAAAACTTATTTCACGTTGAGAAACAAAAAAAAAAAAAAAAACCTGATTCCTAAAAACTAAAGCAATATCACGAACCAGCAGACACGTTTTTCTAATTTTCACATAATGAAATAACGAAACACGTTGTTGAAAAGATGTCCTTATAAAAAAAATCAATGGAAAGGATAAATCCTGAGTGATATGTCCTTCGATTGCTGCTAGTTATTAGAGTCTTATATAAATCGTGTGTCAGCATCTCTTAAAAAGAAATAAGCACTACTGAATCATTGATTCACCGTATTAGTAGTTAGCTTTATCAAAATATATGTCTATATCTATTATATGTGTACATATATATATATGCCGGGCGTAGGAGTGATGGTTCTACCCCGTGTACCTTAATTGCGAATCGCGGTGTTGTTTTCCAGGACGTAAAATAGAAGCCCGGAGGTTTGATACATGAACGGTCTGCTTCGGGGAAAGAAATATAGGTTCTCGTGCGCTTGCTGACTCCGAACAGCCATAATCCTTGGATCTTGACCGGTTTTTCACTGTCCTTGAAGAACCCGAGTGAGTCGATGGGAAGGACACTGCCGAATTGGCCCCAAAGGGACCGGCTATGGAGCTATGGATAGTCTGCCGCTGCACCATGGAAACCATGGTTCGTAGCAACGTGAGGTTTGGTGACCCCCTTCAGGCTGTCTGTTCTCCCGCAAGCAATACATGTCTGTATGAATACCACATCGCGCGGCCAAAGATCTCCATGGTCTATAGTGCCAACCGAAAAAAAAAAAAAGATATATATATACTTATACGTACATACCTCCGTTATAATGATGCTGACGATTTGAAGAGATAATAAGAGAACAATTTGGATGATGACACTACCACTTCCTCTACCTGTGGATTGTCTTCCTTTAGATAACATCAAGTAATTATGCCGCTAAGATCTCGATGGGCAGTTGTTTGATCAATCGTTCATGAATTATTCTACTCTCTGTGCGGTTAATATTTAATATATATATATATATATATATATATATATTAAGTAAACAAAAAAAAAATCGTATTTGTAAGACCATCTATTGGATAATTTCGCTAAATTCTCAAACGATTCAGGAAAAATAATATAATTTTTTGTTGAATTGTAATCCTGTTTTAATTTTAATTTTAAAAATTCTTTAGGAAATTTCGATTTTTATTTAATTCGATAGCAACAATTTTGACAATTTTTTTGTTTTCTCTTTTTTGGCAACCAGTGACTTTATTGTATAAAAAAATGGGTATATTGGCATGAAAGGCACGATAAAGATTAATACACAGCGGTAACTCTGTCTGTCTTCATTTACAGTTAGGCTAGGAGATCCCTCATCCAGCTCCTTTTTCTAAGGAATTATCTACTAATTGTCTAAACTAATCCTTAGACCTTATATTCCTACCATTATCTTCTTCTTTCAATTTCTTGGTGGATTTTTACAATAAAGTGAAACTTTAAAAATTAATTCCTTTTGTGGTTATCGTTTCATCAGTTACAATTTATTTATTGTTCTGCGTGCCTCTCTTCGGGTATCCTCAGAGAATTATTATTGCGATCCTTGGGGAAACAACTTCGCCACTCATGGAATTGGAATGTCATGGAACTGGCTATGTAATAATAATGTAAAACATCTCAAATTTTGTAAATAGGACTTTTATATCGATATGACTGTATTTACTAGTTTTTGGTTAAAATCGGTGAGCCGAAAAGGGTACTTTACTTGAAGGTCTTAATAAACATACATCAAATGTTATATTAAAATTAAATACAGAAATCATATGTTTCGGTAATAAAGGTTACAAACGCAATTTGGTTTCCAATCCAATTAAACATTTTTATTACTTGTTTTAAGTGTTAAAATTGAGTATAAAATACTGATTTTGCTCCCCATTTGTGAGATGAACAAGTCTGCTGCAGGAGAATAAGATATTAGTTATTTTCCTGCTGCAGACTTGTTGGTCACACAAATGGAGAGGAAACCCAGTATTTTGCAATAAATTTTAACACTTAAAACAAATAATAAAAATGTTTTAATATAGTATAGTTCAGTATTTTTTTATGAAAATCAATAATGTCCTTCAAGAAAAGTCCCACTTCCGTTAATCATGTAGTGACCAAAAAGGGAGGTTCACAACTAGACTTTTTAACAATCCTAAATTCAAAATTTTAACTTTCTACCAACGTACGTATAGACGTCACGACGAAACTAGTCAAAATAGATTCAGGGATGGTCAAAATGGATATTTCCGTTGAAATCTGAAAACCAAAAATTTTCGCGATTACAATACTTCCTTTACTTTGTACAAGGAACTAAAAAACATCAAATATAGTTTTGTACATTTTGCATTTCCTTTTTGCTTTGTGTATCAGCTTTAATTTTCAGTATAGTATCTGCATGCGATTTCATAATTATATGTTTTTCTTCAACGGCTGCGATCGAATAATTGCAGTTTTTGATAAACTATGTTCGCTATTGCAGTCTAATGATCAACACCCACGGGGATTATCAATCACTTAAATATTTTGTCTGACTTTCAATAATAAATGAGACAGTGTCGCTAGGCACCGTCGAAAATAACGCGAGCGCTACGCGTCTTGCCTTCAGTCAAATATTAAATTGTTTTTTACTAATCTTTGTTAATTTAATTTAGTTGAATTTGATTTGATTTGATGAAAACCAGTTTTCATGATTTTCATGAAAACCAGATGAAATTTCGTTATTTACTTTATTCATATCATTTGTGCTCATTCATTTAAAAAAAAAAAAAAATCTACTAAAAAATGTTTTTCTGGCTATTGTTTTTCAAATAATTTTGGTGTTCACTGGATGCAATGAGCGCTGCTTCATTCATTTGCAGAGTGGTCTTAAAACGTTTTAGCATATTTTGGTGACTAGCATATTTATATTTCTAAATTTCATATAATAACTGACTGGATGAAATACGTGTAAAAAGTTTTAAACGGAAAAAAATATAGTCTAGTGTTAGTACAAATTAAATTTCTTATTCCATATCCCTCTATAATACAGTTTACCATACACCACCACATAGTCCATTAACATTTTCGATTCCTTTCAATAATCGATCCCCTGGATTCCCGCCCTAGGACCTTGGTGTAGGACCACAATGACCACAAGGTCACTCGACAAGACTTGGAGAGGTCGCTGCGAGGAGCAACAAAAGCCTACATGATATAACTCTACCCTTTGCGTGTCGTTCTTTTTGTGCTTCACTTCCGCCAGGCCATTGTCTGTGTACCCGTCCAGGTAATTACAGGAGCGGCGGCTTTCTCTTCTGCTTCTGGGAGGTTTCTCCCGCGTCCGCGAACTGCCCGTCACAAAGGGTACGGTACCGAAGAGAATACTTCCAGCATGTTATTTCCTCCTTGATCAAGGATCGCGTGTGTGACACGTCGTGTTTGTCTTTGTTTCGTTGATTGCGGTTTGAGGAAGGTCATTCAGAAACCAGAACATCCTGGCTATATCTTGCGTACGTCTTTCAGGTGAAGAATAAAATAAATACAAATTTCTATTCTCGTTGTGGTCACAATTAAACCTGGATATCTTGGTTTTACCATTTGGTCACAATTAAACCTGGATATCTTGGTTTTACCATTTATGTCTTTTCTAGAGAGTTCTATCTAAAAAGGCCTTTGTGCCAACTGAAATTGTAAGCTTCCCGTAAAATTAATAACCTACAATTTTCACTTTAGAGGGAAGCCATAATTATGATGAACTTTTTTCAATTTGCAATTGCAGAATCTGGGAAGGAAGCCATCTTTCAATGACCACTAATTTTCAGACAGTGGATTATCAAACAATCCACTAAACCTACAAATTTGAAATCTTCAAGACAGTTCAAAATGTATTGCCTATATTGTTTTACATATACAAAATTAATCTTAAATTTATAATTAATTTAGAATTAATCGACTTTCATCAATGATGTTGTATTTAATTTAATAGACTTCGAATCTTCGTCTTTTTGTACTTTACCAGCAAGAATAAAATTGTTTCGGTACAAATTATCTGTCTTGGATGGAGTATTCCAGCTCTAAATTGATCAAAACTAGGAAAAAGAAATCTCTCTCTTTTAAATGTAAACAGTCTTTTCGGAATACAATACGGATTGGGGCCATATAGTCCAAGTGCCCAAGAGGAATAAGGCCCGAGTTATTTAACCCCAATTTCCATATACTTGAAAATTTGTGACTCTGCCAATCAGGGTCGGAGGCAAATGAAAATGGCGACCGTTCGAAAATGTTACAAAAAATGCATTCATTTCCCTCTGACCCCGATTGGCAGAGTCACAAATTTTCAATCCACAAAGAGGATAAATAGCACTGAAGTATATGGAAATTGGGGTGAAATAACTTCTTTTTTTTCCACGGGCACTTGGACTAATAGTAAGTGTGATATGGACAGGGCATATCCTTCCTTGCTCTAAATTGAAATATTCTTAAGGTCAATAGAAAGCTTTTTTGAAATCGATATAAAGCCGATATAAAACCAAGGTATTTGGGCAGCATTGGTGTAAATAAAAATTTTCTCTCACCCCTTACACATTTCAACCAAAAAACTTGTGGAATTTCGCTCCATCTCGAAGATATAAATACAATAAATTTAATTTGATTAAAAATATTATTATAATATGTACAATAAATTATCAGTATTATTTTTATACACATATTTTTATTAAAAACAATTAAGCATTGATAAATTATTTGCCACTTGTATAATTTTGTTTTATTGAAAACTAGTTTCGAATGTTATACATTCTTCTTCAGTTCTAAAAACACACAAAAAATTTCGGCATTACTGGAAAAACCCTGACCCTTAAACCGTTTACCTGTAAACATCCCACCTTTCTTTCATTGTTAGTTCAGTGCGAGAAGAAACCAGTACAAACTTTTCTGTTTGATATAATCCACTTAAACCTTGGTGAGTACAAATATGTATTTTATTTCTTGTCTTAATTAAATTCATAATTCATAAATGTTTTATAATGCTGATTTATATTACATCTAATTTAATATGTATAATAATACCAAACTATATTTTGAATTGCTTATTTTTGAATTTTTTGTGTGTTTTTAGAACTGAGGATGAATGTATAACATTCGAAACTAGTTTTCAATAAAACAAAATTATAGAAGTGGCAAATAATTTATCAATCCCTAATTAGATTGATCCTTCTATAGCATCATGCGAATGTCAACTGATTAAAAACAATGTTACATATATTCACCTTATTATATTACACTAAAAGATATGGGATAGGAAAATATGTAAATAAACAAGAATTGCAAGAGTCGAAGTAATGTGCAACAGTAAATCAATGATATTTAAAAATATATTATAACATTTAAATTTAATTTACGAAATAATTATACAGATGAGTTTTGAGAAAATATGTTATTATATAACTTATATCCTGAGGATGAAACAAAACCATGAAACGTTCTTTTTGTTTGAAATGTGTTGAGGTTTAATGGAACCATATAAGAAAGAAGGACATTTTTTCGCGTACTTTATTGAATAACAATTATTATTATTCCGATTTAGACTATAGTATTGAAATTATATAATTTATCTGCTTAATGGAAAGAAACAAGAGATATTTTCTCTTTTCATGAAGAAGACAAATAAATGATGAAGAGAAGCTGTGTCCGGAAAGGATGAAGGCTGTCCTGGTCCTTAAAAATAAATGAAAGAAGAGATAAAGCCTCCTGCGACCTGATCCTAAGGACCTCTTCCTAATTATCCGGCAACAAAACGACTCTCGCTCTCGGGTATTAAGAGGGACTAATAAAAGAATTGTTTTATTGTACACTCTTCAACTTCCTCCTTCGTATGCTCCTCCTGGTCGTGATCATTCAAGGTTCTCATCATCTTGGACGGATCCGAAGATCACACGATCTCGCGCTAACTCACTCCTCAGGGTCATGATATCATCTGGTCATGGACTCTAGGTCATGCGTACGTGTTTATGTTTGATGCAATTTTCTGGTTTCTTAAGGTATTTACTTTGTACCACTTCCGCAAGTCGCTAGTAATTCTACTATATATATTTTTTATTAGATAATTTCGGGAAGTTATTTACATTAATATAGGGAGAATCCAAAACAAAACGATACTGACGATGACTCACTTCAACCGTTCCACGCCAAATGTAGTGTGCTTCCATCGGTCCTAAACTCCATATAGCCACTCCAACTGGCCATTAGTATGGAAAACTGACGGAGTGGAACGATAGATTGCCCAGTTTTTAACACATTTTTTATGCTATGCTATAATAATAATAACAAAAATTGTTGGTCAATTGGTACAATGAAGCTAAAATCTACAATATTGATTGTATAAAATATGTTTAAAAAATATTCATATGAATAACTCATAATTTGAATTATATTTTTACTATCAATTATTTTTGAAAATACTTATAAATTTTAATTATAAGTAAGTATACATTTTTAGTTGATTTAGAATATATTTTTTGGAGAGGGGATTAAGATTACACTATCTAAAGTTTTTTTTATTGTAGAGCCATTATTTATAGCCTCATTAATACATGTTTACGTACAGATAAATCACTACCTGTCAGTAAAAAAATGGAAAAATGGAATGGAGTGTACAGTCAGTGAAATAATCTTCATTCGAAGTACTCCAGCCGTTCCACTTTAGTGTTCCCTTTGGAGTGACCGACAGTGACCGCCTTAAAAGCAGTAGATTTTTTCTTTCTTTTTACTAGAATATTTCAGAAAGTTAATTATAAACATATAGGAAATTATTGGAAAATTCCAAAACAAAACCTTAGGGGGAGTCAGTTACGATGACTCTAAATGGACTCCAAAATACCTATTTACGCATAATATGTGAGCATGAATCTCACTATGCTTATCGATAAAAAATGGAAGGATGGAGTTTAATGATCCTGAGTGGAAGCCCTTAAAATCTTCTTCACTCCGAGAACTCCCGTCGTTCCACTACATCGTTCCATTTGGAGTGATTGTCATTGGCTGCCTAAAAGTCTTTCAAATACCAGTAAATAACTAACTAGTCAACATTTCGTCAATTCAGTCATTGAATTGAATATACACTGAACTGTTTTGGAGTGAGGTACGATCTTATCTCTACTGAATTAGTCTTTTTAGAATTGTGATGTGAGATGTGCTGGATCTGTTCTGAATTTATATAGTCTTATGTTTATTTTTTTTTAATCTATCGTTGAAGGGTCAACCAAAAGTCACCATAAAAGATACAGTACACCATGAAATTGCAGCAAACAAAAGTTTAATAAACTAAAATAATAATAAAAAAAGTCTTTCATAACCTTTTTCTTTTTTGGTCCAACAAGCCCTCCGGATAAATAAAATGGGGGATCTCAAGAAATAAATTGGCCGATTATTATACAACACTTCCTCTATCTTGAGGAAGGAAAAAGGAATTCCTCTGTCCGAAATATAATAAGGTGATTGTTCTTATCTCACAGTAATAATTATTAGATAATTGTAGAAATAGCTCGCCATTATTGCCTTTCATTTTTATATAATGTATTGAGTATTATTATGGTCATTACAGCGGTGGTTGGTAACCATAACCCCATGATATGGGTGATCATTTTATTTTTAAAATAGTAATAGAGTTTTTAAAAAATAATTTATTATTCCGATGTTTACTAATTAGTTTTTTTTTTTTGTTTCAGGTGAGCTGACTTCCAATGAAAAAATAAATCCCAATAAAGAGTAAAGTATACTTCAAATATGTTCATAAACATTATTGACCTTTTTAATCAACGACAATCATAAGCTACTATTAAACTTAACTTTTCTTTATTATCTTATTATATTATACATTCTCTATTTTATTAGAATATTTTTACAAGTTTAGTTGTGTGTTTGGTTTGGAGATCTTTTGATAACGCTATAAAACGAAACCATTATAAAATGCCTTATTTTTATTTTATTTTTTTTATTATTTTTGTTTATCATTCTGTGATAAAATATATAAATACTTTTGTTATCAGCGGCTTAACTTGAATTTAAGAAATATAACACACCTAAAAGCAATGTAGGTATAAACTAAACTAATCAAACTTACTTTTTCTAAAATAATTTTTTTTTTTTGCCTACTTTACTGGAAGCGTTTTTTGTAATTATGCGTAAATCGGTAGACATAACGCTCTGGGGCACTTTTACCTACTTTACCCGTACAGAGTGTTTTTAGTCAATACAAAATTCATGTCAGTTTGCGAATTTCGTTTTTTAATATCTTGAATTGTCAATTTAATATTTAAATTATTTCAATCTTTTATAACATATTTCAATCCAGCATACAACGGTTCCCGGAACTCATCCTTCTAGGACGAGCCAGAAATCCGCTTTTCCATTTTGACAGTCTCTAAGCACTCGCGGCTTCTATCTCGTCTATTGATGACAGTACGTTTTTGAGTCCGAACTACCGCAGTAATGGACACGTTCGATCGACTTCTGCAGAATGGAGTACACACTTGTCGTTATTGAATAGAACTGTAATGCTTTGTCCTGCGTATTGTGTATCTGTAGCCTAGCTTTGTCCTGTGTATTGTGTATCTGTAGCCTAGGTTTAGTTGTCTCGTCGGGTCTGTAGTCGAATATTGAAGAATAAGCTTCTAGGCTGCAGTCAATATTCAGGGAAGCAAAATTATTTTAAAAGTTTTAATTTTATAAAGTAACCTTCTTTTTTTTTCTCGGAAAGCTTCCATTAATGTATATTTCTTAGAGAAAAAATGCTAGATAATTAGGGATTGATAAATTATTTGCCACTTCTATAAATTTGTTTTATTGAAAACTAGTTTCGAATGTTATACATTCATCCTCAGTTCTAAAAACACACAAAAAATTCAAAAATAAGCAATTCAAAATATAGTATGGTATTATTATACATATTAAATTAGATTAATATAAATCAGTAATGTAAAACATTTATGAATTATGAATTTAATTAAGACAAGAAATCTAATACATGTTGGTACTCACCAAGGTTTAAATGGATTATATCAAACAGAAAAGTTTGTACTTGTTTCTTCTCGGATTGAACTAACAATGAACGATAGGTAGGTAGTATGTTTATAGTTAAACGGTTTAAGGGTCAGGGTTTTTCCTGTAATGCCGGTGAGTAATTGTTTTTTCTGTTATAGATGAAAATAAATTTAAGATTGGACTATTAGAGATATTTATTTCTTATTATTTTTATTTTTATTCTTATTTATTTGGCCTATCTTCGAGGGTTGTTGAATAGATATCATCATTTTCTGTTTGTTTAAACCTTGGTGAGTACCAACATGTATTTGATTTCTTGTCTTAATTAAATTCATAACTCATAAATGTTTTATAATACTGATTTATATTACATCTAATTTAATATGTATAATAATACCAAACTATATTTTGAATTGCTTATTTTTGAATTTTTTGTGTGTTTTTAGAACTGGCGATGAATGTATAACAAAAGAAACTAGTTTTCAATAAAACAAATTTATAGAAGTGGCAAATAATTTATCAATCCCTAATGTATTAGTGTAATAATTTCCATATTTGAATAATTTATATTCATGCAGATGATAAAGTGAGTTTTCAGAGATAAACTGATGAATATAAAACAACATGATTTTTCTTCTTCCCATTATTACTTATTCCCATAAATACTTATTTTGAGTCGATTTTTATTTTCATATCCAATTTATGGTTTAATAAAAATATTGTTTTTTTTTTTTCAAAAATGTGTCTTTATTATCATAACGATCTAAGGCCTCATGAGAATAAACATCTTACTTATTTATTCCTATATAAAAGGATCTTAAAACTAGGGATGGGATATCGATATCATCAGAATATCGATATTTTATTACGATATTATCGATAATACATTATAAAAAAAATTAAAAATTATTGATTTAATATTCTTTGAATAGGCCACATTTTTCAGTTCATTGCATCGCTTTTGAGATATTGAAATCCCCCAATAGGGATAGTATATCGATATCGATATTATCGAAATATCGATATTTACCTTCAATATTATCATTTTTTTAGTCTTTGTTATAGGCAATCGAGAGGTAATAAAATATCTTGCAAAACAAAAAAAAATCATCTATATCGGACCAGTGTTAGCTGATATATTGCGTATTGAACTTTTTTTTTATTAACTGCGTTACAGGTCAGCTTAACACTTGGCCTCCTCAATTGCGGACTCCTAACTTCATATTTCTCTGCTGATATAATTAAGATACTGTTTTTATTACATCGATAATTCTGCGCCGGTTTAATTAAAATATTGATATTCTGAAACTGGATGATCTCCTGATCATCCTCCAATTCGTCTAGACTTTTTTTTTTAATTTTAGAAAAATATTAACGATATTTTGCCGATATTATCAAGATATTAATACATCGATATTTTGCTTTCGACATTCCATTCCTAGAACACAGCCACTATAGATAGTAACATGAACTCACCATACCACAAATTTTTATGGTTATTTTTTTTTCGAAATTGCCGTACTTATATATATTTCTTTTTCTTCTCCTTTTTTTTAATGAATTTCGGTTTTCGAATCTCAAATTTTAATATCTATCTTACGATATAACGAGAGAAAAAAATATTGATATATCCTGTATATCCATTCTTGGGAACTAGGTGAGAGCACGAACGACAGACTGACTGGAACCTCGTGAATCAACTTTCTCCAAAAGGTCCAGCTCGGATGATTCTGGCGACACTTTCTTTTTTAGTCTTCTCCAGAACGAAAAGGGAAAGTACAGCTCATGTTTATTTCGGCAGAAGTTAGATGATGGTGTGTGATTTTAAATTAGGCTCAGCTATAAAGAACAAAACATCTTATATGGTTGTGAAAGAAACCATACTTGAAGGTCATAGTTGATTTCCATCAGAAATTATATTAAAATACTATACAAAACTTCTCAAATTTAGTATTTATAATTTATATATTGATTTAAATAACATATGAGATTTTGGTCTAAATTGGAAAACCGGAAGCGGTACTTTACTTGAAGGTCATATTAGAATTTCATCAAAAATTATATTAAAATATAATGTAAATTATCTTAAATTTGGTAAATAGGATTTTTATATCTATATGAATGTATTTACTATATTTTGGTTATAATTGGTGAGCCAAAGAGGATACTTTACTTGAAGGTCATAATAAGCTTACATAAAAAATTATATTTAAATTAAATACATAAATCATATGTTTCGATAATAAAGGTTAAAAACGCAATTTGGTTTCCAATCCAATTAAACATTTTTATTACTTGTTTTAAGTGTTAAAATTGAGTGTAAAATACTGGTTTTCCTCCCCATTTTTGAGATCAACAAGTCTGCAGCATGAGAATAAGATATTGGTTAAGTGGGTTTTTCCGCTTAAAATGTCGAAACTATCTATTTCCAATGCTTTATCCAGTGATATTGACAGTTTTATTGTTGTCACGGAACATATCTTGGAAACTAGTTACCTACTGAAGGGAAACGACATGTAATAACGGAATGAGACCTCCGCACTCAGTAACAAGAGTGCGTGTGTGTGTCAATAGATGGATATCGGGACGCCGAGTATCGTTTATACTGTAATCTTCGAAAACTAGTAACCAAATTCAGTATCACTTTTTGAGCCACGGATTTATAATTTAATAGGGGTATTGGGAACTCATGTGTTGCCCACATCAGATATTTTTTTTTAATGCCTTAGTCTACTGATTCCAAAAATCTTTACATTTTCCCTCAATCTTCATAAACGTCCAAATAATGGGCTTATAAATAGCTATTCGGCCACCATTTTGAAAAGAAACGACGGGTGGTAATGTCGAGTTCCGAAGATCATTCTGAGGTGACCAGTGACTTTGTTGCCACATCTCAAGAAAATCGTTCCTATAGTCACGGATAAAACCGCGCATCTTGAAGCGTTTGAGGGGAAGTTAATTTTTTTTTATTGGTCGATTACTAAGATTCATTATTCAAAATAATAAACCAAAATAAAATACCTGTAATCATATTGTTAACCGCCAACATGGACCTGAAAAATTAAGATCGCTCGTGACAAGCAATTCCGCGAAACCAAGGTTTTTAAAAACATAAATAGTTTCCCATGCCCTATCGTGCAAACAAAAAAAACCTGGATCAGGAGCGAAATACTCAATCAATTGATGCAATCAGATTTTTTTAAAATAAAACAAAAAACAGTAAATAATTTAATAAATAATGCTGGTGAAAGCACAATAAGAAACTGTTCGGGATTGAGAATTTACTTACGGAGATGGGACAGTCGTCAATTGTCATTGAACATTTTCATGATTTATATATATATTCTCTCTTGCATGAAATCACCTTCCTCAGAATGAAGAAATTTCCATAACCTACCGAGATTTCGTCCATTTTGAAGAAGGTTTAATAGTAGCAGGTATTGTATTATGTTAATATTTTTATTACGTATTTTTCCTTATTATTGTTGTAAATGGTTCATATTTAATCTCGGACTCTTGATAGTATGAATTTTAACGGTCGATTTAAAAAAAAAAAATTATTTAGGATACAGAGGCGTGAAAACATGTTTGAAAGAGATAAAATATGATGACCGTATGGTATATATATGGTATATGGGGCCAAGGGGCCAATTTTAAATTGCGAAATAGCATTTTTCTGGATTTTGCAGTATAAAGAATCCTTTATATGTGAGAAAAATCTTGGGAAAAAATTCCGATTTGGCCAAAAAAACATGAAAACTGTCTAATTGAATTTTTGAAGGAAAAAAATAATCGATCTTTAATTCCTCATTGAAATTTAAATTGAGATTTTAACTAAGAGGTCCTAAGAGGAATATTTTTAGAAAATACTTCGTATTCCCTCAGAATTTCCCTTGATGTTTCACCACAATGTGTCTATAGCACTATAATATTGCATTGTCATCAGGTTTGTGTATTTACACCAAATTTTAGCATGATCGGATGAACGGAATTGCGATAAAAATCGACTAAAAATAAATAAATGTTTTTTTAAAAATAATGGAATGGTTGCCATTTGTCCACAGATATCCTCATGATATTACGTGCTGGACCCAAAATAAGTGTTACATTACGATAAAATATCATGTACTCTGATTAATATTGACAGTTGTAATAAACAAAGGCAGATCAAAATCATCAAGTTATTGACGTCATAGATTTCAGTAAGTTATAACGAAAGGCATTTAGTTAGGCCCGAACAATGTAGAGACAGCCTGGGGCATAATGAATACATACAATACACCATAAAGTTAATACGACATAAGATACGACCGGAAGTGTCCTACATAGCCTGACACTGTGACCTCTAAGCCCACTGCCAACTGTATCTCGGTACCGTTTGTCTTCTGAGTCCTCTAGTGTCCGGTCTTCTTGTAGTTCCGCTCTCAACACATTAACAGGGTCGTAGGTCAAGAAAACGCGAGTGAATAACTTCTGTAAAATATTGGGTTGTAACAAATGAAATGTCACTTCACTTCCTATTATTATTTTTTTTTCTACATAGCTTCCGTTAGCATCAATGCATTTCTACCAACGCCCAACGAGTTTTTTTATATCTTGTTCGAAGAAACTTTTGATGAAATGAATCGTTTAATTTTTTATTTTTTTTTTATTTCAAGCGCTCTGAAAAAATGATAGTCAGTGAATAAGATTATTAATGAAGAACTTAAATTTTCAGATCACTTAATCACTTAATGTACCTATGCCAGTCAACTTTTAAAAAATGAAATTATTGGAAAATTACCTAGATTTAAAAAAAAAAAAAATCCAAAATGAAAACGAGATAAAATTTTCATTTATCGAATTTATTCTTTCAATGCTAAAAAGTTTCTTCGAACAAGGGATGCAAAAAAATTTAGGCTTCAGGAGAAATTTATTGAAGCTAGCAGTGAAGTATTAATTTAGTTTTCTTCTTTCAAAGTTAAGAACGTGTATGTAGCAAAACGATCAAAATAAATTAAATAAAAATATATTTGACATCCGCATGATGGTATAGAAGGATCAATCTAATCAGGGATTGATAAATTATTTGCCACTTCTATAATTTTGTTTTTATTGAAAACTAGTTTCGAATGTTATACATTTATCTTCAGTTCTAAAAACACACAAAGATTCGAAAATAAGCAATGTATAACATTCGAAACTAGTTTTCAATAAAAACAAAATTATAGAAATGGCAAATAATTTATCAATCCCTAAATAAAAATATAGTAAACAAATAAATAAAATAAACAAAATAAATAATATAAAATGTAATAATTAAATAAATATAGTCTAGCCTCTGTTTATCGAACTTCCATATTTCGAAAATCTCTATATATGGAACTATTTTTAGGAACCTTGAATTTTTATAAGAAAAAAATATTCTGTTTAGCGATTAAAATTTCTATAACTCAATCAAAAAATCCCCATTTAAGAAAATATAATGTAATTGCTATAAAAAAGAATCCTTTGTTTACGTACACAAAAATGGGTAATAATTAAATAAGAAAAAAAAATATTCCACTGGTTTGCTAAGCAATGGATATTCGGAGAAGATCTTGTTTCAGAAGAAGTACAGGAGTAGCTAAATTATCTGAAATAGAGTGAAATTTTCATTTTGAATTCAGTTTAACTTTGCCTTCCTTGTTCTGAACATTGTTCCTGAACCTAACTTCGGTGATGTATTATACACAAATAGATATTGGAAGCTATTATGCTCGAAAACCAAAATAAATTATTTTGTATACATGTTTGCATATTTTTAATATATATCCTTATTAAATTAAAAATGTGCATTTGTAAAAAATCTGCAATCACAGATGTATATTATACAGTTTTTCAAATAAGTGCATTTTGATCGTTCAGCTTTGTTTTTCTTTAATCTATAATACTTCTTTAATCCTAATGAAAAGCTGTAATTGTTTTAGCATAAAAAGAGTGAAAAATTGCAATATTTATCGAAAATTTCATATATCGAATTTTTTTAAAGGAATCTTCGTGTTCGATATATAGAGATTCGACTGTAAATAAAATAAACAAAATATATAAAATAATATGTAGAATAAAATAAAATAAAGAAATAAAATAAAATGTTCATCCTAATTAGCGTAATCTTTATACCGTTAGTCGTAAAATTAAAAATGAAGAGAGATAATTAAAACGATATTATTAGTTACACAATTAAAATCAAAACCGTCTTGTACCATGAAATCTTTTTACCTCAGATATCGAACCGTAATTAAAATCGATCTTTTTTCTGAACATCGACTATTGTCAGTCTATATCGCAATGTCTATTTCATGAGTGATTGAACGCGGCTGTCCACAACGAAACAATTAGTGGTTTCAACAATTACTGTCCTGATCGTTATATTTTGTGCAATCGTGTCGTCAAAAGAAACTAACATTGTGGCAATAATACACCTCTTGCTTATAAAATGTTTTATGTATGTACATTTTTTTTTCTGTCTTTCCCTCATTCAGTAACTCTGTATGAGGGTCATGTATTCATTTATGTGTACATGATCCATCCAAACGGCATAATACATGTATCGATACATGCCCATAAATGTTTATTACAATTTCAACAGCATTTAATTGTCAATAAGATGAATAAAGAATACATTAATAAAGAATGAAGAAAAAAATCAGATTAGTGTTAAATAAGACAGATATTGGGAAATTTCGAAAAGTGAAATTTTTCTCATGAACACATTAAATAAAATAATCAAGGAAAAAAAAAACACTCAGAAAAGAAATAAGCCAAAATAATAGCATTTAAAAAAAATTTCCAATTGATAAAGGTAGATTACCATACAGTCTCAAATTTCCAATTGATAAAGTTAGATTGCCATACAGTCTCAAATTTCCAATTGATAAAGGTAGATTACCATACAGTCTCAAATTTCCAATTGATAAAGTTAGATTACCATACAGTCTCAAATTTCCAATTGATAAAGGTAGATTACCATACAGTCTCAAATTTCCAATTGATAAAGGTAGATTACCATACAGCCTCAAATTTCCAATTGATAAAGGTAGATTACCATACAGCCTCAAATTTCCAATTGATAAAGGTAGATTACCATACAGCCACAAATTTCCAATTGATAAAGGTAGATTACCATACAGCCTCAAATTTCCAATTGATAAAGGTAGATTACCATACAGCCTCAAATTTCCAATTGATAAAGGTAGATTACCATACAGCCACAAATTTCCAATTGATAAAGGTAGATTACCATACAGTCTCAAATTTCCAATTGATAAAGGTAGATTACCATACAGTCTCAAATTTCCAATTGATAAAGGTAGATTACCATACAGCCTCAAATTTCCAATTGATAAAGGTAGATTACCATACAGTCTCAAATTTCCAATTGATAAAGGTAGATTACCATACAGCCTCAAATTTCCAATTGATAAAGGTAGATTACCATACAGCCTCAAATTTCCAATTGATAAAGGTATATTACCATAAAGTCTCAAATTTCCAATTGATAAAGGTATATTACCATACAGTCTCAAATATCCAATTGATAAAGGTAGATTACCATACAGCCTCAAATTTCCAATTGATAAAGGTAGATTACCATACAGTCTCAAATTTCCAATTGATAAAGGTAGATTACCATACAGCCTCAAATTTCCAATTGATAAAGGTAGATTACCATACAGCCTCAAATTTCCAATTGATAAAGGTAGATTACCATACAGTCTCAAATTTCCAATTGATAAAGGTAGATTACCATACAGTCTCAAATTTCCAATTGATAAAGGTAGATTACCATACAGTCTCAAATTTCCAATTGATAAAGGTAGATTACCATACAGTCTCAAATTCATTATAGTTTATTTATTTGAAAAGCTTTTGGTGTCCAGCGCCATATTCATCTCTATTACTAACTTATTTATTCATTATGTAAATACATCATATTATACAGTAATAATTCCAATTATGATTTATTATCATGCAACCAATGACTATTTCTCTACCTTTCATAAATAAATAAATTCTCTATTCTGGAGGGCCTCTATATCTTAAGGACCCATCAACATTTAAATCAAACATATAAGTGCTCTTAATTTTTTTCAGTCACGATGATTCCCAAATTGGGGAAAAGTGTTATTGTTTCTTATAATTAGGGATTGATAAATTATTTTCCACTTCTATAATTTCAATTTTATTGAAAACTAGTTTCGAATGTTATGCATTCGTCTTCAGTCCTAAAATAGTCATAATTTGTGACTGTTTTCTAAATATATATATGAAGCACTTGAAATAATAAAATCCTTCAAATCCAATCCAGATTTTTGCTTAAATGACAAAATAAATATCGGCAATAGGCCAATCTTAAATTTATTCCCACCCATAACACCCTGCCTTTCTTCCATTACTAGTTCAGTGCGAGAACAAACTAATGTAACCTTTTTTGTAGATTATAAGCTACTTAAACCTTGAACTGAAGATGATTGTATAATATTCGAAATTAGTTTTCAATAAAAACAAAATTATAGAAGTGGCATATAATTTATCAATCCTTAATTATATTTTAAATATTTTAGAAGAGAATTGGTTTGCACTCAGTAGGATATAATCCACAGAAGTTGGATTATACTGTTCTTCATGTTGAAATTTCGGCTACATTTATAACGATTGCGCAATTAGTATTTTCCCCGTCTTTGCTGCTGTCTTTGTTTATGTCTTGTGTATACAAGTCGTCTGTTATTGTCTCTTCTAAACTTTGAATTAATTTTCCATGAACAGAAGATTATATATACAAAAAAAGGTTTATATATATATATATATATATATATATATATATATATATATATAACAATTTAACGTGCCTTCAAGATGAATAGAGTAATTACTGTGCTAGAGCAGAAAGAAAGTTGTGGTGCATTATAATGAACAGTTGGAAAGTAACGGGAATATTGATTTGCTCCTTTGCAGCAGGTCTGCCAGATCTCGAGGAATACTTTATCCAGGTGAACTTGAATCACCTGTAGGTCTAATTACCTGTGTCATGGACTTAAGACGATTGTTCAAGAATTTCGAAATTTATACTATTCCCTCTCATGTTATAAAAATGATTAAACTATATATATATATATTTTTTCCTAATTAATTGAAGTGGAATTTGTTGTGGATGATCCATTACAGACCATGTTCAGGTTCAAGACTTCTGAGGGTATGTTACATCAATTACTTCAGAGTACGCGAAATGTTGGTAATTTAATTTGTTGTACTCAGTCACTATTGTCACTAACTAAAAAAAAATCTATATAAAAGCTTTTGGTTTATTATTTTCAATGATTAACATTTATAATCGACTAAAAAAAAAATTGTAACCCTCCCTTAAAATTTGAGATTTTACGTTTAAAGAAATCTAGAATCCAAATATCGAATAAAAAAAAATTCCGTCCGTCTGCCAAAATTAAAGTCAGTCAAAATTGTGGCTTTTGATATGAATAATCGATAAGTTATAAAATTCCCAACAAAATGAAAAATAAAAAATCATCGAAATCGAAGCAGTATTAGAACGGAATAGTAGAGATAAAGCGTTTTGAACTTCGTAAACTAATTCCCCGGCGCTCGTGATCTTTGGCCTTCTGAGTTATCCTTTTCCATTTCTTTCTATCCTGCGCCTCTATCTTCCAATCGCCTACATTCTCAGCTTCCTTGTATCTCTCTCCACTTCATTTTTCCTTGGATCCATCCTCCGGTTCCACCAGATTCTTTGTCTTTTTTGCCTTTTTCTACTCAGCATTTTCCTCTTTACCCTTTCACCTTCTATCCTGATCACATATCCTGGGCATCTTAGCCTACTTGCTATAAGAAAACTCGTGTGAATGGATACGCTAAATATTTTTAAATAGAACTATTTGGAAATAATAAACCAGCAGCGGGTTTTTTTTTTTCGTTATTATTTATTTGCTTGATAAAAAAAAATTCATTTTTTAATTTTTAATTTAATTGATTCAAAATTTGAACTTAGACTGAAATTGAATACATAATCTTTTAATTACTTAAGCCCAATTGGACCCATGCTTCACAGATATACGAGACAGCCAAAAAGATCGGCTTAGTAATGTACGGAAGATTTATGTATTCTTATAAATTTTCCAGTCAATAACGTTTAGGACAATAACCAAAGCTCCATATTACGTCAGTAATATTAACTTTTCTAACAGTTAACGAACACAAAGGTACCCACTACAAACGATTTTAAACTCACTCATTCACGGACTAGTCACAAACCACATAACCGATTACAACCATAGAAGGTTGAAAAGGAGCTGAATGAGGGATCTTCTTGTCTAATTGTAAACTATACAATCAAGACAGGAAGAGGTGTCGTAGGGTACTTTTTATTTATTTATTTATTTTTACAGTAAAATATTAATATAAATAATTAAATTAAAACAGCTACAAGCATTATATATATATAATTATATAATTTCCGAAATCTTTATTAACAACTTTGGCACAGTGATCTCTCAAGAAGAGGAAGAGGCATTGACAGATAGTGCTACTAGAGAGAAGCACCAGTCATTACTAATGAATTTCCAATCTATTAGAGCTAAAGCCAATAGCTGGCAATCCACTGCCTCATTGGATAAGATATTCAGCCCGTCTTGTTTATATTTGCCTAATTAATAATTCATTAGAGATATTGAAAATTTTTATTACTTACTGTAAAGAGTAGAAATTATAAATAATCTTCAATTTTGACTGAAAATTAGATTTATATAAATATTTCTGTATATGTTATGTATCTTTTCTTTTTTTTTTTTTAATAATATCGGTTCCTGTAGCAATCTATAACAAACTAGTTGACGTATGCATGATAGTTTAGAAGGATCAATCATATAAGGGATCTAATAAGGGATTGATAAATTATTTACCACTTCTATAATTTTGTTTTTATTAAAAGCTAGTTTCAAATGTTATATATTCATCTTCAGTTCTAAAAACACACAAAAATTCAAAAATAAGCAATTTATAATACAATTTGGTTTTATTATTTGTATTAAATTAGATGTAATATAAATTAGTATTATGAAACATTTATAAATAATGAATTTAATTAAGACAAGAGATCAAATACCTGTGGTACTAACCAGGGTTTAAGTAGATTATATCAAACAGAAAAGTTTACATTAGTTAGTTCTCGCACTGAACTACTAATGTAAATGAATGTAATGGAAGAAAGGTGGTGTGTTATGGATGGGAAAAAATTTAAGATTGGCCTATTGGCGATATTAATTTTGTCATTTAAATATAAAGGTGGATTGGATTTGAAGGATTTTATTATTTCAAGTGCTTCATATATTTTTAGAAAACAGTCTCAAAATATATCTATTTTAGAACTGAAGACGAATGTAAAACATTCGAAACTAGTTTTCAATGATATAGAGGCCCTCCAGAATAGAGAATTTATTTTCTGAATAATTTTGGATTATCAACAGAAATAAACAAAATGCCAGTTAAAGTAATTATTTCATCTAATATTTCAAAAGTAAGAAACATTAAAAAAGTTTTAACAATTAAAATAAGTAATTTTTTTAATTTTTGATTACTTCATGAATTACTTCTTTCTTCTTGATGTGGGGCAATGCGCACTAAATTTTACAAAGCTCGACTTTACATGACTGTACAATTTTTATTTTTGAAGCTAGATTTCTTCTCTTTTAAAAAAAAAAAAATGTTCCTTAGGCGATTATGTTTAAATATTAAATCCAAGTCTACATTTCAACCACGTTCATTTTGATGAGATTGATGATTTAATTGAATAGTACTTAGTACGCTCTTGTCCCTGCCTTAAGGGGTAAGTGCGTACGAGGTATCTGGAAGACTCATTATTCAAGCAGGAGCGGTTTCGTGGTAAGTGCAAAATAGTTCAGTTTCCGAAGGATTATTATACTGGTGTAATCATTGAGTTCTTAAAATGGAATGTGAAATATAATTGAATAAATGTATGAACAAATAATTTTTGTTTTAATTCTCTTGTCTGTATTTGCATTGACAAAACATAATAGCAAGGTAAGTGTATATCACGCACACTTGTCACACGACAGAGGTCTGCACTTGCCCCAATCATCATGTTTTGCTGAGTGACTGTGGACAAGCGCTTAAAAAATAGAAAACTGTCAAGGAGAAATGGAAATCACAAAGTATTTTGAAGAACAGCTTCTGTAGGTTCCATTCACTGCAAAAAAAAAGAAAAAACCTACTTGAAGATAAACACCGATATAGCTGTACTGCAAAAGTTGAAAGACACAATTTTATCAACAGGTTGGAACTTTTATTTTTACACTTAGCGAACTTTTGTGACTGATTTCTGATACGTCTGTGTTTAGGCTTTATGCTCCTTAAAGTGCAGCTCTTACCATTTGAGAGTTTGAATTTAACTGCTCAATCCATCTTCATATATCGTATTTCTTAGCTCATTAGTGATACGTTTTAATTTTGAGAGAAACGTCCTCCATTGCTCCCTTAATGCTTAAAAATGTTCTCTTCCCAATTTACATATATTTGAAAACGTAATTTAGATTTTCTTTGCTGTCACAAGTTTATATAATTGTGATATACATAAATTTTCTTCACACTCACCAATCTCAGCTCTCAAATAATCGGTTTATTAAAATAAGGAGTTATGGGTTGGCACTGGAACTCAGATTCTATTTTCAAAACTTCCAATTGATAGCCTATTTTTGGTATTTGTCTCTTTTCTAGAGTTTTTACTCGCATTAATTAATTTATATATATATATATAAATATATATATTTATATTTATATATATATATTTATATATAAATATATATATAAGGAGGTTAGCTGGAAGCTGTCCATTAGGGCGTCTCTACACAAGCTGTTTTAGGCAACGTAAAAAGAGTTGTTTACAGTTGTTAAGCCAAAATAAAAAGTAAAAAAAAAAGTAAACATGAGCGTAACATAATTAACAGCTGCGTGAACAATTAACCGTGATAATCAAGCCGTGTGATGCGTCAGTTCCCATCTGTTCGCCGCCGAACGTTCCCTCCCGCTACAACTGGCGTGGTGTAATCGATAAACCGGCCAATAAATTATCGATATTAGTATGGTTGTCGATATTGGGGGGTCGTTAGTCAGCCGTCGACTGTTATTAGGGTTCATTGCCCCCCTCGAATAGCCGATAATTTCGCTTTGTTTCGTGTCGTTTTCGATGCGATAACGATGTGCTAAAGAACTTCTCCCCCTTGTCCGAAGCGTTTTCGAGACTATAACAGCTTTCGCGGCCCTATTGTCGGGTCGATTACTCACTCCTACCCATGAACTTTAGCAAACCAAAACTTACTTTCTACTCCAGGCCACGATTCTTCTGGTACATTCTCTTTCCTCCAGTTGTTAGGCTTTTGAGAGAGTAATGACTGATCTTTGAGAGATAGGTTTATATATTATACATATACTAGGTTGTTACAAAAGTCCTTGTGCATGAACAAAACCCTTAATTCCAACTCTCATAATTAATCCTATAAGAATGTTTTTGTTCCTATTATTTCTGTCAATGTTTGATTTGACTAATCCTTTAATTCCTTGGGACTTGGCTGAGTTGGCTTTATGGGTTATTTACATTATAAAAATTATGAAGAGACGAACATTTTTTTTTTTAAACCCTAGTAAACATAAGCAGTGGATACGGCCTGGTGAAGCTGCAAAACCGCAGCTTCGCCAAGATCGGTTTGGCAAAAAGTGATGATTTGTGTTTGATGGAACTTCGAAGGCGTTTTGTATTTTGAGCTTGTTCCTGATGGTCGGGCAGTGGACTCAGACTTATACTGTGAACAGCTAGACAGAGTTTATGCAGTTTTGAGTGCAAAATACGACAATGCCTCTGCACATTGTTCTCGTTTAGCCAAGGAAAGATTATCAGAACTGCAAGGAGTGAACGTTTTGTGTCATCCTGCTTATAGCCCAGATATTGCACCATCAGAATATGGTTCGCTCAGATCAATGGCTCGTTTTCTAAAAGGTCGGGTCATTGATAATTACGATGACGTAAAAATTGGATGTGAAGGGTTCTTTGCCTCAAAACCAATGGAGTGGTACCGACATTAAATCCAATCACTGGGAGAAAGATGGGTGAAAGTAGTTGAAAACAATGGACTTTACTTTGAAGAGTAGTATTCAATAATGTTTAAAATATGTAATCTGAAATAAAGCTATACTAATGCACAAGGGCTTTTGTAACAACCTAGTGTATATACTAAACGTCCCATCCTGTCTTGCTTTCACTATCAATGTAATGATCTCAACCAAAATTTGTTACGAATAAATACATCTGATTCATGTTATATAAACATTAATTAATTTTTATTTTCTCTCCTTTTTACTTTTTTTGTTTTTTGTTCAATGCATGTACATTTTTTTTTGACATTTTTTGTTTATTAATTTTTATTGAAATTGATGTTTAAATTTATTTACTTTTGCTATTGTTGTTTTTTGGTCAGATGTGTTTTTTTATTTGTTCATTTTTGTTATTCTGAAGGGACCTAGTTCCAGAGTAAAGCAAGTTTTCTATTCTATAAACATATTAATTTAAGAAAGAAACTTTAAATACATTGTAATGTAATAAATATAGATTTATATTATTTATTTTTTATTTATCTTAATGCTCAATCGTGAACAATATTTGAAAGAACTTTACTTTAGTGCCGCCTTAAAAATATATAAAATTTATATATTAAATAAACATTGTATTTGCGGTTTGCAATGAAAATTTAGCAGAACAGTACGGCTGAGATACTTTGGTGATGTTAAAGATATCGTTTGTTCTATGAGTACTTTATTCTTATTTTTTCTTACTTTATTAAAATTACTTATGTAGGATTTTTAAATTTTTATTTAAGTAGTATTTAAAAAAAATAAACTGTTGTATTATGGTTGGTCATTGATACTCGTCTAATTCATTATACTTCTTGAGAGCAGATACTTAATTATTCTTCTTATGCTTTCAACTGTGAATTGGGATTGTATGGCTAAAGTATTCAATGATAAATGGATACATATGGCTAACTTTCTAACACAAGATACGGCAAGAGATTATTATCAAGAAAAAGGGGAATGGAAAAACATCTTTCATTCGAAGCTACAAGGCGAGACATAACAATTACTGGTTCGTGCGTGATCAACTGTTCTCTTCCATCAAGGTCACTAGATCCTCTTTTGTTCTCTAGATTTAGTTCATCCTTTACACGTGTTTTTCAGGAGCCAAGGAGCTTCCAAGTTCTTTTTTTTTTTTTTAACATTTTGCATTCATCTTTTGGTTTATTATTTTCAATAATGAACCTTTGTAATCAGCCAAGAATTTTTTATTTTACCTCTGCTCAAAATTTGAGATTTTACATTTCGAAACACTTAGAATCCAAATATCTCATTAAAAAAATCCGTCCGCGTTTTTTCTTCCAGATTCTGTAATGAATTCACAGATCACCCCAGATTGATCTGCGGAACTCAACATCCGTCAGTTGACGTCCGCATGATGGTATAAAAGGATCAATCTAATTAGGGATTGATAAATTATTTGACACTTCTATAGTTTTGTTTTATTGAAAACTAGTTTCGAATGTTATGCATTCATCTTCAGTTCTAAGAACACACAAAAATTCAAAATATAGTTTGTTTTTATTATACATATTAAATTAGATTAATATTATAAAATATTTAAATGACCAAATAAATATCTCCAATAGTCCAATCTTAAATTTATTCCTATCTATAACAGAAAAAATAATTACTCACCGGCATTACTAGAAACCCTTAAACCGTTTACCTAAAAGCATTCTGTCTATCTCTCGTTCATTGCCAGTACAATGCGAGAAGAAACCAGTACAAACTTTTCTGTTTGACATAATCCATTTAAACCATGGTGAGTGCCAACATGTATTTGATTTCTTGTCTTAATTAAATTCATAATTCATACATGTTTTATAATAGTGATTTAAATTAATCTAATTTAATATGTGTAATTATACCAAACTATATTTTGAATTGCTTATTTTTTAATTTTTTGTGTGCTGTTAGAACTGAGGATGAATGTATAACATTCGAAACTAGTTTTCAATAAAACAAATTTATAGAAGTGGCAAATAATTTATCAATCCCTAATTACCATCCGTCATTCCGTTTCAAAATGGCTGCCGATTAGAGATTTTATAAGCCCAAAAATCGGCTATTTATAAAGATAGAGAGAAAACGTAAAGTGGTTTGGAATCATACCAACCCATTAAAAAAAAGAAAATATATAGAGGAGCTTTTGGTTTATTATTTTACAGTGATGAACCTTTGTAATAAAAATTAACCCTCCCTCCTCAAAATTTAAGATTTTACGTTTCAAAATCAGTAGAATCCAATTATCGAATAAAAAAAAATCGGTCCGTCCAAAATTTTATTTTGTTTGTGATATGGTCAATCAAAAGGTAATAAAATCCCCTACAAAACAAAAAATAATCATCGAAATCGGATTAGTATTAGTAGAGATATAGCGTATTGAATATCACTCTATGATAATCCTCGGAACTCGACATAACTATCCGCTTTTTCATTTTAATATGGCGGCCGATTAGACGCTCATAGCTCTCGGTCATTTATGAAGATAGAGGAATAATGTAAAATGGTTAAAATCAATACACCAAGGTTTAATAAAAAAAATGGGCCTTCGTAATCGACCAAGAAACATAACACAGGCCAACAAAAATTTTTGTTTGAAAACTTTTTTAACTTAAATAGTTGATCTGATAGATTTTATGTGCTGAATCTAAATCTGGCCTTAGTTTTTTGTATCACCCATAGTTTTTCGTAGGTTTCAGGCTCATCAAACATCCTAACTTTTTAAACTTCTGTAACATGTTAGCTACAATAGAAATATACTCTGGGTCTTTTTCATTTCCCAAGAACTTTGTAAGGACTTGCTTGATGATACCCATGCTTGTTTCTCATTTAAGATCATTGTGGATTCAAAGTTAACATCAAACATCATTTTTCTAATGTCATTTCCGACAAAGACGCCTTCTTTTAGTTTAGCTTCTGAAAGGCGTGGAAACTTTTGGCAGAGATACTTGAAACATGGTCCATCTTTAGGCAATTCTTTAAAAATCGCTTAATTTAACAAATTTAACTATAAAATGTGAAGAAATTGTGGGTGATACAGCTTTTTTAATATCATATTTGGATTCAGAACCCTAACAACTATAGAAATAAGGTATTTTCAATAAAAAGTTTTTTCATCGTTGGCCTGTGTAATTGTACTCCCCCTCAAAATTTGAGGTTTTACTATTATTATATTTAATTATTTTATTCAATACTTCTATTCTATTATATTCCACATCCCACTTTAATAACTAAATGAAGATTGTAAAATGTGATTCTCAGACAAGCTTTAACTTTTTTCAATAATTACACCAGTAGAATAATCCTCCGGAAATGAATGCACGAATGAGTCTTCCAGATACATTGTGCACACTTGCCCCTTAAGGCAGGGGTAAGTGAGTAGTATTAAAGTAAATCATCAATCTCATCATAATGGACGTGGTTGAAACGTAGGCTTGAATGAAATATTTAAACATAGTCGTCTGAGGAACATTTAAAAAAAAAAAAAAGAGAAAAAATCTTCAGTCACGTAAAGTCGAACTTTGTAAAATTTAGTGCGCCCTTGCCCCACATCGCCCCACCATACGCTCAGATAACGTTTTCACTCTTTCAACTTTTCCTCTTCGCTAACTAAGAAGAAAAAATTGACCAATCTCTTGCGGTCTCTCGGTCAAAAGGAGAAAGGACGTTCTGCAGAGAGAATGTGACCTGGGATGCTTGGAACAGGATAGGCCACCGACCGTGCACACGTAGATAGGGCCATGACTCTACGAAAGTGAGTTGTGATCTACAGGAGTAGTGTTGATAAAAGATTTGTGTCGGTTGCTTACGTAGCCCTAGAGAAAAGATACTCTCGCCTTTTAGAAAACTACACTGACATAAACGATATATACTCAGCATTTATTTTAACTGTAGGCGAGTTTCGACATTCTTATGAAAGTAGCCATGATAGTGTAATTCTTATTTAACGTCACCTCTTTTTTGGAAATAATTAATCAGATAAATTCGATGAGATGAAAAGTATTCATAATATGAATAATATAATAAGTGATATAATTTAGCATGATACCACCAAGTTAATTTAACGATAACTATACAATTATTATGAGTCGAAAAGGTAGTTGTGAAAAAATTAATCATAAAGAATAGGTTTAAAAATTTTTATTTTCCAATAACATCTTGTTAAATCTAAACTCTGGACTGATAACAGCTCTTTTTTACGAAGCATAATAAGTCTGAATACTGATGTATCACAAATGAGCCGCGAGAGTTCGATAGCGTGAAGTATAACGAATTGTAAAGATAGCAATTCCTACCTGTTAATTAAGTTGGATCTTTCAACTTCTGCTGTACAGTTGTTTTGATTTTTATCCACTAGACCTGGCTATTCCACATTACCTTGCAAATATTTAAATGCGTTCCACCATTGGCGGTTATTTCAATTGTGTACATGAGCTCGTGATCCCCAGAGGTTTATAAAAGAAAAATGCAATTAATTTATAGTAGTAAAAAGGCATAGAAAATATTTAATTAAGGCTTACTAAATTTACAGGAACGGAGCGCCTTCATTCTGACGGACGCAGTGCTCCTCCTAGATTGGGGTTGAGAGATAGAGAGGGGGGCTGGATTTCGCTTTATCGAATCTTGTACGAATGATCGCATCTTGTATTCATGAAATTTATGATCCAACCAGCTTATTGCTTGGTTGCAAGGAATTTATATAACAGCTAAAATAGCTTATACTCGTAAATGTTAATTTATTTTCCAATTATTCTTTAAGTTATTTATATTGGTGAGAGTATGGTTGAACGTGGAAAAGTATGAAAAAGAATCTTGGTTGGGGGTGCGGTTAATAAATGAATACACAATAAGAAAACGCTCATTACAATGTGCGGCCTAAGTTTTAGGCCATCATCAGGGCTAAGAAAAAACAAGATAACAAAAGATGTAACAGCAGTGGCAGTATCAGTAATAATAAAAAAGTTAACAAACAGTAAGATGAAGAAGATATAAAGTTTAAATAAAAATATGATCATAATAAGCTAATAAAAATGTTAAAATAAGAAATATAGAAAATTATGTTAATAAAGTATAAATAACGTTAATAAGGTATGAAGAAAAATATGCTAATCATAATGTGAATAATAAGAAATAAAGAAAAATACGTTAATAGTAATGACAAGAAGATATTTAAAATTATTTAAATATAGAAAGAAAGATAATGAATGAAATGAAAGATATAATAAAGCACATGAAAAATACTAATTGTAATGACTACTAGAATGAAGATTTAGTCAGAAGTAATGTAAATCATTTCTATGTAAGATATAATATATAATACGTGGACAAAATGTATGTAGAAAATAGTAGAGTAGTAAGATATAAAGTTATGTAGAGCTTAAAGATAGAGTAATATAATCATAAGTAATTATCGTATGTGGGGAAGAAAAATAAAACAATCAGAAAGAGCAAACAAGTAAGTGGATGGAAAGAATTAACAAGATGGGGTAGAAGGAGAAAAAATATTTGTGATGGGTATGTTGTCTTTTTTTTTTTAGTTGGTTAGTCCCCGTTTCCACTATTCAGGAACGGTCACTTGTTTCCACCCAAACCAATGTTCGACGGTAACTCAATTTCTATTGTCTTGAAATTGTTATACCACATTGCTAACATTATTGCTGCTCATAATTTTTTGTAGTACAAAACTTAGTCAAAGAACGCTATTGAGTACTATTCAAATAATTCACTCACAGCCATCACAAACCTACATTTTTAAGTAATAAACAATTTTTTTTCCAACAGGCGATTATAAACAAGGTGTTTCGAAAGTTGTTCACTTTATGATTTCCTTCTAGGTTTATTACTGCCATTAAATATTGAAATATTATATATTTAAAGACAGATTAAAATTCTTGAAAATGTAATAAAGCTTGAAAATGGATCACGGTTTATTTGCGAGCCTCATGAGAAACTCGATTAAGGTGGAAATACATAAAAAGTACAAGAAGGAAACCGCAGTCCGCCCTCGCGAACTAGCAAAACTCAAGTTCCCGATTGCGGTAAGTACTCCCACACCGTCGGGAAAGTTCGCCTGTTCTAAAACTTCTTGGAAAGAATCCAAGACACAGATGATTAACTAAAGGGTAAGTGTTTTGCCTCACTCGTTACGTAGGATACGATTTTCGGGACCATTGTGTAGAAAAAGATGGGTCATCAGCCCTCATAAGTACCTACTTATATTTAAGCACATAATAGCTGTGTTCCGTAGTTTCACCTGCGTTGAATTTGGATTAATCCCTAAAATACAAAATTACCTGTAAAATAATAACCCATAATATGTTGTTCAGTCCCATTTGTTTGAGACATTTTCAAGGAACTGGGTAAAGATGACAATTAATTTTTATAAACGGCAATAAAGTTTCGGTTTAATAAGTTTCAAGTTTTCACACTTGTACGAAGTAAAGTAAGTATTGTAATCGCGATAATTTTCGTTTTTCACATTTCAACGGAAATATCCATTTTGATCATCCCTGAATCCATTTTGATTAGTTTCGTCGTGACGTCATACGATTAGTTCGTATGAACGTATCTCGCATAACTCAAAAACGGTTTGCCGTATAGTGTTGACATTTTTTATTAGGGTTGTTAAAAATCTACTTGTGAACCTCCCTTTTTGGTCCTTTTTGACCACCGCCAGTGGTGATTTGCATGAAGGTCATAATTGATTTCCATAAACAATTATATTAAAATATAATGAAAAACTTCTCAAATTTAGTATTTATGATTTATATATTAATTTCAATAACATACTAGATTTTGGTTGAAACTGGAAAACCGGAAGCGGCACTTTATTTGAAGGTCATAATAAACTTTCATCAAAACTTATATTAAAATATGATGTAAAACATCTCAAATTTGGTATGTAAGGTTTTCATATCAATATAAATAATGTACTGCATTTTGGTTAAAATTGGTGAGCCAAAAACGGTACTTTACTTGAAGGTCATAATAAACTTACATCAAAAATTATATTAAAAATAAATACAGAGATCATATGGTTCGGTGATAAATATTACAAACGCGATTTAGATTCCACTCTAATTAATTATTCGTAAACTAATAACCAAATTGAGGATTACTTTTTGAGCCACCCATTTATAGTTTAATAGGCGTACAAGTATGCGGTGTCCATTTTTTTATTTACCCTCCCATTTTAATTAAAGTACAAAATTTTCACAAAATAATTTCTCACTTATGTTGTCAACTTGCTTCCACGGGCATGACATTGTCTTGGCAACGTAACGCACACAAATAGGACCCTTTTTCTCTTAGTAATTTATTTATGGTTACCGCTCGGTTCCTATGTGTCATACCCTGATTTTATAAATTCTAAAGACTTTCCCAATAAAAGGTCTATTTAAGGCAAAAATAATTTTTCAAATCCGACTGTTCTTGAAATTAGCGCGTTATAACAATCTAACTCTTGAGTTTTATATAATAGTATATATAATGCAGTATAATATAATAATATATGAAGTAATTATATAATAATGTAGCAATTATATAATAGTATGGCATAGTGAAGTAATTATATAATAGTATATGATGCATTTTTTGACTATATAGATTGTTTTAATCAAATCTTATCGGGCCCACTGGAAGCTCGGGCCCCGGGGATTTAGCCCTTCTCGCTCCCCTCCTGACGGCGGGCCTATGGCCTGACTCATGCAACCTAATGTTTGGTATCGGTGTTTAAGTTTAAATTCTTCTTCCTCTTTTAGAACTTACCGTTTACCGATAGAGAATTAATCCATCTTCCGCTAAAGCTCCCATTAAAGTTCAACGACTGCCAGACTTTTCATTCTTTCTCCCAAAAGGTACTAAATAAAAATAAAAAAAACCTCTTTAAAATTATTCTCTATGTTTTTCACAATTACATTTTCGTTTATTATTTTAAATAATGAAACTTTGTAATTGACCTAGAGAAATTTGTTTTTAATCTCCCTCAAAATTTGAGGTTTTACATTTCAAGATACGTAGAATACAAATATCGAATAAAAAAAAATCTGTTTATTCAAAATTTTATTTGATTTCTGATATGGTTCAATCAAAAGGTAATAAAATTGCCTACAAAACAAAAATTAATCGTCGAAATCGGATCAGTATTAGCAGAGATATAGCGTATTGAATGTTGTCGACTAATTTCCCGGGGCTCTTGACCCTCTCTGAGATATCCTTTTCCATTTCTTCCTCTTTCTCGCCTCTATCTTCCAATCGCCGGCTCCCAGAATACTCGCATCTCTCCACTTCCTCCTCCCTCTTCTTGAGTCATTCCTTTTTCTTTTCCCACGTGCGCCTCCAAAAGTTTTCTCTGTGATCTTTCACCCTCTATTCTGACCACATATCCTAGCCATCTTAGCCTACTTGCTATAAGGAAGTTCGTGTGAATGGTCACACCAGATATTTATTTAAATATTACTATTTGGAAATAATAAACCAATGTTAAAAGTTTGCAGCGTTTTTGACTTACAATAGTTGTATAATTATTTTAAAATTAATTTGATGATATCATTTTTTTTCCATTTCCTCCTTGATCTAATGACTGTACAATGTATATCTATTTATACCATGAGGTATAGTTAAATTCTCTAGGGTTTTCTTAATGAAATGTATTTAAAAACTCTTGGGTTTTCGTTATAAACCTAGTTTGGGCCAAGTAAGTACAATGAAATCTGAGATTTTACTTTCGTTCGTTAACAGAAATCCATAGATGTTTCATTTGTTTGTTGCTTTTTTAAATAGTAATTCATAGATACCAGTTACTCAGTGACCAGTATAATTACTCTGCTTCCAGTAACTATGTCACTAGTAACAACCAGTTACAGATTAGTAGCCAGTGACTCGTTGAGAATCTATTCCAAGAAGTGGCAAAGACCGCTATGTTTGCCCACGGAACTAGTTAGAGGAAAGAATTCTTCGAGTTACGTTGATTAGTTGAAGAATCCTGTAATGTTGACGATCTGGAAACAAGATGATGAGTGTGGTATGATGAACATGGATGCCTTCTAGAGTTTATGGCCAGATGATGAAGTGGGCACCTTATAACTCTATAAATTGCTTGAAGGAGACAAGCTATCCAATTTGTGGATTTAATGTAATTTGTTAACTTTTTTTCAAAGAAACAATTGTTTTTTTGTGATAAAATATATTAATTTTGAACAAGTTTTGCTGTTATATTAAAAAATAAAATCGGAAAGAGGACCAAACACCCGCGTGGTTTTAAAGGCGTAGAATTATTAAGAGTGCTTATTTTTGGACGAAAAATTCATTTTACTGTTGAAATAAATTATGTTCATTGAAAGTTAGCTTACATAAAATAAGTCGATGATAAGAGACAGGCGAGTACGCAGATTTTTTTTTGGGAAGGAGATTTAAATTTTTTTGCGGGGAAACTGGATCACTTAGGTGTCTATAATTGGGCAATTGGGAAATTAGGCCTAAGTTTTAAGGATAAGAATGAAAATTAGATCTAAAATTATTGTTAAAAATACAATTAAGTATATTTCTAATGGAAGAAGGCTGTCTGTAACTTAAATTACCACATACTAATATATCTCTAGTAGATAAAAAAGATAAATTTTTTTTTAAAATAACAGTTGAATTTTTTTCTCTTTTCTATGGTAAAGTGTTTTTTTCTATTCTTTTCCTTTTTTTTTTCTTACTTGGTGAATTTTTAGTTTTCATTCCTTCTCGTTTTATATTTGTTTAGAATATTTTTGTATATTATTTTATTTTATTAATATTTTTATTTATTTTATTATTATTTATTTTATTAATAGAATATATACCACCATCCTTCATTTTTTTTTTTTATAACTATGTATATATTTAATTTTTTTTTTTAGGTCTTAGCTAATAAGTCTTTTGACCAGATATAGTATTTATAATTTTATACATATTTGTTATTCTTAAGGGACTTTGTCCCAGAATAAAATTATTTTTCTATCTAAAAGAGGTATGTAATGTAAAATAACACAGACCACCTTTCAACATGGTAGAAGGAGAAGGTCTGTTATATTTTTTAGTATATAATATTGGAGAACTTGTGAATTAGTTGATAGAATCAACAATGTAACATACCTTCTTCATCGTTGAAAACTGCACATCGAAATTTCGTCCATCTTACAATACTGTCCATATCTAATAGAAGTAAAAATGTAATTTCTTTTTTGGGCTTTAATATAATGTCTCATATCCCCGCTCGGTTCGCTGTGAGCGAAGTCATCAACTCAACATTGGTCAACTTTACTTGCCTACTATACTTCCGCATTTAGTACAAATCTAAAAATTTTTGCAATCTCTAATGGAACATTTTCTCTGTTAAATGATACCAATTATTGCTTTCTAGACTTTTTAGAAGCCAGCTATGAGTGTTTAAAAATTACACCAAAAACATCTGAAATTTTTTTGTCCTGACGAAGAAACCTAATTCTTTGTTAAAATTATGACAATCCTAAATTCAGCCGTATTTTATCAGTTTTTCGAATTTAAAAATATACTTTATAATTTTTTATGATGAGATCTCGGAAAAAATGTTAACTGCCTATTTTTATTACTCGAACGTTTTTAATGCTCAAGAATAAGAAGAGAATACTCCTGTAGTTCCCTAGTAAGCTAATTTACGATAGAATGTTTTTGTTTTTTTTAAATTCCTAATTTAGGGCTGAGAATGTCTCCTTTGGATAGTTAAGAAAAAAACACCCAAATAAATAATGGTTTTGTCTTGTTCAACAAACACAAACATATCACTGGGCTTTAATAAAATATCGATTTCTCTCCGATATGAGAAATAGGACCAGTATCGTTTCGACCAAAAATGCAAAAGTTACTAATCAGATTCGCCGAAAGGTCTTTCACTAATGATCCAGTCAACTTCATTTTTCAGTTCCAAAATGAGGTTCTATAAATAAATATATTTCTAAATTGCATATTATTTCAATGAAGAAATCATTCTGGTTAAAAAAAAGGGTATATTTGGGCATAATTAAGGCAAACCTCATCAGCCATATTGAATGAAAGAGGAGATCAGCAAAGAAACGTTTTTTTTTATTTATTTTTCAAAAACAAGATTAAGGATTGATAAATTATTTGCCACTTCTATAAATTCGTTTTATTGAAAACTAGTTTCGAATGTTATACATTCATCCTCAGTTCTAAAAACACACAAAAAATTCAAAAATAAGCAATTCAAAATATAGTTTGGTATTATTATACATTAGATTAATATAAATCAGTATTATAAAACATTTATGAATGTAATTAAGACAAGAAATCAAATACATGTTGGTACTCACCCGGGTTTAAATGGATTATATCAAACAGAAAAGTTTGTACTGGTTTCTTCTCGCATTGAACTAACAATGAACGAAAGGTAGGTAGCATGTTTATAGGTAAACGGATTAAGGGTCAGGGTTTTCTAGTAATAAATTTAATTTATGGAAATAAATTTAAGATTGGTTATTTATTTGGTTGTTTAAGCAAAAATCTGGATTGGATTTGAAGGATTTTATTATTTCAAGTGCTTCATATATATTCAATTTGAGATTGTTTTCAATTTGATGTATTAATTTAACTCCTGAACTTTTGATAAATTTATGGGGTTTTCATTTAAATGAATTGCAAAGTTGGAATTCTTTGTCATATTATTATATGTTCCTTTAATCTCTTTATTTTTGTGTGTTTGCATGAATGGATAACATTAGAAACTAGTTTTCAATAAAACCAAATTATAGAAGTGGCAAATAATTTATCAATCCCTAATTACAATTATTTTACTTTATATTAAACATTTCGCGAATCCCTTAACCTTGCTCCAACTTTACCTTGCTGAAACTCCCAAATTAATTAAAATTTGTCATGGATCTACCACAGTGGTTCTAAAGATCCTTTGGGTTTTGCATGGAACCACTGTTCTAGACCAACTCTCGTTATGGCTTTTATGTTATTAAACAAGAATGTTACTCTTTAAATTCCTAAATAGTTCGAATAGCTACTTGTTTATAGAAGTAGGCATGCATCCTTCTATAGGAAAAAAATAATAATGACATTTGGAAATTTAGGACTGACAAATATAACTCGGTCAGTAGATTCAGTGCCTGGGAAGGCGGAAGTCGCCAAAACTTACCTAGTCGCTCCATTTCCAACTGATCTCACGGGAACAATATAATTTTGCCCCTTTTCTCTTTTCTTATATTTTTTTCTGAAAACGAATTTTTAAGGCTCTTTGGTCGTCCGATTTCGACTTTAATTTGTTTCACATTCTGCTTTTATATTTATTTTAGTCAAAATCAATAATATAGATAAAAAAATAAAAATTACATATTATGTAAAACTGTTATCATGCATTATATCATAAACGTTTGATGTTAAATAATGTTATTTGGTACTAGATGTTGAATTTTACTATTTAATATACTTTATAATATTTTCCGGACTTTGAACTTTTAAAATACTAATAAAATTTATTCGAAAAATGTTTAGTATAATTGATATCTATTATTCTTAAAAATTTATTAAAAAAAAATGTTTTATTTTTTTTTTTTTTTATTTTTTTTTTTTTTTTTTTTTTAAATCAAATATATCAAGTCTCGCAAAATGGACTGTGCTTGTATGTGTATATCAAACCAGCTCAGAAACGAAAAGTTGTATGAAACTGAAATTACATATCTAAGGTAGGTATATGCCTGGAACTTTTTTCGCTAAAATCGATTCACCGGAAATTACTTTACGCTTTATATCATCGATTTCACAGCTTTCTTTTTTTTTTACAATTTTCGCGAAAATGGCTAGCGATTTTAATTAAATTTGTTTAAAGTTTTCTCCTTAAAGCACTTCAACTTTTCATATATGTAGTACAGCACTGAAAAAATGCGACGACAAGAAAATTGTATTTACCCTTAATTCAAAAACTATGTATTTTATGGTACATAATATGTATATGTATAATCATAGGAAAGGTAATTATCTTATAAAAAACAAAACAAAAAAACAATTATCTAAATAGAGCCAGCAAAAAAAAAAAAAAAAGCTTATTGAACAACAGCTTGGATCCCGTGACTAAAAGGAATACTGAGTTTGCCCGAAGGAGACGGATGCGAACGAATCGCGCCTTCCTCTACCTATTTACTCCTATTCTCAACAATACGCTCGGTTCAACTCAGTTAACTTCACGCTTATTATTTTTATTGAAGCACACTTATTATTAATGATAATTATTATAGTGTGGTAGGAGAAAGTTGTGTAATATGCTCGTATCGCACCAGATTTTTTGCACATGTTCAGTTGATTTTCTTCTTCTTCTTCTTTGTCCTTATCTTATACGTTGCGGTGTCGGGACAGCCAGTGTCCATTTTCTTTAGCATTTCTCTAACTATAGCATGTTTCTTGAATTTCCCCTGAGAGAGTCCTCTCCTGCTAGCTAGTAGGATTCAATTCAAGTCTTCCCATTTGGAAAATTATTTATGATTTATTCATATAATGAATATATGGCAAATGTATAAATTGAATTGTATAAGATTTTTAGGAAACTCAATTTTGGACCTTTCCTATATAATATTAACATATTTAAAAGCTTTCGGAGAATATTCTGTTCACTTTTTATTATAGAAGCTATAATTTCGAACCACTTCATTTAAGTTATAATATTAATCACACTAAATATATTTAAAATATAAATTTTTAACAATATTTTTTTATTTATGTTTCAGGTAAGATGGGCTCCTTTGTATTTGAATCTATGGTGCCAATCGTACCATATTATCTAGCTAAGTCATTTACTCTATATTTTTCTATAATATAAAATAATATGGGTATAGTTAGCACTTAAAATGTAAAAAGTTGGGCGAAACATAATCTTTATATATATTTGGAAGAAGAGTGCCATAACACGAAATTTTTGGTTTTTGCTTCTTTTTTTGCTCAGTGACGAATATTTCATGGATAGTAAATATCAGATTTTTTGTTTCAATATTTACCGTAATAAAAAATTATTGTTAGATTAGCTATTATAAGTTTATAAGTCAAACAGAATGGCTTTCTTCAAACTGTGATTAGGGAGTAATTTGTATAAAGCCTTTCTGTTAATATTATATTATTCTGATAGCAATTGACCCAAAAGTATCAATTTTTTACTTATTACACATTATGTAATTTTTTCAAATTACACATCATTATTTACAGTCGCCAAAATAAGTATTCGGATACTTAGTTTTCCGTGTAAAAATATTTTTAATAATTTATTGATGATAAACTAATGTACAAAAAACTGATGGATATCATAAAAAAAAATACAAGACTCTACATTACTTTTTACAGGTGTAGAAAATTAGAAACCCGTACAACCTAATTAACAACAAAAATTGAACAATTATTTTTTTCGAGTAGAACTTAATCATTTTGATTTACGACCGGATTTGGGTGAATTGTTATTCAATTCGGATCTTTTGGCCCATTTTGGATTTGTATTTGAATAAGAGATTATGTATTAAGTTAAAACCATGAGAACAAACTAATAAGTTATTTTCACAACTGTAACTGTATGAATACTTTTTTTGCATAAATTGGAAATAAATTTTCCATTTTTGTTGTCAATTAGTCTAATAACCCATTTCCCCCAAAATGGGTCGTATATCCAAATGATTTCTTTCTGAAAAGATGAATGATTCAATTTTTGTTGTTAGCCATGTTGAACGGGTTTCTAATTTCCTTCACCTGTTAAAATTAATGCGGACTGTTGTTTGTTATATTCATCAGCTAACTTGTGTTCAATAAATTATCAAACATATTTTTACTCGAAAAACTAAGTGTATAAATATTTATTTTGACCACCACTGTATGTAAAAATATTATTTTGTACTTTTAATTGATATTTTTTTCAAATTCAATTTATTGTTTAATTAAAAAGTTCTTTGTTTTTTTTTTTTTTTCAATATTTTAATGCACAAACTCTAAAGGAGCTTGCACTATTTTTTTAATAAAAAAAAGTGCCATAATTTGATTCATGGTTCATCATTAAATGATATATATCATTCATCATTAATGAAAAATATAGATTAAGTTTTTTTTTATACAAAAAAGATGAGCTGTCGATGTCTTATGAATGAGCTGAGTGATAGCAATGAACCTGAATAGGCAAACTTCAAACGCTTCCTTGTAAAATTCAACTTTTTTGTATTGCATCACCATTTTCCTGTGAATACAATAATATACACTTAATCTATGCACATAAAATATCTGATGTGGACAATACAATACTACAAATTGGTTGCTCAAAAAGTGACCCTGAATTTGGTTACTAGTTTCCGAAGATTGCAGAATCTCAAAAACGACACTCCACCAATTGACGCATAAACACAAGCTCTTCTTTCAAGAGGTCTCATTCCGTTATTAAATGTCATTTTCTTTCAGTTGGTAACAAGTTCCCAAGAGATTTCTTCGTGTTCCGTGGCAACATTAAAACTGTCAATATCGCTAGATAAAGCATTGGAAATCGACAGTTTTGACATTTAAATCGCAAGAACCTGCTTTATTTATATCTTATTTTCCTGCTGCAGACTTGTTCAGCTCACAGATGGGGAGGAAAACAAGTATTTTACACTCAATTTTAATACTTGAACAAGCGATAAAATTGTTTAATTGGTGTGGGAAAAATCGTGTTTGTATCCCTTATCACCGAACCATATGATCTCTATATTTAATTTTAATATAATTTTTTATGTAAGCTGACCTTCAAGTAAAGTACTCCTTCCAGCTCACCAATGTTAACTCTGGTTCTGATCTAATATGTTATTTAAATCAATATGTAAGTTATTAATACTAAATTTGAGAAGTTTTGCATTATATTTTAATTTTAACATCATTTTTTATGGAAATCAATTATGAACTTTAAGTAAAGTACCACTTACAGTGATGATGTAGTGATCAAAAAAGGGAGGTTCACAACTAGATTTTACAACAATCATAAATACAAAATTTTAACTTTTAACGACTCACCGTATTTGAGTTATGCGAAATACGCACGAACGAACGTACGTACAGACGTCACGATGGAACTAGTTAAAATGGATGTTTCCGTTGAAATCTGAAAACCGAAAATTACTTCATACAGGGAAGTAAAAATTATAAGAGCTATAAGAAATGAGCCCATATATTTATCCTAGGGAAAATAAATTTGTTTGTTTAATTCCATAAATAAGAGGGAATTGGAAATTTTAGTTGTTTTTTTTCTTTTTTTCTTTTTTTTTCCCCTTTTTTTCTTTTTTTCCTTTTTTTACACTTCTTGGAAAAGGTCGCTGAAAAGGTGGAGATATACTTGCAAATTAATTCAAATGAAGGCCAGGGGGGGCTAAGTAAGGTTTCATTACTTCCTCCTACTTAATTTCCCTCCTCCTTAAAGCCCTCTGCTTATCTGCGAATGCGTCAGAGTAAAATCCGTCCTGGCAGAGCTGAAGAACAGGAGTTGGTCCTGAATGTTAATCAGCGCTGGAAGGAAGCGGTGAATGTATCTGCGCGGCTAGTCCTGTCTGTCGGCCACCTTTTTGCGTATTAAGTATTTTTAAAAGAAGGATTGAAGTCATTCTTCTTAGTATTCCATTCGGCGCGCCCAAATCCATGACACCAACAGGCGAGCGGCGTTCTAAGTGCGCCGATCTCATTTTCCTCTCTTTTCCTTCATATTAAGCAAAACTATCTTATTACTTAGAGATTATTATTTAGTTGTGAAAGGTAGGAACATAAAGGATGTTAATATAGATATGGCATTATTCGAATACAATCAATAGTAAAATATATAATTTTATATTTATCGTACAAAATATTTTTTATTATTTTTTTATTAATCTGTATATATTGTGTTTCGATTATTTTCAAACTTGAAATTGATTTTATCCAAACGTTGTTTATGTAATTTAGTCTTTTTAGCATTTATTGCAAATGTTTTAAATTTTATATTTATTTTTATTAATTTAGTTTACATTAAGTTAGTTATAGAAATTAAGTTTCTATATCTTTTTTTATTTTTTATGAATGAGTTTACTTTGTTAACCCTTTTAGTTCAGTCGACGGTATATCGTTGTTCGTAACAACTGTGAAAAGACCCAACGACAAATGTTGTATGTATTATATTATTAAAATATTATATATGATATATAGATATTATAAATAATATGTAGATAGATGGATGAATAGATGAAAATAAAGCTTATTCTGGGACGAAGTCGCTTTAGAATAACTAACATGAACAAAAATATTATCATTGCTTCTAGCCATAAGATCTATTATGTAATAAATTAAAAAAACATAAGTATATACACCAAAAGGAAAGAAATATTATATAATAAAGGAAAGAAAATAAATTCATCTGATAAGCAATTAGAAAAAATGAACATAAAAATGACATAAGTAAAAAATATATTTACAGTCGAACCTCTGTATATCGAACTTCCATATATCGAAAATCTCTATATAACGAACTATTTTTTAGGAACCTTGAATTTTTATTAGAAAAAAATATTCTGAATGTCGAATACAATTTCTATATATCGAACAAAATATTCCCATTAAAAAAAATATAAAGTGTGATTGTCATCAAAAAGAACCCTTAGTTTTTCGTACATAAAAATGAATAATACTAAAATAAGAAACAAAAATGTTCCACTGGTTTCAGGGAAGATCTTGTTTCAGAAGAAGCACAGGAGTACCTAAATTCTGTGAATCTCTTTCCTAAAATAGAGTGATATTTAAATTTTAAATTCAGTTTGAATTTGCCTTTCTTGTGAATATTGCTCCTAAGCATGATCACAATGAATGAATTATACACAAAAAGACATTACAAGTTATTTTGCGCGAAAACAAAAATAAATTAATTGTTATGTATGTTTGTATAATTTTAATTCATGCCCTTATTAAATTATTAATGTACATTTGTAAAAAATCTGGAATCACAGATGTCATTTTTACATTTTTTAAAATAAGTGTTACTGATCGTTCAGTTCTGGTTTTCTTTAACCTTAAAAAATTGCTTTTGTTATTAATCCTAAGAACAGCAGTAATCGTCCTTAGCCTGAAAATGGTGATAAATTACAATATTTTTATATATCGAAATTTCCATTCATCGAATTAAACAGTTTTATATCAAAACCCAATATTACGACTTATTTCCAACTAAAACAACAGTTTGCCATTAGTTGAGTGACAATTTTATAAAATCTAAACATAATTATTTCTTGAAAAACTATTCATCACATTAGAATGCAAATTTTCAATAATGGAATGAATGATATTATTTGAAGAATATTTCATGATGTAATCAATTATTAATAGATAAATGTCAAAATATTCTGAAAATAAAAATCTGATTTATTCTGGAAAATAAAATATCTGATGTGGACAACATATGACTTCCTTGTACGCCTATTAAACTATAAATCGGTGGCTCAAAAAGTGATCCTGAATTTGGTTACTAGTTTCCGAAGATTGCAGTATCTCAAAAACCACACTCGGCGTCGCGACATCCATCTATTGACACACACACACACACAAATAAGGAGGAAAACCAGTACTTTACACTAAATTTTAACACTTAAAACAAGTAATAAAAATGTTTAATTGGATTGGAAACCAAATTGCGTTTGTAACCTTTATTACAGAAACATATGATTTATGTATTTAATTTAAATATAATAAGTACGCTTTTCGGCTCACCAATTTGAACCAAAATAAAGTAAATACATTCATATCGATATAAAAGTCCTATTTACAAAATTTGAGATGTTTTACATTATATTTTTTTATAATTTTTGATGAAAATCTAATATGACCTTCAAGTAAAGTACCGCTTCCGATGATCAAGCAGTGGCCAAAAAGAAAGGCCAAAATTAGATTTTACAACAATCCTAAATACAAAATTTCAACTTTCTACGGCTAACCGTTTTTGAGTTATGCGAAATACGAACGAACGTACGTACAGACGCCACGACGAAACTAGTCAAAATGGATTCAGGGATGGTCAAAATGGATATTTCCGTTGACATCTGAAAACCGAAAATTTTCGCGATTACAAGGAAGTAAAAACCAGTTGAACGATCAATCTCAAAAGTTTGAAATATTTCTGCAAGAGAAAATAACAAATAATCTACTTTTATTGGTCTTGTTTCTTAAAATTATGAATATAGTGGAAATAATATTATCTTCTTGAAGTGAAATAAAATACAATACATGCATAAGAAAAACAAACTGAAGAATTAAAGAATAAAAATTATGAACCGAGCACCAGTTCGTAAATTTTTTTTAAAATTAATAATTGGCGCGGGGCTTATTAATTGTAAGTACACCGCCATGTTTTTCGTCATTTTCATGGAAAAACGAATGTTAAAGTGAGTGACTGAAAAAATGTAAATTTTCAGAAAAAACTTAGAAGAGGTTGATGAACGAATAAAGAGAGGGGATGAAAGTGAAAGTTCAACCATCGTATAAATATAATAAAATATCACCAAGTGGCGCACTTTATACTCCAGTGCTCCTGCTGGAGGATCAATACTATACGTCAGATGCAAACTGTCGTAAGTGCAATTTTGCCAATTTGGATTTTATTACCGTATCTGCATTATTCTGCTCATATTTTACGAGTATAAGTATCGTAAATAAGCTTAGTTGGTAATAAAATATGCTACACTTCAGATTTAAAGATTGATCACTATCGAGAGAAATCACGTGCGATCCCGAAACTTATTTTTCCTCTCCTGTAAAACTTTAAAAAGATTATTTACGACAGTCTACCTCTGAGATATAGAATTGGTATTAACAATTTTGTTGTTTATTTAATTAATTAACGAATCTTAATGGTCTTTTCACTGATATCCTTCGAAGATGTTTTAATTCCTTTATCTGTATAACCAGAAACCGTCATGCTAAAAGTTTACATTAACATCAAAGCTTTTTGTATATGTTCATAATAAATACCAAGTCGTACAAGGATATACTAGGTATAGCTGAAATATATAATCTAGTACTTAGGGCCCAAAAGATCAAAAATATAATGATAAAAAAACTAATATCAACCAGTTTTTACTTTCTTTCGTAAGAAAATTATTGTAATCGGGTCAAATTTTCGATGTGCAGTTTTCTGTCTGTTAGTCCGATTTACCTTTAAAATCTTCTCCTTAAACAGCCCATGCATATACTACATCCCCAAAAAAAGGAGAGAACAAAAATCATGCCGGAAATTTTTTTTTTTTTTTGCGCACAACTCCAAATGTAGTTTTTTAAATTATGTCTATGCTCATTTGAAAGGCAATTAAATTCTGTCCAAAAACAAAAAACTTCTAAATCGGACTAGTATTAGCAACATACGGCGTGCTAGGCTTTGCACCCATATATTTAAAATTATGTTAAAAATATCTAGTGCATGTTTCCAACGAAGCCACTTCATTAATCTTTATTTTCTCGAATAACACAAAAACTGTACATATTTCGGAACATTCCAGATGTCCATTAAGATAATTAAATTGCCTAAAATTTAAAATAACACAGCTGACCGAACACTACACTAAGTAGGCAGCTCATGTCTTGATTATTTTAACCCTTTTAATGCTGACTGAACTATTGTTTTATTTTGTATTTATTTATACCAATTTATTTTGGCAATGCGAATATTAATACACCATTATATACACCGAATATAATATATATATATATATATATATATAATATAATATATTTTTTTTTTTTTTTACATCTTTTCCTTACATGATAACCCCACATAAGGACCGTTTATTATTTTATACATGCTCCCTGTATAACTGTGGAGGTACGGAGCACCCCTGAGTCATGATTGTGTCATCATCAACTAACAATAAAATATAATATCTATATATATATATATATATATATATATATATATATATATATATATATATATATATATATATATATATATGTATGTATATGTATATTCGTTATTCCTATGTATTCTACAAGAAATTCTTTCTTTTTATGCTACATTAAATATTTTTATATTATAGATGTAAATATGTTTTTGTTTTCTATGGTCTTTTTTTTCTACTTGCTTATTAGATGAATTTATTTTCTTTCATTTTTTTTATATAATATTTTTTCCTTTTGGTGTATATACTTATGTTTTTTTTTTATTTATTACATAATAGATCTTATGGCTAGAAACAATGATTATATTTTTAATTAGAGATTGATAAATTATTTGCCACTTTTTGTTTTTATTACATTTTGTAATACATTTATCCTCCATTCTAAAAACACACAAAAAATTCAAAAATAAGCAATTCAAATTACAGTTTGGTATTATTAAACTGATTGTAAATTAAATTAAATCTAATATAAATATGTATAATTAATTAATAATTTGTATAATAATTATATGTATAGTAATAATTTATCAATATCTAATTAGTTGGCATCCGCATGATGGTATAGAAGGATCAGTCCCTAATACCTAATTAGATTGATCCTTCTATACCACCATGCGGATGTCAACTAATTATATTTTTCTTCATGTTTGTTATTCTAAAGGGACTTCGTCCCAGAATAAACTTTATTTCCATCTATCCATCCATTTATATATCATATATAATATTTTAATAATATAATGCATTAATCTAATTAGGGATTGATAAATTATTGATAAGTTTGGTATTATTATACTAATACCAAACTATATTTTGAATTGCTTATGTTAGAATTTTTTGTGTGTTTTTAGAACTGAGGATGAATAGTATAACATTCGAAACTAGTTTTCAATAAAACAAATTTATAGAAGTGGCAAATAATTTATCAATCACAAATTAGATTGATCCTTCTATACCATCATGCGGATGTCTACTGACCAATTAGATTGATCCTTCTATACCATCATGCGGACGTCAACTGACCAATTAGATTGATCCTTCTATACCACCATGCGGACGTCAACTGACCAATTAGATTGATCCTTCTATACCATCATGCGGATGTCAACTGACCAATTAGATTGATTCTTCTATACCATCATGCGGACGTCAACTGACCAATTAGATTGATCCTTCTATACCATCATGCGGACGTCAACTGACCAATTAGATTGATTCTTCTATACCATCATGCGGACGTCAACTGACCAATTAGATTGATCCTTCTATACCATCATGCGGATGTCAACTGACCAATTAGATTGATTCTTCTATACCATCATGCGGACGTCAACTGACCAATTAGATTGATCCTTCTATACCATCATGCGGACGTCAACTGACCAATTAGATTGATCCTTCTATACCATCTTGCGGACGTCAACTGACCAATTAGATTGATCATTCTATACCATCATGCGGACGTCAACTGAATACATCAATCATTTGTCGTTGGCTCTTTTCACAGTTGTTATGAACAACGATATATCGTCGACTGACACTAAAAGGGGTAACAAAGGAAACACATTTATAAATAATAAAAAAAAATTAATAAATATAGAAAGTTAATTTCTATAACTAAATTAATAAAAACAAACATAAAATTAAAAACATTTGTAATAAATGCTAAAAAAAATAACTAAATTACATAAATTACGTTTGGATAGAATCAATTTCAAGTTTGGAAATAATCGAAACGCAATTTACAAATATTAGCTATTGAGAAAAAATAAGATATTATTGGTTATAAAAAATAAAATAATTCATTTAAAGGAATAAAAAATATTTTGAATAATAAATATATATTACTATTTATTGTCATATCGAATAATGCCATATCTATATCATACACCCTTTGAATACGTTAAATCAGAAGGAATACATAGAAACCCAGTATAAGTCCTCTGGTGTAAGTGAGATATTTGGACAGTGATTCAGTGGGGCTATGGTAATCGGATTCGAGCTCTGGTTGGCAATGAACAGGGTGTCCATCGTCGGCAGGAAATTCCGATGCGGTCCGACTGTTTTTTGTTTGCGCAAACACATTAGCTCGTTTCCTTTTTCAGTTGTTTGCGGTCGCACCGCCCGGGGGAGACCAGTCACCGAAAGAAAAATCCAAACTGTCTCTTAGTAATAAGATCATTATTTATTCTGAGAAAACAGATTGATTTGCAATATATCTGTTTCGATTACGAAATCATAGTTAGTAGGGTATCACAGGATATCATAGGAAAAATATCTTATGTGACTCCACATGACTTCCTTGTATGCCTATTAAACTATAAATCGGTAGAAAAAAAGAAGCAGTTTCAGGTAATTTAAAAAAAATCTTTTAAATACATTCATATCGATATAAAAGTTCTATTTACCTAATTTGAGATGTTTTACATTATATTTTAATATAATTTTCGATGTAAGTTTATTATGACCTTTATGTGAAGCATCATTTCCGGCTATCCAATTTTAACCAAAATTTATTATGTTATTTATATTGACATAAAAGTCTTATATATTAGATTTGTGATGTTTTGCATTATATTTTAAAATAATTTTCGATGAAAGTTTATTATGATGTCTATGTAAAGTACCACTTCCGGCAACCCAATTTTATCCAAAATCTAGCATATTATGTTTGCTGATATAAAACTCTGATATGCTAAATTCGAGATGTTTTGTATTATATTTTAACATAATTTTTAATGAAAGTTGATTATGACCTTTATGTAAAATACCACATTTGGCAAGCTAATTTTAACCAAAATTTATTAAGTTATTTATATTGACATAAAAGTCTTATATACCAAATTTGAGATGTTTTGCCTTATATTTTAATATAATTTTCGATGAAAGTTTATTATGTAAAGTACCACTTCCGGCTATCCAATTTTAACCAAAATTTATTGCTTTATTTATATTGACATAAAAGTCTTATATACCAAATTTGTGATGTTCTAGGGCTTACCGTTTTTGAGGTATGCGGGATACGAACGAACGTATGTCCAGATGTCAAGACGAAACTAATCAAAATGGTTATTTTTGTTAAAATCTGATAACTGAAAATTTTTGCGATTAAAATACTTCCTTAACTGCGTAAGAGGAAGTAAAACTACTAAAACAAAAAATATAAACGCTCAGAAAAAATATAACAACCTAATACTCTTGGAAAATTGGACATGGAAAATATTTGTTTCCCAGGAACTTAGAAATTAATTAAATAGTTTGCATGGTCATAGACTGCATGGTCATAATACCTTTCGTGCCGGAATTGAAGGGAGATATAGGAACTTTCAACCGGAATCTGATGCAGAAATTATATAAATAATTCTTCGTGAAGGATCCAGAAGCATTCGTCTGCCTGGAAGTTTCATTTCTCTACTTGGATCTCATTACTAATTTCATCTGTCTATTTCAACATTAACCAGACAAATACTCTAGATTTCTTATTTATCTGAAAAAGAAAATTTGCCTACATTGATATAATCTAGACAATTCACTTCCCGTAGTTCGAAATGTTTCGTAAAATCCTGAACGTTCCTTGATATGACAAAAATAAAAGTAATATCATTCAATTACAAAGTAACCACCGTTCAAACCGATCCCCGAAACGTCTGAAAAGTCAATGGAGGAATATTATTCGTCAGTTTCTGAAAAAGTTATTTTCATGTCAGATCACTTTTATAAATTATGTATATTTCTTTATATTGTAGGTTTTAAAATTATCGATAATATTACTTTTTCATTTCTTTGAATAATTAAATTGGAGTACAGTGGTATTTTATTATCAATGAATGAGTTAGGATTTAATGAGTGATTCATGGCTCCATATTAATTTTAAATCTCTAGAAAGAACTACCTAGAGAAATAGAAAAATTTATATAAAATAATATTAGTATTACATTACATTACATCAATATCTGTATAATATATGTGCGAAACATAGCCGCTGCCCTTTAGTGAAGAACAACCCATGAACAAAAATGTATACTTTTCGACTTATGGACAAAAAAGGACTTTTTTCGGCTTTGCGCAGTCGCAATATCGATATCGGTAAATTTTATTATTGCAAAACCATCTCTATGAACCATGAAGATGACATTTCAAATTTGATAAAGATTGGTTCAGTAGTTTTCGCGGTCAGACCTTACAAACGAAAAACAGCTGTCTTTCTATATAAAAGTGTAATGACACTACTATGGTTCATATAAATCAGGAATCGTTTTAACGATTCAAACCAAATTTGAGAAATTAAGGTTTTTTGGTCTGCTGAATCAAAATCCGCCATCGTTTTTGCTTTGAAAAAATCTATAAGGCTAGTTTATTTAATAATGTAAACACTTTTAAAATTTATTTGACCAAAAATCAATAATTTTTTCATATTTATATTTTTTCCTTTAATATACTTAAACAAAAAAATAAAAATATATTTTTCTGAAAAACCGTGTCGATATCATTCTTCAAAATCGATTTATAAAATAAGAATTTTCAACTTTTTTATATTAGATGATTTTTTTTGTTTTGTAGTGGATTTAATTATATTTAAAATGAACAGCGTATAACAGCTAAAAATTATACTTATCGATTTATGCGCAGATGAAACATAGAAGTGGTTTTACGGCGTTGCGCAGTCGCAATATCAATATCGGTAAATTTTTTATTATTGCAAAACCATCTAGGAACCATGAAGATAAATTACTTAAAATTAGGTAAAGATTGGTTCAGTAGTTGTCCGGGTTGTCCTTTTCTATAATAGTATGATATGTATAAATTATACTTTGACGAAAAGATTTGCCCTACATTTTTTTACCCAAACTGGGCCCCTTACCCTTCTTATCTGACGGAGTCATTTATCAGTCCATGGGCTATCGACAGTAAACAGAAAAGATTTGTCCACGCTTTGTCACTCTCTGTTGATAAGAAACTACTGTCATTAATTATGAGTTTTATTAAGAAGGATGGGCACACATTTTTTTAAACTTTTTTTTCGGATAAAAAAACATTAAAAAAGCATATTTCTACGAAATAAAGGTGCTGTTAAAACATCCGATTGTATCTTCCATACTTTGTAAGTCCTGGATTTTGGTTGTAAAATGTATTGTAGAAAAAAAAAAAAAAAAAAAAAACTATGTTATTAATAATACGAATATCTACCAAATTCGTAGTGTTCTTACTAAGAATTATTTATTTTTTTAAATTTTATTCACTGTATCTGTAACCCTATGGAAGGGTCGTGTATTTATAAAACGTACAGGTTCCATGCTTTTTTCAATAGGCATAGTACCTGTATAACAGTGTTTTTGTTAGATTATATAATAATAATTATAAAATATATTTATAACAAATATACACATAGCAATAAATATACAGAAAACAGTATGAAAAAAAATAAAAAAACAAAACAAACATCACAAAAAAGAAAAATACAAAGCAAAAATATTGAATCTTAAACTAAACCGAAAACTATTGACAATTAACGAAAATAAACAAAATACTATAATTTTACAATTAAAACTAAAAAAAAAATTAGATAATATACAGATGCAACAATTTTACAAATGATCTAAGTAATATGCAAAATATAAAATTATATAACATACATACATTAAATGTTATAAACTATACAGCTTAAACAAAAATAAGATTATGTACTAAAACCATAACTAAAATAAAAATAATAAAAAACAAAAGAAATATAGTTGTATCCAAATTTACTCTGGGTTCGAGTTCTGTGAATATAAAAAACAGAAGACAGCCCATTTTAATTCCATTCTGCCCTGAAAAGTTTCATGCCATAAGGTAGTAACGTGTTCGGAAAAACTCTGGATGTTTATCAATGTGTGATGCTATGGTTTTGTAAAGTCCATATTTGGAACATATTAGCGTAAATATAACATCACAGCTGGTATAGAAATTATCTCTGATAATAAATATGGATAAAAAAAAATTTATATTTTATTTGTTACATAGCGATTTCTGTTTTTTAGATAAAGCTGGAGGAAGCAACTGAATCAAAAATTGGATTGGATCAAAAATAATTGTTTAAATTACCAAAAATTACTAAAAATACAAACCTTATGTTGCTGGGAATGAAAATCATATTTTTTTGCTTTCATATCATATTTTTATGCCATTGCGCAACAATATTTTATTTCTATTGTCCATTATGAATGTCAAACGCAGTCCGCATACTTAGAGGAAACCACAACGTATGGATGTTGTAGAAAATGATATAAAAATAATCTGTTAAATATTGGGAGAGAAAACTCAAAAAATAGACAAAAAGTAAGGTTAGACATGAAAATGGAAAGATTGAGTTAATCTTGTAAATTTGGTTTTAGGTTTTGTCGGCATCGAACCATTGGTTTCTCTGAGCCTTATTTATATTGTTATGCTATTTTAAAATTTGAATTATATGAAATAAATTGATCCTACGATGACATCTCAGAATCGATTTTCTGATTTGGGATATAAATCGAGCTGTCATCGAAACTGCGGTAGGGACCAGTCGTGGGAGACTTTAACGAGCGAGTAGGACAACGGCTTGCATAAGACGAGCGCCATTTTGAAAGCTCTTCTGACCCAGATCTCCTCCACCTGCCCCCACCCTCGCACCTTTCGATGCCAAATGTAAACACTCACGTTTGACCTTTCGGATCTCTCTTGTATTAAGCATTATTACTATTAATTAAATATATAAATAGTTTTTGCCCATCTACCTTTTTTACCGGAGTACATAAGTACTTATCTTTATTAAAGATATATGTTCATAATTTAATGGAAAATATCTGCTATTAAATACATAATGTACATAAATAATAAAGAAGATGGTTGAAGGTGCGATCAGAAATGTGACACACAGTGAGATCCCCCCGTCCCTAGGCCGGGCCCCCTTCCATGTGATATATCCTTGTGGGTGTGTGTGTTTATTATATTATACGGTTTAGACTATTCCTCCGTTTATAGTGATAGCCATCGTCTTCATTAGTAGTCTCTGCCTCATCTTCTTCCTTATTACTCTAATACTAAATTTTATCCCCAATCCTTTCATTTATCTATTTACTTTCTCATCTCTATGAATTTTAAAACTGGAATTTATTATTATTATTTATAGTTATTATTATAACATTTTATATTTTGTATTTATTGATGTTATATTACAGATTATTTAAGTATTTTTTTAAGGTTAAATATACAAAATTTTAGTTAGATTTTTTTTCAATAGATCGCAGCACATTACATATGGCCCGATTTTTGAACGGAACCATTACAAACAGGATGATCCGGAAATCTAAATTGGTAGCTTTCTTCTGGTTTTAGTAAAAATAAACTGTGAAACAAAGGATTTATTTTAGTTTTTTCATTATTTTTTTTAATAATATATGCATTTCAACCAATAAAGCTTCAAACCAAAGTTGTCTAACTCAAGATTACCTAAAAAAAAATCCCGTAACATTTTAAACTACTACTTACGATAAGGTCGCTATAGAGTGTATAACTGTGAAATTTTCGGCATTTCAAGAAAATTCGCTTAACACGTACTTTATGCACTACAAATTGAACAAACTTATATAATGATTTGATATTTACCCTATTTACAATAGTTGATAAATGATTAACATAAATTTTTAAAAATTCGATAATACTCTAAAAAAAATAAATATTGTAAACTTAATCGACTCTCGTTTCATTCCTCAAATTCCTCGATATCTCGAACTCATCTGTGTGTTATGATATAATTATATCCTTGAAAAAGTCGTGATAAACCAATGAAGCGCTTTGTATTTATATACACTTAGTAATTCGAGATGTTTTCGTCCCACGGAGGATTACGAATTTTTTATCCAAAATCAGCAGATGATAAATCAAAATTATTAGATTTTGATAAATAAATTTTTGTCCACTACTACATAGATTTACAAACAAAGCATCTTTTTTTATTAATTAGATATGGAATGATCATATACACATATATATATATATATATATATATATATATATATATATATATATATATATGGCAATGATTGATCCTAAGTTAGTTTATAAATTTTTGCTTTATCTTGACACAGATGCGTGTTGTGTGACCGTACACTTTTTGTATGAATCTTGGATTTCGACATAGGACTTAATCTTAAGATGGCGAAGACAACATCAAATTGTCCTTAAAACCCAAGCGACATGAAGTAATTCAATATTATTTATTTTATTATTGAAAAATAATTATTTTGATTACAATAATGATTATTGAAATAATTCAGGCATATCCTTCCAACATTTTTTTCGTTTATCAGATAATTAATATTAAGTGCTAATTTCAAGTAGTTTAAAATTTTTAAATAAAATTATTGTTTATTTATTTTTAAATATTTATTATTTTTTATTTATTTGATGGGAGGAAGGGTGGATCTCATCGATTTGGGATCGTTCATTACGTTTTAGGAAGTTGCTAATGTCAAATTGACTACCGAAATTTTGTTCGGCCAAGAGCATTTCTGTCTAATTATATTGAGTTATAGGCTCAAAGTATTAAATATTAATGTATTTATGTACTACCAAAGAAACAATAAAAAACCTATTCTTGTAGGAGATGATATTACGAAGCTCTCCTGAAACCTTTTAGCTTGGTATTAATCAGTCTAATTTTATTATGGAGCATTTTCGGGGAAAAATAAAATTGTTCAACACCTTCCCCCTACCCAATTAGGGTCAGAGGAACCGTATTTCGACCCCTAATCCTTCATCGTGACCCTCATCCCGAATGTTCCCGCTTCCTGAAATAAGTGACATCTCGCACATTCTTCAGAAGTCGAGGATGCTCGTTACAGCAAACAGATCTGCTGCTGATGGAACTTCCAATTAGGTAGATATTTCTTAGGAAACTCCGCTGATCGCCGATTGCTGAAACTTATCCAGAACCAAGTTTATCCTTGACGAGTAGTCACATGTGATGGATAGTGAACTTGATGATGGTCACACTTTTTCCCTCGTGTTCCGACAACATGACATGATAACGGTGTACGAGTGATTTGTATGTAAACTCTCGTCTTTTATATTGGTTATTTATTTATTTTTTCTTCAAGTATATTTGTTGTCATTAGTATTTATCCATATCTTTTTATTTATTTATTATTTCTTGTACTAATTTTGATGCTTAGGTGTGCGTTTCTAAAATGTGAACATTTGATTGAGTTTTAGTAAGTGACTGCAGGTTAAACGTAAAACTGTAAACTAAAAAACATTTTAACTTTGTACACAATTTTTCATTTTACTTAATTATTATACCTAATTTAGTTTTTTTAGCATTTATTATAAATTTCTTTAATTTTGTATTTAGATTTATTAATTTAATTTACATTAAATTAGTTATTGAAATTAAGTTTCTATTCAGTTACTTTGAAAAACTACTCTGTCTACTCGTGTACATAACAGATTCCCATAAAGTTTCTTCGACTTCTTTAAACCAAAACATGGCCGTGAAGGGATGGATGACTCAGAAGCCGATAGTCCAGTTCCAACTATAATTAGCCGGGACCACTTCCACTATTATTTTTTTTTTTTTGATAAATTTATTTGTTAAAATAATTATGACATCAGCTGTTCTACATTCGATATTTTCCTACCTGGCTGTTGCCAGGTTTACTGTCAGAGTGTACTCGAGGACACTGCTCACTGCCTCACAATGTTACTGTCATGACAGTACTATCACGACGAATAACTGCCAGCGTGTTGACTTCAGTAATTTCAAATCATGTTTGAAATTAAATAAAATGAGATCATAAGCAATTTATTTATTTATTTCTGGACGTCCCGAAAATAAATCGAAAAAACAATTCAATTATGAACCAATCTTTAAATAATAATATTTGTTACTTAAATTTATAATCTTGATTTCATATGATCATTCCTATTAAATAAATAATATTTGAAAGCCAAACTCTGACCGCACCTAACTCTGCTCGAATTGATGTGGCCGTTAGACTTCTTAGCCGGAAGACGAAAGTGACATCTTCACCATCCAGGAACAGGTTTCCGGGGATAATAGTGGAAGTGGTCCCGGTTAATTATAGTTGGAACTGGACTATCGGCTTCTGAGTCATCCATCTCTTCACGGCCATGTTTTGGTTTAAAGAAGTCGAATAAACTTTATGGATCTATGTTATGTGCACGAGTAGACTGAGCAGTTTTTCAAAGTAACTGATTGTTCGTTCCATAGCGCAGGATTAAAATATTTATGTCAAATTTTTATTTTCCCGTACCTACATTTGAAATATATAATATGGCAAAGTATTGCGAACGTAAAAAATTTCGAATCCGAGATTTCAACGAAAATACACGTTTTAAGGTCTCCTGAGCCCAAATAACAAAGTCGCGCAAAATGCTGTGTGTGTGTGTGTGTGTACGTGGTAATTCTAGATCAAAGATGAAAAGGTGTAAGAATCTGAAATTGCGTATCTATATATTTATTACAGCAATTTTCTATCAAAAATGAACTTCCACTTTATATCATGGATTTTTGCAATTTTCTCGAAAACGGCTTTAATGATTTCGATTAAACTAGCTATATCAGTGTACAATTAAATGGTATTTAATATCATCTAAGTGTTATCCTCATTGAAATAGTGTGATAGAGCTTAAATGCAGAATTTTCAAAATTGCTTAGTCTAAACTATCTTTTAAAAAAAATAATAAAAAAATACCTACAACCCATGAAGGGTCTTGGGTTCAGTGCTTTTTAAGGACCGTACTGTTTCTTAATCAACGGTTTTGCAATGATGTGGTTTGGCCGAGATCCCGCTCAACCACCAGGTTTTTTCTCCTAAATAAGGGTGCCCTCTTTACTGGGGCTGGGTGAGCCCCAGGAGGGTCTCCCGATCCCACAGGGTCGATCCACGGCTGACGGCAGAATAAATAATTATCTGCCACAACCGAGACCGGAAGCATGGTAGCACAGTGCCTTTCCACTGAGCTACTCCGCTTTCCAAAGTACCTTTAATTTTGATGATTTGAAATAATTAACCGTCTCTCCTCGTTAGGAGTAATGAAAAATGGATAAATATAATATATAAAAGAATCCGATAATTAACTGAAGGAAAAAAAAAGTAAAAATTTTGTCCCAGGTTGAAAACAAAGTTTCAGAAATAACAGCAGTAATATAGATGTAGAATATACCATTGGAAACCTGATATTTTAGAAAAATTAACATCTAACCTTTAAATCCGTAGAAGGTAATGGAGAGTGACAAAAAACATATAAATTTAAGTGATTGTTGTAGATGTATGTAAGTTATTGTATATTTAATGGAAACTAAATGTTTCTATGGAAACTAAATGGGATTTCCATGGAAACTAAATGTAAAATTTATTTCAAGTAGAGAGAGAGGTCATGTAGATGCGTGTAGGTAGATGCGCGCACCAGATTTTTTGTTTATTTTTATTAGTTGTTATTATCAACAATTAAAAGATTTATAATAAAGGACCTATTTCATTGTACTCTTTCTTTCGAATAACACGAAAGAAAGAGTTGTGAGTTTAGTTGACCATAGAAGTAATTTTAAGAAGTTGGGCGGTCAATGAAGTACATTACCCGTTAGTTGGCTCTCAGCTGTACGCCTCTCTGCCCTGATGATGGCCTAAGACTTAGTCCGAAACGTTGGCACACAATAAAATAAGTTGCACTTATTAGTGTGTTCTTCATTGACCGCATCTCCCGACCAACTTCTTCATAAAAAAAAAGAAATAGAGAATGTGGGCTTTGGAAGGTTTGACCATTCGAGATTTAAATGTAAGTTAAATTTGACCCTGTGACAAAAAAAAAAAATAATTGAGGTGAGAACTCGGAGTGGAAGGTTATGAACATGATTTTTCTCCATGCTTCGGCGATTAACGAACCAAACATCAGAGTAATACATTTAATTTATCCTGATAATATCTTAATAAAAATACAGGGACTTACAATACACGAGTTAAACAATGAATTGCAGTTTGTTTTATCTTCGCTCGTGTTGAGTTTATCGTGACTGAACTAATTCGGTGTTTAAGAGCTTTTTAAAACTTTAGACGCTTTAGTGTGTATTTCTTCATTGACAGCATCCCCTACCCTCTCGACTAACTTCTTAAAATAAAAGAAATATGATTTATTTTTTTTTACTTTTCCAGTATTGTTGATCTATATATGTGTGCGTTCAAATTTTGATGTTTGATTAGTTCCATAAATTTTCCAATTATCTAGAAGTTGTATAGTAGATTAAGAAAGGGTAGATTGTTAACTGGAAGAGAATTATGGAGAGATGAGATGGTAGTTGGATGGATTAAAATAAATAAAAGATAGAAAAAAAGAAAATGTAGTGTAATCGAATAAAGATGAAAATGTTATGAATTATGTGGATGAATGATTAAGTGATAAAAGGGAAAGGGAAGGAAAAAAAAGAAAGAAATGTAAAATGTATATATATATATATATATATATATATATATATATATATATATATATATAAATTATATACAATTAAGAATTGATCAGTACGCTATGTATTGTAGCAAACCAATGTATTTGGGCAGCACTGATTTTCAATAAATCATTTCTCTCTGCATAACTCTAACATCGATATCCTTTAGTATCGATTTATGCATCTTCGATTTTATAAATATTACTTCACCACACAATAGTGGAGGTTGTTTATTTGATGAAAAGCCTTTGTTATATGTTAGTATTTTTTTTTTTAAAGACCACTTAAAACTTTGGCCGAGTTCCAAAGAGGACTAATACATCTGTTAGTGCCATCCTAAGAGCCATCGTCAGCTAATGGTCCAGATTCTTCGACCTCTTTGTTTACATTCACACGATAAATCTTAGTCTTTGACATCTCGAGATAGCTCAGAAGAAAAAAAAATGTATATAGCAGGGTGTGGCACTATATACATAATCCCAGTAATTTTTTACTTCCTTGTAAGAAGTAAAGGAAGAATTGTAATCGCGAAAATTTTCGGTTTTCAGATTTCAACGGAGATATCCATTTTGACCATCCCTGAATCCATTTTGACCAGTTTCGTCGTGGCGTCTGTCTGTGGCGTCAAAAACGACAATCGGCGTCGCGATATCCATCTATTGACACACACACACAAATAGGGAGGAAAACAAGTATTAAAAATGTTTAATTGCATTGGAAATCAAATTGCGGTTGTAACCTTTATTACCGAAACATATGATTTATTTATTTAATTTAAATATAATTTTTGATGTAAGCTTATTATGATTTTCAAATAAAATACCGTTTTCGGCTCACCAATCTTAACCAAAATATAGTAAATACATTCATATCGATATAAAAGTGATATTTATCAAATTTGAGATGTTTTACATTATATTTTAATATAATTTTTGATGAAAGTCTAATATGACCTTCAAGTAAAGTACCACTTCCGGTTTTCCAATTTTGACCAAAATCTAGTATGTTATTTAAATCAATATATAAGTTATAAATACTAAATTTGAGAAGTTTTGCATAGTATTTTAATATAATTTTTGATGAAAGTCTAATATGACCTTCAAGTATAGTACCACTTCCGGTGATTAAGCAGTGACCAAAAAGGGAGGTTCACAACTAGATTTTACAACAATCCTAAATACAAAATTTCAACTTTCTACGGCTAACCGTTTTTGAGTTATGCGAGATACGAACGTACGTCCGTACAGACGCCACGACGAAACTAGTCAAAATGGATTCAGGGATTGTCAAAATGGATATTTCCGCTGAAATCTGAAAACCGGAAATTTTCGCGATTGCAATACTTCCTTTACTTTGTACAAGGAAGTAAAAAAGAAATGTATAAATTAACTATTTGAACCCAAAAAGATCTTCTGTTTTCCATATTATGTATTTCTTCTTAACATTTTATATTGATATAATATAAAATTACAATTTATATTGATGTGAGTAAAATAATTTATTATGTTCAATTTTACATTTTTTTTTCTTGGTAACTTTGCTTGGTATCTGTAATTCAATTGGTAAATATCATTTACTTTTTCGAACTGATGTTCCTAATGCCTTCCCTTCATTATTTTATTTTGCCATTACATGATAATTTTCATTTATTAAGATTTTTGGATACAATATATATATATATATATATATATATATATATATATATATATATATATATATATATATATATATAATTATATAAAAAATAAATTAACATATTAATATTAACACTCATATTATATATATTATATTAATATTAGTATTAATTGAATTATTTATTATAATAATGCTAATCTTACTGCAAGTATTAATATTTTTTTTAATGTTTACAAATAATATTCCTTGTAATATTTGCATTACGAAATTATATATTTTTGTGGATAATGCACAAATCGGATGCTTTTTATCGGTTTTGAAATTACCGGTTTTATTGATATTTTTGGTACTATATTGTCTCCAATAATTTCTTCCGTTTTATTTTGTGTGTGTGTTTGATCTAAAATTATCAATTTTTAAATATCAAATTTATGTTGCAATAATAATACTACGATATACGTGTTGTCTGAGAAGCCTTTTGATTTAATTTTTGTGTGATTATTGACTATTCAGTTTAGAGCGCGCGCTAAACAAGACTTCAAAAATGACAGTATCAATTTTTCAAGAAACTACTTCTAGAATCCGAATATCAAATAAAAAATATCTGATGTGGACAACACATGACTTCCTTGTACTCCTATTAAACTATAAATCGTTGGCTCAAAAAGTGATCCTCAATTTGGTTACTAATTTCCGAAAATTGCAATATCTCGAAAACGAAATTCGGCGTCGAGACACCCATCTATTGACACATACTCTTGTTTCTGGAGGTTTCATTCCATTATTAAATGTCGTTTTTTTTCAGTAGGTAACTAGTTTCCAAGAGATTTCTTCGTGTTCCGTGACAACATTAAAACTGTCAATATCACTAGATAAAGCATTAGAAATCGAGTTTCGACATTTTAAGCGGAAGAACCCACTTAACTTATATCTTATTCTCCTGCTACAGACTTGTTCATCGCACAAATGGGGAGGAAAACCAGTATTATATGCCCAATATTAACACTTAAAATAAGTAATAAAAATGTTTAATTAGAGTATAAACAAAATCGCGTTGGTAACCTTTATTACCGAAACATATGATTTCTCCATTTAATTTTAATATAATTTTTGATGTAAGTTTATTATGACCTTCAAGTAAAGTACCCTTTTCGGCTCACCAATTTTAATCAAAATCTAGAAAATACATTCATATTGATATAAAAGTCCTATTTACTAAATTTTAAATGTTTTACATTATATTTTAATATAATTTTTGATGAAAGTCTAATATGACCTTCAAATAAAGTACCTCTTCCGGTTTTCCAATTTAGACCAAAATCTAGTATGTTATTGAAATCAATATATAAGTTATAAATAGTAAATTCGAGAAGTTTTGCATAGTTTTTTAATATAATTTTTGATGGAAATCAATTATGACCTTCAAGTAAAGTACCACTTCCGGTGATCAAGCAGTGACCAAAAAGGGAGGTTCACAACTAGATTTTACAACAATCCTAAATACAAAATTTCAACTTTCTACGGCAAACCGTTTTTGAGTTATGCGAGATACGAACGTACGAACGTACGTACAGACGCCACGACGAAACTAGTCAAAATGGATTCAGGGATGGTCAAAATGGATATTTCCGTTGAAGGAAGTAAAAAAGGTTCTTATTTAATGCGAATTACTGTTCTCAGTAGTGTTCAACATCAAACATATGTATTTCGAACTTCAGATTTATAGAATCGGATAATTAAAATCGACTTTCACCAAACGGCAGGAGTCAACGAAATCAGGATTTCATAATAGTTCTTTAATTTAAATTCGCCAGGTGATGTTCTGTCATCTGTTGTCTTGCGTAAGGCTGACATGGCGGAATCTGACATGGCGGAATCTGACATGGCGGAATCTGAGCGGTCGATTTTATCCGATAAGATTTTAGAAAGTGTTCCGAGTACTGTCGAAATATCGAAGGTAGCCTGAGATAAATAAGGCACCGAGATAAACAAAATTCAACTAATTTTCTTAGGTATGTTTGGGATGATAATTATCGATGGCCTACTACGATTTGACTTATTAATATCCAAGCTAAAAGCGGTCACCGAGGATCGCTCCAAATGGAACAATGGAATGGAGCGACTGGAGTGCTAGGAGTGAAAACAATTCAAGGGACCCACTGACTATCACTCCACTACATCGTTCCATTTTTTAACCCTCCCCCAACCCTTTACCAAAAAATACAGGAAATTTGAAGCATACTATAAATTATAAATCCACTAAATTTATTTTCTTTTAATTAATATGTATGTATATTTTTAACATAATTAATTATAAAAAAAAATTGTAAATATGATATTTTGGTGGTTGACCGTATATTAAATCAATGTGATAGTCCGGGTTGTGGTCGAGAATAACATATAAAATAGTGGTAACTATTTATTTAATACCGACGTTTCAGCCCGCATTGTAGACCTTCATCAAGGCTCAACCTTTGAGGTGTTGGCGGAAACAGTTTCTGGAATAATATTTTTTTAAGCCTTCCATGTTTTCTGGATAAAAGGTATTTTTTTTTTTAATTAAAAGTTTTAAAAACGGTTATTTAAAATTTAGGTGCTAACGTATTTCACGGTCGACCAGATTGTCCGTCATAACCTGACACTGTCAATTTTTTTCTTAGTATGTATAGGAAATAATCTTAAGGCTTTAACAAATTAAATTTTAATTGCATTTCACTACTAACATTTCTTTAAAAAAAAAAAAATGGAATAATCCTGAAACTTTAAATTTATGTGCCGGCATTAAAATTATTACTGCCGAATTCCGCTCGCTCTGGAGATAAACAAAGCTCTAACATATTTTTTGAGTTTCGGAGTCTTACTGTAATTTAAATTTATGTCTTATTTAATATTATGCCTAATCTCACGGACTTTCTTCGATGTAATAATCCCGAAATATTAAAAATATTGGAAATAAAAATCTCAAAAAAAACCGCACTTATCAAAAAGAAGCCACAGTTATTAACAAACAAATTAATAATACATTAGAAATAATTGTAATAACCAAAGCATAAGTGATAAGAAAGTAACAAGGTAGGTTATACAACAAATGTTGGCCGACCGTGAAATATTTAAGAACCAAAATTTAAATACATAAATAAAATTAACGATAATAGCAGTTCATAGGTATATAACAGAGAATTTTTGTTTTTGCTAATTTATAAAAAATGTCGAGGTTTTGTTTCTATTTTGTGTGTTTATATATATTTTTTTAAATATTTTCCCTCAATGGTAACCTCAAAGAAGGAGAGTTTATTCATTTTTATGTTACATGTTCCATGTCTATTAAATTAGGCCCACTGCACTTAATACGCGTTACATTTTTATATTATTTAATAAAGTTATATGTTAAATTTTATCAGTATGATTAAATTAGATCATATAAAAAGAAAAATGAAAATAATAATGAGCAAATAAGTTAAATAAAAGAGAAAATACATAAATATATATATATGCATATACACACATATATGTATATATAACTAAATATAAATATAACTTCATATAGAATATAAAATAAAATAAACAAAAATTATTAAAGAAAATTGAACAAGCAAAACAAGATATATATATATATATATATATATATATATATATATATATATATATATATAAATTAAATCTGTATATTCTCATATCTTAATTAATTAAAATCCTAGCTTAATTTAAAGTAGATACGATAGCATAACATTAGGAGTGGTAAATATTCCTTGACGTCCAGATGTTCTATATCAAGGTCGATTTATTCACATAAGCTTGGAATCGATTAAACTATCGATCCTATTTACCATCACCTTTTGACTCTGAGGCGCTTGTTAAGCTGACGAAGAGACCTTGGACCTTGATGATGCCGACTCCGTGGGAACATCGCGAGGTGTGGTGCAGCCTTGTTCGCGATAGAAAGTTCAGTTCCGGGTCTTTTATACGACTTCGTGTCTAGTCTGTCTGTATGTCTTTCAACAACATTAGTTGTTATTCTAATGTTCAGATGAGTAATGCAGTTGATAATTTACATAATTGTTATGTGTAATTATATTAATAGTTATTCTTTCCTAGGTGCTGATAATATAACGCATTTAGAATGAGTAATAGACCTCGAAACTAACTTATAGACACGCAGATGTATCACCCATGTAATCAAATGAATTATATCTTTACTTTCACTATTATTAAAAAAAAAAAATTTAAAAACTGGCCTACCACCTTAACTTGTCGAGGACAAGCTTGCATGATTCAGTTCAATCGATTTTTTTTTATATCCACGCTCATCGTAGCTTAAAATTTGGTTCGATTCGTACCAAAAATATATACTAAATTATAAAAAACAATTTAAAAAATAATGAACAATAGAATAGAATCGAACAGAAACTTATCTATGATGTAAAAACAAAAAAATAAACATTTCTGGTTTATATATTTAAATAAACAAATAAAAATTATAAGTAATATAAAATCAATAATAGAAAAACAATTCTTGTAAAACAATATAAACGAGTAATAATAAAAAATAACAAAGAGAGTTAGAAAATAAAATTGCATTCACCTGTTTAAAACAAAAATTATTCATTAAAATAATTATTAACATCTGATAATGAATAAAAAATTATATGAATTTACATTGTCATTTGGTACAGGAAAAAAAAATAATTTAGACAAGTTTCATCAAAATCGTTAGAGCCGTTTTCGAGAAAATTGTAAAAAAAGTGTAAAATCGATGATATAAAGTGGCATTTCCGGTTAGTCGATTTTGACGAAAATGATGCTGTAACATCACATGCATGTGCCAACCTTAAATATGTAATTTCAGCATCGTATAACTTTTCGTTTTTGAGCTAGACTGTTCACATACACACAGACCATTTTGTGAGACTTGGTCATTTGGACTCAGGGGACCTTAAAACGTGTATTTCCGTCTAAAACTCGAATTCGAAAATTTTCACGATCGCAATACTTCTCCTTACTATATACTTCGTATATAGGTAAGGGAAAGTAAACAGAAAAATCAGTATCTAAAAAACGTTGATAAATAATAAATAGTGTAATCGAATTTCTCGAGAAACGAAGATAACAGAATAATAAAATAATTCATAAGTAAAAATAAAAGAGTTCTTGAAATTTACAAAGCAAAAAACTGAATGAAAAGTAAAAAGAAATGTAAATTCGTAATCAAATGAAACGTACGTAGTGTAACTGTTGCATTAATGCTATGTTTAGTTGGCGTCTGACAGGGTTGTGAGCAGGAATTGGAAATGGAAGGTTTTAAACGTGACTAAGGAAGGGGCATGGAGGATTTTAGAAGGTAGAGAATTCCAAAAGATAAGGAACGGCAATAAAGGAGTTTTGGAACGATGCAGATCTATGGAAAGGTGTTTAAAGGTCAGAATGGCCGAGATCTTGTGGATCGGGAATGGAAAGAGAACTTAAATTGGAGGAGATCGTAGACATAGGAAGGACGTTGGTTGTTAATTACTTGGTTAAGGAATGTTCATTAATCCTCACCTGTCTTGGGCGGAAATAAGTATCCCCTTTGAAATTATGGGGTCCTACCTTCTGCAGCAGATTCTCAAAGTTTGAAGGTGGCATTCGAATACAATTCTTATACTGACCCGCTCATTTCTTGTGGCATCAAGTCTCTTGTGAAATAAGCTCCGTGAAAAATAGTGTTTCTATTTTTTTTAAAAAAGATCAGTGTGCCACCAACGACGTTATTTCCATTATTTTTTTTTCGCACAAACATATCACTAACAACACCGGACGTCTCATCATCATAATCTAATGATTCTACGCGTGACAGAAACATGTTTACAACTACTGTACAAAATGACTACTGGATGTTAGCTAGTTTCCTATGGATTGCAGGATGTTCGTTGAAATTAACAATTCCAACAAACATCAGACAAGAAACGCACTCTAGGAGCGCTTGGAGTGGCACGCAATTGTGTACGTATCTTCAGATAACAACAGAACACCAAGGAGTGGAAATCGTAATATCAGATCAATGTAGACCAGAGATAGCACACCTCACATCAAAATACTAAGTAAATGGTGATAGTATTTCATTCCAAAACATATACTTTACACATTTGCCAAGCCTAGGCAAATCAAACGCCAAGCCAAACGATAAACATGTAAAGAGGATTTACTAAAGCTTAGCAGAACTAACCTATCCACAAGCTACTATTCCAATTTTTTTCAGCTGTTAATTTAGGTTTAAAATATTTTTTAATTTACAAAGACAAAATTAAAAATATAAAATAAAAACATACATGTAATTCATATAAATACACTAATAGATGTGTGCAACACTAGCGCTGATGTGGCCCTTTTCGCAAGAACCTGATAGGACTCAAACACAGAGAAGCCAATCCAAGCCAAGCAAAGTTATCCCCTTTTCAGATTTGATTTGCCTAGGTTTGGTAAATGTGTAAAGGCATCTTAACAGTATATGTTGAACTGTATTGGAGTGATGTAGTATCTCTAGTTAGTCTTTTCTAGAACGTTGAAATGATGATGTTGAATGATGATGGCGGCTGGAATTGGCGAAACGTTTACTAGTTAGTTATTTTTGCATGTATAGTAGGTGATGCAGCTATCGTTAAAATGTTGTTCAGTCTCTGGCGGACAAAAGAATCAAAAGTCTTTTTTAAATCGATGAACTGCAGGTGAACTTCTTTTTTTAATTATTGCAGAAGGAAGGATATTTCGTATATATTCTATACGTTCAGTGTTGAATAAATTCTGAGACTCTCCGATAATTTCTTGGGTTATATTGTATAGAATATATTAATAGAAATAGATAAGAAATGTTTCGACTCGTCAAGTAGATATTAGAGCATGCTCTATAAGAATCAACAATCAACAATTCTGAGAGTATAAGCTATAATTTGAGAGGAGAAGCGTCACGAAGTAGATATTTATTTAATATTTTCACAAAAAAATCATATATGAAAATTATTAATTTACTATAAGAAGACAGAGATTAATAGTTTTAACATACAGTACTGGTTCGACCTTTATATCAATCAAATAAATAAGTTGGGAACAGAGCAATGATCCCCTTATCCTATGATACCCTTCCTATCCCAGCGTTGAAGTCCCCAGGAGCGGCTGATGGTGAGATCTAACGGAGGTCCAGGAATTGGGGGCTGGTGCGGTGTTGCCGGCTCTACCTCCTCCGGGACCTAAGCTTCTTCAGCTGGACGGCTACATGTCTCCTCTACTATCTTATCGTAAATTATATAAATACAATTTATTATTTATAATGGCCATTTACATATATTTATAACATTTACGATAAGATGGAAGGTAAGTGCAGGAGTTCTGTAGCCTTCCAACAAAAGAAGCAGAGGTCTTGAAAAAACTTTATTTTTGTATGTTTCACTGACGCCACCGATGATCACTCCAAATGGAACACAGGAACGATGGAATGGAGTGAAAACAATTTTAAGAACCTCAGTGACAATTATACCACTCCAGCTTCATGCTCTCGTATAAACGTAAACACGAATTTTATAATATTCACAGGCTACAAATATTGCAATGTACAAGATAGAAAAACTTTATTAAGAAAAAGGTGCTGCCCAGCTGTATTGGGTTGCTACTCACACAGCATACTTTTTAATTCTTAATAGACAATTTTTGTGACTTACAATAAATATATATTATAATTTCAATGAATCTAAAGTACATTGTAGAAATATGTATATACTTTTTTTTTCTTATATTTATTTGAATGATTTTTATTATTTTATTTTTTTATACCGAATACTCTCTATTAACCCCTATTGACCTCATTATGAATTATAGTTCAATATATAATTCAAAAGTTATCTAATCATGAAAATTAATAGTATTAAAAGTAATATTAATATTGAGTATCTTGGGTATTACTATTGACCAAACCTTGTCGTGGAAACCCCACATCGCCCAAATTTCCGGACGGTCAATAAATACCCTCAAGTTATCCCATCGTTCCCGACATCTCCCACAAACAACACGCAAGCTCCTTGTATGCTCTCTTATTTTCCCCCACTTTGACTATGACAGTTTGGTATATGGTGGCCTCTCGATCGTACTCGAGGACAGATTGAAGCGAATCATGAACTGTTTTTTAAGATTTGTCTTCAGTACCTCGAGATGGTCCCACGTTTCCCATCTTTAAGGCGAGTTAAAGTGGCTCTTCCCCTCCACCCGGCGACAATATTTTCTCGGATCTTTTCTATACTAAACCATCAACTCCCAACATCCTTCCTACATCTACAGACTCCTACAGTTCAAATCCCCAGTCCACTCCCTGTTAACAAGAACACGCCTTTCTGACCAATACCCCCTCCCACAGAACCAAAACATTCCAACGTGCCTTTCTTCACTATCCTCTGGAATTCTCTCCCTTCTAGTATCCGTCATGCTTCTCTATCCTCATTCAAATTCCACCTTTTGCAACATCTCTTCACTTCCCAAAACGATGCTCTCTAACTGCGAAATTTCATTTTAGGATTAACGCCTGGATCAGAAGTGAATAATAGTTTTTAATGTACAAACTTCAACTTTGAACACCAACTCATTATTTTTGCATTATCTTTCTTTTTCTTTTCTTTTTTCGTTTTTAATTTTTCTTTACACTATTTACATTTTTCGAGACAAGAATTCTTATATTTTGCTTATTTATTCATATCGAAAATATATTAAACATTAATTGTTTTTTATTTTGTAGTCTTATTTTAAAATTTAATTTGAGGTAAACAATGTGATCAAAAGTTGATGATGTTTAAGTGGACATTTATTTATAATTTTCATTTTTCTCACCTTTTTACTTTTTTTTTTCTTTTCTTATTTTTCATTTTTTTTAATACTTGTATATGTTTGTTAAGTGAAGAACTCATTTTTTGTTTACTTATTTTTATTACTATTGATGAAAAACTTATCTACTTTTATCATTGTAGTTTGGGGCAGATTTGGTTTGCTTTATATTTGTTCATTTTTGTTATTCTGAAGGAACCTAGTCCCAGAATAAAGAAAATTTTCTATCTATATATCTATAATAATAATAAATAAATGAAATTCTTGAGTTTATATTGTACATTATTATATAAAATTAGATTAAAATTTATCATTTAAGAAATATTTATATTTATATAAAACATAAATAAATAAATAGTGCTGTATAAATATACCCTCCCATTCAACCATTTTTCACTTTATCGGTCCATGTGGTGGTAGATGATTCCCAGGGAACCAATAACTAATCTATATTTTCGACCATTCTTGCAACCTCAACACCAATATCCTGCATGAAGCTTCATAACTTGCAATCGGTGTAGTTCTGCGAGCTCCCTTCGGTTCGGAACATTCACGTTGCATGTTCTTGAGAATTAATGGAATGTAAATAGTACCTCTACAATAGCAGGAACATTAATTAATTTAATCTTTACCCTTCTTCCCCCTAAAAAAAAATAGTGGAAATTTTAAGCTTATCAGAAATTATAATTCCACTAAAAATGTTTATTTTCTTTTAATTAATATTATATTTATTAACTTAATAGTAAAAAAAAATAAACGAATTGCAAGTTATTCATATAAATATTTTTGTAAAATATTTTATTTACCTATGGCATTATTTTGATTTTTTTATTTATTTTACTTTATTTAATTTTGTTTTTCTTAATTTTTCTTTTGCCTTTTTTTTTTTTTTTTTTATTCTTTTTCTTATATGTTGCATCTATGTATGTATATCTATGATGTAAATGTAAAATATTTTATACAAACAATATCGTAAATTTTTAATATACTGTATTTACTATCGGACAATTTTTATTATTATTATTATCGCATAGCCTAAAAACTGTAATCCATCGTTCCATTTCATGAGGGTCGGTTGGAGTGATTGGATTTTTGAGTGGCGTGATAAGGGTTAATCGACTGCCCCATCTCCTAAAATCCACTTTGCTCGCATTAAATCGTTGCTAATTCGATTAAAATAAACCGTTAATATTGCTATTTCTATTTCTACATAGCTTGAATTATATTTATACTTACATTCAAATATTAAAAAAAAAACGGTATTTAAGGACTCTTTTCATTTAAGAAAACAAAAAAGAAATCTGGTACGCAGAACAAACAACTTTCACTTACCACCCTACTTGAAATAAATATTAAAATTTCCATTTAGTTCTCCTTAAAATATTAAGGAAGAAAATATTAATCATATATATAACTGCACATATACATATACAAATAACTGCAATAATCACTTTAGTTTATGCCTTTTTAGTCACTGATCATTACCTTAAAATAAAAAACTAAAATAAATTCTTCCTGCGGTAAATATTGAGACTAAAAATCTACATTTTTTCTCAAAGAAAAATTCGTGAATGACAGCTTTCCAAGCAAAATGTTTGTATTATGGCATTCTTTTTCCAAGCCAGCGATATATAGATAAGGTGAATGTAAAAATCAGTCCGTATGGATCATCACTATTCAAAAGTTTCATTGTAGTTCTAGGTGCATAGGTGCATTGTACTGCTAGGTTTAGAGGACAGAAAAAAATCTTTTATTGTCCATAGAAGTTTAGTGATGGGGAGTACTGAATCTGGGGTCCATGAATAAGTATTACAAGTTGTGTCATATTGTAATCGGACCCAAGAGATGCCCTAACAATACTGAGAAGGTGCCCTTACAATGGGCAGTTCAATATGGATGAGCCTCAGCGCCCTCTTGTTGGTTTAGGTTCCAAACTCCAACTGCTGCGCTTATTCATTTACATTAACAAGGTTCATCTATCTGAGGATCCTACAATAAAAAAATATAATGTAAAATAGTGTTCCATTTAAATATTACAAGTCGTTTTTTCTCCTTGATTCTGTCAGGCGCGCTAGGTATACTATGCTGCAGAACCGACTATCCGTCATTCCGACTATCACCTCGAGGTCCGCGGCAAGTTGTCCCCTTTACTCCGCGTTCGTACACCCCTGACTCGAAATCCATAAAATTATACGTATCCTACTATTCACAGGTACCACAGATATATTTCTTCGGCAGAACAACATGATATTTTCTTTCTGTAAAAACCTGAAAGACAGTTTCTATGAGACTTCGTTACAAACATATATATCTATATACACACATATATATATATATATATATATATATATATATATATATATATATATATATATATATATATATATATATATATGAGGACGTGACGGCCGAGTACGTTGGGTCGAGGGTCCTAGAGTGCCCGGTTCGGAACATTGTGGGCTCGATTCCCACCTGGGCCGGTATTTATTTCGTGGCGATCCCGCGAAATGAATCTTGACACTCCCACTCTGGTTAGTACGCGACGGTTACGTAAAAGTAGCCGTCAGGGGTTGGCAAAAAGGACCATAAGGCCCACTTGCCGGACTAGTTCCCTCCACCAATACCAGTATCAGTATATATATATGCTAATATATCGCAGAGCACGTCTCCTGTTAATATAATTGTAGTAATGGTACCGTTGTGTTTGGAATGGACTAGTGTAGTTGTCGAATAGAACTCAAAAGTTAATTTTCCCTGAACTGATAGTAAATGTCCAAGGGGTAGGCCGAAACGTAGGTGGGAGAATTGTGTTATGGCGAATTTGGTGGCGATGGAGGTGGTATTTTTAGCTGCGATTGGTGTTACCGACATCGACCTTCGGGTTCATTCACACTTACATACATCTACATATGTGCATTTTATAAATATATACACACACACACATATATATATATATATATATATATATATATATATATATATATATATATATATATGTATATATATATATATTTATAACTATGTATGTTATATATAACTGTATATGCATACATATAGTTCCATAGGTATTATTTATTATTCAAGTCAATCGCTGGTCTGAAAGGAAGTGTAGGAGCAGAACGGACATTAAGGATGATTAATGGTGCTTAGAGTATTCTGTACAAGATGGCGGCTGTCAGATCGCTCTCATAATAATATGGGCTTATTACATCAAATACAAACTTGGCCGGTTTCGGTTCTGCCTTGTCACTCTGTTTTTGTAGCTCTATATCGAAAGAGTTTACGCAATCCAACTGTGATTGGCTTCTTGGATTAAATGTCAGTCAGATAATTTGAAGACTGGATGGCTGTTCCTTGATTTTATATAAAATAAATTGATATGTAAACAAATTCGAATTGCAAATTTAATGTAACAAAAAAAGTGTATAATAAATCAAAACACTAAATCTTTCTACACATTTTCTTATTGTTCATACTCCTTAAAACAATCCTAAAAATAATTTTTAAAAATCTGTCTCATTTTTTAAAAAGTTCTGTCTATAGTGACGGTCAAAAAGCCACAAGAGGCGTGTTCATAATTGCCCCAGGTATTGGAATTATGGCAATCGATCTAAAAAAAAAATGCACGAAATGGAGATACTGTGTCTGGTTATAATCATCAAATTGTTCCCTAAAATGTCTTTTTTTTTTCTTTTTTAATTTGTTTCCATAAAATAAAAATTTATTTTTGTAGTCATTTTTATGTATCATGGTGACAGATTTCTATCGAGGTTGTACCGACACGACAGTGTGACGTTTGATTTGCCAAGGTTTGGCAAACATCAGCAAATTTAAAGGTGTGAACGCACTTTTATATATATATATCGACGTCGTTTTTTGAAAAAGGCGTAAGCGCCAAACATTTTTTCTCCAAATAAGAATATATATGTTGTTTAATTTTATTTTTTATTGTGTACAAAAGGAGTTTATTAAGAGGGCAATACCTTTATAATTACAATACATTTGTTAGGCTTTTAGCACTGGTCAAGGCCAAATTGACGACTGAGAGTCATAAATAGCAGATTTTTAGACCGTTTTAAATTTTTTTTCTCAATATTTCGTGAGCGGGAGTCAATGGAGGTGGTGTTTTGATCAATAATAAATTGGCACCTAAATTTCGAATTTTTGGCGCCTAATCCTTTTTCAAAAAAAATTCGAAATTGTTTCCACTTCTAACTTTTTTTTTTCTGTATTTATTTTGATACCTGATTATTTATCAGCTTTCATCAACTGTGTTTTATTTAGTTTAACAGTTTTCGCATCTTCGTTTAACAATACTTTATAATCAGTATATACTATTCCCCAACACAGAGTGAAATCTTTTTTTACTCGATAAAACTTGAACAACAAAATTTTTACTTTAGAGATAATGTGACCCACTATTTGAGTACTTCCTCGATGTCTTAAGATGAGTGGAGACGCCTTGATAGCCGGCTCCTGACAGACAGAGATAAGAAGGAGGCCTGAAGAGATAGAGAGAGGAGATAGGGCGGAAGCCGTGACCTGATGAATAAGGGGAAGAGATAACTGACGGTGCGGGCCATTGAAGGATTTTTTGTCCCCCCCCCCCCCCTCCCCTGTTTGGTCTGCCTGGGAACGGCACCTCTTCTATTTGTGTTGAGGCCTGCTTCTCTGTCTGGATGGAGGGCGTCTTATTGAGCCGTCTGGGTGGTCTGTCATCAGAGAGCTTCAGGATGATACAAAAATTAATCTAAAAAAAAAATAAAAATAAATTATGTTCAGACAAAGAATCTTCATTGTAACAAACTCCAAAATACGAAATAAAATATCCCACGTACCACGAAACGCCTTTAGTTTTTGTGATTATACTACTCCCGTTAAGTCAGTGTAATGCAGGCAATTCCCAAACAACTAGAAGGCATTAAAAGTGTTAATTGAAAACAGCGTCATTTTTGTTTGGAAAATAAAGAGTAATTTGTTTTGTTATTTAACAAATTAATTTATACAGTGAAAAATATATATACATGAATTTGAAATTAAATTAACTTTTGTACGCTAAATTAGCTGTTGTAAGAAATTCTTGGACCCTAGCGCCGAACTGGTACACAAATTTTGTGTGCACGCGAGGCGATGATAGCAGGCAGTACCCTCTCTAACTTTCAGCTCAATCTAGGGGGAGCACTGGACCAGCTGTGCGGCTAGCGTCTGTCAGAATTAAGGCGTTCCATTTCTATTGATTTACTCAATCTCAAATAAATATATTCCATTTCTTTTTACTACTATATAGTAATTGTATATTTTTTTTTTATAATGCTAGTGGGATCACATGCATTATATATCACAATAAAGCCTAATAATTATGTTCACCATTGAGCTTTTATTATTCATAAGTGGTAAATGAAGACTCTACTGTATTTATTACACAAATTAATTTAAATTTTATTATTTTAGTAATAAATGATGTTGATGTTGACAGAGACACAGAGTATAACAGACCTAAGTCTTGCTGCGGACTGCTCAGCCCCGCCGCTGTGTCGCTGCGATGGCTGATGCTGCTGCTTCTGACGGTGGGAGTCTGCTGTGCATTAGTGGGTACTGTCCTCGGTGCTACCAGAGCCACCGCACCCCACCACCTCACCGTTGCCCTGCTCATGATAGGTATGTCATGATATTTGGTATATTTAAACTTAGAGTGTCCAAAGATTTCATTTAGCATCTTATTTCATTTTAAAATATTTACTGTAATGTATAATTCTGGAATTAATTCACCAAATGTTTATTTTTCATATGCTAAGTTTCAGCCACAAATCCGTCATCAGACATATCTGAAATGCCCCTCATTTTAGTTTTTCAAAAACATAGTAAACTATTATAAGATATAGAATATATTACATAATTATACTATTTAGCTTATACCATATTAGTATATTAAAATAAATAATAATAATGCATTAGTGTCCAATCTAGACCATATCAAATTGTTCTTTGTGGTAACTATAAAAATTAAAATAAATATATGAATAGGACCAATTAACCCTCTTAGTAGTTTAATATGTTAAACATATTCACTATGTGATTAATATTATGAAACGTACAAATTAAATTGGAGAGCTACCTCTGTCTTATTTGCTTTTTAGTGTGAAAGTCCAAAGAGGAAGGTAATGTTATGTGTATTATGGTACATGTCTATAATACTGCCATGATAAATTAAAAGGCTTTCACTTAAAATCATTTTTTTTTTTAATACATCTTTTTATTGTACCCTAATTGTTCTAAAAACTACCATTTTTATGGAGGGAGTTATTGTTGACCGTATATTTATATTTAAAGGGAGAAGTTGGTCGGGGGTTGCGGTCAAAGAATTAGACTACTATAAGCGAACTTATATAATTGTGCCGACGTTTCGGCCCAAGTTTTAGGCCATCTTCAGAGCAGCGAGGCGTGTGGTCAAGCGCCAACTGAATATATCAATATATTCAGTTGGCGCTTGACCACACGCCTCGCTGCCCTGAAGATGGCCTAAAACTTGGGCCGAAACGTCGGCACAATTATATAAGTTCGCTTATAGTAGTCTGATTCTTTGACCGCTCCCCCCGACCAACTTCTCCCTTTAAATGCCATTTTTATGGCATTAGAAAGCCCTGAATACAATGGTTAGATCCTAAACATTGATTTTAGGGCTTTATAATGTCATAAAAAGATTTAGTTTTTAAATCAATTTGGGTACAATAAAAATATTATTTGGAATTAAAGCCTTTTAGCTTATATTAATCTATTATATACAACCATTAACAAAATAAAATTATTGAAATAAAATCACAATCATTTATTTACATATCTAGAATCAAAATAGTTATTTATCTTTATACATTAAAATTTGATAAATTAAATAGTGAAGGACAACTTCCCATTGATCTTTAACTTTATATTTAAAAAAAACATTAGTTTTCAACGTTTCGAAGTACTTCTTCGTCATTAGGATCTTTGTTTTCTACAATACAACATTAAACTATTAAGCTAATAATTATTCACACTTTATTTACAATACATCTTGTTACAATGGGAAGTTGTCCTTTACAAATTAATTTATCATAATATAGTAACTTCCCTAGAAATTAGAAATTATTTAATATATTAAAATTTGAATTTAGTTATTATTTTCTCATAAGTATTATTTAAACCATTAAACTCTATTTAAATGTTAGTTATATATGTGGATTGCGTATTTTTTTTTTGCTATTATTATTTGCTGTTGCTAATAGCAACATTCATTTTGCATGTGAAAAATGAAACATTTGGTGAATCAATTTCAGCCTTATATAATTTTGTTATATCTCTTTTCACAAACATAATATTACCGTTGTTATTGAAAATAAGGTTAATATAAATATAAAACTGTGAAGGTGTTGGAGTAGTGTTGGTAACTGTAAGTGGAGTGGCATGGCGACTCATGTCACAGGACTCCCCAACGTGTCATGCCATTCTTGGTCTTTCGAATCAACCCGTCGCTGTTCACACTTCTTCTCGGTTCCTGCCAAGGCTACCTCCAGCCTATGGCAGACCACATCATCCCTATGCAGGTAAATACAATATTTTTTAGAACATTTTTCCAAATTTTCCTAGCATGTCTATTACAATTTATTTGTTTATAGTTGTGGGACGCACTACCTAGTATATTGATTTCTTTTTTTTAGCCCTCTAATAGGTACTTACCTTTTTTGATGGACTCAAGGTGAATCGGTATCTTATACCGCTATACAAGAAAAATGGAGTGTAAAACCAAAATCAAATACATATATTTATATTTTATTGAATCAGGAACATTAACAAATCATTTGTTCTGCATTTGGAATACATAAACTAACTATAAGTAGAAATGAGCCTTAGGCTTTTTTAAAACATTTTATTGTAATCAGTCTCTTATAATTAGAAAATACAGTTCTAGAAAATAACTTATCAAGAAACTATAGCTTGCCTACAGTTAGGTGGCATTCCTAGGGCACTCAATTGAAACTAACATATTTTTTTTCTTTACCCTCGGATTTTATTTAATAATATGTGCATGTATTACAGAATGCCAATACCATATTCTAATATGTGTAAATATTTTGTAAATAAAGTCAGAGGATAAAGAGAAAAAAAGTTAGTTTCAGTATAGTGCCGCATCAGTTCGCCATCAGAATGCCATCTAACCGAGGACAAGCTGTAGTAATGTAAATGAAAATAAGTAACCACATCAGTATTTCATAGTGGAAACTAAACTGTGTGGTTAAAGGCACATCAGTATGACATACCACCAATATTTTGCAAAAAAGCTATTTACTGAAAAACAGGGGTAGTCAAGACAGCTTCAATGCTTCTCCCTTACTCAAGAGATGCCGACTGAAGGTTCCACTGAGTGGGGGGTATTAAGAACGGACGATCAAACAATTAGAATGGTATCACAGCGGTATCGAATACCGATATGCCTATTAAAGGGTTAATTCAATCCTGAGGTCGGTAATGTATTTTCTTCTCATAATTTAGTCTTTTAATTGTACTTTTCATTACTTAATAGTCCTTTCAATAGTCTTAATCAAATAGTAGTCAAAAATATTAAATGAAAATGTACTTTTCCAGCAATGATGTACCCAGAGTTCCAATATCGTGCTCCACCGCCTTCCTACCAGGCCAGTATGCAAGAGTACAGGCTGCGTTTATTACTTCTTGACAGGAGGAACGGCCTCAGCCCACCGCCGACCTACAGGTCTCATCCTCCGACCATTATCAGGTAATATAATATGTATTTAATAATTGTATTATTATTTAAATAAATGATAGGAAAAAACAAAAACAGTGTAATAAAAACAGATACAAATTTATGTAAGGATTTTCAAGGAAGATTCTAAAACCAAAGTTTTAAGTTTCTCAAACAGCAGTAAATAAGTGACCAGTCAACGTTTTGTGAATTCAGGCATCAACAGGACAGAAAGAGATATCACTTAAATGGAAGCCATACATAGTACATCTATGAGTGGCGGCTTTTAAATTAAATTAGTTGGGGTGTTACTCCAGAAAATGTTTTAACATTGGGTAAAATGAAACAAATATGTGTAAAAAGAAAATTTAATCAGAAACTTGTTAAAATCCTAAAAGAGCAAAATCAAACATTTTTTTACTCACTATTGGGATTAGTTAAAACAAATGACCCTTTGAAGAGTTAAAATGAAGTTTATTTTTTTCTTACATGAAATTTCTTCTAACTTTCGAAATATAGCCAATTATGTTCTATGGTTAGTTGTCATCTAGAACCCAGCTGTTCGAATCCCTGCCGGTACCACTCTTTGGGTTTCGAATGGAAGAAGTCTTATACTCCAATTTTACTTCCTCCAATGTTTGAAATTGTTTCCTCTTAAGAAATTGAGCCATTGCTCAGAAAAGATAAAAGTCCAAAGGTGCAAGATCAGGGCTATAGGGTGGCATCCAAGTTCGATGGCATCCATTTCAGCAAGTTTTTGGCAGCATATTTCCAGGCGACATTCGGCTTGCTGTGTGGAACTTCTCTACATGCTGTCTTCTCTTTACTTAATTGGTGTAAGTGATGATTCACTCTTGGCTTTGGCAAACCAAGTTTGGTGGATAGCTGCTGATTACTTTTTGTGTGATCATCTTCAATAGCGTGTCGTAGCGCCTCGCTGTCTACAACAGATAGTCACCCTAAGTCCTCCTCATTAAGGTTAGATTCCTCTCCAACTTCCCGTATCAAACACGTGGTTTCAGCAGCTGAAAATTTGCTTTTCCAGTAACGTCGCAGAATTACTTGAATTTCATACCTCACCGTCACTTTGATTGAAAGAATGCCAAACAAGTACTGAGCATCACAGAGAGACATTATGTTCACTAAATGATTCAGTGTAGTATTAGGATTAAAAAGATACCAATACCAACAACATTAGAATTAACAGAAATGTAAGAAAAAAATAAACTTCATTTTAATCCGTGAAACGGTCATTTTTTTTATTCATGCCAGTATTTAGTAAAAAATTATATCTTTCTACTTATTGTTATTGTATTAGAATTGGGTATTGGGATTATACTATGTATTTGTTTATTATATTTTCTTATAAATTCTGTAGTAAGATTTACAATATGCTGTGTCGGTTGCAACTCATTATATTTGGGTTATGCCATTAATATTAAAATGTCTTTCTTTCCAGCTCCTTTGATTACATTTACAGTTGATGTTATGTTTACAATGCTTATGTGAGCCTGTTTATCTTTGTAGCAGGAGAGGTCCGACCGCCGGGAGTGAGTACAGCAGGCCACCTAGCTACAGGTCTCGCACGTCGAGCTGCCGGCCCACGATCCACTCCCGCGAGGTGTCCAGCATCGACTCAAGTATTGACACTAAAGAGAACATGGTGACCATTGTCCACACCGAGGACCCCCCTCCAGGCCCGGTCATAGTGACCATATCCGGCCCGGAGTTGCCCCCTACACCACCATCTTCCCAGCACATGGAGATACTGGCCCACTTGTGATATATATCAGTTTATTATAGTATTATATAGTGTTGTCATTCCACGATCCGGAAGCAATTCCAATACTCAAAAAAAAAAATATTTAAGAAAATTGTTTTCGTTTTCAATGGAGAGATATTTTCTAAATTCTAATTATGCACTGAAAAAAATATGTGATTGATAGTCTGTTCGCGCACATTTTAATGAATTGTAAATATTGTATATTTTATTAAGAGATACCAAAACCAAAATGAACCATTATTATTCTCATAATTTTGTACCTTGGGTGACTATTAAATGATAGTGTCCATTGAGAGTGTCGTAGAAATCTTTAATCACTTCATTTATAGAATGCCAAAAATTTAATTTGAAGAACTTAGGTAAATAACATAAACAAGATATAAAAATTATAATTTTAGTTAGATAAACTTAGTCAATGTTAATAATAAGATCCTTTTGTCTAAATATGGTTGGTACCTTTAAATATCAAGTAAAATTTGTTCCTAAAAAAATACATACTTTAATTAAAATAGGTATAACATAATAAATATCTGATCTTTGTAATGATATACCTAAAAATAAAAATCTATTGTTACTACTTATTAGTCCTAAATGAATTTTGTAAGCACATTGGTAAAAATTCTGTTCGTCAGAGATAAACTATCGGAAGTCCAATTTTGATTTTATTATTGTATTTGCTTTATCCTGATCTTATTTTTTGAGTAAAACTATCGTAAATAAGCGAAAAGATCAAGCAAACAAACACTTGTAAAACTTTGAAAATGTTACTTACGACAGTTTACATCTGACATACAGAGTGGTAATATGAAACGATTTTGTAAAAAGGATAATTATTAACAACAATGAATGGTAACTATTGAAGGTTTCTTGACTGCAATTACAGACATTGTCAATATGCGAAATTATCATCTCGAGCATTAGAAATAAAGTGAGTTTTTAAAAATAAGCTTCATTTGACCGTTTACAGATAATTATTTTGTAAACTGTAGAGCATCAATTACGCGAAACAATCAAATTTTAAATATTTTAAAAATTAAATTTTTATTTGGAAATCGATTACCGTCAACAATAGGCATAGCTTGCTAAATATTTGATATGATTTAAAAAAATAATAATAATAATAAATCTGTGAACATATTATGTATTAAAAATAATTTCAATTCCTGTTACTTTAAAAAAAAAAGTATTCATATTTAAATGAACAAACACCAGAATCCTATTTCATAAAAAAAAAAAATAGGTATGTTCTATATCTTCTAACCTTAGTAAAGCACTATTAAAACCAGTTTCAAGGTATTTTAAATCAAAATACAAGAAAAAACAAAATAATATTGAGTGTAAAATTTTTTTTTAATAAAATAAAATAATACCTACTTAATTTCTGAAAATGTTTTGGTTTAAAAGTGCTCTATTGTAACTTTCATTTAAAATTAAATACCAAAGACTGCATCGGATTTAGTTTCTCTCTATAAAAATAAACGGAAATTTCAATTTTTTATATATATTTAAATTACAATTGTTTTTTTTAAATTGTATAAATGATGTCATTAAAGCTCTACCAGTAATTTTATTACTGCACTTTAATATTAATCTGCATGTTGACACTTTAAAAAAAATTTATGAACCAAATCAGTTTTGGAAAATGTTTTATATCTGTATATAGACTAAATCTCTTTGTATATAAATGTATTTTTTTTTTTTCTTTGAAGCAGAGTTGAATTTAACAAGTACGTATATACATTTGAGTATATATATTTTTAATAAATACTTTGTTATTTTATAAAATTAAAATAAAGGTAAGGTGTGCCATAAAACATGAACTTTTAATCAATACACAGGCTTTACAAGAATTAGTGCCAGGACTGTCTTCAAGTTCTTATTATTTAAGTTTTCAATTTAAATATTTTATAGAAATAACTTAATTATCTTGTCGAAAAAAAAAAAATAAGGATTCTTTCAGATTTCAAATAAAAAAAAATTGTTTGATTAGACCTTTTTTTAGGAACTAATCTCATTCCAAAGATTTGATTAATTTTCTAAATGCCAGTATTATATTTTGAAATTATCTTTCTTTATTGTGAAATTGTTTATTTTTGTTAACAGATACAAAATGGAAAAGATGTATGGTAAACTAGTCTGGAAGTTTCATATAGTTCATTTTAAATGTTTCTACGTGTACTTTGAAATTAAATGTATCAGCTTTACTCTTTAAAACTATTCCTGAGAATTTTTCTTGACTAGAATTCCTATTGAAACATATAGTTCTATAGGAATATTCATGTATAAATTGATGTAATCCAAAGTATATCTGTTCCTCTATTTAGAGGTTCGCAAAATATTTTTTGTCTTTAGTATATAATATATATATATATATATTTGTTGTAAATATTGTATGATAGTAAATGTAGAGTCTATTGTATAAATAAATACCAATCGACAATTAAATTTTTTTTTCTCCTTTACCTTGAATCCAAAGCTTTTGTCTGTTTAAAGATTAATAACTTATTATCATAAGTGAACGATACTATTATTTCATTTTAATTTACTCAATATCCATTCCTAGAGGGTTTTAAATCTAAGCTATTACATTCTATAATTATTAATTACTTACATATAAAAAATTAAACTAAAAGAAATATAACTTTTATAACTTCCTATAATTATAGTCATATGAGCAAAAATCTGATATCCGATATGAGCAGCATTTAATGAGAAGTTGAATGATTAAAATTTATATACTTCATAATTGCACAAAAAAATATTTCATGTTTTGACATCATGAAACTATAGACCATCCATTGTTGAGACAAATATTCATATTTGTGAGACCAAAATATACGAAAAATAGAATATTATGACATCTAGTATCTGATGAGCAATCCACTTTTATGGTGATAACTTGTATTATCACAAACAGAGAAGAATGGAGAAACTATTGTATTTTGATATGCCTGTTTAGAGTCATGAAAAATACATAAAAACTTGGACGATTTTAATTGCGTTTTAAAACAGTTTTTTGTCCCAAGTCTAAAGTAGTTGTTTTGTAGATATGAGATGTTTTACTTATTAGACATCAAAATAAACACATTTTCTAATATACACTGGCCTATCCTCTGAATCTCCTGGCTCAGATATGTATTTTTTAATTTAGCCGAGAAGCAGGTCTGTATAAGTACATTCCAATATCCAATGTTAAAATTTCTATTGGGATTACCAAGTTGACTCAGGGTTTGACTAAAATAATCCAAGACTAATTTTGGTTTCCAAATAATAAGAAATCCAGAAATTAGAAGGTGGTTACACTAGGAGACAAATGGTGAAAAAACAGAGAGGAAATCAGAGCCAGAACAGATGTACCAAGTTGTTGCGCCACAAAACCAACATGATTCATTGTGAAAATTAAAAACATAGTTCTATGTTTTGCATGTTTCCTCAATAACTTATTAACTTCAGTGATGATTAATTTGTTTAATATTATTCTTTTATATATTTTTTTTTTAATTTTTAAATTCCTTTCTTACTAAAAATTATCCAGAAAATAATATCACAACAAAATATTGTTTCTAATTTTGATAACAAATTGTTTTTATTAATATCATGTTAAATATCAAATTGAAGATTTTTCTTTATTAATTCTCACCTTCAAGATATGATTTGGTCTATCAGGAAAAACAGTAAAATGACACACTTATGGAAAAATTGCTGTATTTTTTTTTTTTTAAATGTTGGACGAGTCAACCAAAAATTGTTATTAAGTTCACTAACACACCTAATTCAAAATCATCTTTAATAATTCCATGAATTGGATTTAGACTACTGTCTATAATCACTACCATATATTAAGCGTACTCATAATCTCACATTAATAAGATTTAATTTTAAAAAGACTATTGAAAAAGACTGCTAAATAAGACCCAATTGAATAAGTTTTTGTATAACTAGATTATAAGTACAATCTCTCAAATGACAGCTATACTGTCATACTGTTCATTTCCGTATAAGCCTAAAACCTTAGGATCATCATACCAGTGGTTTGCCATCAAAATTCATTTTAATGGTTTCAAAAATCCTTGGTTAATGAAAAAATAAATAAATGAAATTAACTTTTTTAAATTAATCAGAATTAAAAGAAAATACTCCGCTAGAATTTCAGAGATGTTGCTATAATTTTGAAAAGAGATGATATGTTTTTAAAACTTTAAGAAGCAACGTTATTAAATATTCATTTTTAATTAGAAGTTAAAACTATATTAGGTATCGATCCAATTTTATTTAATCCCAAGTGAGATATGGTGAGAGCATTCCTTAAAAATGTTAGACTGAAAGAATACTGTTACTTATAATAGTGTGATTTATTCTTGTGGTATATTCTTGAGCAGGTAAAATTTTTATTTTTAATTTTTTGAGTAAATAATAATTTATTTAATATTCTTGCTATTTTAGAGGCACGACTAATATTTCTTTAATTCTCAAGAATTATATAAATCTGTAAATTGAAATATTTTTGGACGGTAATTATTGGGTTAAGTAAAAAACATGATCGTTTCACGGGTTAAATTGAAGTTTATTTTATTCATACATCTCTGTTCATTCTAATTTTGTTTTAATTGGTATATTTTTAATCCTAATACTAAACTGAATCATTTAGTGAACATAAGGTCTCTCTGTGAGGCTCAGTACTTGTTTGTCATTCTTTCAATCAAAGTGACCGTGAGGTATGAAATTCAAGTAATTCTGCGACATTACTGGAAAAGGCCGCCAAAAGCAGGCATTTAATAAAAGAAGTTGAAGAGGAACCTAACCTTAATGAGCGGACTGTGAGGAGGATACAAGCTTGGAAAAGCAGCTTGTGGACAGAGAGGCTCTACGACACGTTATTGAAGATGATCCCATAAAAAGTATTCGGCAACTATCCTCCGAACTTGGTTTGTCCACAAGTTCCACATGAGCTCACCTTCCAAACCAAACATCGCCTGGAAATATGCCGCCAAAAGCTTGCTGAAATGAATGCCATCGAATTTCTAGCGCACCCACCCTAGAACCCTGATCTTGTACTTTCGGACTTTTATCTTTTGCGAGCAATGGCTCACTTTCTTTAGGAGGAAACATTTCAAAGATTGAAGGAAGTAAAATTTGGAATAGAAGACTTTCCAGTCGAAACCCGAAGAGTGGTTCCGGCAGGGAATCGAACAGCTGGCTTCTATATGGCACCACATAACTAACCAGAAAAAATAATGGATTGTATTTCGAAGGTTAGAAGAAATTTTATGTAAGAAAAAAATTAACTTCATTTTAACTCTTAACAGTAATTTTTTTTTACTTACCCTATTATTATAAAATAAGTATATGAATTATGTGCATGAACATGCTTATCAGTAAAAAATGGAACAATGGAATGAAGTGATTGTCTGTAGGGTCCTTGAAAAGGTCTTCACTCCAAGCACACCAGTTGCTCCGCCCAATCATTCCATTGTTCCATTTGGAGTGATTTAGTGGTGGCCTTGAGATAAGTAAAATTTTAAAATAGATTAAGATCCCAAATCATGGCAGTACCAATGTTAAATACCGAAAGGCATTAATTACATCTATCTGAACCATTTTACTATCATTTAATATATGAATTCATTCATATAACAAACTAATTTTGCCTGTCATGCTGCCTAAGATATCCTATTTCACTATTATTTACAATTATATAATTGTTATTGGAGGGAGTTTTTGTTGACCGTATATGTATATTTAAAGGGAGAAGTTGGTCAGAGGGTGCGGTCAAAGAGTTACACTATTATAAGTAAACTTATATATATTGTGCCGACGTTTCGGCCTAAGTTTTAGGCCGAATCTCTATCTTCAGGGCTATAAGGAAAACAAAATAACAATGAAAAAAGACAGAGGCAGTACCAATAACAGTAAAAAATGATAAAAACAGATATTACAAGTAAGATAAAAAAGTATGAAGTATAAAAAGAATAAGATAACACTAAATTACATAATACAAGAGACAAATAAAAAAGCAAAATAAAATAAATGAAATAACAATGTAAAAATTAATTGAAATTAAAATGTTTTATTTACACAGGGAATAGTAAAATATATGAAACCTATTAATTAAAAAGACAAATAGTATGAAGGTTTGGTAATGTGTAAAGCATACAGAGATAGTTGTGATGTGACAAGTTATGCAAAAGATGACAATGATGTTAAAGAAGTTGACATTGTTATAATTAAATAATTATGAGATGAAGGAGTAAATTATAAAGTAATGTAAGCCCCAAAACAAAAATAGATCAAAATCCTAAGTGGTGTTGGAAAGGCAGCCGGGCTCAGGACGGTCATCTATTGTGGACAGCAAGGCTCAACGATATGCTATTGAAGATAATCCCACAAAAAGTACTCGGCAGCTATCCTCCGAACTTAGTTTGTCAGAGTCAAATGTGAATCATCACTTACACCAATTAAGTAAATAGAAGAGAGTATATATGAGCCGAATATCACCTGGAAAAATGCTGTTTATTCCTACAAAATCCAAGAAGTAAACGTTTCATTAAAAGGATTGTCACCTGTGATGAAAAGTGGATTTACTGGCTTGGCCAGACTGCTCTACTGGTCGCAAGGCAAAGCCAATTTGAAAAAAAACAATGCTCTCAGTTTTTTGGAATTTCGAAGGTGTAATCCACTATGAGTTTGTTCCGGAAGAACGTTCTCTCGATTACGAGCTTTATTCAGAACAGCTGCAATGAATGCACAAAATTTTGGAGAGGCGATACTTGCCATTGGTGAATAGGTTTTGCTACACCAGGACAACACCAGCCGCACACTACATGACACACAAAGCAAAAATTCAAAAACTTGCTGAAATGGATGCCATCGAACTTCTACCGCACCCTGATCTTGCGTAGTCAGACGTTTATCTTTTCCGAGCAATGGCTTACTTTCTTAAAGAGAAAACATTTCAAACATTGGAGTAGAAAACTTTTTCCAGTGGAAACCCAAAGAGTGGTACCAATCGAACAACTGCCTTCTAAACATAGAACATAATGGACTGGATTTCGAAAGTTAGAAGAAATTTTATATAAGAAAAAAATAAACTTCATCTTAAGTAAAGTATAAAGTTTTTTTTTTTACTTACCCCAATATAAATAAAAATATTAAATATAAGTACATTTATGATAAATATAGCCTACAGAGCCTGTTTTTTTTTGTAACATTGAAATAGTGCAGGTATTGTAGATATTTTTATAAAAGAATGTGCTAATTGACAAAGTATTTATATACAGCTTTTATTTTTTTTTAATTTGTTTAAAACACCTACATTGATTGGATATGTACCATGTATTAAGGTAAATTTGGATTCATTAATTTATGTATGTATTTCTTAAAACCTAAATAAGTTTTTAATTTAAAATTTAGTTTTGTTAGTGACCATGACATATTATATTGCAGTATGGTCCTGATGATGGGAAAGAACTCCGAAATGTTAATTAATTGTTAATCTGATCGTCAATATATATTAAAACTGGGAACTTTCCTTTCACTATCCTTTTACAAGGTATCTCCATTAAAAATCAAATTTAAAACACTAAAGAACTAATAATATAAAATTTTGACAAAACTACTCTACTAAATCTAGATCTACTACAAAAATGTCAACACTAAATCAATTTTTTGAGCTTTTATTAACAAAAATAAAATACACAACATATATTAAAAGCATAATACAATAAAATTTATAATCAAATCGATAAAGAACAAAACCAGTGTCTACCAGATATCATATTTAAAAACTCTAAAAAATACACTCCGCGCAAGACCAATCCATATCATTTTATAATTTCATTTTTATTTTCTATCTGTATTCTAGGGGTGGATAAATACCTCAAATTCAGCATTTGGATCTTTTTTTTATTGTTCAATTAAATATTCTGATGTCCAAATATACAAATAATGTAACTGGTAAATAAACAAAATATGTTATGATTTAGAAAGATTAGTGTTCTTTCTAAACATATTTTATTGAGAAATATAAAAATAAAATTTAAAAATGTATTAACTGATATTATGATTGATGAATATGTGTTTTAATCCAAATAAGCTTGTATAATTGAAGAGATAAGTAAACACTTTAAATTCTTGATTAAGAAAAAAAAAATTATATACAACAGATTATATTTTGAGTTAAATAAAAACTAAACAAACAATCTTATATACTTAATAACCGTATATACGTGTATCCGTTGACTACTGAATAAATAGTAAAGTTAATTACCTATCATATAGGCAAGCAGAAAAAAACAAAACAGAAAAAGTTAGAAAACGCACAAAATCTTTTTTATGATTTTATATATATCAAGCACTCAGGACCATTTTTTATAATGTAATAAATTTAAGTGTTTTACTAAAACTGATCACATACGTAAATTTTTTAAAATATGTAACTAACATAATTAACAATAAAAAACAAAAACATTTTATTATATAAAAACGTTGCCCTAAAATAATTAATGTATTAGATAAAATCATTTTTTCTTGATGATAAAGACTTCATAGTTCATTTTTGATATTAATTTTTATCTTATTATCTGTTTTCTGCTTCCTAAGAAACTTCTCGGACAATTTTTATATAATTTATAAAACTTACTTAAAAATGAAAACATATTCCATTATTATGATGTCCATTATTGATTTAAAAATTATAATCAGTAAAAAAAGAACCGTGATTATATATTACATGTGAAATATTAGTTGTTTTTTTTTTTTAAATCTAACCTAGAGATCAAGTCCTGTTATTGTATGAAAAATAATTTTTAATCTTTATTTAATAGGATAGAAACTATTAGAGCCATGGTTAAAAATTATGATACATGCTAAATATTGCAAGCACGGAAACATAACTAAAAAGTTTTATCAAAATCATCATTAAAGCCCTATACCTAAGAAAACAAAAATATGCAATAGTGATAAATTGTACTGTAGGCCTATAAAATACACTATCCTATAAAAGAAACGGCCTTTTCATATTTGAAAATTTTCCAGCCAGAGTTCATAGAAAATTTATTAAAAATAAATTCTGACTCTTTAAAACTTTTTTTTTTTGGACAAAATAGGAACTTTTTTCAAAATGTGAAACTAAGTTTTCCATTTTAAACTTCTCTAAATATTTCTTTTCAACACTTTTTATTAGCATTAGCTACAAAAAACATGAGACGGCGAAATACTCATATCAAGAATGAAGACTATACTTATCGTGTGAAATATACTTACTGACTGGAAAATTCAGTGATTTCAATGATACAAACGGATAAATATCCATGCACAGCCTAGTTTCTTCAATCTAATACTTCATAACAAAAACATCTATTCATCGGATTATTACTTAAAAACGAAAAACACAAACATAAAAAGACATCATGAGCCTTAAGTTGTTAATATATTTTAACTAAATTTAGTGAAATAATAGATTTCTAAAGAAAAAAAAAGAAAAAAATCACCTGTAAATATGTTTTTAATAACATAATTAAAATTCTTTAGTATCATGTACGTGAGATTCTAATAAAAATTACAATAAACAATAAATGTTAATACTAAGAACAATGAAGTTTAAACATAAATAAATAAAGAAGACTTTAATACATAAACCATAAAAGACTACATAACTCTCTTGAATATAATCCAAAACATCAAAATAGAAATTATTTAAAAAAAAAAAAAGAAATTAAAATAATAATAATAATAATAAGAAAGATGATATTTGATGTTTGGACGGGCTGGAATTAATATCACATGTCTTGCTGTTCAACGATTTACAGGAAACGCAAATTTCAACCAAATACTGATTACGAATTTTTTTTTTATCTTTTTCATTAATCGTTCTATACACGCGCTGATACCTTTCTCTCTCACTCTCGAATTATATATATTTATATATAGATACATAAATAACCATAACAATTATAATATATATATAAAAAAATAAAAGAAAAAATAAAGAGTATACATACTTTAAATATACAAAATATTTGTATAGTATTTTAGTCATTCACCCTTTCCATATAATTCCCGCTCTATTCTCTTATCGGTATCATACTTCCGATTAACATAGATTTTACATCTCTTTTTAAATTAAAAATATTAAAGAATGTTATAACAATATACAAACCCTAAATCCTAATTAAGAAATAAAATACAAGAATAACCATTAATAGCATCTACTGATCAGAGCGGGAGATTTAAACTAAGATTTTTTTAATGTACAAAAAATCATCGTAGTTCACTTTTTTTTTTAACTTTTTTTTTATTACTAAAACAACCCTTTTTACAACAGACTAATTTAAATGTAAAGATGAGAGTATTCATGCCGATAACATAATAGAAGAAATCAAATCAACTAATGATACACTAAAACTTAATTACATCATATATATATAAACATCTCTCTCTTTCATTCTATACATATATAAATAAACTCATTCTGTTTGGTATAAAGCTGATATCCCTAAATTGAAACAATCTTACAACTCGTTAGCATGCTGTTTTTAATTAGCTAACCACTACACATTCAATCTAAATACCTACCCGTCGAATAGAAAAATTTACTAGAGCAATGAAAAAATATCAAGTCCTCACTCTCATCAGAAATATACATGGCCGAATTATAGTTTACCTCAGTGTACCCATTTACAACTTTAATTAGAAAATTTAAATCTATATTGACAATGTAATAAAAAAATTTCAAAATACCTAAATAGTAACAGAGTTCTAGATTTCCTACTAGATTCCAACAGAGAAGACAGTTTCTTATTGGGTAATCAGATCTAAAGTTATAGTGCGCTGTTATATAAAAGATTATACGACAACGGATAAGTGGATCTTCTATCATAGATTCCTGCACCGAACTGGGAACTGTCCCGAGTCGGCTACGGTGGCGCATCGGTGACGGAGTCTAAGATAGAAGCCTCGCCCTGGTCTGGCCGCAACTGAGGCAGCTCGAGGCGCAGTGTCGCCTTAGTGTGGCGCAGATCTCCGAGGCGCACTGGAGCGAGATCTGCAGCGAGGGGAGAGAAATCTGCATCATCCTCTGGCAAGCTATCGCTCCACGGCCTATCTAGATCTGAAGAACAGAAATATTTATTTAAAAAAAAATGTTTAACAATTTATTAAACTTAAAGAAATTAAAAATTGTAGTATCTTGAATAGCATTCTTTAACCTTTTTATACAATTAATCAAGAGTTTATAATAATCCGGTAGCTGTGGCTAAAAAATTTGTCCAAGAAACTTTTTGATTGTCTAGGCTGTAAGTACTCTCATACTAGACTGGAAATATAACGGTAAGCCACCCAAGATCGGTAGCAATAAAAATTTCTACAGAAATTCGTCATTTTCACCATTTTTTCCGAATTTTCCACAATGACTTGCTCTAAGTGCATTTTAGGTAAAAATTTTGACATGACCAATTTTAAAGAACATTAAATTTTCTTTAATTTTTATTTTTAGTATTTTTTTAAAACTCAGGACATCTAATGAGATATGGGGCCGTACAAATCTGCAAAATGTCAATAAAAGCAAGAAGTTAGATTGGACTATTTTTCAGTGCACAATACATAATATCCAGTCTGTAGAGGATTCAATTTTCTACAAGATTCACACAAAATATTCGTAATTACTCTCAACAAACGCAAAGAAATATTGAAATAACAATTTTAGAGAATATGGACTTTTTCAGATTTTTTTTAGAAACTCGCTTCCAGTAATAATAAAATAGCAAAATAGTAGAATAATAAAAATAAATAATAATAAAAGTAGTAAAATTAGGTAAATTTTTGACAACAAATTTTAAAGAAAGTCAAATTTCCTGCTAGTTTCATATGCAATATTTTTTAATAAAGAACAGTTGCTGAAGTGCGAGACTGTGAACATCTGCAAAATATCAAGAAAACACAAAACGTTGGACAATCAGTGGTTTCCTCTTGATAACAATTTTTAAGTGCAAAATACTTAATAACCAATCTAGTAGAGAATTAAATTTCCTATAATATCCATACAAAATATTTATAATTACTCTCGGCAGACGCCAAGAAATATTGAAATAACAATTTCTCTTTCTCTAAAGTTGAATCTTTGCGAAAATTTAATCCTCTATAAGATTGGTTATTATGCATTTTGCACTAAAGTGTACTGAAAAATAGCTATTAAGGTGAGACCACTGAATATCTAACAACTTTTTGCTTTTATTGGCATTTTGCAATTTGTACAGCCCCGTATCTTAGTAGTTGTTCCGAATTTTAAACAATACTGAATATAAGACTAATATGAAATTTAATGTTCTTTAAAATTAGACATATCAAAGTTTTTCCTAAAATGCATTGGGAGCGAGTTATCGGGGAAAATCAGAAAAAAGTGACAAATTCGTTAACCTATACAAATTTGATTAGGAATTGATCTATTATTTGCTACTTTTATAATTTTGTTTTATTGAAAACTTAACTTAAGTTTTTAATAAAACAAAATTATAGGATAGCAAATAATTTATCAATCCCAAATTAGATTGATCCTTCTATACCATCATGTAGATGTCAACTGATTATAAAAATTTGATTGCAACCGATCTAGGGTTGCAGACCTTCATGTTTCCAGTCTTTTATGAGAATATTTTCGGCCTATACGATCAAAAATTAATCGAAATCAGACACTTGTTTTGGCCTCAGCTCCCGGACTATAATATCAACATGGTGTCCAATGATATAGAATAAAAGAATTGAAGGATCTCAATGCTTTGAACAGCAAAATTCAATGCGCTTTCGTTAATTTATTGGATTAAATTTAAAACAAAACTGGAACCATAAAATGTTTTATCCGGTCGGATTCTGATAAAATGTACAATTCGTACAAAGAATGAATTTGAATGATTAGAAAGATTGCACTGTTTTTCATAAAAAGAAAACTACCACAATTTTATTCATAATTAAATAATCAAAAAATTAAGATTAACTTTTTATTAATACAAAAAAGATAATTAGTATTGACTAAGAAAATGTACTGTAACTTGATATTGTACAGCTATAAACCCAAAGAGGCAAACTTCAAATGCTTCTCTTGTAAAATTTCACTTTTTCGTATTGTGGCACTCTTCCAAATCATGGTGTACAGCGTGAAATAATTCAGTGTACATGAAAAAATTCTAGGATAATAAGGCATTGAACTGCAAAATTCAAGGTGCTTTTCATCAATTTATTGGATTAAATTTAAAACAAAACCAGAAGCATAAAATGTTGTATCTGGTCATTTTCTAAATAAAATAAAATTGAAAATTATTTATTTTTATTTTGTGACGTTATTTTACCGTTCTATAACATCCCTAGTTCACTTAGCGACAGGAAGAGTGAACTGTATAACATAGAATGAAGAGTGAACTGTATAACATAGAATGAAGAGTGAACTATATAACATAGAATGAAGAGTAAACTGTATAATATAGAATGAAGAGTGAACTGTATAACATAGAATGAAGAGTGAGCTGTATAACATAGAATGAAGAGTGAACTGTATAACATAGAATGAAGAGTGAACTGTATAACATGTTACAGAACATAGAACGAGTAGGCACGGGTTTGAAAGAGAGGACAAATGAACAACATTAGTAGAAGGAGGCTTTTTCTAGCTTTCTTGGAATTAGAGATGGTTGGGAGGAGAACAGCCATGGCATCAACCCTCTTAATATTTTATACACTTAATGCCAAGTGGAAAAATAGAATTATTAGACTGAAAATTCCCGATGACTAGTTATCTTTCAAGTATAGTGACTGACTTTTCTCCGACACGATAAATTCTAGCAGAAATCCCAATCTTCAAGGAATTCAAGGCTGCTTGACAAACTGATAGAGGATTAGATTAAATATATATATATATATATATATATATATATATATATATATATATATATATATATATATATATATATATATATATATATATTATGATGGAAACATTTCTGATCATAGAATTAACTTTTTCTTGAATATATATATATTTCTCTGTAATTAACAATTTGTGTTGTTTAAAATGCATAAATTGTGTCATTTTTTAAAATGAACTACTTCTAAGTGAAATGAACTAAAACAAGAGCACTTATAATGAAGATAACTTATACGTGCAAATATGATTACTTAAAAAAGGAAACAATAAATACATTTTATTTTTTTTTTCATTGAACAATTAATTCAAATGAATGAACTAACTAATAATAAAGCTAAATTATAATGAAATGAACTCACGTGGACCAGGGTTGTAATCGAGCCTGTAAAAATCAAATTCAGTGTCTTCCTTCTTAGGTTTTTTGCTCTCTTCACTGTCACTATCAACGCTGTCGATAGGAGTGGATATTATTTCTCCTTCTCCCAATTCCCAGTCTAAGACAGAAATAATAAAAACAAATTAAATTATACAAGCTAGAGAGGGCAAGTTTACAAATTAAAGCAAGAATAATTAAAGGTAAAATAAACACAGACCAGCAAAGACTGAGTAGTCAAAAACTGGAGTGACAGGCGTCTGCCACATTCCGGGGCTGAATTCTTCCTCTTCATTGTCACTCTCCTCTCGAGGATACTCATAGATACACTGGTATTTTTCCTTTTTGAAGACCACTCTCTTCTGTTCATTTTTCTTCTGTAATCAAAAGTTTCAATAGTTTTTTATATTTGATATCTTCGATTGAAACAAGATAAAACTACAATGTTTTATAAATCACTGGTGTTTGGGTAAAGAGAATTGTCATTTTTTAGCGACAATGGGTTACCGTTATATTTTGTTCTTTTCAATAAACTTTACCTTTGAGAAAAATATATAAGTCAATAGAGCAGTACAGTAGAGTCTCTGTAATCCGAGCTTCCAATAATTCAAGATCTTTATTATTGTAAAAGAATTTTAATAATCTTTTTAATGTTCATGAGTGTAATATGTATTTATTATGTATTTCAAAGAAAAGAAATGAAAAAAAAAAAAGGCAGAGTTCGGTTGACAAAATGGAAGCTAAAGATACTTACATGAATGAAAAATATACAAATGATCAACTCTACTATAGCAACAAAACTAGATTGGATTTTAAAATGATTTTGAACAAAAGCAGAGGAAAATAAAGGATTATTTTTAAACGTAAAGTTTTAAATTCATCTATGTATTTATGTCTTAAAATTACATATATTTACACTTAAATAAATGTTAATATGATTTTATTCAAAGGTTTATTTCATTTCCGAACATTGTTCCAATAATTTGAGGAAGGCCCCCATCCAATTCAGATTATCGAGACTCCACTGTATTCGCATTCCATGTCAGCACTGTTTCAGAGACTAATAGCCTTTTCACAAAGATAAAATTCATTAAAAAGAACAAAATATAACTTAAAGACATTGCCGCAATAAAATGATAACCCCATTAACCCAAACTCCACTGAATTAATGGAGCATGACAGCATTATAAAAAAAATCTAGGTTTAGATCCACGATAAGAAAGTTTAAGAGATTTAAAGTTACTCCAGTTTACGGAACTAATAAAAACTGTCTAATTCAGGCAAGACATATGGCGAGGATGAAGATTCCATTTTTCTGGAATTCTGGAAGAAATCTATGGGGCCAGGCATTGAGGATGACCTAGGATGCAATTGCCCACGATGCCCGGACATTATTTTATTGAGTACAGAATAGGATGGTGGCTGCACAGAACCGGGACTTATAGCATAGGCTGATTCAGGAGGCCTTGACTCAGCAATGAGTTGCTGTGCAGCTGATGGATAGAATTCGGGCAGGATGATATTAAACTTTATGTTGTACTTTTTCACTATATTCTAGGGCTTGAAACTTTTTAAAAAAATTCCATTTTAAGTTTTTTTCAAAGAAACTCATTAGAAAAAAGTTCAAAGTAACATTTTTGTAATAAATTTCAAAGTTAATCATGAAAGTTTAACTTCTATTTATTTAAGTTCTTAAAAAAAGTTTTGTTAAATATCAAGAACAAAAAATGATACATTTAAAGGACATTGCTAGAAGCCAACAGAACATAAGAAAATTGGACTAAATATGATAGTACATCCTTTTTTCAGATTACCCTCAGTACTATCGTTTGATCAGGAAATTATAAATTCCCACTAAAAAAGTACCTAATTTTATAACCTGATTACAGTGTAGCCACAAGGAAGATAATGTATTAAGCTTGTCCATTATGGTATGTAACAATTTTTTGAGCGAGCAGCATGACCAATTTTTAAGTTTGATTGCTCAAATTATTCAGTGAACTCCTGTGAATGTGTTTGAACAATTTGAGCTCAAAATACAGAAAACCAGTTTTGTTATATTTTAAGTATTCTCGACTTTTTGTGATGCTTCATATCAAGGCTGGTTTACATGAGTCAGCTTTTTTATCAAAGCTTTGATCAAACTCATCAGCCTTCATATTATGTGTAAGTTCATGATCATATATAATAAAATTTAAATTGCCAATATTTGAAAAATTAAAAATATTAAAATAAAAATTAATTTAATTCAAAATAAAATCCCGTCTTCGGAAATAATCCTATCCATCGCAAGGGACAGAATGTACTTAAACACATTGGTGAGTTCTTAGTGAAGTTGGCATCCATGAATGTTAACACTTGGTGTAGTAGGCGGGTGCGGGACTTTGAAAATGCATTCGGTCCCATGCATCTTTGCATATCAACATACAGAAAGCTCCTTGCATCTCTACGTATAACCATATAGAAAGCTTATGTATTGTATGTAATTTATGTATTTAATATATTGTCAGAAGAGTCTTCATCTTTGTCATGAAAGGCAACCAACTACAACGCCAACTTTCAATATTTATTGACATCAACTTCACTAACAACCCACCAACGTGTTTAAGTAGATATGCAAATGCATATGGACAAAAAGGGTTTATGATAGGTTACAACTTATCGATCGGATCGCATTATCACTGGCTGCTACTGAAGTCACCCATAGGTCGCCGTACAAGCATTCTCTAGCGCCATTTGTGCCAAAAAAAAAATTTTGTCCAGTCGACTTCCACTCACCGAGTTCGTTAAGAGAAAAATAAAATCTCAATGGATCCTTTTCAGTTTAGGTTGTAGCCTTACCATAATTTCAATTATTACGGTTTTAATTATATCACAGCTGTCGACTTATGCTTGCTCAAGAAATATAGAAACCTCAAAAAGATCCTTTTCAGTTGAGGTCAGGGCCTAACTGCAATTTAAATTATTACTGAAACTGAAGTAATTGTAATTAGGGTAAGGCCCCGACCTCAATTGAAAAGGGTCCATTGGGGTTTTATCTATCTCTTAAGCGATATAGTTTCTTAATCGAAACTTTAGTTTTAGTTTTAATTTCAAACCCTGCTATATTCTGATTATATGGGAGCTATAGTCAAAGAATATATTATTTTTTTTTACTTAAAATATGTTTTTACACAGTAGATTAAACTATAAAAGATATCCATAGACCCAAAAATAGTTAATAAAAAAGGAATATATTAAATAAATGGACATACTTGTGATGCATTGACTTTAAGTGCAGATTTCATCGGGACGGCCATAGCGTTCCATGTTGAAGGCACAAACTCTGCGCCGCTGCTGGTCTCGGAGCTGGTGTCGCTATCACTGCAGCTGCTGCAATCTTCATCCTCCTCTTCGATCCGCTCCATACCTCCCCCTATTATCTCATCGTTCTACAAACAACATGATACCAGTGAGCGATTACGGAGTCATAATCATTATAATTATATATATATACATATATAAACCCTCCCATGAAAACAAGCTGTACTTGTTGATAGAAACCTAGCTATTGCACTGCAACTCAAACAGTTTACCCATCTGAGTACCAAGGGTCTCATGAAACGCTGAAAACCAATGGGAGTCCACACTGGAACTATTTTTTCTACTTTCAATCTTGTATTAACAAATAAGAAATTAAAAACTGGTACTTCCTCTTGTTATTGGGTCCTTATAATAAATTTCACCTTTAGGTTTTGTTTCCATTTTTGCCTAGACCAAAAAATAAATACTATTTTCTTATTTTGTTTTCGATGGTTGTATCTATAGATCATACTTGTTATCAGATTTCTGTAAATTATCAAAACAAAACCACCCAACTTCATCATGCTATATTTTTTCATATTTTCACAACATTTCAGACACAATTATGTCCATCCTCAGGCATTTATTCATACAATATTAAATTATACGGTTATCTACAAGTTTGCCTCAAGGTCAATTAAAGCACAATAGTTTTAATTAGGGATTGATAAATTTATCAATCCCTAATTAGATTGATCCTTCTATACCATCATGCGGATCTCAACTCACAATAGTTTTATTTATATATATATATATATATATATATATATATATATATATATATATATATATATATATATATATATATGTATATATACATACACATACATTAAACCTTTCAGGGATGCTTTGTCCCCCCTCTTCAGCATCTAAATAATATTTAGATTACTAAAACTGAATATTTAGATTATCAATATAATATAATAAATATAATCATAATAATCATATAATAAAATAATCATATAACAATCATATAATAAAAAATATAATAAATTATAAAATATAATTAATATAAAGCAATATAATAAATATTTAGATTATCAAAAATTATTAAAACTGATGAGCTTTAATTAACCTTGAGCCAAACTTGTGAATATAACAGTAAAATATGCGTTGTGACATGTCTTTTTGGCTTTATTTAATTGATTCCTATGTATTTTTAGTGCTGAATCTGCAAATGGCTTTCATTTTTTCCCATAGCTTTGGGATTTTTCACAAAATCTGGAAATAAATAAATATCGCAAATATGGAAGAAAAACCTTTTATCTATAAGCCTCGAAACAAGCAATTCTGAATTTTCTTTGGTCAGATATAAGTCTTGAGCCAAAGTGATTAGCTCAGACTGTGATAAAAGCTTTAACACTGCATCCCGTTTTAAGTCTATTTTGAAGTCTCATATTAATGCAATTTTTTGACATCACAAATTTTGAAATTTGCGATTGGCGTGAAAAGAGAAAACAAAAGTCATCTTCAGATTCAGCGCCCAATATTACATAATAATCAGTTATCAAAAATTAAAAAACACAACCATCGTAGGCTTGTGTTATTTTTGTATTCCCCAGTTTTCTCCATTACATAAAAACTACATAAGTTTTATTTATCAATTTCTTAAACTATAAAATCATTTAGTTATAGTTTAACTAATAAACTATTTAAATAAACTAGTTTATATCTGTCAGGGAATGGATAAATATTGAAATAGAATATGACCATGTAAATGATTTTATAATTTAAGAAATTGATATCTTGAAATTGATAAATTGATTTAAATAAAACAATATAGTAAAAAAAAAAAACAGGAAAAAAGTGGGCAACACAAAAATAATTTAAGATTGAATTAATAAATGCCTGAAGATGGATAAAATTGAGTCCGAAACCTTTTGAAAAGAATAAAAAGTAAAGCATGAAGAAGCTGAATGGTTTTGTTTGATAATTTCCAGAAATCTGATATCCAGGATAAAAATAAATAAAAATTGCATATTGTTGTTTCTCCTCCGATTGTGAGCTCTTTGATAAAAATAATTTATTTTTCGCAAATTTTTAACTTAAAATACGAATACCCAATATTTCTTAAATCAAGATAATAGTAAATAAAGAGGGAATATATATTAAAAAGAAAAAATAAATAAAAATTTACCAAAAAATTTTGTTGTAAAAATTTAACAACTTTTTACCTCAAAAAATTGAACTAAAAGAAATAATCACTCACACTTCACGCATATTATTTTTTTAGACTTATGCACCTTACAAAATTTTTCCAAAAAACATTTTGGTTAATTAATTAGTTATTGTTACTTGTGATATATAATTTAATTATGGTTATGGATTGTTACATGATAAAATAAAATTAAATAGTTAATAACGATGTTATAATTTTGAAAAATTGTTGTCTCATGAAGTATTTAATATTACCAAGGTGCTTTGTGTGCTTTCATTTTTATATTTACAAAAATTATTATGAAAAATATATTTTATATAAGAAATTATTTTTTAATTTATTATAAAGTATTTTTTATATAAATACCATTTAATATTACCAAGGTGCTTTGTGTGCTTTCATTTTTATATTTACAAAAATTATTATGAAAAATATATTTTATATAATATATTATTTTTTAATTTATTATAAAGTATTTTTTATATAAATACCACTGGGGTCACGAAAGGAACCCAGCCACGTCTTTGAAGAGAAAAAAATTTGTATATATTCGGAAAGGCTCTTTAATACTTCCGTATATACTAATATATATATATACTTATTATTGAAAATAATAAACCAAAAACACCTTATGCTTTATGTTTATCTTTATAAATGTCCGAGTTATGGGCTTATAAGATCTTTAATCGGCAATTACATAGATTTTTTTTTTTTAACACCTTGTCATGCTGTTTCCAAAATGCCTTACCTTTCCCAATCAAAAATCATCAAAAATATATATTCAGTAACCACCTACATAAACATGCTTTCCACATAAGTAAAAGTAAATAAAAAGCCATTATAAGTAGAAACCAAACTTCATTCTTAAAGACGTAACCTTTTAAGTAGCATTTAAGTACCAATAAAAAATGTAATGGTACATAATACAATAACACTGCTCGACTCAATGTAAAGTGTTTAAATACAGATCCACTCTGCGTTCAAATGACACTTTTGGTTCAAATTACGATGGTGAATCAAATATAAATACGGTAATTTTGCTTGGCACGCAGTTCCGAGCTAGATAACGGAATGCTCGGTTTGTTAGGTGTGGAGAATGGTTCAGTTAGCGGTAGCGCTATATTCTGTCCTCAATATATCCATGACCGAGTAGGAGGTACAGTTGTCTGTTGTACAACGCATAATCATGAAGTTATTTACCAATGAAGGCATTAAACCCTCGGAAATTTTACTCGCTTCAAGGCACATTTTAGAGATACAACACTGTCCCAGGATCGAGTGTATAATTGGACCAGAGAATTTAAGGCAGGGCAAAAAGTCTCTCAGCTGGAAAAGTTCTTGCAACAATTTTTTTTTTTTTTTTTTTTACTCAAGATCAACTAACAATGAATGCGGTTTACTAATGCCAGTACAGTCAGCAAAAACCGCAACTGAAAAAGAGGTATGCCCACTAGAGATGTCATCCTTCTCTATGACGTCTGCCTCACTCCACAATCTTGACAAGGCATAAATTAGAAGAAATAGACTGGGAAATCCTCGAACATCCTCCTCAAAGTTCAGACTTGTCCCATGGTGACTATTTTTTGTTCCAGTCCTTGAAAGAACCACTAGAAGAAGAGCAGTTCGAAAACAATGACAATGAGCCGAGGAGCACATGCGTAATTGGTTGACAACTTGCCCTCAAACCTTTTATGAACAAGGAATTTCCAAGTTTCCAAATCAGTGGCAAAATTATAATTGCTGAAAGTATGGTTTGTGTATAACATTAATCAATAAATGTATAAAAAATAATTACCGTTTATAATTTGATTGACACTCGTATATCAACAATTTGACACATCAGTTTTAAACAAGATTCATCATATGAAGTGGTCTATAAACTTGTTTAATATCTTTAGTTTACTAACATTATCAACATTTAGTTTGTCAAGTTGATTTTATGATCAAGCACTAATACCATTTTATTTTAATTTTTTAAATGAATCACTCAAGTTAAGATTAAGTACAACTTTCAGACTTATGCTCTATTTTATTGTATAATTTTATTGTATACCTCTACTAGTAAAGCATGTTAGTTGAGGATGAAGAAAGTATATATTGCATGCATAACAGACAAAAAAAAAAATTCTCACCAGAGAGTTTGTATCAGTGCCGACACATTTTAACAGATCTTCTGTGTCCCCTTCCTTTAGAGAGGTAGAGGAGAGAAGGAAGGAAAAAAACAAAACAGAACAGAACAAATACAGCATTAATAAAACAAGAAAACCACCACCAAATTATAAACACAAAGTAAACATTTCATTTATCTTAGCAACATTGAAATTAAAATAATTGGGTTATTAGCTATATTCGAAATTTTACAAAAGAAAAGTAATTCTGAATCATTTGAATAATTAATAACATAAATATTCCACCAAAAAAAAAATTTACATAGCTCGTCATGTTTGGATGGAATTTATAGGAAACAATTCTTTAATATCCATGGCTTCATATTGTTCTCAATATTTGATAAAAGACCATTGAACTCTTTTAAGGGGACAAAGAATGAAAAATTGCAATATTTTCATGCTAGACAAGTAGTAGTCACAGGGAGCAATATGATGCATTTTAATACTAGTAATCTTATCTTGTAAATTATTTAAAACTAACTCATACCCCCGATAAGTTCATGTCTGTTGCTCTAAAAATATTTTAAAATCAATCCTATTTTGCATTTCCGCAAACTCATAAGCTTCAATGCTTCATCTATCTCAATCACCTGATTTTTTTGTCCTAATAAAGTGGGTGTCCAAATTATTCTCATCATCAATTAACAACAAAATTATCTTTTCTATTTTTAATTTTGTATACATCATAATGAGTGAAGTTTGAAAAAAGAATAGTACTCTTGACAATGGCTGTGAAATGTAACACTAAAACGCCTCAATCATAAAGCCATGGAAACTAATGCAAGGTATGGAAAATGCCAATCATAGAAATTACAATTCAACCAAATCTAAAAAGCTGAGTATAACAGCAATTGAAATTCAGAGGAAGCTCGAATTACCTTTTCTTTTGAAAATCTCATTTTAAAAAATTATATATATATATATATATATATATATATATATATATATATATATATATATATATATATATATATTAGTTACAAATATTATGCTTATATAAAAACATTATGAAAATGCGCAATACCCTCTTTCAAAAACATTCACTGCCCCCACCCCAGCACCACAACACATACACATAGCATAAAAATCCAGCCTAAGATAGCAGATAAACTAATCTACAAAGCACATTTTTCAGGATAAGTATAAAAATTTTACCAAAAAGCATCAATTATCCAAAAAACTGTTTACCAGAAAAATCAATTGAAATTATTGTTCAAAAATCCAATAAAAAAAACAAAAAAAAAACTACTTTTACATATCCATAGTATACCTGACCTGCAAAACCCCAAAAGTTACTAACATTTTAGTAGCGCTTACGAAGTTTTGCAGGTATACTGTTGATATTATCCATAAAAATTTTATCCATAGTAATTTTCGTCTCTAATTAGTATTTGTAAGGTTCTGGCTTAGTTCTAAACTAAGCTTACCCTTGACTTCTAGATTAATCGTATGCTGAGGCTGAGGATAAAGCTAGCTACAGAATAAAATTAGTTTACTTCTAGGATAAACAGGAATGAAATACATTTTTTTATTCTTTGAATTGTTGGATCCCACAGTAATTGAATCCAAGACTAATTTAACTCTTGACTCAGCAACTTGTCTTGGATGTAAGAATAAGACAAAGTAAATGCAATATATACATATATATATATATATATATATATATATATATATATATATATATATATATATATATATATATATATATATGTATATATATATATATATTTATTTATTTATTTTATTTTATTTTTTTTTCTATTCAATAATTTTCGTGAGAATACAAATAATTTTCACCTTATGGTTGGTATTACTATTTTATTTAATGGTAAAAATTAAATAAATAAATAAATTCCAATCGAACAGCGACATTTTATGAGAAAAAATGATATCTGTTTACCAATACAGTAATTCCTTGTTATCACGAACTCGGCTAACACAAAACATTGGAGAATACAAACTAATTTCTTAGTCCCATATACATAAATGCATTTCTTGGCATAATTTTGAAGAAATCCCCAGTTGACAAGAATTTCGAACAATTTTAGGCAACAACAGAGTGATATTTTATACTAACACCAACTTATTCTAGGAACAAATATTAAATAAGCAATTCGTGTTAAGCTCTCTTCTTGCGACATGCATGATTCTGGCCTCTTCCTCATTTACATTAAGTTTCAGCAGACCCCTTTACATTAAACATCCATTTTCATAAAAAAAAAAAAAAAAAGTTCTATTAAATTTTATTAAAAAATTTGTAATAATAAGTGAAGCTAAAAGTTTAAAAGTGAAATTATGGTGAGTTTCACGCACAAGTAACTATGGCTACAAAAAAAACAGTTAACAAGAGATCAATTGATTTAAAAACCAAATTAGAAATTTTAAAAGAAGTGGATAGTGGCATGATATCGATAACAAAAAAAATTTAATATTCCTAAATAAACATTACCAACCATCATTAAAAATAATCTATTACAAATTCAAGACAAAATGTATGTATCAATTGAAAGATTGATTGATTTAAAAATGACAAAGGTAATGTGGGGTAAGTGTGCTCAAGACTTTACAAAGTTCTACTTTAAAATCTTTATTTTCCTTTGTTTTTAAAAAAGTTCCTTAGACGATAATGTTTAAATATTACAATCAAACCCATGTTTCAATCACGTCCATTTCTATGAGATTGATAATACAATTTGATAGTACCTAGTACGTACTTGCCCCTGTCTTAAGGGGTAAGTGCGTACAAGGTATCTGAAAGATTCATTATTCAAGCAGTAGCGGTTTTGGGGCAAGTGCAAAATAGGTCAGTTTCTGGAGGATTATTATAGCGGTGTAATCATCGAAAAAAGTTAAAGCATGTCTGAGATTCACATTTTACAATCTTCGTTGAGCTATGAAAGTGGGATGTGAAACATAATTGAATAAATGTACTGAAAAAAAATAATTTTGATTTAATTTGCTAGTCCATAGTTGCCTCGACCAAGAAGGATATTAAAGGTTAAGTGTACACCACGCACATTTGTCACACAATAGAGATCTCCAGTTGCCCCTATTGTCATATTTTGCTGGGTGACAGCGAACAAGCACTTAAAAAATAGGAAACTGTCAAGGAGAAATGTTCTTCAAAATACTTTGTGAATTGCATTTTCTGTAGGAAAAAAGAAAATCTTGAGAAGAGAAATATGGGTCATAATAAAGATTTTGACTCATAAATGTATTTTTGGAAGCCGATTCAGTCATGTCGAAAACAGGAACAAAGATCTACTGGTAGAAAAATACCAATACAGCAAAAGATGAAAGACACAACTTTATCTTTACAACTCGCTATACTTCACCTTAGCGAACTTTCGTGGCTTTTTTCTGATCTGTGTTTATTTAGACTTCATGTTTCATAAAGGACAGTTCTTACCAGTTGAGGGTTTGGATTGTAAAAACCCCAAAAAAGCTTTTACTCCACATTACTGTACACGAGAACAAATATGCATAGAGAAACTTTTAGTCAATTGGATAAGAACTTGATCGAGTTAAACAAAAGTCCATTTATAGAGGACCGCCACCAAGTTCGTGTTAGCGAGAGATTACTGTATTAAGGAGTAAACATTTTAGTTTATAAACATCATCATAATTTATGCTATTTTTTTCAATAAAACATTTTCTTTTATTATTATTAAATTCTTGAAATCGTATAATCTACAAAAATCGGTAATTGAAAAAAAAATTTTAAGATGACCTTATCCTGATTGTTTAGGAACCAAAAATATATAAAGTAACTCTACAGCTAATCTTAAAGTATTGGGATATCGTAGAAGGTATTTTCGAAACCAATTCAGGGTTTCAATATATGACAGTAACCTTATTAATTTTTCACCCTGAACTGAAACACATGTTTTAAAAATAATAGGGTAATGCAATTAACGGATATTAGCAGGGTAACCTTAGCTTCAAAAGAGATTAAGCAAACATGACCAATATTACAATAAGCTTTTAATAAAACTGACCTTCCAAACGAACTCTCCACTAGAAGAAGACTGCTCTTCGGAAATATCGCTCTCCCAGTCTGGAGTGTAGATCCCATTCTCATCCGGTTCAATGAAAGAAGTCGTCATTTCCTCTCCGTCGGCAGCAGCCTGGTCAGTCAGCTCCATCAGCTGGCATATTGTTGGGCGCCAACCTTTCTCTGCATCTTCAGGACTCGGCATAGGAGCACCCGAAGCATCACTCTTCAAGCTCAGAGTATTTGGTTTGGTCAACTTCTCATTAGATTTTAAACTGTCGCTGTCTTCAGTGCTCATTGCAACAGTCTTATTTTCATCAGAAGACGGTGTCGATGAAAAAGAGGAGGCGAGAGATTTACTATCGGCAGAACTGAGGTCTGGAGACATGAGGGCTAGCGTAGACGTAATGTTCGGTTTGAGACAGTTGTTCTGTTCATTTTTTTCTGAACGTTTTTCATAAACGAGTTCCTCGATGGTAGGCCAATCCGTTTTTCGAAGATTGCTGTTGACATGATTTTTGTCTTCTTTGCTATTTATTTCAGCGCTGTTAATGTTATTCGTAAAAAGGTCTTTGAGCCAGTCGTTCCTTAACGCACTGTTGGAATTTAAATGATTTGTATTTTCGATTTCATTTTCTTTATTAGAGCGAGACAGTAATCTATCAATCTCTACTTCTGCTCGTAAATGTTTCGAGATTTTTTCATCAGAAAGGGATCTCTTTAAATTAGAATCAGCTGGATTCAACGGATCAAGAGTAACTTCAATACCGCAGGATTTCATATTATTATCCTCATGATCTTTTGGTAGTTCGACTTTCATTAAATCACGTTTTTTATTATCAATGAGTTCTGTATCATTTTCCTTCAAAATACTCTTTTCATTGTCCAAAATATGTTCCGAAGCAACACCATTACAAATTCCAGAAGGGAAGTTTTCAATTACAGTTTCTTCACAAGCGGGGATATCTTCAACTTCTTCCAAAGATTGCCCCAAATCAAACGGCAAACTGGGAGGACCGGAATCGAACAGATCTGACCTTATAGAGCAAGGCGAAAGGAACAAACCGGACATATTTGCATTTTCAGGAGAGGAATGAGAATCCGTATTCACAGAATTAGGAGTCAGTGGGGCATTATCGGGAGTTAAAACATAAATTTCTGAATTAACCTCTGGTGAATCGTTATCAATAAAAGCTTCCGGTTCTTTCTTGGTAAGAATGAAAGCCAAATGGGACTGAGGTTTTGGACTTTCTATTAGCTTTGCCTCATTTGTCTCAGTATCGACAATTAAAACATCGTCATCTACAATAATTCTATCGTCACTGAATACCGTCAGTCCATTTCCATCTTCCAAATCCTCCATTATTATACCATTTTTTGAAGATTCTAAACTCTCGAAAGCTTTTACGATGTCTTGTTTAAAAGTATCAGTTTTGATTTCTGGAGGAGGTAGAATGAAGATTGGACTGATGTCATTGAGCTGCAAGGAAGATTGGTTGGATTCTTGTTCTTCCAAAATCGGGGACAGTTGAGAAGGATATGTAAATTTATCAGTGGCAGGTTCCTGCTCTGGAGAAGCTTCCTCTTCTGTTTTTTCTACTTGCTGCGCACAAGGTAATTTCTCTTTCAATTCATTTCTAATAGCCGCAGCGAAGTCAGCGTCTATCGTCAATGGCAACCTTTCTTCATCCTCAGTGGACTGTGAGAGCCAACCACTTTCCCTCGAGTCGACAGCAGTCGACTCGGGTCTGACATGGAGAAACCAGCCAGGAGTTGTTTCTTGGTCAGGTTCAACTAGCTGTTCATAATACTTGAGATCTTCCTTGTCGATATTCTTTAAAGTAAACTCGTCGAGCTCCGCATCAATGTCTTCCAAGTTATACTTTTCATCACAGGTGTCTTCCACACTCTCGCTCAGACTGCCTTTGTCCCTAAAACCTGAATCTGAACTCCTCTCATCATCCGGTGTGAGGAGCTTCCCACCGTATTCTTCTTCGGAATTCTTTAATTGAAAGTCACTACCCGATTTCACGACATCCTCAAGTCTGTTTTTTAAGTCATTCATTTTCTTGTCCTGCTCAATACACCTGTCAGAGCTATGTCCTGAATCTACAGAAAAATATGGGTCATAATAAAGATTTTGACTCATAAATGTATTTTCAGAAACCGATTCAGTCATGTTGAAAACAGGAACAAAATTAGTTATATGACTGTCATCTTCGACATATAATCCATTACGCAGTGTGACAAAATGTTCATAACCATTTTTAGGTGATAAGAAAGAATCCAAAGATTTTGCTTTGATGCTTGTAATGTTCGAGTGAATATCTGCAGACTCGGGTTGATTGAATGGAAACGGAGCTTCGACTAACTGTTCTTCGGATGAAAAAGTACTTTTAATTTTGCAAGGGTTAGCAAGTTCAAGCTTTTTGGATAACTTGTTTTTATCGACAGGGCCTTCTATTAAATGTTCTTCAGATGAATTTCGTGATGAAACAAGACTTTCCATTTTCGAAGGACTATCAAGATCTACCAGTTTGGAAAACACATTTTTGTTTAATGTAGCATCTACTAAATTTTCTTCAGATGATGTTCCAGATGTAAAAGAATTTTCTTTTTTTTCAGGACTAGTAACATCTTTATGTTCTTCAGAGGAAGTTCTTAACAAAATGGTAGTTTCAATTTTGCAAGGGCTAGAAAGTTCAAGCTTTTTGGATAACTTGTTTTTATCGACAGGGCCTTCTATTAAATGTTCTTCAGATGAATTTCGTGATGAAACAAGGCTTTCCATTTTCGAAGGACTATCAGGATCTACCAGTTTGGAAAACACTTTTTTGTTTAATGTAGCATCTACTAAATTTTCTTCAGATGATGTTCCAGATGTAAAAGAATTTTCTTTTTTTTCAGGGCTAGTAACATCATTATGTTCTTCAGAGGAAGTTCTTAACAAAACGGTAGTTTCAATTTTGCAAGGGCCAGAAAGTTCAACTTTTTTAGAAACCTGGGTTTCATCAGCTGAAGCTTCCACTAAATGTTCTTCAGATGAATTTCCTGATGAAACAAGGCTTTCCATTTTCGAAGGACTATCAAGATCTACCAGTTTGGAAAACACATTTTTGTTTAATGTAGCATCTACTATATTTTCTTCAGAAGATGTTCCAGATATAAAAGAATTTTCTTTTTTTTCAGGGCTAGTAACATCTTTATGTTCTTCAGAGGAAGTTCTTAACAAAACGGTAGTTTCAATTTTGCAAGGGCTAGAAAGTTCAACTTTTTTAGAAACCTGGTGTTCATCAGCTGAAGCTTCCACTAAATGTTCTTCAGATGAATTTCCTGATGAAACAAGGCTTTCCATTTTTGAAGGACTATCAAGATCTACCAGTTTAGAAAACACATTTTTGTTTAATGTAGCATCTACTAAATTTTCTTCAGAACATTTTCCTGATGAAAAAGTAGTTTCAACTTTGGAAGGGCTTAAAACTTCAACCTTCTTAGAAAACACGTAATCATCAACCGGAGCTTCAACTAAATGTTCTACATATGAGTTTCCTGATGAAACAGGAATTTCCATTTTGAAAGGACTATCAGAATCTACTTGCTTAGAGAACGTATTTTCGTTAAAAGTAACATCTATTAAATTTTCTTCAGAAGACATTCCTGGTGTAAAACATTTCACTGTTTTGGAAGGACTAGTAAGATCGGATATCGGAGTTTCTACTAAATTTTCTTTAGTCTGATTTTCGGATGTTAAAGGGCTTTCCAGTGTGAAAGGACTATCAAGATCTCCCTGTTTGGAGAACGCATTTTTATTAAATGTAGCATCTATTAAATTTTCTTCAGAAGACATTCCTGATGTAAAAGAATTTTCTTTTTTGTCAGGGCTAGTAAGATCTGTGCGTTTGGAAAACATGTTTTCACTTATTGGAATTTCTACTAAATTTTCAGATGAAAAAGGATTTTCCATTTTGAAAGGACTATCAAGATCTACTTGTTTTGAAAAAAAAATGTTTTCACCTGTTGGAGTTTCTTCAGATGAGGTTCCTGATGTAAAACGATTTTCGATTTCGGAAGGACAAGAAAGATCTTCCAGATTCGAAAACATGTTTTCATCTATTGGAGTTTCATCTAAATTTACTTTAGTCGAATTTTCAAATGAAAAACGACTTTCTATTTTGAAAGGACTATCAAGATCTATCTGTTTTGAGAATGTACTTTTGTTAAATGCAACATCTATTAAATTTTCTTTAGAAGAAGTTCCTGATATAAAAGGATTTTTTATTTGACTAGGGCTAATAAGATCTGCATGTTTAGAAAACATGTTTTCACCAATCGGAGGTTCAACTACACATTCTTTAGATGAGGTTGCTGATGTAAAACAATTCTCTGTTTTGGAAGGACTAGTAAGATCTGCTGGTTTCAAAAACATGTTTTCACCTATTGGAGTCTCTACTAAATTTTCTTTATTCCAATTTTCGGATGTAAAAGGGCTTTCCATTGTGAAAGGACTATCAAGATCTACCTGTTTATAGAACGCATTTTTATTAAATGTAGCATCCGTTAAATTCTCTTCAGATGCTCCTGATGTTAAAGAATTTTCTTTTATTGCAGGACTCTTAAGATCTTTATGTTTAGAAAATATGTTTCCATCTAAATTTTGAGATGAAAAAGGGCTTTCCATTTTGAAAAAACTTTCAAGATCTACCTGTTTGGAAAACATATTTTCACCTATCGGAGCTTCCAATAAACATTCTTCAGATAAGGCTCCTGATTTAAAAGGATTGTCCATTTGGAAAGGAGTATTAAGATCTATCTGTTTGGAAAACTTTATTTCAGCACCAACTAGATGTTCTTCAGAAGAGTTTTCAGAAATAAAAGGATTTTCCATTTCGAGAGGGCTAGAAAGATTTTCCTGATTTGAAAGCTGTTTTTCATCTATCGGAGCATTAACTAAACATTCTTCAGAAGTGTTTCCAAGAGAAAAAGAATTTTCAACTGCCCCATCGACAGGGAATAATTTCTTTGCGTTAGGTGATATGTCTAAAGATAGCTCTTTATCAGGTACAATTGAGAGTGCAGTATAGGCCCTTTCACTATCTATAAAAGAATCAATGATATGTAAGAAGGATTCATTAAAACAACTAAAATTCTTGCCAAAATTTATAGAAATATTTTCTTTCTCCTTTTCTCGATCTTCATCAAAATGCTGATTAGTATCTTCTGGTAAATTGATAACAGCCTGATCACCGAATGTCACTAGGGCGACCTCAGGTAACGTTTCAACAGTAGGATGCTTTTCAACAATATCACTTTCTCCTTTTATACATTGTTCATCGAGCAAATCAAAATTGCCTTCTGTCTGAGTTTCACCGACATAAGACACATTGGGTGTAAATGTAGTTTTAAGGCCTTTAAAATAATCCAAGGTATACTCTTCACAAGAACCTAAAATAACAGAGCAAGAAGTTTCTTGTTGGGGTTCAACAGCTTTAACATCTTGAATAGAATTGTCTTCGTCGTCACTACTGTCTGAAAGCAAGTCTGAATCCTTACAAACAAAAACAAACTTCCTTGGCTTAATATCAGTCACGTATTGCGAATCTACAGACGGTTCAGGTTCATCAATGACTTGGGATATCTCTGATTCGGTAATAACAATTTCAGGAACAGAATTCTTGTTAGAATGACTAGAAGCCGACTGTTTATTATCTACAACCAACTGACGACAATCATTAATACCTACACTCTCAGAGATCCTTATATTAGATATTACATGTTCATTACTATGTTCATTATCGACCAAACTATCCTTTATACAATCACTATTTACATTCTCCTCTTCTTTCATCACAGATTCTTTATTTACAGACTCAACCTTCGTATTTACAATGGAATTTTCATCTGAATGAGAATTAGAAACAGCAGTTTCATCTGATGCTCTGGTGGCACCGTCACCGCTAAAGGATACAATTTGTGAGCAGGTGATATCTTCTCCAGCAGCAGCAATTGGTATCGTGGTAGCGCTGATGCTAGCAGGCTTTGAGACATCTTCAGCACCCATCGAAATGATAGGTGCTGAAGCCTCCTTAGCAGCCATAAATGGTAAATTTTTGTTATTCTTTTCCGAGGCTCCTTTCACTAAAAAAGACTGCGTTTCAGTTTTTAAAGTTGTCAACTGCTTCAGCTTGTCTTGTAGCTCTTCACTGAGGACAGCATTTCGAATGTTACCCTCACTCCCGAAGCCAATTCCTGTGTAGGAAACGCCTTTGACCGTTGTTTTCTTCACAGAATATTGTTTCGTAAGACTGGGCAATGAATCCGACTCACTTCCCTCACTGTCGATATGAGTCAATACCATCAGGTCAGTAACTGATTTCGATTTCTCCTTCACCTTCTCAGTAAATTCCCCCCTTTCTATCCTATTTCTCCATGTCTCTTCTTCAGTGTCTGAACTCGAAGAATCGCCTTTCTTATCATTTCCCGTAGGACCTAATTTGAAGTCCAGCAAAGGTTTTTTAGAACCCTCCATACTAGAGTCCTGGGAAGAAGAAGAAGTCTTCTCCAAGGCTAACGTTTCGTCCAAATTCTTGATCGCTTCTGATATGTTTTTGACAAAGTTACGGTCCTCCTCTGTCTTCTGCTCAACACCCATAAGCCAAGAATCAAACTGGGTTACATCTTCTAAGGAACCTTTGAGGTTGGTCATACTCGGCGACTTGTGCTGAACAGGCTGGAAAATATCTTCGCTTGCTACGGAAAGCTGAGGGGATACTGTGTTTGGCGTACTTGTCCTACATGAATCGGGATTCTCGTCTGTAGGTTTGATTTCCAAATCGACCCCAGAGTCAAATTCGAGCTTGGCAGTAAGGTGAGGCCTTTGAGCCAATTCTGTATGCCTTGGCGAATGGATAGGAGTATGATTATCGACTATCACAACGGTATTAGGTTTGAGTGCTCTCCAGCGAGATTCAAAATCGGACTCTTGGAATGGATTGTTCTTTAGATATATAAGCATCATTAAGATTTGTTCAATATTTGCTCTGTTGTCCGTTCTCCAGCAAAGAGTCATCACATTGTGTCTGGAAAAAGAAAAATATGACAAGTTAAAAGCATGAATAAAATGTCCTAAAAATGAATGTGTGAATGAATATATTAAATCTGATTAAAATAAGATTTAACAAAATACAAATAAACTCATTAGCCATCTAAACAAAAGAAATTAAGTTTCATTTATATAAATAACATTTACACAAAATGACTTGAGAATAAACTAACTGTAATCGCTACGAAACATAGATTTACTAAATGCATTTACAATTCTGGAGCAAGATGCAATTAATTAGTTTTTACAAACATAGAGAAATAAGTAGCTCAACAGTCGATGTTTTGTCGGGACAAAAAAAGATATCACATAAATATAGACCAGAGATAGTATATCTCACATCAACAGCTAAAAAAAGACTAACCGAACAGGCAGTAAATCATTGAAAGACAGCTCAACAAATACTTCACTTGTTATGATATAATATTTTATATGTTGTAACATCTTGGAATGAAGTACTACACTACTTGGAAAATCTTTTTAAGGTGTGTTCAGACCTTAGCCTAGGTGTTCACACCTTAGCCTAGGAGTTCACACCTTAGCCTAGGTGTTCACACCTTAGCATAGGTGTTCACACCTTTGCCAAGCCTAGGCAAGTCAAGCATTAAACGTGTGAAGAGGGTTTACAGAAAGTTATTAAATTAGCATACTCTCCGCTATCCATATGCTACTGTCCCAGCTATTCCAACTTTTGTCGGCTGTTCATTTCGGTTTAAGCTATTTTTATTTTAAAAAGAAACATTTAAAAATTATCAAAACATATAAATATGTAATTAATATAAATGCACTAATAGGTGGATGTAACACTAGCCCTAGTGTGTTACCTTCCGTAAGAACCAGATTGGACTCAAAACACAGAAAAGTCAAGCCGAGGTAAGCAAAACTACACCCTTCACACGTTTGATTTACCAAGGTTTGGGAAAGATGTGAATGCGCCTTTAGACTGTTGATGTGAGATATGTAATCTCTGGTCTTCATTTATGCGATCTTATCTTTTATTTGGTCCTGATGATATCTGAATTAGCAAAACATTGACTGTTTAGTTATTTACTGCTATTTGAGGAGTTAGTGCTCTCATTAATTAATTTTAAAACAATGTTATAATTTTGTAAGAAAAATAATTTGAATTATGTAGTATTTATTACGGCTAGAATTAATGTGGCATGGGCCCAATAAAGTTTAGAATAAATTCCTGAGAAATATTATTATATTTTTTCATCAGAGCAGCACTACATTTTCTAAGCGATTCTGGTAAAATTGAGCATCTATTTGTCTTAAACTCATTCTACAGGTACGATGGCTATCATTTTTTCTCTCAGTAAGTACAACAATATAATCAATATTATACATAATCCCTTAGGGGAATTGAATTAAATCCATGCAGAATTAAAATTGATACAAAAACAGCATTACACTATACCATTTTAATACTATAAAAATTCCTCTATTTTAATCAAGTAATATCCTCATGAAAGCTTGTATGAATTGCAACAATATTTTATTCCAATATTATTATTATAAACTGTTACAAATATTCAATTGATCTATTAGCTATTAGCTTTAAAAAATAAAAAAAAGTACTGACAGATAATGGCCGAAGGAGCAGTTAGGTGGAGGCAATCTAACCGAGCCCTGAACCAATACCCGCGTAATAACATCATCATCCGTCAGGTCCAGGTAGGGCAACTTGCCGAATTCTGCTATTTCCCATAATAAAACTGCCAATGACCAGACGTTACCTCCTTCAGTGACCTAGAAACAAAAAGTACAATAAATAAAATGTTCAATAGAAATATTTCATCAACATAAAATGAAGGAATAAAATACCAAAAAACCTTTTTAAGGGGGGACATTTTTTTTAAACTTAAAACTTTATACTCATATATGCAATTTTATTTTTAAAATTTAACAAATTTTTGATTTAAAAGTTTTTTTTTTTTTTTTTTTACAAAATAAGTATTTAGATAAAAACAAATGGAGGTTTACAACATTTTGTGATAAATAGTATCTAAGATCTTTTTGGGTAACGATACTGCCAAATTTGTTTCGAAGTAGTGTTCAATTTTATTTACAATTAAAACCGTTTTCAGCAGTGTTAAAAATAAGTATCAATTAATGCCATACTTTTTTTCCTTCAGAGTGTCCAGCGATATAGCATGAAAAAATTCAAGTATAATTCAAGGCTAATTAGGGATTAATAAATTATTTGCCACTTCTATAAATTTGTTTTATTGAAAACTAGTTTCAAATGTTATACATTCATTCTCAGTTCTAAAAACACACAAAAAATTCAAAAATAAGCAATTCAAAATATAGTTTGGTATTATTATACATATTAAATTAGATTAATAAAAATCAGTATTATAAAACATTTATGAATTATGAATTTAATTAAGACAAGAAATCAAATACATGTTGGTACTCAGCAAGGTTTAAATGGATTATATCAAACAGAAAAGTTTGTACTGGTTTCTTCTCGCATTGAACTAACAATAAACGAAATGTAGGTAGCATGTTTTTAGGTAAACGGTTTAAGGGTCAGGGTTTTTCCAGTAATGCCGATGAGTAATTTACCTAAAAACATGCAACCTATCTTTCGTTTATTGTTAGTTCAATCCGAGAAGAAATCAGTACAAACTTTTCTGTTTGATATAATCCATTTAAACCTTGGTGAGTACCAACATGTATTTGATTTCTTGTCTTAATTACATTCACAATTCATAAAAGTTTTATAATACCGATTTATATTAATCTAATTTAATATGTATAATAATACCAAACTATATTTAGAATTGCTTATTTTTGAATTGTTTGTGTGTTTTTAGAACTGAAGATGAATGAATAACATTCGAAACTAGTTTTCAATTAAATAAATTTATAGAAGTGGCAAATAATTTATCAATCCCTAATTAGATTGATTCTTCTATACCATCATGCGGATGTCAACTGATAATTCAAGGCCGTTAACTGTAAAATTCAAGACGCTTTTCGTCATTGGATAATTGGATTGGAATTTATTGGATTAAACTCAAAACAAAACTGGAACCAAAAAATGTTGTATTAGGTCGGCTTATGATAAACTGTATAATTCGTACTTCAGAATGAATTCGAATAATTATGAAGGTTGTGTATTCCTGTTTGATTAAAAAAAATTATTGCAAACTTGTTAGACTGAGGGCTCAACGCATCGCCCAAAAAAACAAAAACAAATAGAAAATAAAATACAAAAACAATTCCAAGTGTAAATAAATAAAATTCAATTATGGGAATAAATTTCACTGCAATTTTAATCATAAACTTATTTTATATAAATAATAAAATAATCAGAAGTACAGGAATAAAATGAATCCTTGCATCCCCTTAGCATTGCCAATCCATCCTAGGTGAATTATTTATGTGAATTACTTTTTTGTCAGTCCTAGCTGACATAAGTTTTAACAAACCTCTTTAGTTTCTATGGTTGTTTGAGTACAGGTGAGAGTTTCTGGAGCGCACCAACGGATAGGGACAGCAACATCACCCACAATGTAATATTCATTCTGAAATCACGATGGCAAAAATAAATATTTAAGATAGTAACAAAGCAATATGTAAGAATATATTAATAAATTACCAATTACCTGATACTTATCAACACTAGTTCCATAATCTCCTATTTTGACAGTCAAATCTGAGGCGACCAAGCAATTTCTAGCCGCAAGATCCCTAAGAAATAAATAACATAATTTTATATAAATTGATCGTAATTATAAAGAAAAATGTTAAAATTTTAGATATTCATTACTACAAGATGATTCCTAAAAGGAGACAGAGTCAAAAACGATTACGTTACACAAAAATTAGAAATTATAGCGATGATTGACAGTGAATATAGAATCAAGATAATGTCTTAGTCGAAGATCAGTCAAGAATACAAAAATAATATTGTGATAATTTTTTGTTATATCCTTCAATGATCTCTGACTAAGAAATTAAAAATAAAGGATCAAACCTTGATCATATAATCATAAAGTAACACAGTTTCTCCAAAAATACTGAAAAGGAGCTGCTAAGAGATCTCCTACACTAAAATGTAGTGGAGTCCTGATTATCCAAAATAATTGGGACCAGACCCATTTTGGATAAACGAATTTTTCAGATTAAGCAAAATTTTTTTGAACTAAACTTACATAATAATGTACAATTACATACATATTATTGTACGTGATAACACACTTAATTTAAAAAGGCTTGTCTAAAAATAATCAAATCTTGGGAAGAAATTGGTGATAAGCTGCCTAACACAGTAGTGCTCGATAAGACACAAATGAAAATTATGTATATGGAGTGTTGCGAGCCAACGGACATGAGATTTTAGACCATCATCAGATCACTGAAATAGTTTTGAAAGAACCTGTCATCTCACAAGGAGATAGCACAATGTGTCCGTCCGCGATTTTGATCAAAATTTTGTTGGGTTATTCTACATTGAAAAAAAGTCGACCCATAGCCTGCCGTTTTGTCCAATGGACCCCAGGAGCTGAGAAAAACACAAATGATAGAAATGCTTTATTTTATATTTCTTTTTGAAAAATGATATCGACATGATTTTTACAACTAAACATTCGTTTTTTTAGAGGATATTAAAGGAAAAATATAAACATTAAAAAATAATTGTTTTTGGGCCAAAAATTTTGCTAAGGATTTTCATGAAATTTTAATAGTAAAATACATGAAAATACTAATACAAAACTTTATATCTTACTCCTTTATTTTATTTTGTTATTTTTTACATGCATTTTTCAATTTTACATAGAAATCATTTACATTACTTATATAATATTATCTGGAGATACTTTTGATACTCAAAAGTTGTCATCTTTTACATAACTTGTAATATCATAATTATCTCAATATGCTTTACATATTTTCAAATCTTCATTCTAGTAGTCCTTATAATTAATTTTTTTCATATATTTTAATATATCTTTCTTTTCATTCATTTTATTTATCTTTCTTTCTATATTTTAACAATAATTTTAAATACCTTTCTTTGTCATTATCCATTAACATATTTTTCTTTATTTATTATTATTGTTGACATTATGATTAGCTAGAAATTTAAAAACCAAATGTTTTATTTTAACCTTAGTTCTTTTTTGCTCCAAAGAATATACCCTAAAATTTTGGTTTCGGATTAAGCAGAATTTTGGATAACTTAAGTTTTAATTATCGGGACTCCATTCAACAATTTAAATTTCAACTTCTCTATGAAATATAAAAAAATTGTCGCCAAACCTTAACACAAGTCTCATATATTGACAGTTGCATAGTATAGAGATAAGAGACACTACTTGGAGGTTAAAAACCCCACAGGGTGTTGTTGTACAACAGGGTTAGTTAAAAGATACTCACGTATGAATAAAACCATGTTCGTTCATAAACTTCAATCCTTCTGTAACATCGATCATCATCTTCAATGATATTTTTTGTTCGGTAATTGCATTTCTGCTACCACTATTCGTCACCAAAAAGCTTTTTAAATCACCCTGGATAAAAAAAACAATATATAATAATAATGATAAATAAATGGGGTTATATAGTATGTTCTTAACTTTTTCAGCTCATTAGATTATAATAAACCAAACTTACATTTGTGCAATACTCAAAGAGCAAGAGGAACGGATCATGCTCTAGACACTTGCCGTACAATCGGCTAATATTCTTATGCTTCAGGTCACGAAAAGGTTTTGCTTCATGAAGGAAGTATCCCTTCTCCTCAGGTGTAGCATCTTCTCTTAATATTCGAACGACAACTTTGGCTCCTCTAGCCTCACCTTTTACGACCTTAAATAAAAATTAATTTTTTATACATATATAATACAGTAGTCTCGATAATTCATATAGATTCTCTGATCCTTTGAAAATCTTCCTTTAATTCTTATAAAACAATGCAATCCAGTCCCCTCGATAATTCATTTTTATTTTTGTCTTCCAAGTGATGTAAACATCTTTTAACTCAAATTACCAAATAAAAAAGATGGTAAACTCGTAATCTTTTTAGGAGAAGAATAGGAGAGTAAGTGAGATGGGAATCGTTTCAATAAATTCCAGTTGGTTTAAGCTTTTTAATACACTTTGATGTGTGAACAGTGCCAGAGTAGTTAGCTAGCTAGACTGCACTGCCAGTCCCAAGCCCGGATAAAACAGGAGGGTTAGAGGTAGGGCCGACAACCCAACCTCTGTAAAAACATTCACCGTTAAACAAGCTCATAAACCAGGCCTCGGATATCGGACTGTCACACGGAAACGACACGGCGCAACGGAAAAGGTTTACAGATTTGGAACATGGAATGTGAGGACCTTAAATCGAGCAGGAGCACTCAAAGAGTTAACCGATGAGCTAGGCAGGATGAGGGTAGACATAGCAGCCATACAGGAAATCAGGTGGAAGGGAAGTGGGAATGTCCAAGGTAGAAACTATGCCATCTTTTACAGTGGTAGTACTGAAAAGCATGCGTTTGGAACAGCCTTTGTAGTACCTTCAAGATTTAAATCAGCTGTAATGGATTTCCAGCCCATCAATGAGAGGCTTTGCAAATTAAGGATAAGAGGGAAGAAATGCCATGTGACCCTCATAAATGTACATGCACCTACGGAGGAGAAGAGTGAGGAAGAAAAAGACATTTTCTATGATGAGCTGGATAGAGCACTAGCAGCCAGCCCTTCCTCTGATATGAAAATAGTGCTGGGAGACTTCAATGCTCAGGTTGGGAAAGAAAGAATTTTTATACCTACCACAGGGAAAAATAGTTTGCACGCTAAAACAAATGAAAATGGAGTGCGAATGATAAATTTTGCTGCATCCCGAAGATTAGTAGTGATGAGTACAATTTTCTCCCACAAAGATAAGCATAAACAAACGTGGCACTCGCCAAACGGAATATTCACCCAAATCAACCATGTGCTAGTCTCTAGTAGGCATTTTAATAAAGTCAATGATGTTAGATCATATCGAGGGGCAGATGCGAACTCTGATCATTTCCTTGTTATAGCAAAGACTGTGACCAGAATAACATATACACAACAGGGGCACCTCAACCAATCGAGCAAGTGGAGTAGAGATAAATTAAGGAATGAGGATATAAGGAGGCAATATAAAGAAAAGTTGGAAGAAAACATAAGGAGCATCCCTGCTGTAAGTGGTGACAAAGAGGTAGAAACTCAGTGGAAGGAGTTGAAGGAGTCAATCACTGGAGCAGCAAAGCAACATTGCCGAATAGAGAGGAAGCCTCCAAATAGATCTTGGTTTGATACAGAGTGCGATGAAGCCATCAAGGCTCGCAATATACTAAGAACCAAGTGGCTGGGTAAGGACACACGTTTTTACACAGAGTAGAAAAGATTTTCATGACGCAAGGGCCCACGCTAAAAGAATCATCAGGTCTAAGAAGAGAAACTGGATGAATGACAAGGTTAGAGAAATAGAAGCCAGAAGCAACAATGAGACTAGAAAATTCTACAAGGAGGTCCAGCAGCAGAAAACAGGCACTAGAAATAACAACCTGGTTATAAGGGATGAAAATGGACGCCTATTGGTCACAGATGTAGAGCTGCAAGAACATTGGAAGAAATACTTTCAAACACTCCTGAGATCTGAGCATGAGGTTGAAGCCACGAGACCAGTAAATTATGCGAGTGTTGGCGATGACGACGAAGATATCCCACCAGATAAAGAGGATATCGAAACTATTGTGGAAAAGTTAAAAAGTAATAAGGCTCCTGGTCCAGATGGAATACATGCAGAATTCTTAAAAGTGGCAAATGGGTCATTAGCTAGTGAGATGCATGGATTAATTTCACACATTTGGCAAGTAGAGAGGATGCCGAAAGAGTGGTCAGAAGCAAAAAGTCGTTCCACTCTATAAAAACAAGGGGGATAGGACGGACTGCAAGAACTATAGAGGCATAAGCTTGCTGAACACAGCGTACAAAATTTTCTCTATAGCTCTCTACAACCGCCTACTGCAATATGTGGAGCGTAAGCTGGGAGATTACCAAGGAGGTTTTAGGCCTAACAGATCAACCATCGATCAAATCTTCTCCTTGCGACTGATATATGAGAAAATGAAAGAATTTCAAAACACAATATGGCTACTGTTCATTGATTATAAGGCGGCATATGATTCGGTTTTGAGAGAGGAATTGTTCCAGGCAATGAAGGAAATGAATATTCCATTCCCTTAAAAATTATCAGGCTCGTAATATGCACAATGAATGATACCAGCTGCAAAGTTAAGAGTCAATGGCAAGTTAACCAGTGCATTTCAGATAAACGATGGACTCAGGCAGGGTGATACTCTAGCCCCACTACTTTTCAACATCATTCTTTAAACTATAGTAGCAAGAGCCTATCTGGATGAGGGAGGTAATATCTTCTACAAAGGGGACCAATTATTAGCATATGCCGACGATGTGATGATAGCTGGAAGATCTCTTCTTAATGTTAAAAATGCTTTTGGGTAGCTGGAAAGGGAGGCCAGGAGATTTGGCCTAGAAATTAATGAAGAGAAGACAAAGATTATGATCTTGAGGAAAAAGAAACCCATGCGACCCCAGATGTGCTGAAACAATTGGAAACTACACATTCCAATGTGTTGCTAGTTTTAAGTATCTTGGTGCACAGTTTAATGAAGCATTGGAGGAGGAGGAGGAGATCCAGGCACGCATTATCTCGACCAATAAAGCTTTTTTCTCAATAGCTCATCTTATGAGAAGTAGATTAGTTAGCCGCTTAACCAAGTTAAGGCTATATAAAACCCTCATTAGATCAGTGGCAACATATGCAAGTGAGACATGGATATTAAAAAAATCAGCAGCTGAAAAGATCGACATCTTTGAACGCAAAATATTAAGGCGCATTCCGGGACCTGTGAAAGAAAATGGGGTACACCGTCTTAGAAAGAATAGAGAAGTATATTCCCTATATGACGATGTGAAGCTCTCCGACTATGTCAGATTACAACGTCTAAAGTGGTTGGGTCACCTCCATAGAATGGATGATGGCAGAACCATCAAAGAGCTATATAAGGATTGTCCAGAAGGAGTGAGAGCTCGAGGAAGGCCACGAGGCAGATGGAAGGACAGCGTCTCAGAGGACCTTTGAAATCTTAACGTGTCTCTGAGACTTGCTACGGACCGACAAGAGTGGGCAAGAGTGATTGAGCAGGCCAAGGACCGCCTTGTGCGTCTGTCGCGCCTATGAAGAAGAAGAATACACTTTGATGGGATGATTTTGATGATATAGATATTGGAGAAAATAGGTTTGAATACGATGAGAAATTTAAGTATTTAGTGTCTATGATTACTAGAAAAATGAAATTCAAGAGGAAATAAAGGTGAGAAATGCTTGTTATTTTTCGGTATCAACATTACTTAGGTCGCGCATTTTGTCTAGAAACTTGAAACTTAGAATATACAAAACTATTATCTTGCCTACAGTTCTGTACGAGTGTGAAACGTGGCCGCTAACCTTGAAGGACGAACAACACCTTAAGGTCTTCGAGAATAAGGTATTGCGTAAAATATTTGGTCCGAAAAAGGTTGAGTCAACTGGAGAATTTAGGAGGTTACACAACGCAGAATTGTGGAGCATGTATCCTGTTAATATAATCGAAGTGATATCATTGCAACGGTTGAAATGAGCTTGTAAAGTTGTTGGGCTCAGTAACGAACGAATTCATAAAAAGTTAATAAACGCTGAGGCGACAGGTAAACGTCTGAGGGGTATGCCAAAGCGTAAGTGGGAGGATTGTGTTAAGGGTAATCTAATGGATTTGGGTTTGGACGGTAGTCGGTTGACCGAGGTTAGTAGGCAGCGATTGGTGGTATCGGCATCGAACCTTCGGGTTCGCTAAGCCATTTATTATTATTATTACTATTAAGCTTTTTATTTCTATTTTTCTCTCTTTGAAAAAATATTATAAGCGTAGTGTAGCCATATTGTTAGCTGCCAACATAGACGGATCTGAAAAATTAAGATCGCTCATGACAAACAAGTCTGCAAAACCAAGGTGTTTTAAAAACGTTTCCGATGGCCTATAGTGCCAACAAAAAAGCATGGATTGGGAATTTACGAAAGTGGAACAGTCGTCAAAAGTTACTGCGCATTTGCATGATATAAAATCTCTCTTGTAAGGAATCATCTTCCTAAAATTGAAAGACTCCCATAGCTTTCTAAGATTTTGCCGAAGGTTTAGCAGCAACAATAATCCTAACTGATGTGGACATTTTGACTCCGTCTGAAAATGAGATGAAGAAGATAATGTGCCAACTATTAGTTCCAAAACAACAAAACAATACATCTGCAACTTACCTCATTTTTTAGCAAAATTGGATGTTGGTGTTAAGGTATTTTCTCTTCCGAAAATGCTTAATAAAGCCATAGACAAGATTGTTCTTCAAGGATTGTATCAAAACAAATTAACCGAATTTTTTTTCAAATGTGATATTGTAATGTTTTTGTGCTAATTATGCCATTTATATGTGCATACATATTTATACAATTTTGTATTAGTTCAGTTATTTCATATTTTTACTTCCGATTATAGGAAACCTCGATAATTTATATTTAACTCTCGGACCCTTGACCAAACGAATTATCGGAATTCTACTGTAATAGATACACTCCTAACAGTATTGTTTTAAAACAATTAAGAGGTATGTTTAATTCTGTAGATGGGAAAAAAAAGAAGTAATAATTGGTGTTGTAATTTATAATAAAGGCATATATAAGGAAGGATGCATATTTCACATCCTAATATTGATAATTAAAAATCCTTCTAATTTTTAAAATATATTATTTAAATTGAAAAATAATATTTCTATAATTGCATACCTTTCCGAACCATCCTTTACCGATCTCTTTTTGGTAAAAAAGCTGTTGTCGAGGGAAGTTTCCATTGCGGTCCGCTGAAACAATAATTGGATTCTTAACAACCAGTAACAAGTCTAAATAAAAGAAGGGAATATTTTTTTAATCAGAATAAAAATAAAATAAAATCCTGATGTTTCAAATCTCTTTTACATCTATAATAAACTCAAACATTTGAATGATTGGCTGGAACAATGTTGGATGTGACTTTTTCAGTGGAATAATGTTAGCTATGACTCACTGTATGGGAAAGCTAACAGTTAAGTTTTCAAACTAATCGATTGGCATTATCTAGCAGTTAGTTGAAGAGCTTAACCCTAAGCTTTCCCATGCAGTGAGTCATAGCAAACATTATTCCTCCAAACAAAGTAATTGCGCAAAAAGTCATATCCAACAATTCATATAATAAATGGATTTATTAAATGTCCTTATGATTAAATTACCATATATGAGTTTCAAAATAGTAATAATGAATTTTTTATTTAAACATAAAAAAATATGAAAAATTATATTACTCTAAACAAAAATAAAATTACTGATTAATACAAAAAAAAAAAAATAATAACTGATCATATTCAGATATCAACTTTTAAAAAACAGGCAACATACCGAACCAGTCAGTGACTGAGGGAACTGCGCAGGAGAATGCAGCAGGCCTCGAAGGAGGGTGAGCGTTGACTTGAGGAGGCCCATCATCAGTGGACGGATGCTGCTGCTGCACGGTCACGGGGGGTGGGAATATTGCAAGTTCCGATAATGTATTTGTGAAGCCGATGTGACCACCGGCGGCTGCAGGGTTCCTGAACTCCTGCAGAAGAAAATTAAAACATTCAGAAAAAATCATTTGAATTGTAAAATTATTTAAATAGTATATCGTTGGCTTACTATCAAAACCTCTTAAGTCCGGATTTTCTACTTTAAGAGTTTTGTGATTTAAATTTATTAATTCTTCAGTTTTGATATCTCCTGGGAAAATCACTTATGTCTGTCACAGCAAGAGAATTCATTAATTTTAACATAGACGTAAGTGGTTTGTCGAGGAAATACCAAAGATGAAGAAATAATAATTCTAAATCACCAAACTTGTAAAAGTAGAAAATTCGGACTTCGGAGGTTTTGATAGTAACCTGATGTTTTTTGAATAAGAAGAAAATTTGTGTTCATTGAATAATATCCACATATAAATTTGGGCCTTCTGTTTAACAAAAAGTAACATTAAACCATAATGACAAGAAATAAACATGTGGCAAAGCACTACAAATTATTATACAATGGTTTATTATTTCCAAATAGTCATATTTCAAAAATACCTGGTGTGTCCATTCATACGACTTTCCTTATCGCTTTGGCTTAGAGTCTAGAAAATTAGATTATCTTTCAAATGAGCATCTGGAATGTTCTGGAAGAAGTAAGTTTTCGACTTATCAAATAACTAAACAAAGGTAAATCAGTTTCCATAGGAACATGTGCAGAATACTTTATAAAACATGTCTACCAAGTTCAGAATAGAAATTAACAGCAGATAATGGCAGGTAATAGGACAAACTATGCAAATATAAAACTTCTCAAGTCTCGACTGTTATCTAAAGCAACAAAATTAAAAGTAAATAAAACTCTTATAAGAACAGTAATCCCCAATGGAGCGGAGACGGTGTTTGTCCCAAGATGATTGCTGTAAAATGAGAATGTGCGAAAGAAACTGTATTAAAGCAAGTAGGCTACGATGGGCAGGGGACTTGTAATTAAAATGGAGAGTGAAAGGATAAAGAGGAAAATATTGAAAACGCACTTCAGTGGAAAAAGGAAAGACCAAAAATTTGTTGGAAGTGAAGGATGGATCCAAGGAAGGATGAAGTGGTACTGAGAGGCGCAGGACCAATGGAAAAGGATAACTTAGCAGGCCAAAGATCACGAGTTCCGGGGAATTAGTTAGTTTAAAAATTCCAATACGCCATAGCCCTGCTAATACTGATCCGATTTCGATGGTTTATTTTTTGTTTTGTGGGGAATTTTATTTCTTTTCGATTGACCATAAAAAAAAAATTTGGATTCTGCGTATCTTGAAACATTAAAACATCAAATTTTAAGGAGGGGGGTTAATATTTTTTTTCCTTTGTCGATTACAAAGGTATTTAAAATAATGAACAATAACAAATGAATAATAACTAAAAGCTTATATAGATTTTTTTTTTGTTAAGGTCTTGGTATGCTGATTCCAAAATAATTTACATTTTTCCTCTCTTTTACTAAATAGCTGAGAAATGGCCTTATGAAATCTCTACTCGGCCGTCATCTTGAAATAAAACGACGGATGGTAATGTCGAGTTCTGAGGATCAACCTGGGGTGACTTGCGACTTTGATGTGAAATCTTAAGAAAATCGATCCAGTAGTCTCAGAGAAAAGCCAGGAGTGGCGTATGGTTGACGGACAGATTTTTTTTTATTATTCCATATTCAGATTCTACATATCCTGAAATGTAAAACCTCAAATTTTGAGAGGGAATTAATTTTTTTTTCTTGGTTGATTACAAAAGTTCATTATTAATTGCCTCTTGATTTTTAATTTATTTTCATCAAGCTCTATTCCTACTTCTTTCAATCAAAGGTGCTAATGCTCATCGTCTTGAGGTTAAAGAATAAGCTCTAAGCATTAGAAACCGAGGTTCTATTAAATTTATTCACCAAAATATCTAAACACAGATTACCACTTTTATGTACCTAGGATCATATAAAGCTCAAGTGTTTCATAAAGGTGATTGTATGATAAAATATCTGTCACAAATTCATTTTTTCTATCATTTTGAACTTTTTTATGAAGAGGGTATTAAACATCTTTCTGTATGTAAGGAGATTTACATAAGCCAAAGACACATATTTTGAATAATAAAGAAATTATTCAATATTCATTCTTGTCTCACGAATGCAACTGAAAAAAATTCATATTTCACATAATAAAATTCAGAGAAATATTCACAAAATACAAAAAAGTATGCATTTTATTAATACGTTATTCATATGAATAACATTCATTGATATAGAAAATTTATATTTTGACAAGAATCTTTCCACTATCATGCATCATAAAAAATAAAAGAAGAAAAAATCTGTAATAGAAAATTACAAAATCCAAATTTGATATGAAAAAAAAATTAAAATCTCAAAAAAGATTAGCATTGAACACAAAATGCTATAGACTAATTACATCAAAGACATGAAATCAAATTAGATCAAAGAAAAACAAATCAAATTAGATCAATGGAAAACAAATAAAAATAAGGATGAGCAAGCATATTAAATCGATTCATACAAGATATCAAAACGAAAGATATAAAAAATAAATAAAATAAATCAATGATAATATAAGATATGAAAAATTCATGACAAAGAATGAGCAAATAAAGCAAAATTCTAAGATAGGATCGCAGAATTATGTAGCGGTGAAGTGGTATAAAAATAAACCCAACGTACCTAACATGCACATAAATCGCTCCCTCGCTCACACCACTCAGGGGTAATGCATAGCTGTTACAATTTTTAACAAAATAAAGAGCAGTCAATTTTGATTTTACATTATTATTTTAATTATATAACTATTAATTATTATTATTATATAACTGATTATACATTTCGCTATGGCTTAAATCAAATATAAAATTTATATGAGAACAATTATAGATTATCTTTTAGTAGACAAAACTGATATGATTTTATCTATGTTGGAATGTAAAACGTACAGAATGTTTATAACTTAAATTCTAACAACAATGCTATAAATAAGCTAGGCTAAATAGTATAACTTGAATATATTTCTGTGGTATTTACGTATTAAGCGGTCGACCATATTTTCTATTGGTCTCAACTATAACCTATACTGTAATATTTGTTATAATTTCTGTGATTTGTGATATTTTTCCTGATTTTTAGACAAAAAAAACATAAACATTTGGAAATTACCTTCTACAGAACAAAATATTCAAATTTGAAATATTTCCAAAGCTTGATACGGGCATGATAATTACATTACATAAATAATTAAATTTAAATTATGGTAATGCCCAGACATCAACTGAAAAGAATCCGTTGGGAATATCTTGAGCGAGTACAGCATGTGGAAATCAACAGTTATGATATGATCTCATTAAAGCAGTAATAATTTTAATAAATCCAATGAATACAAATTTTTAAAGCTGCCACATAAAATCAAAGTTTTTTTTTTCAATTAAAGGAATTTTAGTAATGAAATTTAATACAAATTTTATTTTTTAACACCATAAACAGGAAGAAGAAGACATGTTAAGGAATCAGGTTATAACACAACAATATAAGATAAGTTCGACCACTTAGTACTCAACTATCACTTTCCCCAATAAATAGTGATTCTTTAAATATAGTAGAGTTGAATTGAAAGTGTTGACATTCAAACAAATGAATAATCCAGTAACATAAACAGTTTGTTACATAGAGAGATATTTTAAAGAAAAGTCAAAATCCTCCATTAGTTTCCGGACAACCCAATATTTACTCCATATATTTTCTGTTGGCAAAACAGGTTTCAGTGTAACACTGTGATAATTTCGCATGCTTCCTATCTACCTGTTCACAGTGAAGTTCAGGGTTCATAGAGCATCCTTCAGAACCTCTATTAATGATCACCCTGAACCCATCTTTGTAACTAAGGACGTATCTCCTCTGCTGATTTGATGAACCAACACCGCGTTGTACGGTCGAGGAAACCTAAAGGTGATTTAGTGTTTGAATAATTTCATGTATTGCTTCAGCAGCTGTAGTTTCTTTTTCTTTTTTTTTTTAATATTATGAGTATTCCAATAAGAAAACATTTTTCTTGTTTGGCTGCAGCTGATAAACTAAGGATTTATTGCACGGATCAAATGTTAAAAAGAAGCTTACTTAATCCTTGACACGAGAGTATTAGTTTTTGGTAAAAACTGAATAGATTTAAATTGCATCTTTACATTGATAAAACAGTCATTATTTTTTATACACCCAATTAACATATGAAACTATTTTTCATAGAAAGTAATGGGTATCTCGCTGTAGCTTTTTGTAGATTAACTAAACAACAATTGTTTTTCATACTCCCATGCCTTCGTACTAGTAATCTTTTATATAGCTATTTGTTACCATCTTTTATTACTGTTGCTGTTACTGTCGTTATACTGTTTTTTTCAGACCTGACGATGGCCTAAAAATTAGGCCGAACAATTAAAAGTCTTCTAATTTGAGTATTTTTCTTCACTGACCGCACTTCCCAACCAACTTCTCCAACAATTATATTATATTAGTTCTATGATCGACTATACTTTCACCAACCATTGTTTTAATCTTATCATATCCATTTTTATCTATTATTGTTCATTATTTACTTTTATAATTTTCATCTGTTGCTGTTAACTTCTAAATATAATAATTTTTGCCTGTTAGTATTTACTTCTATTATTATTTCATCATAACAATAATTTATCTCTATAGAAGTTGCCTACAGAAGAAGAAAACATCTGTTATCTTCAAATAATGTTTTAATAGCTTTGTTATCGTTTTTTTTCACATAGGTAACTCATTCATTTTCTAAGTCTGTTAAAGCCATCAAGTTTCTACTTTATTGAATTTTGAGCCCAGGTGCATTGTATCATCGAAATGTTTTAGAAGTATAAAACTTTTAAGTCCACATAGTTTTGTATCCCTCCAAATAAAAGTGGGCTTTGTGTTCATTTAAAATTTCCTCATTCAAAAATTCCCTCAAAATTTGTCTAGGACATAGTGCTCAATATCTCTAGGTAAAGTAAAATAAATTAAATACAAATGTTTAGTAATGCTAAATTGGCAAATTGGCATTATGTTCAATAGCTCCAACACGCAGATATGCTAGTTGTTCAATACCTCCAACACGCAGATATGCTAGTTGTTCAATACCTCCAACACGCAGATATGCTAGTTGTTCAATACCTCCAACATGCAGATATGCTAGTTGTTCAATACCTCCAACACGCAGATATGCTAGTTGTTCAATACCTCCAACACGCAGATATGCTAGTTGTTCAATACCTCCAACACGCAGATATGCTAGTTGTTCAATACCTCCAACACGCAGATATGCTAGTTGTTCAATACCTCCAACACGCAGATATGCTAGTTGTTCAATACCTCCAACACGCAGATATGCTAGTTGTTCAATACCTCCAACACGCAGATATGCTAGTTGTTCAATACCTCCAACACGCAGATATGCTAGTTGTTCAATACCTCCAACACGCAGATATGCTAGTTGTTCAATACCTCCAACACGCAGATATGCTAGTTGTTCAATACCTCCAACACGCAGATATGCTAGTTGTTCAATACCTCCAACACGCAGATATGCTAGTTGTTCAATACCTCCAACACGCAGATATGCTAGTTGTTCAATACCTCCAACACGCAGATATGCTAGTTGTTCAATACCTCCAACACGCAGATATGCTAGTTGTTCAATACCTCCAACACGCAGATATGCTAGTTGTTCAATACCTCCAACACGCAGATATGCTAGTTGTTCAATACCTCCAACACGCAGATATGCTAGTTGTTCAATACCTCCAACACGCAGATATGCTAGTTGTTCAATACCTCCAACACGCAGATATGCTAGTTGTTCAATACCTCCAACACGCAGATATGCTAGTTGTTCAATACCTCCAACACGCAGATATGCTAGTTGTTCAATACCTCCAACACGCAGATATGCTAGTTGCACTCATTGATCTATTACATGATTCAACTTATTGTATCCTTCTTTTAGATCACAACACTTATTTCTTTTCTTTTGTTCAATACAAAGATCTTCCATACTCCAAGACATGTAGTAGCAACCCTGGTCTTACTGGATTACCACATTGTATTTACTATACAAGCCGGGTTAATAGAAGTATTATCGCATGTTCTTTGTAAATTCTATATAATATAAATAATAACTTAATCCTCATATAGAATATATCAATAGAATACTTCTGAGTGCGAAAAATTCAATATAATTTCCACAAGGAATTTAAGAAAAGGAGAGAAAAAATCAATTCTAATCAAAACAGAAAAATTAGTTTAATTAATAATTACAAAACTATTTTCAGTGATGTTTAAATCAGTGATTCCCAACCTTTGAAGTTTCCAGACCACTAAGAAAGAAACTGAACCATTTGCAGACCACCCCCATCCTCAACTTGGTGATTAGAATGATTAAAAGTGCATTTTGAGGCATTTTTATAGTTCATTTGCCTGTTAAAACTTTTCATCTAACACTTAAGAAAAGAGCTCAAAAAAATTATGGCTAATCAACAACGAAAATTGGCAAAAATAGTTAAATAATAATTACAAAATAAGTGATTTAAAATTCGAGTATTATTAAAATCAGTGGTTCTCTACCTGTAGAAATCTATGGATCAATAATCCAGAAACTGAACCCCTTGTGGACAATCCCCACGCCCAACTTGGGGAATTAGAATGCTTAAAAGTGCATTTGTAGGTAAAAACTAAATCCTTCATAGTGCATTTACAAGTAAAAACTTTTAAACTAACACTCAAATTTCAGGAAAGGTAAACAATAAAACAGTTATAACAATAAGCCCTCACAAAAAAGATACAGAAAGGGGCTGTCAGACCTTCTCGTGGACCACACCAAAGCTCTTGCGGTCCCACAGACCAACAGTTGAGAACCACTGGTTTAAATTAAAAGGCTTACCTGTCAATTATTTCCTTAAATTTTAATGCACAATTTATTTTCTACTTTATTTTTAGATCCAAATATATAAACAATCAATATAAATAAGAGAAATATAATTTTTTTAAAATATTGCAGCCAAATCTGAGCTTAGTGAGCGAGGAGTATCAATATAAAAGGCTGCCTGATAGAATTAATTAAAAAAAAAAATCTATGAAACACGTTTTAATACAGATCTAATCATGCCACTCGACCTTACCTCTTTACAAATAACTTCCTCCACATTTGGCTTAAAAATAAAATTGAAACATGTTATTGACAAAAAAAAAATTTTAATGACTATATAGTCATGATCAAAATATATCATTATAACTAAACATCAAAAATCAAAAATACGAAGCGCTAAGTATTGACCTCCATTAAATATTTCTTTGTTGTAAACTACAATGTTTAAATTGTTTTCCACTTTTTTTAAATGTATGGTGCTTACTAAAAGATGAGGAACTTATTAACTGTAATTCAGAGACAAAAAACAAAGTACAGTCCAGATAAAAAAAAAAAAAAAAAAAAAAACCAACTGCTAAAACGAGAAGAATGAGTAGTGTTGAATTGAGTTCAGGTAAATAAGTATAATTTAATTTTAAAAATACAATGTTAACAATTGCATAGCTAAAGGGGCTAAAAACAAGAGATAACATTCAGACAAAATATGGTTGTATTTATCAGTTTTCACTTGTCCTAGCAATTACCAAAAATAATAATAAACAAAATTAAAAAACAAGAGACAAACATATTTTTTTAAGTTAAAAATAAACCATTTAAATATGGTTAAATTCTTATCAGTCATCAACAAAGATGGGAACAAAAAGACAAAAAATAATTAAACGTATTTAAAAAATAATAATAAAGCATTGTTAGTCAAGCTTACCTCCTACATTAAAAGTCAAATATGACAATTGTATACAGAAATAATACCTTAATTTTCTCCTAAGATATGATAAGTAATTTTAATTTATACCTCAACATGGATTTTGATTTTGCAATTAAAACTGTAATAAACCTTAATCTATAAATAATCAATCAATAACATCTATTAGATATACGTAAGAATAAGCATAGCAACAAGTGACGATAAAATCACAACTTTATTTTAACATATATTTTGTTCAAAAAATTATTGTTGGAATCTTTATTGCTACTGATTAAAACCTAAATAGTTTTTACTATCCAAATTTTAGTTAAATAATCAGTTTTAATTCAACAAAAATGCAATAAATTCGCACGAATTTCGAAATATCTAAATGCAATACTATTTGTTAGACCACAATGTGACATCAAATTTCATGTCAGCATAACTACCTCGTATGGTCGCTGGGTACTTTCTTTAAGTGATCGTCGATAAATTGAATTATATCACGGTTTCTTTCATTAGGTGTTGTGCGAAATCATTAATTAAAATGACTGATAGAGGATTTGTTAAAGCCCAGTCAAATAATCTTCCGAGAATAGAGGCGATTATGATGTCGGTTTTTTCTTTCTTCAAATCCAGATTTTATATATACTGAATTTAAAGGAGTGAAAGCTACAAGATAATTTTGTGATGACTAACTCAATTTTGAAGCTCTTTTAATATATAATTTGGAAAACTAAACATAACCTATAAATGCAGAAAGAAATATTTTATCAACAAATGCAGTCAAGTATACGTATACGAATTATTTTATCAGGTAAATAGGTAAATATGTTTCAGTTGTCAGAATATAATACAGTTAGAATTATTATCTCAAATATTTTTGTTATAGATTTCAACAGGAATCGTATGGCAACTCATTATTTTGTATTGCATATAATTTTCTGTATTCTCTTTTAACTAAAACGAAGAAAAAAATAATAATTGTATTCACATAAAAATATTCATATGCAAATAAACATCCCACTAAAAATAAAAAATAAAGTGATATAAATTCATCAAATGTCTAATCAAAACTTTTTGAGGACATGATATTTTTTTTAACATAAAGTAACAAAATTGTAAATTGGATTGTAACAATACAAACTAGTTATTGGAGATACTTTATCACTTCTCATGGTTTTGCACCACTTTGTTTGTATGGTTGGGTCCTTTGGAAGGAGAAAAATACTTTATCTGGTGGACTTTTCATTGCATTCTTGCACATAGGCACAAGACAATACTTATACAAAGGTTTTCGCTCTTGTTCAATGTTTTCACTAATCACAGAATTAGATCAAATTTAACAAGTTTCACTAAAACCAATACAAAGTCATTTAAATAGCTTTGTTGACATGAAAAGTGAAGTTACATAGACCCCGCCGCCCCATGAAAAATGACGTGTTTGAATGGCCAAAATATCTTTCCCAAAGGAAATATATGTTTTTTTTTAATTCAATAAGAATGTTTATTTGAATGATGAAATGCTTTACCTAACTTTTGAGATGAAAATAATTTATTTAAGGTATTTTCAGAAATGATGCATATACCCTAATACTTTAAATGAAAATGAAAAACTTTTTCATGTTTTACAAATGAGACATTATCGTTTTAAAAGCCAAGTATTAATTGTTTTTAATACATTAGACATATTCAGAATACAGGAAAGTTACAATGAAATAGAATTTTAAAGATTACGACAAATGATAACCAAATAGTATGATTTTCTATAAACTAAAAAAAAAAAATCCAATTTCCAAAGATTATGATGGGAAATAAATTTTTCAAAATGTACTTCTCTGAAAAATTTTTGAAACCATATCTCTAATATACTACTACAATGCTATGAAAAAATTTAAAGTGAAATGGTGACAATATAAGAAAAATCAATGGCAACGTGTTTTAAAAATATTTTTAAAAAATTAAACATTTACCTTGAAGCCATCTCTACGTTGTTTGCAGCAGGTGCAGGCAATAAGTGCAATAACAGTGGTAATAAGCAAAGCGGCTCCGAAAATCGTAATTCCAAACCCATTACTCACTCCAAGAACAACTGCAAAGAATTTTATATAAATCAAAGGAAAATTTATTACATTTTTTTTACAACCTTGAAAAATTGTAAGAATAAACTAGAAATCACATATTATTTTTTATAATAATGATTACTTGTATATAGCATTATAGAGATTAAACTACTTTATTACAAAATTATGTTTTCTTTCAGCAAAAAAAAATTTTATATAACCACTAAAAATATATATATTTTATTAAAATTTAAAGTATATAATATAGTATATCTCTTAAAAATACTTAATTAATTACATACTAATTAGAAATAGTACTGAAAGTAAGACCATAATAGATATAAATCCAAAACATTCAACAAACTTAAAAATACACTAACAGAGATCATCAAATAAATGTAAAAATTAAAGCACTCAATAAAACGAACAGTAATAACGCCTCAGAAAGGAAAAAAACAAAAGAACACTTGAATAAAATCAACTTCAGAGAAAGGTATGAGTCACCCACCCACTAATATAGATAATACCAGGATGTTATGATAATATATCTATTAAATGAAATGAAATTACAAAACTACTTTCAGATATAATATTATTATAAATTCTGTTTCAAAAAAAATAAATGAAAGACGAAAATCTATAAAATTTATATAAAAACACATTTGATAGAACTACTGATGCAATAATAAAATTTGGAAACCAAATTGTAGTTTTAAAAAAGTTCATAATTAGGATCACATACTAGATTAAAAAACAAAAAAATCTGTATCTTTTCAATTTGATTGAGAGAAGCATACGTGTAAGAAATAATAAAAACAAAGAAACATTGTTTAGAAAAACTTTAAAAAAATTCAATTATCTGATATATCTTTAAATTAAGCATTGTGCACTAAGATAAGCAACATGCAATGATAATCCTTATTTCAAAATTTAAGAAAAACAGCAGCAGGAAAATTATAATATAATTTCTACAGGGAAAGAATGTCGCAAATGTCCAAGACTTTATTTAAAACAGTACTGTTAGACCTACTTGACTAAGAATTAAAGTATCATGATAATAATAACAAATACAGATATAAATAAGGAACCTTTGGAGTAAAAATACCACTCAAGTGGGTATCTTATCATAAATTCATTCCCAAGTCTGTCAATAAGATAAAAATAGCTTAATTAGCGCCACTAACTTAAAGAAAATAATTCTAGGATTAAATTATGGATAATCATCACAGATTTTTTGTTAACTTGAAGTTATTTAATTAACTTGGTTCTATTCAAAGAATCAAATAAGCAGGAAAAAAAATTGACAGAACTGATAATCAGAATGATACCATCTTCAAATCTATTATGATACTATATAAAAAAAGAAGTGTCAAATATAAGGAAGTCTCTCCTTGCTCACCTTTAGGGTCAATTGGGTGACCGTTAGATGAAATTAATCCAACAGCAAAGATCAGAATGGAACCACAGGTAAACATACTTATTTACTCAGACCATTAGTATCCACCGTTAAATAAAACAAACAATGTAATCATTTTAAAGTGATATAAATCGTAAAATATGGCTGACACAATAACACTTCAGTCATCTCATCAACATTGACAAATGGGACACTCTGCTTACAAACTAACCGGCCGTTTCACATAATAAACACCCTACGACAATTAATATGCTTAAAATTAACTGAAACGGATCCTATATTACGACAAATTGATACAGGTCCATCATATCTCAAACGAGACAAGAGGACACTGGCTAGAAATAAATGCCCTGTTAGTTCCACTTCTGGGTGTTAGGCTGCAGCAGTATGGAGGAACCTTTTTAAAAATTTAAGCTCAACAACATATTTAATTCAGCCACAATCTGGAAAATTATACAAAGGCCCTTGTTTCACCAGAATGGAATTTTATGGGACCCAATTTTCCGAATGGATGCAGTATCTCTCCTTCAAGGATTTAGTAGTTTATCTAATCACTCTGGAAGGGGGCGATTCATCACTTGATACACAGACCTACTTCACATTTATGTTTATACAGATAGATTTTTATCAAAGCATCTTCACTAATTGATTAATTGTTTCGTTTTATCGTGTAATTATTGTAAGTAAATTAAGATATTAGAGGAATACTCTAGCCTCTAGAACACAAAGCCTCAAGTCTCTCAAATATCAGTAAATATTCAACTAATAGGAAATACCAGACAACGTTTCGCCAATTTAGGCGTCATCGGGACTTAAAGACATAAGAACACATAAATATACAGTCCAGGGATAGCACACTTCAAAAGTCTCAAAAATCAATAACCAAAAATCAAAAGTCTAAAAATAAATAACCAATATCACTCAAAAACAGTTCAATGCAAGTCCTTATATTTTTAACGGTTTTACGTATATAACAATCATGTACTATCTCTATTTATTAATTATTTTTTAGACTACTAATGCGAGATATGGCATCTCTGGTCTATATGTATGCCATCTTACGTTTTTCTCTCTTTTATGATGATACCTCAATTGACGAAACGTTTACTGCTGTCGAGGTTATATATGTAGTCAACAACTGTCGAGTTGAAGATGATAGGTATTATCAGTCGAACAATGCGTATCCAAAATGGGATGAGAGTATCATGTGAAAATGTTGGGACAGGAAGGTCGGACGAATCGGAGAAACAAGAACGATCAGCAAGCTAAAGGTATTCGCCATAGACCATCGCAATAAGGTAGCCATAAACGAAGGGTATTCGACCTCAGATTTTGTGGAGAAAGAATACATAGGAATACTCAGGTAAAAGGCAGGTATTTATGAAATATACTTAAAGATAAAAATAGTAGACAAAGATGTACTGATCTACTAGGCAGAATCATTTCAGAAGAAACTGAGAGAGAAACTTCTTTTAGACGGTACGACTCTGGAATGTCCATACCATGGGCATCGAGAAATAATTCTATTGACAATATTTTTAAGCTTCACCCATTACACCTCTACACCATAGCTTTATTGTAAGGTAGATACTTAGGTACTTCACGGTGGGCCATGTTTTGAAGTTATAACCTGACACCAAATATTCATTCGTATTTAGGCGAATTTAAGCGACTTACACTGATGAAAACATCGGTTTATGAACAACGGTTCGGCGAACCGAAGTTCGGTTCGTGGCTCTCTACACACTCTACGAACAAAGGAAAAACTTACGAACCTTTGTTCCTCTACTCTACACTCATGGGAACTTGGTTCGCCGAACCATTGTTGGCGAACCGATGTCCCCATGTGTGTAGGCCGCTTAAAGAATTTTATCTAGCGACCGGTAGACGGTGGCAGTAGCCGCTACACTCCTATTTCAGAAACATAAAGCCAGTCTTACACGGTCAATATTATTGAAGCAGTATCACTTAACGTGGTATATATATCAAAGGTGCCAATATTATTGTTACAATATACCCCTCAGACGCTCAATATATTGAAAATTCAATATTGACCGTTTAAGGGAGACTTTATAGTCAAGGGAATATTTATATTATACATATTTTCCTTTCCTTAAAAGGCTTTCAAAACAAATATCATCCTGCAAAATATAGCCTAGACGTGTCACTGTCCTTAAGCCTACCTCACACGCGTCAATATTATTGTTACAATATGCCTCTTAGAAGGCCAATACATTGGCGAAATTCTATGTTTATTCCATAATATTGACCGTGTAAGGCTGGCTTATATAGGCTGTTGAATGTTACAAAGCGTGACATTGGACAGGACAGAGGAATGAGATTTGGTGGTTTATTATCAATTGGAATAATGATGTTTAGCAATTTCTAGATTAAAAAGTGAATACAGTAGAAGCTGTATATTATTAATTCATAAAAATTGGTCAGGCCAAAAATGTTGATGTGAGCCACACCAGGCACGTTGAACACAAAATACCTGTTCTTGGAATAATCACGCATACATGAAACTTCTAAAATATTATGCCAACATATCCGAAAATTAAAATTAAAGATAATTATAATTAATTAAAAATATATATCAGTTGGCATCTGCATGATGGTATAGAAGGATAAATCTAATTAGGGATTGATAAATTATTTGCCACTTACATAATTTTGTTTTTATTGAAAATTAGTTTCGAATGTTGTACATTCATCTTAAGTTCTAAAAACACACAAAAATTCTAAAATAAGCAATTCAAAATACAGTATTTTGAATTGCTTATTTTAGAATTTGTGTGTGTTTTTAGAACTTAAGATGAATGTACAACATTCGAAACTAATTTTCAATAAAAACAAAATTATGTAAGTGGCAAATAATTTATCAATTCCTAATTAGATTGATCTTTCTATATCATCAGGCGGACGTCATCAGTGTATAATCCATCACCGAAATCATGTATAATATTTAGGAGCAATGTTTACAACAAGAAAGGGAAAGTTAAACTGAATATTGTATTTATGAAATTCTATGTTAGGAAAGACATTCTAAAAACACACAAAAATTTATTTTTGTTTTTTGTTTTTAGTACTGAAGATGAATGTATAATCAGTTGACATTCGCATGATGGTATAAATCAGAGATTAAAGGAACACATACGTGCATATAATAATAAGACAGATAATTCCAACTTTGCAATTCATTTAAATGAAAATAATCATAAATTCATCAAAGACACAGGAGTTAAATTAATACATCACGTTGAAAACAGCCTCAAATTAAATATATATGAAGCACTTGAAATAATAAAGTCCTTCAAATCCAATCCAGATTTTTGCTTAAATATCTAAAATAAATATCTAAAATACAGTATTTTGAATTGCTTATTTTTGAATTTTTATGTGTGTTTTAGAACTGAAGATGAGTGTATAACATTCGAAACTAGTTTTCGATTAAAACAAAATTATAGAAATGGCAAATAATTTATCAATTCCTAACTTTTGTAACAATCTAATTTAAACATGAGTATATACTTGCGATGGCAGTGCTACGGTTACTGCCACCATCTATCAGCCACCAAATCAAATTCTTCAAATCACCACACACTAAGGTGTATAAACACTAACTATTAAAATAATAAATACTAAAGGTATTAACTCACCTTTACCACACTCGACCGCCACCAGTAGTGTGCGGACACCACATTGTTGCAAGAGACATTAAGAAAACAATTTTTTGTTAATTAATATTTTTATATCTTTCCACCTTGTATATTTTTACTATAAATATTTACATATATTATGATTACGCTAAAACAAGCAAAGGTATAGAGATTCACTGATTTAAGCCAAAGAATTATATGTATCAATACACCATTATCAATGCACCAATTACATGTATCAATACATTTTCGCTGTTGGTCTTTTGCATCGAGGGTATAGCCCCTCAGTCTCTTCCGAGATGCCTGTACTAGTAGATTTTATTTCATTCCCCCACAAAGTCAGAAAGCGTATACTCTTCGTTCGCTGGCTCCTATTTACTGCGCCTGAGGCCGAATACCACTAGACTATATCTCTTTCTCCCACGAAGTCTGAAGGCGAATAAACTCCGTTTGTGGTTACCTTTCTCCGATGTTTTAAGGCGAATACCCTTTGCTCACTGATTATACTCGATTCGTTGGTTTCCATATCCCCCACGCAATCTGTCCAGCTATTCTAATCCCATATTGGATACATATTGTTCGTGACCTTCTGACATCTGTTTAAGACTTAAAAACAGAAAATTAAATGAAGTGACCTTTCAGGATGAGAGGGAAAACGAAAATTGTAAATAAATGTCATTTTGTATTAAGCGAACGTCCCTAAATTTTACTAGTTGTAGATTATTGACTGGGATGGAAGTGGTAACTAAGTTTATTTTATTCATTTAATTTCATAGCACTTAAGTGGATAAAAAAAGTGGATTGGTTATTATGACGCTTCCACTCCGACAAGCTTGGTTGGTTGTCTGAGAGGCACAGTAGCGTGTACCCGACCCCTGCTAGGTCGAAAAAGAAGTTGCTAGACGCTCCTATTATTGTCTAATCAAATTCTAACTTTGTAGACAGTTTAGGATAAATGTCAAGAATTTTGGATTTCCTGTTATTCTACTACTAACCTTATATCAATCACGTAATTCATACCGTAGTAGTAATGCCACAAGATAATCGAACTTAGATTAAACTATTTGCAAATTTAGAGCTTGATCAGAAAATTCATTGATTGAGTGGAGCTGTATCGTAGCCCTTTTGATCCGTTGTGAAGCATTTGCATTTCGTTTCGTAGCGTCGGAGTGCTTCAATATGCTCTGCCTTGCACAGATTCTCTCGAAATTATCATTTTTTTTAAGGATCGGAAAAAAGCCGCTAAAATTCGAATTTTTTATGCTCTTTGGAATTTATTCGATTATTTTTCAACTAAACGTCAATGTGACGTGTTTAAAGGCGGAGAGGTTTCCAACACTTCTATTGTAGTTTGACTTAAAAGTTTGATTATAACGGCCTTAGAAATAATAATGTGTGATTTGACGAAATGGGTTATTTCAGAATTATCATCTCTTTTACATTTTCCTGTAACTGAAGATATGGCAAAGTAATAAAACCTTGCTGATATGTATACAAGTGTTTTTTGTTAAAGAAAAATACCTTATAAACTAACGTTTAGAATGATTTCTCTGTAACTAAAAACTGGATGACAATTTAAAAATTACCATTGCTTTATATGAAATTTTTTTAAATGAAATTAGTTCAACATGATTAATATTGATAACATAATTGTTTATATATTTCATTTAATGCGTATATTTAAATATTATAATGTTTTATTTAAGCGATTGAAGTTATGTTTCTATTACCATAATTAATTTATATATGACACCATCATATAAGCACAAAAACAAAGGCCCACACAAATGTGAATGATGCATTATCAGGGCCCTCTCATTTTACTTAATTTTGCGATCAATTTCTGTTGTGTTATGCTATTTGTTTATTGATAGGTATATATATATATATATATATATATATATATATATATATATATATATAGAGAGAGAGAGAGAATGTTTCTATAGATATTTAGACATTGTAATACTTAAATGAAATTATGTTCCTGACATTAGAAATTTTACATCTCTTTCTTTTTGTTTAAAGCTGTACTTCAGAGGTAAACTGTCGTAAGTCCAATTTTGGAGATTATGATTTAATTATTGTATATACATTATTCTGGCCATATTTTTGGAATATAAGTATAGTAAGTGAGCTAAAAGGGTAATCAAATATGCAACACTTCAAGTATAAAAATTGACCATTATCTCAAACAAGCAGTACACTATAGTCTGAAACTTATTTTTTGCTCACCTGTTAAACTTCGTAAATGTTACAACAGCTTACCTTTGGTGTACAGAAATATGACATGTGGCTGAAATGTCATAGAAATTATAGCAGTACCATTATTAATTCCATTTTATTGCATGCTATAAATTGATTTTTTTCAAGAATCAATAGTTTCTTTATATTCAATAATGTATAACTGTATGCCTTTAGTAAAGCGTTTTTTAGATTAATAGATATATCATAAACAAGTTAAAAAATAAATTTAATTTATTCATGATTCAACCCTTGCTGATTGAATTTATTATTATATTTTAAGTTCATTTGTATTTCTAACTTTTCCAAACTTTGTTAACATTTATTCCAAATTTAGTATAGTCATTAGTCATAAATTAAATTTGTACAATGTTTCCATTTTAATTTTTCAAATAATAGTTTTTATTTTAGCTTATATGTGCACTAATTTTATTTATTCCATGTTAATTTCCTTAGTAACTTAGGTAAAATAGAAAATCATTCAAGATAGTGATAATTTCTTTTGAAATATATTGGATGCCTACCTGAATGTTCCTAAGTGGCATTAGATCCTATATTGGAAAATTTAAATTCAATGAAACAAAAATTGACTCATTGAACAATTGAATCATTTTGAGGACAAAAATTTGTATAAAATTCAAAAAACTGAAACGAATGAATTTTTAAAGAGAACAGATGAATTAATATACTCATTTCCATGTCTTGATTATAGGTGCATATTGATGATAGAGTCAAATCGAGACTTAGAAGATTATATGAAAACATTAGTTGATTATTCAAACCCAGCTCATCAAAAGTTTGTCAAAGAACTTTTACACCGTAAAACTATGAGTTAGTTTTTTTAGTATATTTTTCATTTGTTTTTTAAATATGTATGTATTCAGTGTCGTAAATGTCTATTACAGTGTTATGATCGGTAATTATGTTTTTAGCAATTCAGGGCTATAAAAAAAGTGAGCTTGATAATTATGTAGATCCTACTGATAAAAAGGAGAAAAAAAAGGGTAAAGGAAAAAATGAAAATAAGAAAGCACAATCAGTAAGTATCTGTTATTTATTTTTATATAATTTAACTTCTTAATAAATGTAGTTTATTCTAGAATATACAAGATAGGACAGAAATAATTGACATATTTTAAAGGGTTGTAAAGTATAAACTAATGTCTCTAGAAAAAAAATGGTTTTATTTTTAAAAAGTACATCTAAAATAGTTTTATTTGAGTGGATTTTAAATATTATATCATACAAATATCAGCTTTTATTGATGCTTCTGGAATTTTCCCATTACGCTTCTAGTAATTTCTGATAGAATAGCATTGATTTCTTGCCTGATCCTCTCCTTTAAATCGTACCGAGAAGAAGGTTGGTGTTTAAATACCTTGTCTTTAAGATATCCCCTGAGAAAAAAAAATCACATGGAGTTAATCTGGTGTCCATGCCAATCCCTCAAAGAGAAAAATCTGTCAGGGATCATTTCCCTCAAAACTCCAAGTGAAATTTGAGGTGTATGAGCTGTGGAACCACACAGCCTATGCATAGTTTTCATCCAACTTAGGATAGTCTCCAACATGTGCATGTAACGGCCAGTGTTCAGTTACCATTATACCCTCCTCTTGAAAAAATCCAATCATACCAATGCCACAAACAGTCCCACAATGCCCTCCTGAAATGTGTCAGTTATTTCACTGGAAATAAGGGTGATAGAAAATTCCTTGAAACGTCTTCAGCAATGCGCAGCCAATAACGGCCGATGTTTGGAAGATGTAATTTTTAAAATCCACTGAAATAAAACTATTTCCAAGGTATTTTTTGAAAATAAAAAATTTTTTTTAGAGACGTATTTTTTTTTATAGCCCTTCGAAAAGTGTCAGTTATTTCTGTCCCACTCCGTGTTAGAAAAGTTTACCTTAGAGTTCACTAGGTTTGGCCAAAATTGAAAAACAAATATTTCCTAATCCTTAATATTAATTACCATTAAGGTTAATAAAATGAAAAAAACAGTTTCATGTTTGAATTCATTTTCAAAGCTCACTGTTTTGGTGATCTCCAAGACAATCTTCCTTCCGTTGACATCCGCATGATGGTATAGAAGGATCAATCTAATTAGGGATTGATAAATTATTTGCCACTTGCCACCTATTTGTTTTATTGAAAACTAGTTTCGAATGTTATACATTCATCCTCAGTTCTAAAAACACAAAAAAATTCAAAAATTAACAATTCAAAATATAATTTGGTATTGTTATACATATTAAATTAGATTAACATAAATCAGTATTATAAAACATTTATGAATTTAATTAAGACAATAAATCAAATACATGTTGGTATCCACCAAGGTTTAAATGGATTATATCAAACTCGAAAAGAAAGAAGAAGCCAGAACAAACTTTTCTCTTTGATATAATCCATTTAAACCTTGGTGGATACCAACATGTATTTGATTTCTTGTCTTAATTAAATTCATAATTCATAAATGTTTTATAATACTGATTTATAATTAAACTAGTTTTCAATAAAACAAATTTATAGAAGTGGCAAATAATTTATCAATCCCTAATCTTTCTAACTCCTTCAATGTTTTTCCATTGACCCTGCAACTATAGTTGTCAGATTATGAGGATTTTAATGTTCTTCTTTTTTAGTCTTTTGTTAAATCATCATTATTAATTATGTATATATTCTAGTATTAATCCTTTATATAAAAAACATTAAAATATACATTGCAGGATGAGCAAGGGAAAGGTGAACAAGGAAAAAAGAAAACAAAATATGTGAATTTATATTCAAATGAAGAAAAAGGAACTGTACTTTTAAAAGGTGAGTACTTAATCATTTTTTTTTTTTTTCCCCCGGTTCTAGTTACAAAATATTAACTACAAATGAAGAGACAAATTAATTAATAAATACAAATATTATTTGTAGGAATTAAAAAATACTTTAGAGTTTATTAACTCTCGATAATCCGAGTTGGAGATGAGATTATCAAAATGCTCGGATTGTTGGAATATATACATAATTTTAAAGTGTATGTACATAGATGAATTTCAAACCTCATATATAAAAATAATGTTCTATTTTCCTCTGCTCTTATAAGACATCTTTTGGTAGCTGTGTGCATACTCAATTTCTAAAAAAAAAAGAAACGTCTGCAGGCTGATTTCATCTTGTTGTTCAGCGTATTCCAATGTTGTTTCCAGTTGATGAAACCCATCAACTTGGCTGATTTTGGGCTTTTATCATTTCCATCGTCGGATTACACTACTGTCTCATCTTGATTAACTAATTAAAGAACCATTTTATCAAAGACTTCCTCACTGTATGAATTCTTCAACATTGTCATATTGTGTCATAACCAGGTATATCCGATATCAAGTGCTATAAAACTTAATTATCTTCATCGTTAATATCACCATCAGGTTATTTGTTACCTTGCACTGCCTCCTCTTCTTTGCCGTCCGGTTTTAAAATTATTTACCATGATTTTTGTATAGTTTCCCTGGTAATTTCTGCCCAAGTATCTCCCAACCAATCAATGGATTACATTATTTTCTTAGAAATGTGTAATAAATACGCATTACACTTACGAATATCATAATGGTTCTAGAATTTGGAAATGTTCTTTAGAGAATTAAAAAAAAAAAAAAATGGAAAAATGAATTCAGATTATCGAAGTTCAGATTGCCGAGATTCCACTGTAAATGTTTCAGCTCTGTAAATAATTATATATGGCATTGCCTTCTGTTTGTTTTTAGTAATAGATGTATTGCAGTGCCGGCTAATGAAGAAACTTTACCACAAATGTTTGTGAGGTCCAAACTGCATGATTTAATATGTTTGTGTATTTTAAACTGCATGATTTAATATGTTTTTGCTAAGGTAATACCATCATGAAAATCAGACATGGCTAAGGCCTAACCTCGACATATGCATATTTTCAATTACATTTATGTTTTTACCATAGTTCATTGACATAAATATTATTTATTACAAAACTCCTTGATTTACTTGTGTTTTGCCATAATGGCGTTTACAAGAATTGTAGATGGTGCATAATTTTGGAAGCTTATTTAATAACAATTTTCCATCTTTGAGGTTAAGTTTTTGTGAGAAAGTTAGAAAGTAATAAATTTTAGTCCGGTAATGATTTTTCTCATGAATTCTGAGCTTTTGTGAGAAGGGATAGCTTGTTGTATTTAGAGAAAATGTTAGAAATTCAATTGAGTATATTTTTAGTGTGTTCATTTTTGTATAATTAATTTTCAAAACATTTATTTTTCTGCAGCCAGATTTTCTAAATCTTACAGCTTCCTAATCATCCTATTTAACTGGTATTGGTTACTGATTATTTTCATCGCGTATAATTAATTATCTAAGGATCAACACAATCTCACATTTGCCATAGTTGCTAAACGTTGATTGTACATTGTTGAAAAAAGCTGATTCGCTCTTATTTTTATCTAATTCAGCTTGATCCCTTGACACCAGAGAAGAGCATGGAATAGGCCATGGAATCAAATCTTGCCCGTCTAGATTACATTCCAGTGCAAACAAGTGATGCCCTTAACTCAAATAATTTATTCAAAATTTACAGTTAGTTTCTGTCAAATCAGTAAGTTGGCAACATTATTTACCCATTTTTCTAATTCCCAGAACTCAATTTCTATTCAGTTGGGGCTCGGCTCTAGGCCTCTCTCCTTCTTCACCACACAATTCTTCTTTCTTCACCACATATGATAATTACTTATATTTGTATTATTCTATTTTTAATCTTACTTTACTTTATATTTTATAATATATTTATAATTTATATTTATAATAAATTTTATACTTCATATATTTTTATACTACTTTAGAAGTATTCAGAATACTATTTTACCTTCACCTTTAACAAAAATTGTCAATATTTTGCTACCTTGGAAGAAGACCGGCACAATTCCGAAATCTGTACTTTTGAGAAAACGGCGCTTGAAGTTTTCATCATCAAATTATTATCTGATCGGATTTCCTTGTAATTGTATAAATAGTTTCTTGAACTCATTTGCAAGTAAATGCTTGGAGATAACTTCTGTAAGGTATTTTTTTATTACAAACATATTTTTAGACCTAAATTTTTTAGGTTGTGACAGTTTTGTTTAAAAAACAACTGTTCTCCTGTGGTCGTACTATGGATATTTGTTATGGCTCTGTTCATCAAAAAAATATGATCATCTCGTTGATTATGATTGTACGAAAATTGGAAAATCGTTAATTTTTTAACTGTACCGGTCTTCTTCCAAGGTAGTGATATATATATTAAAAATTACAACTAAACTCACCATGGAATCATCAGATTCGTTCGGACCATCAGTAATATTAGGAAAAAAATTGTGTACAATTATTTTAACAACAGCTATTATTGTTTTCGTTCATATTGTGTTTCAGGTCGACACCTGTGTAACTGTCAAGCAAGTAAGCATGCGCTAATTAATAATTGTCTTAGATGCGGGAGGATTGTGTGTGAACAAGAAGGCTCTGGTCCCTGTTTATTCTGTTCACGACCTGTAAGTTTAACTTTCATCGTCAATGTTGTACAAATAAACTTTATTTAAGGTAAAATTATTAGTTTTTTTTTCCTATCTTTTAAATACTGCGATAGCATTTTTAATTAATTTATAATTTAAGGAAACACACTGCCTAAGATAATATTGTGTGTATTTATTTTTAAAAATAAAAAAAACACATTGCATTGTTTTTAAGCTTTAGCTCAACATTCAAGAATTCAACAATGGCCAATTTTAAAGATAATGAGCATTACATAGTTCTAGATTTTTGTGACTACTGAGGATTTTTTCTAAAGAGTTTAAAGTTTGTCACAAGATCCATTCTGCTCAGCCTCAGTAAATAAAATGGAGTAGATACTTGAATGAAGAAGTACAATACATAAAATTAAATTATAATTGAATATTGTGTAGAATTACCTAAGAATTACCTGAGAATACCAGGAGTGGTCAGACATCCAAGGACCATCTACTTTTCACTGTTAACTTCAATATTCATTGTCTGCTTTGCCATCCCCAAATAAATTTATTTTTTAAAACTTCCAGTTATCTAAAATTATTTTTACGTAGTTCATTCTAATTTTTTATTTCTTTTTAATTCCATTTTTGGTTTATTATTTTCAATATGGAATCTTTGTCATCGACCAAGGAAAAAAAAAATTGAACCACCTCAAAATTTGAGCTGTTATGCTTCAAGATATGTTGAATACACAAATCGAAAAAAAAAAAAAAAAAAATCTGTCCGTCCGCCATCTACGGCTTTTCTCCAATTTTTTCAGATTGGACACCAAAGTCACTGGCCATCCCAGGATGATTCTCAAAACTTGACATTAACCATCCGCCAATTTGTTTTAAAATGGTGACCGATTAGAGGTTTCATATCTCTACGAAGATAAAGGAAAAATATAAAGTGATTTGGGATCCTCACACCAAAGTCTAAAAAAAAAAAAAAAAAAAAAACTTCGCACGGCATCCATCTATTTGGAAATATTAAATCATTGTCTAATAATTTGCTGCATTTTGATTTATGTTGCAAAGTTCTTACGATTAATGAACTTGTCTTATTTATAGGTTTATTCAAGAGAAGAATTGCAAAAAAATCCAATTCTAGCTAAACAGAGTCAACAGGAAAATCCCTCATTGGAGACGGCTCTTCAATTACGAGACCGGTTATTAGAATACGACAAAACAAGGCAGGTTTTATAGAAATTGATATTTAATTTTCTTGAGTTTTAAGTACAATCAAGATTCCTTTTAAATAACCAAACTGTCGCTTAAGACATATCATATAACTCTTAGTAATAAGCCTACCATATCTCAAGTCCATTGAAAATATTGGGGGGATGTAACAACATGTTCTTCTACAAATAACAGTTTATCTTTCAGCTGATGGGGTATGTTACAATATCAGTTTATCTTCCATCTGATGGCCTCCAATCCCTTTTTATTTACCACAATCTATATCCAATATGTTTCATAAGAAAAAAAAAACTACTACTACAACCCATGGGTCTTGGGTTCAATAATTAGTAAGGACATACTGTTTCTACGCCAATGATTTTGTAAGGAGGTGATCTGGCCGAGACCATGCTTAACCGCCAAGTTTTTTTCTCCCAATTAAGAGTATCCACTTTATAAAGGCTGGGTGAGCCCCAGAAGGGTCTCCCAACCTCAGGGTAGATCCATGGCTGATTTAACAGTATACATTTTTTTTTTTTATTAATGTATTTATTTATTTATTCATGAGAAAAGCATGAACATTAAATTATAATATTATAAATGGAATTTTTAACCATTTTTACTTCCTTGTACGAAGTAAAGGAAGTATTGTAATCGTGAAAATTTTCGTTTTTCAGATTTTAACAGAAATATCCGTTTTGACCATCCCTGAATCTGTTTTGACTAGTTTCGTCGTGGCATACATACGTTCGTTCGTATTTCGCATAACTCAAAAACGGTTAGCCGTAGAAAGTTGAAATTTTGTATTTAGGATTGTTGTAAAATCTAGTTGTGAGCCTCCCTTTTTGGTTACTGCTTGATCACCGGAAGTGGTACTTTACTTGAAGGTCATAATTTATTTCCATCAAAAATTATATTAAAATGCTATGCAAAACTTCTCAAATTTAGTATTTATAACTTATATATTGGTTTAAATAACATACTAAATTTTGGTCTAAATTGAAAAACCGGAAGTGGTACTTTACTTGAAGGTCATATTAGACTTTCGTCAAAAAATATATTAAAATATTATGTGAAACATCTCAAATTTGGTAAATAGGACTTTTATATCGATATAAATGTATTTACTAGATTTTGGTTAAGATTCGTGAATGGAAAAGGGTACTTTACTTAAAGGTCATAATAAGCTTCCATCAAAAATTATATTTAAATTAAAAGAGAAATCATATGTTTCGGAAGTAAAGGTTACAAATGCAATTTGGTTTCCAATCCAATTTAACATTTTTATTACTTGTTTTTAGTGTTAAAATTGAGTCTAAAATACTAGTTTTCCTCCCCATTTGTGAGATCAACAAGACTTCATCATGAGAATAAGATATTAGTTAAGTGGGCTTTTCCACTTAAAATGTCGAAACTGTCCATTTCTAATGCCTTATCCAATGATATTGGCAGTTTTATTGTCATGGAACATGAAGAAATATCTTGGAAATTAGTTACCTACTGAAGGAAAACGACATATAATAACGGAATGAGACCTCCAGTGACAAGAGTGTGTTTGTGTGTCAACAGATTGATGACGGGACGCCGAGTGTCGTTTTTACTGCAATCTTCGGAAACTAGTAACCAAATGCAATATCACTTTTTGAGCCACGGATTTATAATTTAATAGGCATACAAGGAAGTCATGTGTTGCCCACATCAGATATTTTTATTTATATATCTTTTATAGATAATTGACTTGATCTTGTATAGGAGCGTAGCAATAGGTAATTAATCTTTACAGTAATAAGTGTAACATTATTAAAGGATTCAGGAGATGAGAATTTTATAGGTCTACGATAAAGTAAATATGAAATATAGGTTTCAATGTCATTAATGAATCGTTTTAATTTTTCAGTGAAGCCCGAACAAGAGTCATCGATGATGAAAGTGACTATTTTTCTACAAATTCAGTATGGCTAACTAAAGAGATGAAGGAAGAGTTGAGAAAGAAAGAAGAGCGACTGCAAGAATTAAAACATTCCAGAAACCGAAGCCTAATACTTGATTTCACTGGTATTATATATCATACATATATATTATATATCATTGGTAATATGTTTTACACATTTTTATTTGGTACTTCCAAACTAAGCTGTCAACTATATTTTCTGTTTCCAGCATAACCAGATTATGATAATGCCCATCTTCCTTCTTCAAATTTATGTGACAGCATTAAAAAATTAAATTTTAATTACATTTCATGACCTAAATTCTTTTAAAAAAATATCTGATGTGGACAACACATGACTTCCTTGTACCCCTATTAAACTATAAATCGGTGGCTCAAAAAGTGATCCTGAATTTGGTTACTAGTTTCCGAAGATCGCAGTATCTCAAAAACAACACTTAAGACAAGTAATAAAAATGTTTAATTGGATTGGAAAACAAATTGCGTTTGTAACCTTTTTTACCGAAACATATGATTTATGTATTTAATTTAAATATAATTTTTGATGTAAGCTTATTATGACCTTCAAGTAAAGTACCGTTTCCGGCTCACCAATTTTAACCAAAATATAGTAAATACATTCATATGGATATAAAAGTCCTATTTACCAAATTTGAGATGTTTAACATTATATTTTAATATAATTTTTGATGAAAGTCTAATATGACCTTCAAGTAGAGTGCCGCTTCCGGTTTTTCAATTTAGACCAAAATTTAGTATGTTATTTAAATCAATATATAAGTTATAAATACCAAGTTTGAGAAGGTTTGCAAAGTATTTTAATATAATTTTTGATGGAAATCAATTATGACCTTCAAGTAAAGTACCACTTCCGGTGATTAAGCAGTGACCAAAAAGGGAGGTTCACAACTAGATTTTAGGAAAATCCTAAATACAAAATTTCAACTTTCTACGTCTAATCGTTTTTGAGTTATGCAAAATATGAACGAAGTACGTACGTACAGACGCCACGACGAAACTAGTCAAAATGGATTCAGGGATGGTCAAAATGGATATTTCCGTTGAAATCTGAAAACCAAAAATTTTCACGATTACAGTACTTCCTTTACTTCGTACAAGGAAGTAAAAGAATCAGAACAATCCCAAAATTTATAAGGCAGTATTAAAAATTTGGATTATTAAAATTATTGCTGTTTTAATTAGATCAAAACTGTCGACTTCCACTCCCTCAGAGATGAACAAACCTCCAACGGATTCTTTTCTGTTGAGGTCGAGGCCTTACCGTAATTTATGTAATGGAAATAATCATAAAACTTTGAAAATACTTTACTGCACTTTGTTCCGCAGAAATTTTTAAAATGTTTTGTAAAAAATCTAAGAGAAAACAAAACGCAGAACTTATAAATACATGAATTGAATATAACATAACTGACAAGAAAGGTTATAGTGTAGGTTATAAGTGAAACTAACAGAACATATGGTCGACTGTTTAGAACGTGAGTACTTCTTACTTAATAACATTTGGATATTTTCTTCATCTTATCTGATTTACTACTTTACATCTTTATTAAATGTATCATTATGAAAATTATTAAAAATACATATCGTCACCGTAGAAGCTATGTTTCAATTTTTAACAAATTGAAATACCCATATTATTTTATTAAAAATTACCTGCTTAATCTCTCTGATTATAATAGTTTAACGAAATTCTGCTTGAAATTAACTAATAAAAACGAAAACTTTTTTTTTTTTCCACTTTTACTTTTAAGAAAGTTGAAAAAATTGATATAGATCAAGTTTCTTCTACAGTGAAAATATGCATTCATAAAATGTTAATTGATGATTACAATTCTTCTGTTCAAACCTTAGGCCGTCGCCTTATCGATGATGACTTTAAAAAATTAAACATGGAATCTCTGTTGCTGGATGAGGTTACAGGCATGATGGACAATCTTAGTTCTTCATACCAACTGTCTAGCGATAATCTGGATCCCAGATCTTTAGAGCTCGAGCCAGTTGTAAGCTTTTATGTGTATATAAATATCGACGTCGTTTTTTGAAAAAGTCTTAAGTGCCAAAAATTCAAAATTTAGGTTCCAATTTATTATGGAGTGTAAACACTACCTCTATTGATTCTTGCTGACGATACATACCAAAAAAAAAAAAAAAATTGGAAATGGTATAAAAATCAATTATTGATGATGTAAGCACCAAATACTGACCACTATCAGTCGTCACTCTGGCCTTGACTAGTGCTAGAAGGCTTAAACATATATTTAAAGGGAGAAGTTGATCGGGGGTGCGGTCAAAGAAATAGACTTAATAAGTGTGGTCTTATATAATTGTGCCTACGTTTCGGCCTAAATTTTAGGCCATCTTCAGGGCTAAAATGAAAACAAAATAACAACAATGAGAAAAGAGGCAGTACCAGTAACAGTAAAAATGATAAATGATAAAAAACAGAAAATACAAGTAAGATAAAAAGTATAAAGAATAAAAAGAAAAGGATAACACTAAATTACATAATACAAAAGACAATTGAAAAAATAAAATAAATGAATTAACAATGTAAAAATTAAAAATTAAAAACAATGCGATATTTACACAGGGAATAGTGAAATATATGAAATCTATTAATTAAAAAGACACATAATATGAAGGTTTGGTAATGTGTAAAGCATACATGCATAGCAAAGCATAAAGCATAAATGCATACAGTATATAAAAGCATACAGAGATAGTTGTAAGTTATGCAAAAGATGACTATGATGTTAAAGAAGTTGACATTGTTGTAATTGATTTTTGTAATTATGAGATGAAGGAGTGAAATATAAAATAATGTAAGCCCCAAAAACAAAAATAGATAAAAAAGAAAGAAGAAGGATAGAAAAGAATGAGGAGGAGGAAATGTAAAGAAAACGTGATAATTACATACCAGCGAGGCGTGTGGTCTAGCGCCAACTGAATATTAATAATGGATTACCGGGAATTAGGAAAACCGTTAAAACAATGTTACCAACTCACTGATTTGAAATAAAACTAACACTAAATTTAAATGCGGTGTGATCAAAAGACATAACAATTGATTTGAAAACTGTAAAAACGTATTGATATAAGTATATTTAGAAAACTATATATATAAAAAAAATTAATGTTAAAAAATTAAATTTGAAAAAAATTAAAGTTAAGTTAAATGTAAGTATAAGTTAAATAATATTACGGGTTAAATTTACTAAGGAAAAAAAATAAATAAATAAAATAAATAAATACTTTGTATAAGGAGTCGTTGCGGGTGACGAGTTAAAAAAATAATATAATAATAAAATTAAAGTTAATTAAACAATAAGTATAAGTTAAATAATAACAATAGGGGTTTAATTTACTACAGAAAAATTTTAAATAAATACTTTGTATAAGGAGTTGTCACAGGGAGGGGAAAAAAAAAAAAAAAAAAGGGGGGGGGGGTAATGAAAAGTTTTTTTTTTTTAATAAATTGAATACTTGGGAGTAGGTTAGAGAAAGGTTTTGTATATCAGTTTTTTGATTGACGGGAAGGGATTCTAATTGGATGAAGATGCTTTCTGAGAGGAGTCGTTTGTCATGGTTAGGGACTGTGGCGAGGATTGAAGTACTGTCAAAATCAAAAGTATGGTTTAGGGATAAAGCGTGTTCTGAGAGTTTAGAGGCAGTCTGGTTACGGGAAGAGATGGAATATTTATGTTGGGTGATGCGATCTTTAAGGAGGTTTTTAGTTTCGCCGATATAGGTAGAGTTACAGTTGGGAGAGGAACAGGGGATGCGGTATACGACATGGGAACGGTGTTTAAGAGTAATGAGATCTTTTACACGTGTGTAGAGGTTGGAAAGTTTGTTGTGGGATTTGAAAGCAATTCGCAGATTGGGAATTGAGGAGCGTAAGGATTTCTGTATGTTTTCAGGAAGGGCGGGGATGTATGGAAGTGATCTATAGAAGAGAGTGGTAGTGGGTGGTGAAGAAGTAGTGGTAGAGGTGATGGGAAGGGGAGGGTTTTTGTAGTTGTGGATGAGTTTGTTGATGGTATTGAGGGGAAAGTTATTGGTTAAGAGGATTTGTTAAGAGATTACAAAGTTCCCTTCCTTTCCTTGATCTCCTCATTATAAGAAACCCTGACAACTCTATATACACAGACTGGTATACCAAACCGACTTACTCTGGCAGACTTCTAAACTACTATTTCCAACATCCTTACCACCAAAAAATAAACGTCGCCAAAAACCTCATACATCGATGTCTTTCCCTTTCCGACTCCCACCTTCATGATACCAACATTAATCGTATCAAACAAATCCTCTTAACCAATAACTTTCCCCTCAATACCATCAACTAACTCATCCACAACTACAAAAACCCTCCCCTTCCCATCACCTCTACCACTACTTCTTCACCACCCACTACCACTCTCTTCTATAGATCTCTTCCATACATCCCCGCCCTTCCTGAAAACATACAGAAATCCTTACGCTCCTCAATTCCCAATCTGCGAATTGCTTTCAAATCCCACAACAAACTTTCCAACCTCTACACACGTGTAAAAGATCCCATTCCTCTTAAACACCGTTCCCATGTCGTATACCGCATCCCCTGTTCCTCTCCCAACTGTAACTCTACCTATATCGGCGAAACTAAAAACCTCCTTAAAGATCGCATCACCCAACATAAATATTCCATCTCTTCCCGTAACCAGACTGCCTCTAAACTCTCAGAACACGCTTTATCCCTAAACCATACTTTTGATTTTGACAGTACTTCAATCCTCGCCACAGTCCCTAACCATGACAAACGACTCCTCTCAGAAAGCATCTTCATCCAATTAGAATCCCTTCCCGTCAATCAAAAAACTGATATACAAAACCTTTCTCTAACCTACTCCCAAGTATTCAATTTATTAAAAAAAAAAAACTTTTCATTACCCCCCCCCTTTTTTTTTTTTTTTTTTTTTTTCCCCTCCCTGTGACAACTCCTTATACAAAGTATTTATTTAAAATTTTTCTGTAGTAAATTAAACCCCTATTGTTATTATTTAACTTATACTTATTGTTTAATTAACTTTAATTTTATTATTATATTATTTTTTTAACTCGTCACCCGCAACGACTCCTTATACAAAGTATTTATTTATTTTTTTATTTATTTTATTTATTTATTTTTTTTCCTTAGTAAATTTAACCCGTAATATTATTTAACTTATACTTACATTTAACTTAACTTTAATTTTTTTCAAATTTAATTTTTTAACATTAATTTTTTTTATATATATAGTTTTCTAAATATACTTATATCAATACGTTTTTACAGTTTTCAAATCAATTGTTATGTCTTTTGATCACACCGCATTTAAATTTAGTGTTAGTTTTATTTCAAATCAGTGAGTTGGTAACATTGTTTTAACGGTTTTCCTAATTCCCGGTAATCCATTATTAATATTCAGTTGGCGCTAGACCACACGCCTCGCTGGTATGTAATTATCACGTTTTCTTTACATTTCCTCCTCCTCATTCTTTTCTATCCTTCTTCTTTCTTTTTTATCTATTTTTGTTTTTGGGGCTTACATTATTTTATATTTCACTCCTTCATCTCATAATTACAAAAATCAATTACAACAATGTCAACTTCTTTAACATCATAGTCATCTTTTGCATAACTTACAACTATCTCTGTATGCTTTTATATACTGTATGCATTTATGCTTTATGCTTTGCTATGCATGTATGCTTTACACATTACCAAACCTTCATATTATGTGTCTTTTTAATTAATAGATTTCATATATTTCACTATTCCCTGTGTAAATATCGCATTGTTTTTAATTTTTAATTTTTACATTGTTAATTCATTTATTTTATTTTTTCAATTGTTTTTTGTATTATGTAATTTAGTGTTATCCTTTTCTTTTTATTCTTTATACTTTTTATCTTACTTGTATTTTCTGTTTTTTATCATTTATCATTTTTACTGTTACTGGTACTGCCTCTTTTCTCATTGTTGTTATTTTGTTTTCATTTTAGCCCTGAAGATGGCCTAAAATTTAGGCCGAAACGTAGGCACAATTATATAAGACCACACTTATTAAGTCTATTTCTTTGACCGCACCCCCGATCAACTTCTCCCTTTAAATATAAATATGCGGTCAACAATAACTCCCTCCATTAAAAATATATTGTAATTATAAAAGTTTTGCCACCTTAATAAACTCCTACTGTACACAATAAAGAATAAAATTTAAAAAATATATATTGTTATTTGGGAAAAAACGTTTCATGTGCTTTCTGTAAAGTTTGCTAAATGGCACTTACACTTTTTTCAAAAAACGTCGATATATTTATTTTATTTAGCAGAAAGTTGGTTACATGAACTAATTAGAATCAAAGATAGTTCATGTAATGATAAAATTCTCATAATCAGGTATAAGATATAAATTGATATAAAATTTAATACTTAAACATGGTAACATGCACCGGTAACATGGTAACATGCTAAAGCTTAAACATGGTAACATGCTTGAGAAAGAAAACATTATTTTTATTAAATTTGACTGACTTATTGTAATTTATTAAACAAACTGATTTTAATCGACTGACAGACCATAGGAAAATTCCTTGATGTGGGTACAACAATTTTTTTAGAGGGAAGGACAAAATAAAAAATTTCCACCCAATTTAACTTGAAGGGTATTTTTATTGGTTTTAAATTTTAGTAACTCTTTGAGTAAAATGTATTAGCTCAATTTTTGCAATTTGAAGTATGTTTTCAAAGTTCGCAGTTTTTAGGTTTTCAAATTATTGGGGAGGGGAGAGGAGAAGACATCCCTGTGTACAAGTATATCTATACATTTGTAAATTTATTTACAGATTTCAATTTCAATTACATTCTTTCAGATCTTGGAAGGACAATTAAAATTATACTTTGTATGCTTGTTAAATTTATTTTAGCATGTTTTAATTCTAATTATTCATTGTTTATATCTATAGTATTATTTTATATTAAGTTAAACTTTACACTGTTTATTTTTCTTTATGGTTATTTCTATATATTTTTTTTTTAATACTGTTTAAGCCAAAGCTCCAAAATAACTGCACTTTTATTTTGAAAAAAATTCTTGTTCTAACTTTTTCTTAGGAACTTTTGTGAGACAGTTCATGCAAGAACTTTTATTATAAGTGCTTATGAGAACTTTTTGATCAGAACTTATATTGTAAAAGTTCTTGGCCAACTTTATTGTAAGAAATTTTATAATAAAAGTTCTTTAAGAATTTTATCGTAAGATCTTTTATATACAAGTTCTATATTATAAGAGTTCTTGTTAGAACTTTTTAGTAAAATTATCATAAAAGTTCTCATTATTAAAATTCACAATTGTGGAAAATACTAATGGAATTTGTCTTGAAAGCTTTTCTTATCTTAAAATGTTGTTTCTTTAAATGAGCATTTTCTTGGCTATTTAATTTAAATTAAAGCAATTGTTTTTTATTGAAATTTTATGTTAAATAAAATAAACAAAAAGGTAATTGTTTTTCTATTTGTTCTTTTATTTACTATCTATCTTTTTTGTTAAAAGATTTTTTCAACAATAACCTCCGAAGATCCTTTTCAAGCGTTGTCCCATAAGTATATAAACACTTATATTTGAGAAAATATCTTTAAAATGTTCTAGTAGAAATTTCTATTAACAGAACTTTTATAAAAAAAAAAAAAAGTTTTGTCAAAAACTTATATTAACAGAACTTTTATCAAAAACTTTAAATGATATAAATTCTTAAGGAACTTTTTATCAGAAGGTTATTTTGTGTAGAACTTTTATGTTATTACTTTAATTGTAAAAGTTCTTGTAAAACAGTTAAACTGAAACTTTTTGAAAAGGTTCAGTAACTGCTCTGGTTTAAACTTCTTAATTATTCAGTATATTTCTCTATTTATTCAGTTGTATTTTATATTGCCTTAAACTATAAAATTTATTTTATACATTATATATTATAGTTACATTATGCGATCATATTTAAAATTATAGTTATTGTCCATAGTTATGTTATTTTCTACTAGTTATTTTATTGTATTATTTCTTAGCTGTTTTATATTATATTTACCCTCATGAAGGCCTACAACTTAGTCCGAAATGTCGGCACTCATTAAAAATAAGTTTATACTTATCTATGTTTTCATCTTTGACCGTACCACTCCCCCTCCCCAACCAATTTCTTCTTGTATATTTATCATTGTATTTTATGTAATTTTACCAATAGTTATATACCAAATGTAAAAAATTGGAAGTCTTTTTATCTCTCTTTAAATGTATATTCTCTACGATTTTTACTATTAACTGTATACATCTGAATAGTATTTAAAAATTGAATCCAGAACTTATTGAAGTTTTACTATAAATATGTTGTCAATTTAAAATATAAATAAATAAAATAAGTTGAACCTTTATTTCAGTATGATGGAGGGAACAACAGCCTACCGCAGGAGAAAGGATCCCGTTGGCACAATTCCATGGGTCGCGTTCAGGATCGCCAGGTCATGGAAATGGCGGATAGTGGTGCCTGTTTAAGCATGCACCAGCCATGGGCTACCTTGTTAGTAGAAGGCATTAAGATGTAAGTAATATCATCTGCAATAAGCACTAAGCCACGCAAGAACATTTTAACAATTTTATTACAATTATTTAATTAAAGATGATTTTTTTATTGTTGTACTTTGCAATTAATCCTATTTCTAATAATGTCTTAATAGACAACACATTGCTTGCTATTTTTTCTTAAGATAAACTTGTTTATAATGTTCAATCTAATTTAAAAACTCAAATTTTAAAATTTTCTCTAGAACTAACATACTTATTAACTAATATTTAACTAGGTCAATTAAAAACTAGAAAACCCGAATTATCCAGGACCTTTTTTTTTCCTACATTTAGCGTGTAAAGTTTTTTTTTATAAGTAAATATAAATTTGGATTGTATTTTACTTCCGAATTTACTTTTAAAAACATATATCTACATAATTTGTTTTTAATCAAAATTATGAGATTTTCAAATAGTAATCTCATTATAATGAACATAAGTTTGATGCTGTACAACAATAGACCAGTCTCAATATTAAAAATACATTGGTTACGCATAAGAAGAAATGTATTAAAGCCAATTGGAATATATTTCGAATAATTAACAAATTTTTATTGTATTTATCATCACAAAAAATTGATGTTTAGATTGAACCAGATAGATACAAAATAATTTTCAGAATACATGAGCATAATTATTTATTATTTTTAGCCATGAAGGAAGAAGCTGGTACACCTCACATCGAGGGAGGCTCTGGATTGCAGCTACAGCAAGAGTTCCGACTCAGGAGGATATCGACGATGTTCTTCAACCTTATCAACATCTGATAGGTATGTTTTAATATTTATCGAAATACGGTTTTCATTTCTAATTAAATTCCAGATCGAGCATTCTGTTATTCTGGTTTATTTTTTAACAATCAAATATGATAGATTTGTGTGAAATGCGTATTAAATATGAACGGCATACAAGTTGTATCTTATGGATACAGTGGTGTAGGATAGTCTAGTGCCTGCAGTGTCCCGTGTGCTGAATACTTTTCGCGTTTATCATTTGTTTACATTTTAGATTTACTAAAAATGTTTTCCATCCTCCTTTTTGTACGGGCTGTGGACCGGCACTGGCGGAGTTAAGAACTTTTTTTTTTAATTATGTTTTTAATAATTGAAAATTTTTAAGAGTATGATACATCTCAAAACACGGCGTTGGACAAAGTGCTGTATCGCACTCCTGGCAATATATTTTTACTTGCCGCCTTATATCTTTTGCTGGCACAAACTCTGCAGTTTCTTCGTTTCCCTATCATTTTTGGAAAATGTCTTCCTGTTAGCCGAAGTGGAGCATCTGCTGTTTTTCTTTGGCGAATTTTTCCACAATTTCTCTTATCAATTCCAACTGGAATTTTTTTTACTTTTAAGTTATACAAACAAAAACTATTGTACAATGCCATGTCCACAAGATGAAAAGATAGTTTTTTTACCATTTCGCCGATTTCCTTATAGAGCGTATAGTAGAGAGTATCATGTTACTCTTATCTATAGTTCCCATGTTTTTTGAGTAATCTACGGCTACTTTGGACTTCAATTTTTTTTCTCCTTTCCAATTTTTCCCAACATCTACTATTTCAGGTTGATGTATTGTGGAAAGCAACCAAACTTCTCTTCTATCACACCATTTTAAGGCGAATAATACTTCAGAAGGCGTCCTAAACGATATTTCACCTCTTTTTAGTGATTCCTCCATTTGTGACATATTTTTTCTTCTTTTCCTAACGGTGCCACACGCATTCGTTGCTCTTGCATGTAGTAAGAACATTATAGAAACACTAAATTTATTATAAAATCTAATTATTATATTAAACACTAGTGAAATGATTCAGATAAATAAGGACAGAAAACAGTCGAACCTCTATGTATCGAACATGAAAGATCCTTAAAAAAAATTCGATATATGCAAATTTTGATATAAAGATTGCAATTTTTCATCTTTTTCAGGCTAAAACAGCTATTCATTAGAGTTAAAGAATTTTCAAAGGCAATTTTTTAGAGTTAAAGAAAAACAAAACTGAACAATTTTAAAAAATTGTACAAATTACATTTGTGATGGCAGATTTTTTACAAATATACATTTACAATTTAATAAGGATATGTAATAAAAAATAAGCAGACATTCATAAAAATGAATTCATTTTTGTTTTCGCGCAAAATAGCTTCTAATGTCTTTTTGTGTATAATTCATCACCCAACTCATGTTTAAGAGCAATTTTCACAACAAGAAAGGCAAAGTTAAACTGAATTTAAAATGAAAATTTCACTCTATGTTAGGAAAGAGATTCAGAGAATTTAGGTACTGCTGTACTTATCCTGAAACAAGCTCTTCCCTGAATTTCCACTGCTTTGCAAACCAATGGAAAAAAAAAAATTCTTATTTAATTATTACCCATTCTTATGTATGTAAATTAAAGGCTCTTTTTGATGACAATCATATTTTATATTTTTTTAAATGGGAATTTTTTGTTTGATGTACAGAAATTTTATCCGATAAACAGAATATTTTGTTCTAATGAAAATTCAAGGTTCCTAAACAAAGTTTGATGTATAGATTGGGAGTATATAAAGGGAGAAGTTGTTCGGGGGCTGCGGTCAAAAAGTAACACTTTAATAAGTAAACTTATGTATTTTGTGCCAACGTTTCAGCCCAAGTTTTAGGCCATCTTTAGGGCTAAAAGGAAAAACAAAATAACAACATTGAAAAACGACAGAGGCAGTACCAGTAACAGTAAAAAATGATAAAAACAGAAATTACAAGATAAAAAAGTATGAATTATAAAAAGAAAAATATAACACTAAATTACATAATACAAGTGACTAATGAAAAAAATAAAATAACAATGTAAAAATTAATTGAAATTAAAATAATGCGTTATTTACACAGGGAATAGTAAAATATATGAAACCTATAGATATTTTCGATTTACAGGGGTTCGGCTGTATTGCCATTCATTTTATGCTATTGTACAGCCATGGTTGATATTATTATTCCATATAAGTCCTCCTCACCTAAAGGCAGAAAGATATCCTTCCTTAATGTCCCGAGGATATTTATATTTCTGCCCGTCGAATTGAAAGGGCAGCCTATAGAATAGAAACAAAGTGTTAAATATCTTGGTTTAAGTAAGATTCTTTTCTCGATGAAGGCTTATAGTAAGTTATTAAAATGTATCAAGGTAGGAAGATTGATCATTTGCCTTCAAACTTCTAACATCTTTATTCGTAGATTGGCGTTTCGAACATTTGTCCATTATCAAAATTCACTTTCTATAACAAAATATTTACATCATATATATAAAATTAGCCAACAACATATTATTAAATTATATAATTATATAAAAGTTAAATTGTAAACAGATAATTATCTCTATATTAGTTGATTAAAATTATTTACATTATTGAATTTCATTACCTTTATTAATTATTTTTCCTTTCTACATCTATTATAGGCCACTTGACTGTCCCTTTTTTTCCCCCTTAAACTATTAGGTTTAATTCATCTTGTTATGAACATATTAAAATCATTAACAAGAACTTGTATACATTATAAACCATTTAAAAATATTATCTATTTATTACACAGAGTAAATTAAATTAAAATTCATGTATATAAGGTATGAATTTTAGTTTATTATACATTAGTTTTAAACATATTTTATTTAGTAATTCAATCATTTTCTATTGGAATCAGGTTTCTGAATAGCCAAACACCATTCCCTAATGTTTAAGTAATCTTAAATATCACGATATTTAGTTGTACAATAGTTAGTTCTTAGTTTTATCTTAGGAATGACAGGGTCATAGCTTTGATTTCTAGGCCCTCAGTGAAAATTTACTTGTGTAGTCTATCTCATGGTGATACCTAATAAAAGTTTTGAAAGCTGGAGTTAAGGTTAGACAGAATTAGATATTGCTGTTTTAAGCAGAAACATAAATTCACTTTTTTTATTATAAAGAATGATTATTTTCTTATGTGTTTACATAAAAATATATATCTATGGTGATACATTTTTAAAAATGGTTCCCTGTTATAGGAGATAAGCACTTGCCGAGAAAGTACCCGACAGGCTGTCTGCTGGGTTGTGTCAACATTGTCGATTGTTTAGCTCAAGAGGAATATATCCAGCAATATCCTGATGGTATGAGCGATGAGCCCTTTGTTTTCATCTGTAAAGATCCTATCAAAAGCCCCGTTCTTTTCCCGATCAAAGGGAAACACAAGATATGTAAGTTTCTAGTGCCTTATTATATTTTTTAAATTCATTTATAGTGTGTTTAGTGTAACCTGAATTGAAGACTAGACATCAATAACGGTACTGAAAAAGAAAAAAAATTAAGTTTGATCTGAAAAAATGTCATTTCCAACAACCTAAAAAATGGACTAAATGCCACATTCATAGTTACTATTTATGATTTGTGACATTTAGTCCACTTTTAAGTTTATTCACAATAGCACTTAACATTCTTTTTGGGTTTTTTTTTTGCCACTTAGTCTATAATTGATTCCAATCAGTCAACAGGATACATGCATAATTATTGAAAATACCTCAAATAAATAATTTTCATCCCAAAAGTTATGTAAAACATTAAATCATTCAGATTAAATAAAAAAAAAAATATATATAAGGGTTTATGTGACATCACTTTTCATGTCAACAAAGCTATTTAAATGGCAATTTTATCGTCAATCACTTAAAGAAAGTACCCTGAAACCATACGGCTTAGCTATGCTGACATGAAATTTGATATCACACTGCTATCTAACCAATAGCATTGCCTTTAGATATTTTAAATCTCGCACATATTTGTTGCATTTTTGTTTAATTAAAACTTATTATTTAGCAAAATTTTGAAAGAAAAAACTATTTGGGTTTTAATCAATAGCATTAAAGATTCCAAAAAAGAATATTTGAACAAAATATATTTTTCACGTATATGCCCCATTGTTAGCAAGGTAGGAATTGACAGGAAAAAAGAAATACTAGGTTTTACTCAGCCTTGGAAACGACCCTAATAACTTCCTTCAACTGAATATTTTCTGCCCCCTACAATAGTATGCCAGGTCTCAAATTACATCTATCACATGATAGAAGTTTTTTCTAGATTTAATATTAATAAATATGGCTTAGCTAGACAATATAGTTAATCCGTACACTGTATTTATTTTTCAGATAAATTGGACACAAATATACATCAAGCAGCTGTCAAATGCCTACAGAAGCTTGCGAAAATTTAGCTTTTTCTTATCAAAAGTTATTATTTTTGTTTTAATTGTGTATAAATATTATTAAATAATGTCAAAAAAACTATCAATTAAATTCTTCAGAATTATTTTTACGATTGCAGAACCTGCAATTGTAAATGGTAAACAACAATCAGCATCTACAATAAAAACAAATTAGTTTTTCCTTATATCTCTAAGCGTCAGTTATAATCAGAATATTTAAACACATATCAACCAGTTTTTTATTGTTACTAATGTTAATACTCATTACAATTATTAAAATAAATATGATAAAGGGTCAGAGATTACACCTGCCGAGTCACTCAGTCAAGTAAAATATTGTAGAGTAAAGGTGTTCACAAGTGGCGAAGACAGCGGGCAAGTCTGTTTAAAGGGTTCGGTAAACATTAAAAAAAAAGTTCAAAATTATCTTAAGTTATTTTTTCTCACAGAAAAATGGATATAGAAGAAAACATGATAGAAGAGGTCATGGCCTCGAAACACCTAAATTCACTGTCTGAATCATCCGACTCATAACTTAAAAGTATATATAAAAGTTTGTTTCTATAAGAGACGACCATCTTATTCGGTGTATAGAATGAAACTGGATGAAATAGAGAGAGTTTACTTTCTGGACCGAGAAGATATGACACCCTTTTGCTACTAGGCCGAGTAGTAGTCTGTACTGAACAGATTAGCCGAGAACTATGCCGAATTTACTGCCTCTGCAGACACAAAGAAGCAGAAATTTTCCAATTTAAAAACCACTTGAGAAGAATTTACAAATAATGTCTGTAGTCGGTTGACATGATGGTATAGAAGGATCGATCTAATTAGGGATTGATAAATTATTTGACACTTCTATAATTTTGTTTTATTGAAAACTAGTTTCGAATGTTATACATTCATCTTCAGTTCTAACAACACAAAAATTCAAAAATAAGCAGTTCAAAATATAGTTTGGTATTATTATACATATTAAATTAGATTAATATAAATCAGTATTATAAAACATTTATGAATTATGAATTTAATTAAGACAAGAAATCAAATACATGTTGGTACTCACCAAGGTTTAAATGGATCATATCAAACAGAAAAGTTTGTGCTTGTTTCTTCTCGTACTGAACTAACAATGAAAGAAAGGTAGGGTGTTTATACGTAAACGGAATTCTCTCTTGTCTTATTATTATATGCACGTATATGTTTCTTTAATCTCTGATTTAGAGATCTTCCAGTTTTTCCCATGTATTTTGCTGCACAATCATTACAATCAGAGATTAAAGGAACATATAAGTGCATACAATAATAAGACAGAGAATTCCAACTTCGCAATTCATTTAAATGAAAATAATCATAAATTCATCAAAGACTCAGGAGTTAAATTAATACATCACGTTGAAAACAGTCTCAAATTAAATATATATGAAGCACTTGAAATAATAAAATCCTTCAAATCCAATCCAGATTTTAGCTTAAATGACCAAATAAATATCTGCAATAGCCCAATCTTAAATTGATTCCAATAATTTATTAAACCAATTACTCACCGGCGTTACTAGAAAAACCCCGACCCTTAAACCGTTTACCTATAAACACCCCACCTTTCTTTCATTGTTAGTTCAGTGCAAGAAGAAACCAGTAAAAACTTTTCTGTTTAATATAATCCATTTAAACCTTGGTGAGTACCAACATGTATTTGATTTCTTGTGTTAATTAAATTAATAATTCATAAATGTTTTATAATACTGATTTATATTACATGTAATTTAATATGTATAGTAATACCATACTATATTTTGAATTGCTTATTTTTGAATTTTTGTGTGTTGTTAGAACTGAAGATGAATGTATAACATTCAAAACTAATTTTCAATAAAATGTAGTAAGTAGTGTTTGTAGTAGTTGTGTGAAAATTCGTTTACCTTCCTTGTGAGTAGTAAGGGAAGTATTGTAATCGCAAAAATTTTTGGTTTTCAGATTTCAACGGAAATATCCATTTTGACTAGTTTCGTACATTCATATTACGCATAAATCAAAAACGGTTAGCCTTAGAAAGTTGAAATTTTGTATTTGGCATTGCTGTAAAATCTAGTTGTGCATCTTATTTTTTGGTCATTACATGAGTAGGAGGCAACGTGGTCTAGGCTTTTCAAAGGACAACCCCACACTGCGTAAGCGGTAAAAGAGGTTTAGGATATGATGATGATGATTAATAGTTTAACAGTCGTACAAGGAAGTCATGTGGTATCCTCAGATATTTTAGGTATCATGTTTTTTATTTCAGACCTGCTTGAGGCCATAGACTAAATTGTTTACTACATACCATTAAAATGATTAATTGTGGTGCTGTAGAAAGCAAATTATAATAAACTACACTGGTTATTTTTTATAAAAAATTTAATTATAAACATACCAATGTCATTTCTTGAAAAAGGCTTAAGAGCAAACAATTCAAAAATTTAGGTTTCATTTCATTATGGGAAACACCACCTTTATCTATTTCCGCTCACAATATATCGAAAATCAAATTGGAAATTGTCTAAAAATCAATTATTGATGAGGTCAGCACCAAATACTAACGACTCTCAGTTGCCACTCTGGCTTTATACCTAGTACTAGAAGCCTTAAAAATATATTGTAATTATTGAAGTTTTGCACCATTAATAAACTTCTAATATATACAATAAAGAATAAAATTAAAAAAAAAATATTGTAATTTGGGGAAAAATTGTTTGTAATAAATAAATAAATAAGATTTAAGTACTTAAATTAATACATTCAAAATATAAAAATTTACAGGTTTTGAAATTACTTAGTTTTTGTAATCACAAATTAATGATGAAAATATCATAAACGAAAAAAGTAATACAAGCTAATTACTTTTCCTAATTTTGTTCTTTGCTGTTTCTGATAAAAACTCGAAGCTATCCAATTCAAAAATCATTTTTTTCAGAAAATGATTTTTCATACTTTGATAAGTGCGCCGTGGGCATATTCCTTTCCTTTCCATCAATTTCCAGATGGAATTTCCTCGGAGCCCGTCTAGCTTTCGATTAGCAATTATGAATTTCAGTATGGTTTCTTTCTCATTCCTGGTAAAAATTTCTCTTGTTTTCTTGTCAAGTTTCCTATGATTGATAGCAACTCTTGAATCAAGTGAAAACTGACTGAGCGTATTACACTCATCCGATGATCCATCATACTTTTCAACAATGTCTTTACCAAACACAGCTGTTTCCCAGAATAACACTTTCATAAAGTCTCTACGGCTACCTAAGTACATGCTATGTATAAAATCATTTATATTTAACAATGTGTCTGCCATTACACAGTCTACTACATAAGACAATTTGAAATATGGTTTTGAGCCATATAATCTACTACTGTTTTCTACAAGTAAAGCCGTCCTATCATTAATATCATTATAATATTTTACACTACAACCACCAAAAGAACATATCAGTTGTTCATATTTCTTTTTAAGGGAATGTTCATGCATGTTGACATGGAAAGATATAGGTTTACCTCTGTAACTCTTAAACAACCACACATTGACTGAGCCATATAATTTTTCCCAGTCTGGTTCATTACTTTTTCGCTTAAAAACAACTTGCGTTGTAGTGGATTCATCAGATGAATCCTCTATCATTTTTCTTAACTTGAATAGCGTTCAAAAGCCCAACACCTACCAGCACAATTCCCGCTCATTCCATGCTACAGGGAGGTACAAAATTTCATACACCACAGAAGTAGAAATATAACCCTGTGAGACTCTTTGAAAAAGTATTTATAACAAGGACACGAGCAATAAAAAAAAAATAACATTCAAAGAACTTGACTATTGTTCTTAAACATTTATATGCGAAGCGCTCTGCAAAGCGAACAACTGCTGAGAACAGCACATCGAAAATTTGATCCGATTACAATATTTTTACTTCATTGTACGAAGTAAAGGAAGTATTGTAATCGCGAAAAGTTTTCAGATTTCGACGGAAATATCCATTTTGACCATCCCTGAATCCATTTTGACTAGTTTCGTCGTGGCGTCTGTACGGTCGTATCTCGCATAACAGTTAGCCGTAGAAAGTTTAAATTTTGTATTTAGGATTGTCCTAAAATCTAGTTGTGAACCTCCCTTTTTGGTCACTGCATGATCACCGGAAGTGGTATTTTACTTGAAGGTCATAATTTATTTCCGTCAAAAATTATATTAAAATATTATACAAACTTCTCAAATTTAGTATTTATAATTTATATATTGATTTAAATAACATAATAGATTTTGGTTTCAATTGGAAAACCGGAAGTGGTACTTTACTTGAAGGTCATATTAGACTTTCATCAAAAATTATATTAAAATATAATGTAAAACATCTCAAATTCGGTAAATAGGACTTTTATATCTATATAAATGTATTTACTAGATTTTGTTTAAGATTCGTGAGGCGAAAATGGTACTTTACTTGAAGGTCATAATAAGCTTAGATCAAAAATTATATATAAATTAAAAGAGAAATCATATATTTCAGTAATAAAAGTTACACTGCAATTTGTTTTCCAATACAATTAAACATTTTTATTACTTGTTTTAAGTGTCAAAATTGAGTGTAAAATACTAGTTTTCCTTCCCATTTGTGAGATCAACAAGTCTGCAGCATGAGAATAAGATATTAGTTAAGTGGTTTTTTCCGCTTAAAATGTCGAAACTGTCGATTTCTAATGCTTTATCCAGTGATATTGACAGTTTTATTGATGTCACGGAACATGAAGAAATATCTTGGAAACTAGTTACCTACTGAAGGAAAACGACATATAATAACGGAATGAGACCTCCAGTAACAAGTGTGTTTTTTTTTGTGTGTGTGTATCAATTGATCGATGTCGGGACGCCGAGTGTCGTTTTTACTGCAATCTTCGGAAACTAGTAACCAAATTCAATATCACTTTTTGAGCCACGGATTTATAATTTAATAGGCGTACAAGGAAGTCATGTGTTGCCCACATCAGATATTTTTTAACCTGGCAGCGCGTTTATGTTCTGCTGTTTCTCCGAAAATAAAAACATGGTCATAATGTTCAATCCACTGTATCATTACTAAAAATGGTCCTATTTCAATGATTGTTTTATAGGGAATTCAATTATCTTTCAAATGAGCATTCGTATAATCCGTGAAAGATGCATACTTAACGATTTATACAAAAGCAAAAGATAGAATTGGTTTTTCGGTTCATGCGCAGCCGCAATATTAGTATCGGTAAATTTTATAGTTGAAATTTGGTAAAGATTGCTTCAGAAGTTTTCGTGGTTAGACCTTGCAAACGAAAAACTGGGTGTCCTTTTATATAGCTGTATGATGCCACAGCCCTGGTTTAAATAAATCAGGAATCCTTTGAGCGATTCAAACCAAATTTGAAAAACAAAGGTTTTTGGTATGCTGAATCAAAATCTGACATCTTCTTTGGTATGAAAAAGTCTGTAAGGCTAGTTTATTTAATAATTTAAAAACTTTAAATTTATTCGAGCAAAAATAAATTATTTTTAATGCTTATATTTTTCCTTTAAAACACTTATTTTTTAAATCTTTTTCTGAAAAAAAAACATACCGATATCATTTTTCAACGTTTTTTATTTTTTTTTTACTCCTTGGATGTACATTAGACGATTTTTGTTTTTGCTTTGTAGGAAATTCAATTACCTTTGAAATGTGCATTCGTATAATAAACGAAAAATGTGTTTTTCAATTTATGCACAAATGAAATATAGAAGTGGCTTTTCGAGTTATGCGCAACCGCAATATCGATATTGGTAGATTTTATTATTGCAAAACCGTCTAGGAGCCATAAAGATGATATAGTTAAAATTTGGTTCAGATGTTTTCGCGGTTAGACCTTACAAACGAAAAACGGGCTATCCTTTTTTAATACATTTTTTTTTATCTCGCAAAAAACACAAATAAAAATTTATTTTAATTAACTTACTCTGATCAAATAATGCCAATATTAGAAAATTTATATTAATCAATAAATGCCTCTCTAAAAGGAGTGCACTCAGTGAAGAGGAAGTAATTTTTTTTTCTTTTGTCTTTTTGCATATTAGTTTTGTATTCAGAATTGATTGAGAAAAGAATCAGAAAATTCAGCAATATCTTAAGCTATTAACCCAAATAATGTTCCTTACAAGAAATTTTGTAGAATTGGAGGAAAGATTGATAACTAGTATAACTAAAGTATAAAACACACTATAAACAAATTCGAAAAACTACTGGTGAATAAAACGGAATAACTTCGTGAAAAAATTCTATGGAAGTGTGAATCTTTGTGAAAAGACAGCATAGGGAGCGAACGACCTCTCACCGAGTCTGTGTCAAAGCTTCCTTTCTTCTTCTTCTCATACTATAAGGATGAGATTGTGAAGTTCCATCATGAGCCCTTCAACTCCGCCCAATGACCTCCACTTCTTACTCATCCGGTGGCTTAGAGTCGTTTGGAAGATCTTCCGGTCTCGAATCCATCTTTGTAAAGAGCGTTCTTGAAATATTCCATCCATCTCTCTTTTAAGGATATATTGCTTTTCCTTCAGTAGGTTTCCATCTACCAGGGACATAGGCAAATTTTTTTTTGCAATGGGCGATTTAAATTCATTTGAAGGAGGATTTAATATGAAGAAGACAAATAATCATCTAAATGTCTATAATCGCCAAATTTGGTTTAAGATTTAAGAACAAGCTTGAAAATTGGATCAACAGCTATTGTTAAAATTATCAAAAATATTACTCAAAATACAAATCTTATGTTGGTGGGTATGAAAATTAAATATTTTCGTACATTTCAGGGGGGGGGGGAGAGGGAGGAGAGAGATTTCATCTTGATTCTATTCCCTGCGTACGCCAATGCCATCTACGTCCTAAGGTTTGAAGACAGAAAAGCTGATTTTGATGGAGTAACCTGTACTTAACATCCTCTATCCTTTTATTCTCTCATGTTCTTTTCTTCTGCTTATACATTTCTCTTGGACTCGCCTGGTGTGATACTGAATCATCTTTCTAGTTGTGACAGCTAAACATTCGTTATCGATCCACAGAGATCTAGCATTTCTTGGTTGAGGGCCGAGCTTCTCCTCGACAATATGTTTGGGCTGCACTTCTTGCCCAATGGCCGTTCAATGTATCAGCTCTCTCTCTCTCTCTCTTAGTTCTTCCACCAGCTTGAATACTAGGCGCTGCCGATGTACTGCATTCTACTCATGGTTCTTCAGCTTCGAGATATTGTATTTCTGTTGGACCACACTTGCTGCATTTCTTTTCGTTGATATCCGCAAACGGATCCTCGCAATGCACAAGAAATGATCGGAATCCACATTTGTTCCCCAATAACTCTTACACCAATAAGATTAGATCTATGGCGTGACCTTATCAGAATGTGAAAGATTTGGTTAAAGACAACTCCATTTGATGATCACCAGGTGGGTTTATGACCTCTCCTCCCTTTCCGGAAATAATGTACAACCGACGAGCAAATGGAGAAAAGTCGATGGGGCTTTGTCCATTCTCATTCATATTTTCATGCAAGCTAAAGGTTGTTGAACGCTATGCAGTTTCTTGGCCAACTTGGGCATTGAGGTTTTCTAGGATAACCTTAATACCACTTTCGGGGTGGCTCCTAAAGCATCGTAAAACACGTCCTTATACTCGTCCGATGCAACTTCTTATTGGGGCGTAGCAGCTAATGACAGAAAAATTGAAGAACTTTCTCTTTATATGCAGATAACATAAGCGGGGAGAGATAGCCGTGAACTTCAGGACAACCGGGCATGCTCTTCCGCTGACCACAAATCTTGTACCAAACGTGATGTTTCTCATGGCATCGCGATGTCTACCTATTGACACACATAAAAGTTCTTGTTTCTGGAGGTCTCATTACGTTATTGTATTGTTGATCTCATTACGTTATTCGCTCTCTTTCAGTAGGTAATAAGTTCCTAAGAGATTTCTTCGTGTTTTGTGGCAATATTAGAATTGCATGGCACTAGATAAAGCATTGGAAATCGGCTTCGACATTTTAAGCAGAAGAACCCACTTAAGTTATATTTTATTCTCCTGCTGCAGACTCGTTCAGTTCACAAATGAGAAAGGAAAACAATTATTTCACAGTAAATCTTAACACTTAAAACAAGTAATAAATTTTTTTAATTAGAATGGACAAAAATCGTGTTTGCAACCTTTATCACAGAACCACATGATCTCTGTATTTAATTTTTCTATGATCTTCAAGTAAAGTACCTTTTTCGGTTCACCAATTTTAACCAAAATCTAATTTATTATTTATATTGATATAAAAGTTCTATTTACCAAATTTGAGATTTTTAACATTATATTTTAATATAATTTTTTATGAAAGTTTATTATGACCTTCCAGTAAAGTGCCGCTTCCGGTTTTCTAATTTAGACCAAAATCTATTATGTTATTTAAATCAATATATAATTTATAAATACTAAATTTGAGAAGTTTTGCATAATATTTTAATATAACTTTTAGTGGAAATCAATGATGGCCTTCCGATGATCATGCAGTGACCAAAAAGGGAAGTTCACAATTAGATTTTACAACAATCCTAAATACAAAATTTCAAGTTTCTACGGCAAACCGTTTTTGAGTTATGCGATTTATGAAGGTATGTACAGATCTCCATTGGAAGGTTATTAACTACTTCTTTAACCTGTCAGTTCCCATTTTTTTTTTCCATGGCACTACAGCCTGATGTGGGCCCAGGCCTTCTCACTAAGCTTTCGCCTGGTGGTTTGGTCTTGTGCAGCTGTTCTCCAGTCTCTGACTTTCAGTAAGGTCTTAACATCCTGGGACACACAGATCTATCTGAGTCTTGGCAGTCCTATATCTCTTTCTTCTGATTTCTGTCCAAGAGACGTTTTGTTGTATCCTCATTATTCATTCGGGGAGCATGTCCAGCCCAGCGTAGTCATCCAAGCATCATGAATTTTATGATATTCACTTCCCCAAATAGTTCAACATTCTTTCTTCTTCTCCAGTTGTCACCAATCTTGACTTCGGAGAATCTTTCTTTCAAAAATGAGAATTTCATTCTCCTGGGCCTTGGTTAGGGTCCATGTCTACGAAGCGCGTAAATGAGAGCAGGGCGGATCAGCGTCTAGTAAAATAATATCTTTGTTCTCCTTGTGATAAGCTGGATTGTGAGGTATTTCTGGAACCCAAAATAGCTTTTGTTGGCAGTGACGGATTCTTCTATTTATCTTGAAGGAAATATCATCAGTTCCCATGGCCAATCTAAATGTTTTTAAAAACATTTTTGTGCAAATCTTTTGTTTTTAAATTAAATATGATTTTTAGAATAGTAGATGGTTAAAAAGTGATATTTTTAGTAAAAATTAGGGCAGCAACTATAGATACCCTTTGGAGCAGGGCACCCAATCCAATCCAGACAGGATGTCCAAATCTTTTAAGAAGTAACAGTTAAACAATGGGTTTAAATGTGGAGTTTCTCTGACCCATCTGTCCCACCATTTGATGCTCACATCAGTCAAGTGAATTTCTTCTAATAAAACTATTGCAATATAAGATTATCATTCATAATGCTTATTAACCATTGTACAGTTGCTAACCGCAATAAATCAAGATAATTAATAAACGTTACTTGAATGTAATACATTAGAAGATAAAATGAGTACTATCAATGATTTATCTTTTTCAAATCATTTATTTTATTGACAATGAACAGCATTTCTACAAGATACAAAACAAACTGAGCTCAAGCCATTATAATGATTACAGTTAATACTGTATGTAAACTAAAACTTATCAAATTTTATGTTATTCTTAGGTTACTTTACTAAATAAATGAATGCACAGGAATGTATTAGATCCTTGTATGTAATTAATTACTTTTCTATTATAAATCAATGGTAGAAGTTTAATTTTGAAACCTCCAGGATATAGCGGTTAAGGCATTAATGGTGGAAATCACTTTCAGTTGTCTCATAACTGTTCTGAAACATAAATATAGAAACTTTATATTGCTTTTTGTAGAGGAATGGAATTATTTAGCTTCATATAAATTAAAAGAATCTTTTTATTTTGTTTAATTGATATAGTTAAAAATGTATCGCTAGATAACAGGCATGTTACTTACTTAAAGCCTTCATCATGCTCTCAAAAGGACCCAAAGTATGTCTAGTAAATTCCATTTGCATAGACACTTTAGAGACTGAAAAAAAATTGATAATAGTTTACTTACTAGTGATATATTACTAAAGCATTATGATTAAAAATAAATATAAATTAAATATTATATAAATAAGGTCCTCAAAATATGGAGAAAATTACACAGCTGAAATTTTTAAAATAGCGAAAGTCTACAAAAAAAAACAAAAGAAGGAAATAAAATAACTGGCAAGTTTATAAAAACAAAACTAAAAATGCTCTACAAAACAATTCTTGTAAACGGAAATCAATTTTAAGGTTTTTCTTTGAGTAAATGGGTTAAAGGAGAAACATTTTTCTAAAGCAAGGAGTTAGTCCGGGTGGCAGTTAATAATAAAATAAAATTTTGGTAACTATTGATTAAATGCCGACGTTTCGACCAACCTTATAGGTTTTCATCAGTGTTAAAAACAAAGATACAAATGAGTAATGTATGGGTATAAAAGACATATATAAAAAAGAAGATAAATATGAACATCCTCAGATAAATATGAACACATAGAAATAATAAGTTAGAATTAGGAATTGATAAATTATTTGCCACTTCTATAAATTTGTTTTATTGAAAACTAGTTTCGAATGTTATACATTCATCCTCAGTTCTAAAAACACAAAAAAATTCAAAAATAAGCAATTCAAAATATAGTTGGTATTATTATACATATTAAATTATATAAATCAGTATTATAAAAGATTTATGAATTATGAATTTAATTAAGACAAGAAATCAAATACATGTTGGTACTCACCAAGGTTTAAAAGGATTATATCAAACAGAAAAGTTTGTACTGGTTTTTTCTCGCATTGTACTGGCAATGAAAGAGAGATAGACGGAATGTTTTAATTATGTAAACGGTTTAAGGGTCAGGGTTTACCCAGTAAGGCCGGTGAGTAATTGTTTTTTCTGTTATAGATGGGAATAAATTTAAGATTGGACTATTGGAGATATTTATTTGGTCATTTAAGCAAAAATCTGGATTGGATTTGAAGGATTTTATTATTTCAAGTGCTTCATATATATTTAATCTGAGACTGTTTTCAACGTGATGTATTAATTTAACTCCTGAGTCTTTGATGAATTTATGATTATTTTCATTTAAATGATGATTTAATCTAATCTACTTACAAAGTTGGAATTATCTGTCTTATTATTATATGCACGTACATGTTCCTTTAATCTCTGATTTAGCGATCTTCCAGTTTTTCCCGTGTATTTGGCTGCACAATCATTACAATTTAGTTCGTATACTCCGCTTTTTTGAAAAGGGTCTATTTTGTCTTTGTATACGAACTAAATTGTAATGATTATGCAGCCATATACACGGGAAAACTGGAAGATCGCTAAATCAGAGATTAAAGGAACATGTACGTGCATATAATAATAAGACAGATAATTCCAACTTTGTAATTAGATTAGATTAAATCATCATTTAAATGAAAATAATCATAAATTCATCAAAGACTCAGGAGTTAAATTAATACATCACGTTGAAAACAGTCTCAAATTAAATATATATGAAGCACTTGAAATAATAAAATCCTTGAAATCCAATCCAGATTTTTGCTTAAATGACCAAATAAATATCTCCAATAGTTCAATCTTAAATTTATTTCCATCTATAACAGAAAAAACAATTACTCACCAGCCTTACTGGATAAACCCTGACCCTTAAACCGTTTACCTAAAAACATTCTGTCTATCTCTCGTTCATTGCCAGTACAATGCGAGAAGAATCCAGTACAAACTTTTCTGTTTGATATAATCCATTTAAACCTTGGTGAGTACCAACATGTATTTGATTTTTTGTCTTAATTAAATTCATAATTCATAAATCTTTTATAATACTGATTTATATAATTTAATATGTATAATAATACCAACTATATTTTGAATTGCTTATTTTTGAATTTTTTTGTGTTTTTAGAACTGAGGATGAATGTATAACATTCGAAACTAGTTTTCTATAAAACAAATTTATAGAAGTGGCAAATAATTTATCAATCCCTAATTAGATTGATCCTTCTATACCACCATGGGATGTCAACTGATAATAAGTTAGAGATGAAAACAATGGTATCGTAAATAATAGATGATATAGAAAAACGTTGAAAAACAGATGAACAATATCTTGAAAAATAATTACTGATAAAGTAAAAATGAAAAATAATTACACTAATAACATTAAATAATTGCAAATTGCCATTAAATTATCAATAATCACGAAAAATGAACACCATTTTATTTTATTCACGACAGCCTCACTGACCATCTCCTTGATTTGCCATATAGTCAACCATCAATACAAAAAATTAAATATTTCTGAAGGATTTTCCTAATTTGCAAATCTACCATTCCAGTATTATTATATATAATTCAGGTTGCCAGCTCGTACTAACCAGAGTGGGAGTTTCGAAATTCATTTGACGACACCTCTGTTATGTAAATATAAAATAAAAAGGGAATCGAACCCGCATTATTCCGAACCTGGTACTCTGGGACCTTTGACCCAAAATGCTCGGCCACCGTGGCCTCTTCATTCCACAGTACTTTCTTTGATGGCTAGTTCTTGAAGAGACCAAAGAACTATCTTTGATGATAACCTGTTATCTTCTTGTGGCTAGTATCCTGGATCATTAGCTTATTTCAGCAAGTATTGTTACAATCCCTAAACTAATTGAAACACCAAAAGCTATGCAGTGTTTTCGAACAATCTAAAACAAATGGAAACAATATAACAGCAATATTTTATTGAAACAAAAATTCGGAGTTTAAGATGGCCAGCTTACAGCCTCAATTTAAATCCAATAGGATACCAGCGAAATGAATTTGGAAGATGAGTAAGAAGAAATGTTAACCTTTAAGATAACTGAAAAGGATTGAGATAAGCATTTAAGATGATATGGCAGAAAACAGGGCAAGGTAAAGTAAATTTTATTAGAATGCATGAAACAGTCATTCAAGCAAGAATACATAATATCCACTGCCGAAAGTTCAAATAAAATCTAGAACTATTAGGGTTTTTATAATTATATATTAATGCAAGGACTTGGTTGCAGGGCATGCACCCTGTTAGTAAAAGTGAATTAACAGCATCGTAGCAGTTGAAATGGACAAAATCTTGTAATGCCAAAAGGTGAGCAATATTCAATGTAAATTGAAATGAGCATGTTAAGCTGCTGGGCTTGGTAAAGAACAAATCCCTGAAACGTATTTTATAATGATTATATTAACACAAATTCTTATTTTTTTCTCCTATTTAATAAAAATTAAATCAACAAAGATATTGACTAATTAAAAAAAACTAAATTGAAACAAATAATTATTCAAGTGATACTAATGTAATTCATACTTACATTTATAATTCATAGGTGCAGAGCAATCACCAGTACACACTGCACACCATGGCATGTTATCTCAACATAAATTATGTGTTCTTAAGCATTCTTTTATCCTGCTCAGATAGAAACTCAAATTTATCTAGCTCAAGCAGAAGAGTTTTTAAGAAATGATTTTTCATACTTTGATATGTACGCTTTGGGCAAACACCTATCCTCTCCATTCTTTTCCAAATTGTATTTCCTCTAAACCCAGCCATTTTTTTTCTGGACAACAAGAATTTCAATATTGCCTCTTTTTCATTTCTTGAATACATATCTCTCGTATGTTTGTTTGTTTTACATTCTTCATCAGAACTGCCAGAAGAATCTCTACAAGGTTCAACAGATTTAGTTCTAAATGTATCATTTTCCCAAAATATAATATTCATATAGTTAATCGGTTTAAATGTGAAATGATTGTGCAAGTATTCACTTATATCAAGTAATATATTTCGTTTGATGCAATCAACTATATATGAGACTTTGAATGAGGGCCTGTCGAACAGATATTCTTTACAGCCATCTACCACCATTAAAGCTGATCTATTATCCATATCAATATAACTGTCTATCTTGCGACCACCAAAAGAAACAACGATATTTTCAAAATTTCTCTTCAATGTGAGATTATCAATTTTAAAATGAAAAGATATAGGGTGACCATTAAAACTCTTAAATAATACAGAGTTAACAGAAGCTTTTAATTCATCCCAGTCAGGTTCTTTAAATGTAATTTTCTTGACAACCTTCACACTAATTTCATCTGAAGAATCTTCGCTCATAGTAGTTAATTGAAATTTACTCACTGTTCGACTCAACGCTTCACTACGATAACGAACACTGTTGTTATCTAGAATATTTAAAACAAACAAAGATGAATAATTTTTTAAAAGCTAAGAGATAAAATAAAAATATAAGTGTTGAAAATCTTCAATAACTTCACTGGAGCATCTCACTAAGCTACGTCACGGCTTTCATAGATGCTCGTGAAGAGTATTTTCTGATGCACATATTTCTATGTTCTTGTATATTTCTTTTTATTTTGATATAAATTCAGTTTGTTTACATCAATATTTACTATAATTTTATTATTTAAATTATAGACAGACCAGTGAGAAACAATCCTAAACTTGTTCATATGATAATACATTTTTTATAGCTTTTGCTGTTGCAAAGTGAAATAATTGTTTGTGAAAATACACCTGCAATGTTGAACTGGAATTATTTTAGTAACTTCCTCGGTTCCACCATTTATTTCAGTAATTTTAGAATTCTAAAGATTCAGTAAGTACAAATATTGACAGTAGAACGAGAAAACAAAGTAAGTCAGAAAAACTCGTTTTTTCCCACAACCAGTTTTGGAAATAGCTTGTAAGTGTGTAGCCTTCCTTTTATAAGTAGCCTCGTTTTTTGTGACTCTTGTTAAATCTTGTGAAACTCTTAGGTCTGTTAATAGTAACAATTGAGACAGCGGACTTCTGTGCAATTGAACGAGAAAACAAAGTAAGTCCGAAAAACTCGTAATTCATCATTTGGTCCTCTCGTTTTCGTACTACCGGCCTTGGAAATAACTCGGAAGTTTGTAACATTCCTTTTAAATGGCCTAGTTTTTTTTCTGGCTCCTGTGATGTCTGGTGAAATAGGCGTACAAGATTATCTGTCTTATTAATGTCGATATGTTCATTTATCAAAGGGATAGGCCATCAATCAACGAAATCATTACCAACATTTTCGTGATCTGTTAGTTACAAGCGTTATAACTTTGATAAAAGGAACTATAGCTATCTTCAAGACTCATTGAACAGTAATTAAACAACGAATACACAATAAACATTTATTTATTTGCTGTAATTTAACAATAATGTTAACTAGTCCTTTACAATGATGTAGAGTTCTATTAAATAATAATATTATTGTACATTATCTTGGTGAAATATAATTATAAGGCAATTATAACTGTTGTAAAGGTTATAATGTATAAATAACTATAACTAATGATCTAATTACTCATAAACAGCATATAACAGAAATGATATGCTATTTAATTTTAATAAACTGATATAGAAATTGGCAAATAAGTAATAAACATAAGAAGAATTAAATCAAATTTTGCAAGTAATATAATAGGATTTAGTATTAAATTTAATATTTGCAGATAAAATGAAATTCATATATTTATTTTTTAAATGATAATAATTAGTGCAGCGCTGAAAGTGAGCCAAGGAGAGCCAAGGAAAGTGAACCTAGAAAGGAATTATCATTAATCACATTTAAGTACATCATTTAGCCCTTTGGCATAAATAATATCTCTTGACGTCCAGTATTCATGGCTATAGAAGCAATGACGTCCATGCATGTCATATTTGATAATCCTAATTAACATTCATCCTATTAAATACTAAATAAAAAATAAAACCCCCATGCAAGTATCGTATCGGTTTTGATGATTTCACAGTTTATATTAAAATCTACCCTGAGCTGAATAAAGATGTAAACAATGTTTAGACAAATATCTCCAATCAACTCAATATGGTAATTTTCAATGTATTCCAATGGATTATTACTATACATTTCCAAACTGATTATTTTACAGTCATCTTTAATATTCTACATTAACTACAACCCAAGAAGAACACCTGCTTGGTTAGGTACAGGAGCCATTCTAAAATAAATAGTCACTTTCGAAATCTGAAAAAAAAAATCATAGAAAATAGCCTTTTGCCCCTTATTAATTGTTTACTAATTAATTTTACGATTTTTCGATTTTCTAGGTACTTTAAAAAATTAAAAAAAAAAATTATTAATTCACGAGAGTAGGGCAGTAAAACTTTTTGTCTTGATTTTTCCCAAGTTTTTTTTTTTTGCATTCTTACCTAGTAGGACTAGTTGCCGTTGCGCGATAAACCTCCAATAATCAATTAAGGAAGAAGTTGGTCTGGGGGGTGCGATCAAAGACTAAGCACTAATAAGTATGACTTATTTATTTTGTGTTAACGTTTCGGCATAAATTTTAGGCCATCATCAGAGCTAAAAGTAAAAGAAAATAACAACACTGAAAACGACAGAGGCTGTACCAGTGACTGTAAAAATGATAAAAAACAGAAATTACAAGCAAGATAAAAATATATGAAGTGTAAAAAGAAAAAGATATCAATATAATTGTAAAAAATGAAAAATTAGAGTAATGTGAAAAGAGTGAAGGAAAAATTATGAATTACGAGTACATAATAAGATTATAAATTTCTTACATGATACAATAAAGTACATTATACTTGATATAATAAAACATATGAACACTATTAATTGAAATGACTACTATTATGAAGATTTGGAAGTATTCGTACGTAAAGCATATCAAGGAAATTATGATATTGTAAGTTTTGGAAAGGATTATTATGATGTTATAAGATTATGATGTTAAAATTGTTAGCAAGTAACTAATGAAAATAATCACAATGTAAAAATTAATTGAAATTAAAACAATGCGTTATTTACACATGATATAATAAATTAATTTAATTTCAATTAATTTTTACATTGTTATTATTTTCATTAGTTACTTGTTAACAATTTTAACATCATTATAATCCTTTCCAAAACTTACAATATCATAATTTTCACAATATGCTTTACATAAGAGTACTTCCAAATCCTCATACTAGTAATCATTTCAATTAATAGTGTTCATATATTTTATTATATCAAGTATAATGTACTTTATTGTTTCATGTATGAAATTCGTAATCTTATTATGTACTCGTAATTCATAATTTGGTAATTATTGGGATCTCACGCTGCTGATAAGAAAATGGGAGTGGCCTAAGTAAGGTTATGCATCCTCACGTCACCAGTTACCCCCACCATTTTTCCCCTTTCCTCTACTTTTTGAAAAAACCGCGTCCCCCCACCAACATCAACTTCCTGTCACCAACTTCCTGCAATTCTTCGAATGTAATGTCTTTAATTTTTTTAAAATAGCGCCACTCCCCTCACTGCCCTCTAGCGTCAACAGTACAAAGTTACAAACAACAGTTACAAATAACGTAACTATTATTTTGTCAAATTAAGTAACTTCGTGTTTGTTATCATATATATTACATTTAAGAGAATGTATTTAGTACCTCATACTTTGTAAACATCATTAATCAAATTAAAAAGTGTCAAAGGAAATATGTTTTTTGGTTATTAATTTATTGTTTCTAATTAAATATGTTATATTATAAGAACTGAAATTACTGTATATTAAGTAAATATCCTACTAATTTTATCATTATAACTTTCAATAAATTATTTAATGAAAATTTTTGATAAATATCTAAAATAAAATAACAAATAAATTTAATTATAACAAAATAGTTATGATGAAATTGATTATTTGTAATTGCTGAGGAGAATAAAAGAGGTGAGAGAAAATAATATTGGAGAGGATATTGTACAAACACTGAAGAAATACCATAGCAGATTAATTGCAGCAGTTCAGAATACCACTCTTTTGGTGTATACAATAGTTAACCCTTTTCTTTAATTGTTTGGGGGTCTCTTCATATGAATATATAATATAATATTCATATAATATATATTCACTTGTGGATTTAGATGATCACTGATCAATTAATAATAATGAGTTTTGTTTTTAGGTAACTTCAGTTTTGTGGTAATACACCATTATGAAATATAGCATGAGTATAAAATAATAGAAAAATCATCCAGTTGCAAGACCGATTAAAATTTATTAAAAATTTTAATTCAATTGTAGGATAAAAAAAAATTACCAACTACCAATTTATTTATTAAAGCCCTACTCAATTAATTAATTAATAATGAATTTAATCAATTAAATTCCTAGCTTCGTAATTTTTCTTATTAGTAATTAGTTATAGTTATTAGTAGTAAGTGTGATTGATAATCTAGAAAAGTACAGAATATCGTGATTAAAGCGTTGGGGAACATAAAATTTTATTTATTTTAACTTTGTTATTGCTAATAATAATAAAAATGTGTTCATTTCTGTGTTTACTGTATATAAGTTTTCATTCTTTTCACTTTAATTTAATTTTTCATTTTTTACAATTATATTGATATCTTTTTCTTTTTATACTTCATATATTTTTATCTAGCTTGTCATTTTTACTATTACTGATATTGCCTCTGTCGTTTTCAATGTTGTTATTTTCTTTTTTTGTCAGCCCTGATGGTGGCCAAAAACTTAGTTCGAAACGTTGGCACAAAACAGATAAGTCACACTTTAGTCTTTAACTACAATCCTTCCCCCTCTCCTCCCCGACCAACTTATTCCTTAATTATATCTACGGTCCAATTATATCTACTCCAATAATCAAAGAATTCTCTTTGATTTACAATATTTAGTGGAAATAATTGATATGCATTTCGAACAGAATGCAACTAAACTGATAATTGGATAAAAAACTATTACTTAAAATACAAAACTTATATGAAAATCATATTTTTTCAAAAATTTCGAGGATATATCATCCTGACTGCTTACTCCTCTGCTGTATATATTGAACTTTCTTGGAGTGATGTACAAGAAACAAAAGATGAATAATGCTTTAATTGTGGTTATATGTGATCTCTTCAAAGCGTTTTTTTTTTTTTTTTTTTTTTTTTTTTTTTACATCCTGTATGGTGCATTAATAGAAGCTCATAAACTTTGTGGGGGTTCTTGCACAGGTTTCTCCAATTTCAACTGTAGTAGAACTTAGAAATATGTTTGCTTAACTATGCACTGTTATGGAGAAACATAATTTCCAAACTAGCACAAATAGGTTTATTGCCACTTCATTTTCTGTCAACGTTCCTGACAACGCTCATGAACTGGTAGGCTCTCGCCATTATCTAAAAAAAATAATGTCAATTATATGTTTGTTTTTTAACCTAGATTAAAAAATTAAAGTAATTTTAAGCTGTGAAGAAACAAATTACCCAACGTTTTGGGTCGATTAATAGTTTTTATCTTTCCTTACATTGGATTTTATCAAGCAATATTTTTAATTTTTAAATGGCTCAAAAAATAGGCGTTTGATAAATATAACTGAGACCTTCTGTATAGTCTGCATACTCTCCAAGAAAGTTTAAAATACACAAATATGAAAATAAGAGAGTTAAAAATTAAAAAATTAGAAAAATTGAACAAAAAGAGTACCTAGAGAAAAGATCAGTCGGAATGAAAGGGGGTACTGTTGTATTATTTTCAGATTAATGATGATACTATGATAATAATGGATATGTATTCTTAAACAATTTTATGATATATTTATATTTATCTACTTGTATTTTGTATATATTTTTTATCTGGACTATTTTTGTATTTTATTAATATTCATTGTGTCACAGAAATCATTATATGTAAACAACTTAAGGAAGAACATTTTAGTATGCATACGCTTAAACATAACCTATTAAAAATAACAATCAACTTACGAATTAATGCACGCAATCAAATAAATGTAAAAAAAATCAAAATGTTAAAAAAAAAACGCGAGTAGCAGAACTCCGTCACTAAAGTCGTATTTTCATTTAAAAAAAATATTATAAAAACAGGGGAGTAGAAAAAAAGTTGAGACCCACAAAAAACAATTCCCTAACCTACCGAAATTTACCCATACGTTTATTATATGGTTCTGCCTCTCCGCTGACCTTCGATAACGAATTTCAGCTCATTTGACACATAGGGGACCGCTGGAGTTGAAATAGCCATATCTTTGCTAATACTAATATAATATTTGCTAATTTATCATACATCTCTTGTTTTATAGGTAATTTAATTTCCTTTCAAATGCAACAGGTTTCGAGCCCCTTTACTCAATTTGGAGGAATTTTAAAGGTGTGCAAATGTTTTAATAAATCGGAAAACCCGGGAGGGGGAAAACAAAGTTGAGACCCCAAAAAATACTTCCCTAACATCAACCCAATTCACATACAATTTTTCAGCCCTATAAACTAATATGGTGGAGCTGAAGAGATGCGCAACTTTAAAAACGCCGAAATTTCAGGTAAACATGCCGAAATTTTGACTGGAATTTATCCATTCTTTAATTGTATCGTTCTGCCTGGAAGAATGTCCTACATAACGAATTTCAGCTCATTTGACTCAAAGGGGGCCGCTGGGTGCTTAAATGTAGCGGGAATATATATATAATAGGTATACATATATTAGGTGTACAAATAAGTTTTCAACGTTGTTGAGAGATACCTCCACCGACAAGATTATGTTGAAATTGTCAGATGAACAACGGCACATGGCAAGTTTGGACATCTGGCTACTACATAACCTTATGTACTCGTGACTTTGTGTTAGCAGTACGTATTTTTTTTCGTGCGAAAATGTCAAATTTTGTTCGGAATAAGTGCCATTTGCGGGAAGTTTTGATTTATTTATTTAACTTAAATTTATTGCTTGTAGAAGCATACGGTGATGCTGCTTTAAGTAATAAAATGTAATGTACCGTTTGTTTACAATAACTTCCTAATTTTCTATTAAAAACGGCGGAAACTTATTTGTACCCCTGATATATATATATATTATATATATATATATATATATATATATATATATATATATATATATATATATATATATATATATATATATATATATATATATATAAGGCATCTCCAAAACTTCCATAATCGTGCTCAGTGTTATGAAACTGATAGAAAACGCAGTCCCGCCGCTCAGCGCCGACCTTCGACACACTGCAATAGTCTATTTTTTTCTGGGAAAATACGACTGAAAATTCAAGACAGTATATTTGAGAAAGGCAGCTGTCTGAAGTTATATTGAGGAATGTGGCTTTTATCTCCTTGAATGTAACCTCTACGCCTATGCTCACCCAAAAAGTTCTTTCTTAAGTCGATGACTATAACAGTTATAACTTACATCTCCGAAGGATTCCAAAGACATATTAGAGCTGAAGAAAGGTGCGTTGATCACGACTGGATTCATCGAATTGGTCATCATTATATGCAAAATCAACTTGTTGTGCTTGTCGAAATTCCACCATGGGATATCCCAAAGTGCGAAGAACATCTTTGCGCTCTGAAAAAAAAAAGAAAAATGGAACAATCAGTACAAGGAACACATCAAGTTTCTATTACACGTAGAAGATAAGATTTACCTCTTGTGAAAATAGTTCACCGTAGATGCAGACGACGAAAACGTAAATTATCTCGGTACTCAACAGCCAAAATAGTGTTGAAGCCTCGGACAGATCTTGAAGCTAATAATATTTTTATTCAATAATATTTCCTACATAAACAAAAAATCTTTACGTGAATGTGGCATTCAATAAATTACCTCTAAAATGACGAACATTATCGCAGCGAAGACGACTATTGAAGCAAGTATGAGTAAAACGAATACGGCCTCAACGTAGGTCTTAATATTTTTTCTGAATCTGGCCAAAGAAGAATGTAAAAGTTTACTTAATACATAGAATATTGATAATATTGATAGATAATAACAACATATTCCAAAACAAAACCTCGAGTTTCTCAAATGCCACCATATAAATACATTAATCTAGACAAGGTTTCGCAAACTCTGATGATGATTAATCAGTACTGAAAAACAAGATCACATAAATGTACACCAGAGATTACACAACTCATATCCATAATTTAAAAGAGACTAACCAAATAGTAATAGACTTCAAAGCAGTATAACATTAACTAATTTTCTTTATAGAAAACTATGTATAGTAAAATCGCCTATAGGCGATTCTCAAAATAGGCCTCCAAAAAAGTGAGTTGGTGAACTCTTCCCATAAGTTCTGAAAAAAAATCAGAGTGATCTATGAAGACCTGAAACATGTTGATAGGTTTTTTGAAACTTGAATTTTTGGAAGTGATTAAAGTTTACTCCAAAACATTAACAAAATTAAGGATCACAAATAAGATAACGGAGATGCAATTTCAATCGGTTGCATCTTTGATAAAATCGATAAAGTAAACGATTTTCAATCAGGTTTTCATTACCACACGATTATCTCGTTAACACCACAAAATGAAATTCTGGCAGTAATGAGAAGATTAAAAGAGTGATAATAAAAATTTGAACTTTGATGTCCTAACAAAGCAAAATTGAAAGAGCTATATCAAAAACCAAGATGCCGTTCTGCTTGGATTTTTAAAGAGAAAAAGAGTAATTCATTTTTTAAACTTCACAGCATTATTTTAGAAGAACCATTAAGGAGCGGTTATGATAAGAACAGAAATACTCGTTAAACACACATCAATTTCATGACTTTATAGCTGAATTGAAAGACGGCTCGCTGGGTAAGGGGGGAGGGAAGGAATTTACAACTTGAATATTCACCAAATTCTCTAAAATGCATTTTAAACAATATTTTTCACCATTTGTGACTAATATAGGCAATAACAAAAAATTACTAGGGACCAGACTTTTCGTATTGTCATTTTCAGGGTTTCTGTATGTTTCAAATTTACAACATAACTTTAGGACGGTAACGTAATGGGTGTTATTTTAATAATTATTTACTCAATTTGACATGCCCTACGAAATGCAACAAATAGAGATCATTAAACAAAAATATTTTTTATTTTATAGCCATTCAAACAATCTGCACATCAAATTTCCATTTTACATGAAAATGACCTCTTTGGTCTGTTACGGAAAACAGTGAAATAATTAGGTTTAATTATGTGTGTTAACTAAAAGGAAAACGTGTTCAGTGACACGTGGTGGCAATGATTATTGAGATGTTTGCTTCAACAATTTAGTGAAAACTCGTCGTTTTTATTTTTGTCATTGAGTCGGAATGCGAAATGAACATAATGGATAAAAAAAATTTAATAAAAATAAATCACTTGATACTCATTACTTGAATGTCAAGCGACAGGATTTTTTATTTTTCTTCTGAGAATCACCAACATATAGAACTGTTTGAACTGTTTTGGAGTGACGTACTACCTCTATTTGGTTAACTTTTTTACCTGTTGATGTGAGATGTGCTATTTCTGCTTCGCGTATATGTAACTTTATGTTTTTCAATCCTGATGATGCCTGAATTAGCAAAATGTTGAATGGTTAGTTTTTTACTGATGCTTGAGAGCTCTAAGGTTTTGTTTTAAAATCTTCTTAACATAATAAGAGTTTGTGTTCTGATTAATGAACGATATTGATATTAGCTTGTGTAGTTCTTTTCTTTCGATTAATGAAGCTTAAACTTTTGTTAATTAATGTTGGTATACAGATGACACGTTTCCAGAGAGCCTTAAAAAGATGAAATCAAAATTTGATAATTACAAGTAATATAAATTGAAATCAGATGGGATTTTATAAATTATTTATCAATTATCACTTAGAAGGGTTATTCCAAATGATCAATAGATTATTGTCATATCGGCATTGCCGCCGCGAAATCTCCTATGTAACCAAAATTGACTTGTGTGATTTTTATTTTAATCCAGTCAAGGAATACTCTAAAGAGGGGAATGAGGGGACGGCCAAAATTGACTTCAGAACTTTGTAATATAAGGGGTAAACTTATTGAAATTTCATGGATCTAGGAGCTGTGGAAATGAGAGGAGAGGATGGGGAGAAGATCATGTTTTCCAGTTGACTTACGCATGATGGTATAGGAGGATCAATCTAATTAGGGATTGATAAATTATATGCCACTTCTATAAATTTGTTTGTTTATATCAAACCAATGTAACCTATTCTGTTTGATGTTATATACTTAAACCTTGAACTGAAAATGAATGTACAACATTTGAAACTAGTTTTTAATAAAAACAAATTTATAGAAGTGGCAAATAATTTATCAATCCCTAATCATGTTTTTCGTTTATATCTCAAAACGATTAAACCTAGCTTAAAACATTTAAGCTAGAATGAAGATCATTAAATTTCAAAAACTGAGAATCAATACATTTCCTGCAAGAATGTTCTTATTAATTTGCCTCTGTTATAATTAATCGTATCTGTTATAGATTAAGAAATATGCGCTCTTCAGAGTAACATACGGTAAAGGCGAAAAGGAAAAGTATAATCCAGTATAGTATGGAGTCAAAAACGATTTTTTTAATTTGTTACTTCATCTAGCTTATATTTCTTAACCTATAGCATACTTGTATATAAAAAAAAAATGATAGTATTATTCTTGTAGGAAATTTAATGATCTTCAATTTGTTAATATAATGTAAGCTAGGACCAACCGTTTTCGAAATATAAACAAAAGAAACGACCTCCTCCTTCCCCATCTTTACATCTGCTTCTCTTCCTTATCTTTACATCAGCTCCATGATCAGGAGACTTTTAGCTTTTTTACCTCTTAACTAGTCCAAATAAAACCTTGAAGTCAATTTTGGGTATCCCGTCATTTCCTTCTGCAACCCCCTCACTGATTGGCTTATTTTATTAGAAACAAGATTTTATCGGATCTTTTCTGTTATATATCAACAATCTTTAAATTTTTTTAATTTAAAGACCCATTAAGACCCAGACAAATATAAACTCCTTACCTTTATTCCGGGGGCCAATGGACGACTATATCATGTAAAAATTATTGAAATAGACCCTTTCCTTGGTGACAGCGACACCATAAAAATTCACAAAGATAAGAGAAAAGCGTTGACCAATGCGTGCCTCAACGAATTTTATTACGCTGTTTCGCGTAATAGCGCTGCCATTTGCACATTTACGTGGATTATGTTAAATTCCTTTTCTTCGAAAAACAAAAAAATTACAGCATCTTCTTCATCATTTATCGTTTCCACTAACTCAATGAAATTCATTATAATGCGCTAACAAAAGTTTACTTCACAGAAAACTACTTGAACATTACTAGCAAGAATCAACCGCTCCTTATCGTAATCTTCTCTACCTGGGGCTGAGTTCAACGTTAATTTATGTTTATAGAACATCATTTGGTCATGTAGATCCTTTACATTCAGTAGATAATGACTAGTATTGACTGTATCTGTGTAGAAAACTTTAAAGATTGTTGAACCGAAAAGATCCATTTTATCTTCTATGTACTAGTGAAAAGTACTCTGTGTTAAAAAATCTTAACATGATTTAAATTGATCAAAAATAATCCTCCTGTTATTGGTGTTTATAGGATACGCTACAGTTACCGCTAGATCAGTTGACATCCTCATGATGGTATAGAAGGATCGATCTAATTAGGAATTGATAAATTATTTGCAACTTCAATAAATTTGTTTTATTGAAAACTAGTTTCGAATGTTATATATTCGGATTATACAAACTTTTCTGTTTGATATAACCCATTTAAACCTTGAACTGAGGATGAATGTTTAACATTGGAAACTAGTTTTCAATAAAACAAATTTATAGAAGTGACAAATAATTTATCAATCCCTAGTTACCGCTAGAAATCACACAAGGGGCTCTTCCAAGACAGGCTTCACAGATATTTATCTACTATGTTGGAATGCTCATAATTGGTTTAGCTATTTATATATTATAAAATTACTTTTAGGCCAGTTTTTCGTTTGTCCTGTAAAATCATGTTTTAACACATAGAAGATTGGTGGCAGTGACGATATGCTGGTTAATTTTTATTAAAGTTTATGTTATCAGAGTTTTATGTTATTAATTAATATTATATTTATATTTATTTATATTAATTATATTTATATTAAATATATTAATTTATATTAAATTTATATTAGCAGAGCCAAACCTCAATAGCGTCTGATGGTGTTGCACATTCTGTCGCAAGCACTGTGACACACATTTCTGGAATTCGTTTGTGCGATAGAGCGCATCCATAGAGATCCCTTCGGTGTAGGTCTTCCCGTTGGAATAGATGGAATAGGCCCTCTTTTCGATGTTGGATATTGATATATTTAAAATTTCGAACTGCGCTATGCCCTGCTCCATGAAGCTTAAAAAGATCTGCTGAGCGCTAGAAGTGATCACTACAAGATAAAAGAAAGCCACCACATCGATGAGGTAGCCGAGAATGAATCCCATTGTTGTTGTTGTATCGAAGGGGAGGAATATCGGTATCGGAAGACCTGTGTTGATGGACTTGCCATAGTCCCCATCCTCGGACGATTTCTTGACCTGTTTAATAAATGAGAGGAGTATCCCGTTCGATATAGCCAGGCCGAGGAACATGTTGCTAACCTTCCTTATCCTCCGAACATGGTATTCCTTTCTCTCAAAATATCTTTCATCGGCAGCCTCCTTTTCGTAAGTAAAGAATCCAATCATAATCGTCTTCAACGGTTCATCTAAGACAAATGTGTACCTGATGACCATGAAGGTTAGACCAACGAGGTTAAGGAAGGTCCAGTGGACAGCTTCCAGCTTCAACTTCTTGTCATTAATGAGGATGGCTGCTATAGATCCCATGCTCACCAGAAAGGAATAGAAAAATATGATAGTGTAGACATAGATTTTGGTAAGGACGTATTTTAGCTTCGAATCGTGGTTCACTTTGAACCCTGACATGTACATGAGATTTTTTCTATCTGTTTCGTAATCATGTGTGATTCGTCTGTCGATTGGGATATCATCTGCAGCTAGTTCTATAGGGTCCATTATCTTGAAGAATATCTGAAATTAACATAATAATAATTAGATAGGACTTAGATTATTTGTTATTCTTCTGTTATTTTTCTAAATTTATAAAATTTGATGAAGATCTCTAACAACTGAAGAGGATGACAATGAGAGCAGGAAGATGCTACGTTATAAATTTTCGAATAGTGATTTTTTCTTAGGAATGATGTTATGTGCTTTTCTTCGTATTAAAAGCGTGAGCAGCAGAGCTCCTTTACTAAGGCCCTAATTTCACTAAAATACAAATTTGAAAATTAAAATGGCCGGGAATGAGAGAAAAAGGTTGACACCCATGAGAAAACTTCTCTAACACCAACTCAATTTACATCCAAATTTTCAACCCTCTAACTCAATTAGGAGAGGCTGCGCATAGGTGCGAAAAACGTTAAAACCGCAGAGGGTGATAGTAAAAAGTTGAGACTTCCAAAAACATCCACAAAATGTGATTTGTCTGTATTTCATTTTTTACCTAAAATCAGGTAATTCTAAACTATTAACTGTATCATCGTGGGAGTGGTATCATTCGATTCAGAAACAAAAAGATAATAAAAAATGATACCTCACTCGACTTGATTTGTGCAAATTATTTTGCGAATATCCTCTTTTTCGACCTCTCATGACCAGTGGCGTACGCAGAATATTTTTTTGGTGGGAGATTTAATTTTTTTCGGGAGGAAAGTAATAAGAAGAAGGCAAGTAATCATCTATGTATCTATAATCGCCGAATTGGGATTAAGTTTTTCGGATAAGTATGAAAATTTGATCAAATATTATTGTTAAAAATTACCAAAAATATAACACAAAATACAAAATTTATTTATTTTTTCTCCCGATCTCCCGTCTGCGAACGTCAGTGCTCCAGAGGGTGTTGTTCCTACGAAATTTGGGCTCTTTATAGATCTTGATTCCTACTATCAAGACGAAGTTTTGACCAAAGTTATGAATGTACAAATGGTGTTGTTAATTTGGTCGATTTGGGTTTATTTTTCCTTTACCAATGGCGTTGGAAGCAATTTTTTACTGTAAGTGAAAATTCCAAAACTTTTATCCTTTTAATATCTCTGTAAACATTGATTTTAGCAAAAATGCAAATCATTTTTATAGAAAATTCTTTAATTTGGTTTGAAATAATATTTGCAATAAACCTTACAGTTTTTGAGATATACACAAGAAACTGAAAATAAATCAGTTTTCTATACATTTCTTCCCCTTCTTCCTCAAAACGCAACGCGGAAAATCCAGTGACTTTTTACTAGTTATAACGAGAACTGTAATGGACAATTTATGACCAGTTGCAACTGTACCATTTAGGAGTTTAGATTTTCAGGTACTTAATCAGTCAAAGTGATTTTAAAAAACAGAACTTAAAGTAAAGTTTTTATTACAGTTTATTACAAATTATAAAAACCTATGCATATATGATTTTTAAAGTCCTGGTATATCACATAGTCCACCATCTACCATCTCCATTCTACTTTTAGTTTTAGCAATGATTTTTGAAATAAAAATTGCAAAGAAAATTAAATATATTTTTAGTTATTTATAGATGATAGATAATTGGAGGTTATTATATAATGGATAATGTAGTTAGGAAATCAGTAAGTATTAACTTTGTTATTTATTTACTTTTTACTTATTTAGAAAACTAGAATTCTCCTAATAAAGACATTTATTCATGTATTGTAGATTTTTTTAAAAATCATTATTATTATTTATTTTGACAGTTGAATAAAATAATTTTATTTATTTATTAAAACTTTTTTACTCGTTGTATAATAGTAAACAAGTATTATTTTTTCTTCTCATTTTTATCCTTCAATTGAATTAATAATCGTGCTATAAATTATTTATAAAAAATGAGAAAAATCGGATACGTACCCTTCTGGTTGCTTGTGGATATAGAGACCAAATGTCAAGTGAACTTCTCAACTCGGATAGTTCAATAATAAGACACAGATTTGACTATCGAATAATAAATCTGGAGCCCACACTTAGAACAATGCTGTTTTCAAAACTTATTGTAATATTCATAAGAGTTCAACTAAACTCTCTGCCAACAACTTGTTAATGATTATAGGTCTGTGAAATGCAAGGACCCTCGGAACACTTTAATAATTACTATCTTGATTTCTTCGAAAGAGTTTGAAATAGTAAGAACAAATTTGGTCTTTACTCTAGCATAAGGAGAAATATAATTATAGTATATAATAATATAATAGAAATATAATTAAAATATAATAATTATAAGTGTAAACGCAACCTCTCAATTAGCATGCCAAATAGTGCTATTGGTAATATTCGTCGAGATTCAACAATAGCATGCTAAATATCAACAGAAAACAAGTCCAAGTGCTGGCTCAGTTTAACAGATCTGCTTGCGGGCTAAATACATTGTCACTCTGCTAAATGACTGCAATATTTTTTTTTTTTATTGTGTATGCCAATCTATATATTTTATTATTCATCCTAACTAGAGAAATACAAAATATCGACAACACAGAATAGTAAAAATGTTTTCAAAACATTGCTCTATAAGTTCATCCAATTCTTCTACACTTTCAGAATCTAGAAGTTTTAACGAACAGTCCAAATGTTTGTCAGAACGGGCCAGTTCTATTTGTAACTGATCACTATAAACCTTAAGGAATGAATTCATAATGCATTATGTCTTCATAATTCCAAAATAAAGAAAGCATTGTTGTTTTTTTTTTAATTAGCGATTGGCACAGCAGGCAGATGGCAGCCTTACCATTGTCTCTTGGTCTTAGGGTTTATCCAATATATCCACTTTTCATCGCAAGACAGTTATTTTAATGAAAAATGGTCATTTGGGTTTTTTAAAAATTGTAGATAAATTTCTACTATACGTCGAACCTGCTCAGTGGTCATGAGAGGACACACTTAATTAGCGATGAATCTACTATACATCGAACCTGCTTCAATCAAAAAATAATTTAATCCTTAAATTAAGGTTTTCAGTAGGAAAACAGTAGTGGAGTTCTGCCCCCAAGCGAGATATAGCTACAAATGTGTTTTTGTAGGGTATTTTTTATTTATATTTTTATTTTATACATACAATATAAAATGAATATTGTAAAAATAAATTTATATAAATGTATATAAAAATAAATGTATATTTTATATTGAGATATGCAAATAAATTATAATTTTGACAACATTTTTTGAAAAATCGTAAAAAATCAGCAAGTAGTGATATAAAACCCTATATTTTCTTAACCTTATCTAATAACAATTAAAAACAAAGGGAAATACAGAAAATATTGATATATATACAAGAATTCTAAATAAGCAAATTTTTTTATGAAAAATACTAAAATTAAAATTAGCTAAAATTTGATAATCTAAACATTTAAAGTAAATTTACTTAGGAGTAAAATGGCGTTGAGATGGTTGCTCTATCATAAATAGAACGACCAGGGCGGAGTTTTGTCCCGAAAAAGTGCGTTTTGAACCACGTTCAGAAAAAGCATCTTCATCATCGAAATGTCGCACAAAATGGATTGTTTCGGCGGAGGAAAACTTATCAAATAATGGCGTAGCATTACCAATATTTCAAATAATAGTGTCGTGTCGTTTAACCAATAGTTAAGACATAGCTGAAGGCAATACAAGGTCATTTTGTTTGCAAATTCATTTATTATAGACAAGGGATTAAACTGATATCAACCTTAATTGAATTTGAAAATAAATGAACGAAAAAACAAAACGAGAAAGCGAAATCGTAATTTTTTTTGGCTTACCCCACAAATTGTCAAAACTATTCTAGTGTTTTGCATCCATCATTTTTTTAACTGTCAGAAGATTTACTGGCAGCGTGTGGAGAAGGACCCCTAATACTACACTATCTCACTGTCGTGACATTACTTCCAGGGCAAAATACTATCACCATTTAAATTACGCTTAAAATTTTGCGTTTAATAGAATTATCAGTATAACTTTACAATCGGGACGCATTTTCGGTGGCTCTTGCCGAAGTTACCAGAAGGTCGCCGCACAACCACTCTCTAGCGCCATTTGTGTTAACTGTTTTGTATACAATTCTAAAAATTTGTATTAATTGGAAATATTACTACTTTAATTAGATATTATTTAAAATTATTAGTGCTGTCGACATCCAGTGGTCTGGGAAAGTTGTAGTAGCAATTTAAAGTAGTGATAATTAAAATTATGGTATGGCCCCGATCTCAATCGAAAAGGATCCGTTGGTGTTTCTTTTTTTATGTTTTGGGCGAACGTTATGAGCAGTAGTCGACAGGACTAATAATTTTAAATATTATTAATTATATTATAACAATAATAATATATTAGCATTAAACATATATATTAATTAAAGAAGTAATAATTCCAAACTGTAGGTAGACTGTTTTATAAACAGAGTCTCAACTTTTATTTTATTTCATTGTGAATATTTTTCGGTGTTCAACACCATATTCATCTCTACTTAAAAACAACATTAAGATTAAACAAGTTAATTATGTATTAAACATATCATCATATTATATAATAGTAATTCTAATTTTATTTATTTTATTCTCATGTAAATAATGACTATTCCTCTACCTTTCAGGTAGGAATTCCTCAGGCAGGTGAGGGTTGTTATTTTGAGCATTAGTCCATCATCTAAAATATTTTTTTTATATTATTTCTTCAGACTTGTTTGAATAAAATTCATAAGTACAACACTCAAAATAAAAAAACTTCAACAGACCATTCCTGATATTGCTACAGTCCAGGATAATAAAATAAATTAGAATTAGAATTACTATTATATAATATGATCAATTGACATCCGCATGATGGTATAGAAGAATCAATCTAATTAGGGATTGATAAATTATTTGCCATTTCTATAATTTTGTTTTATTGAAAACTAGTTTTGAATGTTATACATTCATCTTCAATTCTAAAAACACAAAAATTCAAAATATTGTTTGGTATTATTATACATATTAAATTAAATGTAATATAAATCAGTATTATAAAACATTTATGAATTTAATTACGACAAGAAATCAAATACATGTTGGTATTCACCAAGGTTTAAATGGATTATATAAAACAGAAAAGTTTGTACTGGTTTCTCCTCGCACTGAACTAACAATGAACGATAGGTAGGTAGTTATGTTTATAGGTAAACGGTTTAAGGGTCGGGGTTTTTCCAGTAATGCCAGTGAGTAATTGGTTTTTCTGTTATAGATAGGAATCAATTTAAGATTGGAATATTGGAGATATTTTAAAATTTAAATGACCAAATAAATATCTCCAATAGTCCAATCTTAAATTTATTAAAATTTTCTGTTTGATATAATCCATTTAAATCTTGGTGAGTACCAACATGTATTTGATTTCTTGTCTTAATTAAATTCATAAATGTTTTAGAATACTGATTTATATTACATCTAATTTAATAATAATGTAATAATACCAAACAATATTTTGAATTGCTTATTGTTGAATTTGTGTGTGTTTTTAGAACTGAAGATGAATGTATAACATTCGAAACTAGTTTTCAATAAAACAAAATTATAGAAGTTGCAAATAATTTATCAATCCCTAATTATATAATATGACATGTATAATGAATAATTAGATTGTTTAATCTTGATGTTTTTATATAGAGATGAACATGGTGCTGGACACCGAAAGCTAATCACAATGAAATAAAATAGAATATAACGAGACTGTTTGGTAATCTACCTTTAGCAATAATAATTTTAATGATTCTAATGAATACAAATGTTAGAATTGAATACAAAATAGTTAGCACAAATAGCGCTAGAGAGTGGTAGTGCGGCGATCTTCTGGAAAATTTGGCAAGAGCCACTTGTGTCCTGATTGTAAAGTTGTACTGGCATTTCTATTAAAGGCATAATTTTAAGCCTAGTTTATATAAGTGACAGTTTTTTGTCCTGGAAGTAATGCCACGACAGTGAGATAGTGTAGACAAAGAAAACATTCTTTTAGCTTTGCAAACTAACACATGATTCTTAGTTTAAAAAACTTTTAATTGTTAATAGTTACTTTGGGGGCTGTGAAAAAATAATTCCCGTATCTACTAGAGCTAAAGGACTGTAGAGAATTGTTACAAATTTTTAATTTTGAAAACTTTTTTTATCTTTTTTTTTTAAGTATTTTTTATCACGCTAATAAAATATATTTGTATTTTTAAATAATTCATGTTTCCAGTTCTTTCGCTTTATTAGGATAGACACTGTACCTATACAGTTTTTAAATTATGTTTAACAATTATATTTAACAACCTAATACAGGAACAAATTTTTAACTAAACAAATAACATATATATATAGTTAAACACATTTAATACATATATAATTCTCTTGTCATTTTGTTTGAAAAAGTAGATGTGAAAAATAGATTCACATAATTATGAACATATTTGGCATATCCATTCATTTTATTAAAATTGTTATGTTAGAAAAGTGTTGCAATATTTTATTTTTAATGACATTAATAAGTATTTTTAGCAAAAATTAATTCAAGTTTATTATTTATTACCCTCCTTTATCCTATTATAGTTATCTGTTAAAAAATACCAATTTTAAATTCTTTATTATAATTTTGAATATAAGTGGTAGTAAGTCGCAATGGATTAGTCTTAACAGTTAGAATGGGTAGATACTTCAAATATTCAATATCCGTATCAATAGGAGTCTGTATCTTATAAGACCCTAGATCAAGTACTCGTTCTGTATCAGATACAGCTGGTATCAACCGATCAGACTCAGAAGTAGTATCCATTGAGTATCTGTATCCGGTTCATTTCGACTGTATCAACTCCTTGTATCAGATACTTTTCAGCATCTGATTGATACAATACCATATAACCCAAACCTAGAATTATCAGTTCAAACCTGATATTGGCACATAAATGCTGGCTTGACAGCAACTGTCATCCTACAGTTAACAAGATGGCCATAGCTGGAACTATCACCTGTAAATGGGTCTTAAGGTATAAAAATGCTTGAACTATCGCATGTTTCCATAATCTATCTGTAATCATTATTTAAATCAAAATATCCAAATCCACAAATTGAAATAAAAAATAAATACTTAAAGATAAAATGAAACTATTATTATGTCTAAAATTATACATATTTAAACAAACAAAACATCATAACTACTTGGTAACAGATCTAACATAGACTCAGATTTTAAACAAACAAAATAAAATCAATATATAAAACAGTCGATACAAAAAACATTCAAATTTTCAATGTCGGCTCAAAAACCACAATAACAACTTATATGTTTTTTAATACATGAATGCCAACATAACAAAACTTTAGGATGAATCATATGACAATAAAAACCAGCAAATAATTTGACTAAAATTCTTAAATCTATTAATATTTACAATATGATATATATATATATTTCGAATACCCAAAATTGTACAAACATAAAGACAAGTTTGAAGTCGAATAGCATCATTAAATATGCGTTTTAGAACTTTATGGAATAATTTTAATGATTAATTCATTACATTGCTATTATGAAAAAATGATGCTTATGCGAAATGACAAATTTAAGTTATGATTACCAAAGTATGGTCATTGGATAAATAAAAAAAATAAAAAATGGCAACTAAAAAAATGTGAAAAAATGAGCCATTTTTTTAAATATAGGCGAGCCAAGAAAAGCTTTTTGTGCACGCGTGAGCAAAAGTAGAGGAATTTGATAAAATTTATATCCATGTAAATTTCGTTAATATCGGATTAATGGCAGTTGGTTTTATGCTCATCACATGGATTTGATTACATACACTGTACACTTTAAAGGTCAGGCAGGATGGAAAAAAAAAAAAAAAAAAAGGTTTCGACTACAGACAGTTTGTTCTAAAACTCAAGTGGAAGGAATTTTTTTTTTCACTCCCTGCATGAATTCAAAGCTTCCCTACCTTCGGTAGTGAGGAAGGAAAAATATAAATGACTAAGTTAAAAATTTTAATAAAATAAATCAATGATAGTAGATGCATTTCATATTACACTATACAATATCAGGCTTAATTAATCCAATAAAATCATATTAAAAATAATAACTTAATTGATAAATGAATTATGAATACAAAAATTAATTTATCATTCTGTTAAAATTAAAAGTAACAGTTAGATTTGTAGAAAGCTATTAACAGTATAAACAATCAATAGTACATTTTTTTTTATTTTGACAATCAATGCCAATTTAATATCACAAATATCTAAAAATATTAATTAAAATAACAAAAAAATATTTACATAAGATTTACTAATTTCAATAGAAGATATTATGTAAGTAAGAATTTGTTAAAAAAACTCATATTTTTTTTTTTTTAAGTTTTACTGCATTTGCACTTAAAAATATAAAACAAAGTCTATAAGTTTAAACTTAGTGACAATCTTATTAGATAAATTTTATTTTGACTTTTCAAATCAACTTCCAACTTGTCTGAATACTTTGATATCCTTATGAAAGCAGTAGAACACATTGCATTATTCACACAGAATTGAAATACATATTTAATCAAAAGTGTACAAAATAATAGGTACATCAAAAATAAATAATTTTAGTGTATTTTTTATGCAGTTTATAATTGTACATATATATATTTTATTCTTACAAAAGTACAAAACTACATTTGAAAGACATAACTTTTATTATAAAGTAGTACCTAGAATTTTATACTAAAAGTAAGACACCAACTAGTATTCACAATTTGAAATGGGAGGGAGGAAAATCATACAGCGACTAGTGGATAATAAGGTAGAAAGAAATTGGACAGTTTGAGTAAATCTCATCTGGCCCTTTTCCTCGAAGGTGTACTCTCAAACAGTCCTCTCGTGGATACATCTTCTGAAGATACTGAAAAAATATTTATTTTAATATTTAATGCTAAAAAATAATATGATTTTATTTAGTAGTTAGGAGAAGAAAAGCTAACAAATAAGACGAAATAGATAAAAGAGAAGGATGTTAGTGGGAATTAAGAACACACAGACAATGCAGCCATACAAAACAATGAGTTACAAGTTATATTAATGAATTAGATATAAATCACAAATTTAAAAATGTAATTTAATGATTATTGGGTTAAATAAAATACGAACCTTTTATTAGTTGAGCCCCAAGTCATTTAAAATTTAAAATGCACAAAATTTTTATCGAGTCCCACTAAAAATGATATTGATGGAGATATTTTTGACCGTAGACATAATAAAGGAAAAGATGGTTTGCGATAGGGGCAAGAAAGAAACAAGTACAGCTTAGAATAATACTGCTTTTTGCTTTCAAAGAAAAAACAAAACAAATTATTACACAATGGTTTATTATTTCTAAATAGTAATAATTCAAAAATATCTGGTTTGCCCATTCATGGGACTTTCCTTATAGCTTTGGTTTAGACTTCAGACAATTAGATTATTTTTCAAATGAGCATTTGGAATATTTTGGGAGATGTAATTTTTTTGAGTTATCAAATGACTAAACAAAGGTAAACCAGTTTCCATAGGACATGTGCAGAATACTTTATAAAACATATCTACCAAGTTCAGCAAAGAAATTAACAGCAGAATTCTGGTGGGTAATAGAGCCTACTACGCAAACCTGAAACTTATCAAGTCTCAAATGTTGTCTAAAGCAACAAAATTAAAATTCTACCCATCTCTAATAATAATTCCAGTAGGCACCGATGGAAAAAGCAGAAACTTGGTGATTGTCCAGAGATGATTGCTGTAAACTGAGAGCGTTTGAAAGAAACTATATAAAAGCAAATAGGCTAAGCTGAGGAGGAAATGTAATCAGAATGGAGTGTGAAATGGTGAGGAAAATGTTGAAGGCGCACTTCAGTGAGAAAGGGAAGACCAAGAAGCTGGAGAAAATAAGGACCTTGAAATAAATGATTTGAAAACCAAGTATAAGTGCATTGCTCCAGATAATTTAAGATTTACCCATGATCTTGTGGTGGAAGGGCATGTTTTTGAAAATGTTAATACCTTTACCTATCTGGGGTCAGAATTAAATAATGAAAATAAAATTATAACAGAAGTGCAAAAAAGAATTATGGCCGCTAACCGTGCAGTTTTTGCAAACTTAAAGTTTTTTAAATCATCATTTCTGCCAAGAAATACAAAAATAAGGTTATACATAACTTTAATCATACCTATTCTTACATATGCCGCTCAAACGCTAAGAGTCTTCGAGAGGAAAATATTTGGCTCCTTGTTCAATGAAGTAATTCAAGAATGGAGGATAAGAACAAATAATGAGTTCTACGACTTATACAACAATACCGAAATTGTGAGGTTTATAAAATCATGCTGAATCGAATGCCAATAAAGATGATCCAAAGCAGAATTTATGGGATCAGAAGAAGAGGAAGACCTAGGAGAAGATGGATGGATGATGTGCAGGATGATCTCAAACGGTTGGGAGTAACAAACTGGAAGAAAAAGGCTAAAGATAGGAATATCTGGAGGACTACTGTTTAGGAAACCAAGGCCCACCCCGGGCTGTAATTAAGTAGTAAGCTGGAGGAAGTTTTGTAATTCATTTTGTCGGTAATGTTATTACCTTTCGATTGACCATAATAAAAAACAAATACTAATTTTGGGCGGATGAATTTTTTTTAATTTGATTTTTGGATTCTACCTATCTTGAAACATTATTATTGAAAATAATAAACCAAAAGCATTAATTTAAATTTGATTTTTGGATTCTACCTATCTTGAAACATTATTATTGAAAATAATAAACCAAAAGCATTAATATAGAATTTTTTATTTTTTAATCTTGGTATGCTGATTCCAAAACACTTTTCATATTCCCTAAATCTTTATAATTGGCTGAGTTACAGACATATAAGATATCGAATCGGCTGTCACTTTGAAACGAAATGGTGGAAGGAAATGTCGAGTTACGAGGATCATTATGGGGTGACCTGTGACGTTGATGCCATATTTCAGGAAAATAGGCTCAGTAGTCTTGAAGAAAGCTGTGAACAGCAGATGGACAGATTTTTTTTTTAAATTCAATTTATATCATAGGGATGGGAGCTTCAACCCATATATAAATATAACATAGTCATTGGGTAGGTTTCTTTTATTAATTTTTTTTTTAATGGAAAACAGAGCTCAATGGCAACTAGGTAGTCTCTGATTAATCCAATAACTTTTCACAAATTTTTTTCCTTTCTCGTCAGCCTTTTCGAATGCCGAAAATATATCATGAATCAGCTTTTACTTTAAAGCATCTGACTGGCAAAATAATTGTTTGTTTTTTCATTCCTCTTCCCTAAAAAGCAACAGCAGCGTGAAGGCAACATACTAAGCTTGAGTGTCAAGACGAGGGAACTAGGGAAAAACAAGTGGTTAAACTGAGCAGGGAGAGGGAAGAACAAATGTTTATGCAGTATACCGACAAGACCCGATCTTTGCTCCTCAAAAAGGAGTTTCTCCCTGGACTCTAGTATTCAGTCATACTGATGAAGGCCGAAAGAAAACATCGGTAAACATTAAACCATAATTATATCTTACAGTGTTTTTCTTTTCTAACTACACCCCCAGCCGTTTTCTCCTCAATTAATCAACATTTAAGCTGATAGGCTTTATTGCTAAGGATAGAACATTCAGAAATACTGAATTAAAATTACAAATTATAATAAAAAAAACGTTTCATTATGATTGCCCCCGACCATTATTCTCTAGATTAATTCACCTCTATGCCCAGGACAACGGGTTGCAGAGAGGAGTGGAGATGACATGGGGTGACAATAGGAAGCAGAGTTGTGCTGAGTAGAATCAGCTAAGACATTCCGAGCTGTTAAATATGACAGTGCAAAAAGTAGGAACCACCCTTGTTTCACAGTTAATTTAAGTAATTAAAAATATTGGGAAGCGGGTGATTTAAAACAAAAACCAAATGAAAAAATGGTTAGTTATTTTTGTTTTTATTTTTCATCATTCTTCATTTTTAGACAAACAGATTTTGAGTTTTTCATTATTATATGAGTATTTTATCAAAAGTAAGATACTTTATTGCAACATTTGGTTGAATGTATTTACATTAAATTACGAGCATAATTATTTTAAATAGATTCTCATGATTATATGCCACTCTCACTGGACACTGACTAGAACATTGTTCGTTGAAATGAATGATTCTCTTTGTCCAAGGAAAACTGCGTGTAACTCACTCTATTTCACCAAATATGACGGTTGTCTCAAATATAAACAATATACCAAATATGACGGTTGTCTCAAATATAAACAGACTTTTTTATTTACTATCTAAGTCCTGAATCGGATGAATCTGAAAGTAAATTAACATGCTTCGCGGCTAGTTTATATTGTAAAAAAAATTGGGAAAGTACACATTTATTTATTTTTTCTAATAAACATTTTTTTTTTTTTTTTCCTTTTTAATCAGATTTCAATTCAAGTTAAAAGAACTAATTATAAGCGGCTTTAAGATGGAGAATGGATAATGGAGGAAGAGTATTATATTCCAGTAGCCATGAGGAGGGCTATTGTAAAGCCCCAGTTAATCTCCGATAGGAATCAGGACTGAGCAAACAGGCCCTGGGTATCCCTTTATTAGGGGAAGACTATTATTAAATTCCTACCGGATGTTAATAACTGACACCGGCATGGCTCTGAGATGTCAGAGATCATGTCATTGGTTAGAATGATTTGGGGATTCTGAGGTGTCGGGAATGATCGGAAGCAAATGGAAATCTAAGTGAGGGCCTGTTATTAAGATTAAAGGAATTCGACTAAATTGAATTAACTCGCTACTTTAATTGCTAATTAATTTACCCGCTACCTTTTACTTTAAATCGAAAAAAGGTTTATAAAAAAAAATATTATAGCATATTTAAATAACGTGATGAGCTTCAGGGTCGGTAATAATGGTGAATGTCAATACCAAAAAGTTACATTTCCGTTTTCTATGACAAAAAAAACAACCCTGATTGTCATGGAAACGACTGTATGATGACATAATTGTCACATTTATGAGTGACCTAGTGACTTCTTTGCGCTATTGAATACGTATTCAGCACGGTTTGGTACAATATTGGCTTTGAAATAATGTAATTCTAGTAAAAGTAGCCGTTTCGAAGGCAATAATTTTTTTTTTTATACAAAATGGGAATGGAACTTTTTGGTGTGGACTTCTAAAATTTTCATGGTACATTGCGATGAACAAATCTTAATTTTATTATTTTCATATCCTGAAAAAAGGGACAAATTTTATCTAAATTTCTTTACGTACGATGTAAAGTTACTTACGAAAATTACTTACATACGAACACTACGATTAGAACGAGCCTAGATATACGACTTATCCGGGAAACACTAGAGGTGGTGTTGACACTTGTCCTGAATGTAAGAAAATTGTATAACCGGAGGTACCTACGAGGCTGTCGCTGAGAGAAGGAGATCCCAAGGAAGACCCAGAATGACTTGAGTGAAGGACTAGACGAGGAGAAGGAAAAGACGATGTCTGCAGTGGAAATTGAGATACAGGTGGTACAGGATCGAATTGTATGGATCAAGCTCTATCGAAGCGATAGAATTGTGAAGAACTTCTTTACTTAATATTTAATCAGTAATATTTAAAAAAAGGTTCATCTTAACAAAGTATTAGAGGAGAAAAGAGATAAGGAGTAAGATTGCGTAGTTTTCAGCAGCTCAATTATCAAATAATAATTATTTTGATTACTCTAAACATTTATTTTAAAGGAAATTATTTATTATTTTATATTATATTAAGAATTGTTTTGCAACACACTAAGCAAATTCGATATTGTTTTAATCAAATTGCATGATGGAGAGAATCTTTATTTATGTTCAGTGAAGCAGGATATCCCAGATTGTCTTTTTTTTCTACTTTGAGGTCCAGGAGATAACAGGGAGGATGAAGGGGATCGCACAAGTGGATTGTTGGGGTTAGGAGTTGAAGAATTAAATGGAATGTATTTGTCATATATGTACGATTTACCTGTTGATGTGATTTAAAATAAATCAGGATAGGTTAAAAAGGTTTTTTTTTTTGTTTTTTTTACTTTGTTTATGTTGATTTTATTTATTTATTTTTTTTTTTACTAAACCACAAAGTTCTGCTTCATATGTTCAAATAATTCAATTTGTAAAGCTAGAATAAATGAAGTGGAATAAATGAAGGATATTTACATACAAGGTGTTAGTGAAAAAACAAAACAATAACGCTCTTTTGGCAAATAATACGATGTAGAAGAGATATGTTGTTTAGGAAAGCGATATTAAGTTAAGAAGAAACATTTCAGAATGACAAGAAATCAATTTCATGAAATATTTAACAAGATAAAAAGCGATATAACAGCTATGGATACAAATTACAGAAAAGCAATAGATGCTGAAGAGAAGTTGGCAATTTGTTTGAGGGAACTAAGAATAATTTTTTTATTTATTTTAAATGGTTCTATTTTTAAAACTACTAAATTAATTTATTAGTTAAACATGAAATACACTAACTAAAATTCACAATAATTACATTAGAGAATTTTTATTTACACAAGAATAATTTAAACTTTAAAGTTACTAGTCATGTGCCGCAGTTTAAATTTATTCCACGGCAACAGGTAATTTCGAATCGGCAACATCGGTAGTTAAGGGGACGTTAGTTGAATTTGAGAGGAGGGGAAAGTGGAGTCAGCTTGGAAAACGGACATGGTTAGTTTCGAAGCAGCGCTTTACTGAGCATCGATTAGTCAACTCTGCTCAGCTCAGCTGCCACTCTTCCTATCAAACCAACGTATTCGTTTTGCTCCACTCCATTCCACTCCGCAACCAGTAGCCACCAGGTTTTAATATAGAAACAGCTTTATGAAACTGAAGATAATAACATTGCGAGGATATTTCGTAATTAAATGACATTCAAAATAATCTAAACAGTAACCACTACAACTAGTAAAGGACGAAGATAAATGGACAATCGATCAATCATCAGTAATACTAAACAAACACTAACTATAAATTGAGAATGAAAACAATAATAATTACCGAGTTAGAAAATACAAAAGCTTAAATACTTACCAATGTAAGTATGTACAGAATCATGTAAAACTTATCACTGCATAATTAAAATTAGTAAATTAAATGAGTATTCAAAATATTTACATGTTGTATTAATTGCAAACAAATTGAAACAACTTAATTCTAATCGTGTAATAATATTAACATGCATTGTTACAAAATGTGAAAGTGAAACATATAACTTAATTAATCATTCAACTAATATTATTAAAATTTAAATGCTGAGGGAATGATTGATATGTTACACACTATATATATTCTTGCTGATAAAGGTTAAAATTGTATATCGTTTCTGTACATGGTGAATTAAAGGTATTTCATAAATAATATTCACAGTTCCATTTAGAGAGAGTGATACCAAAAATAAATTTTTCAGCAATATCAGAACAATTGAAAATAAAGAACACTAAATTAACTAAAGAAATGCTAAATAATAAAATAAAAAAATTACAACCACACAACTAAAAAAAAAACCATCCAGTTAATTCAAGAAAAGATTGGTCTAATTCAAAGTTTCAGGTCTAAACACAATATCTGGCGCCCGATCTCTCTCCATCTACCAAATTTATGACGAGTAAACTAATACTTAAAGATGCAATTATGTTCATGCAGAAAATCATTCTACCTCAGTAACTGAACTAGATATCTTATCTTAACCATCACCTAATTTTATTTTCATTAAAAAAATATTATTGAATTTATAAAAATGCTAGAAATGGGGGAAAAGATGAGGAAGATGTGGGCTGAAAGAAAGATGAAAGCCATGAAATGATATAAGCGTGGTCCTTAGCTGGCCTTTGTCGCGATAAATAAAAAAAATAAATAAAAATGCTAGATTCATAAAAATAAATATTTTATGAGGGTCTTTTTTACTTCGTTACCACAACTCACTTTTCAATAAAAACATTTGATTTTGGTTGAATTGTTTTTAACTGTTACCGATTGGTTAATTTATTGTGTATGTTTTGGCGTGTTTAGAAACAAAAAAAAAATTTGAATCTTTTGCAATTATCTGCTACATTCCAGAGTGAAGAAAATGAGCTTCAATTACTTCAAGAAGCAGGGATAATGCATAAGTCAAGAAAATTTTCGAGAGAGCACGTAATGAAGTTGTATTATTGACAAGGAGACTGCCCACATTGTAGATGCCATAAGACGGAATGCAGGATAAATACTAATGCCCTATCAGGAACATAGTTTGAAAACTATCATTTATTACAGACAAAAAGTTTATTGTTTATTTATTCATGGATGAAAGAGTACACTACCATAAAGTTTTCTAGAAAAGAATTAGGTATAAGCTCCAGGACTGTTATTATGGAGGTTATAACTACGTAACAATAGTTATTAACAGTGAAAAAGAAATCATATGTTTTTATTGAAAAGACACAATACTTATATAGTCTTCACAGATAATATAGGGGCATAACATTTTTAACAAAATATTCATTTTATATTAGGCTTTAGGAGTTATTAGACGCTAGGAGAACTGTTCAGTAAAAGTCTGTACAAGTTGTAGTATATGCTGAGGATATGGATCTCTTTGTCTGATCAATAGAAGAATTAAAAGAAGCATTAATGTGGCAATTGGAGAAGAAGGGGAGATAGGCAGCTTTATGAGCTGTTGGGAACTTAGACATAGTGAGTTATATAAGAATTTGCAGACTCCATGGGGCAGATCATGTGGACTGGATTGAATTCAGGAGTCTTCCAAAGAAGTTGCTTTGGCCACACGTGGAGAGAAAAGGACTGAGATGGTTGGATGAGGTGTGTAGTGATGACGGATCCCTCGTTGGCATTGAAACCTGGGTAACAGCATCACAGAATAAAAGCACTTAAAGGAAGTTCTTAAATGCGACCAAGACTCAACTCGGGTAGTACCCAGCACCACAAAAAACAATCAAATTGTGAGAATGATGAAGAAATAGAACAGCAACGAAGGTTCGTAGTATCAGATATGACAAAGCAAGCATAATTTGTTTCAATTTATATGAAGCTACATAATGTATAATGACTATGTTGAAGTAACAGTTTACTTAATAAGTAAATAATAATTTCAGTTAAACAGCTATACTATTTTCTATATTTAATTTTCATATTTAACAGTGCTCTATGAGTTAGAGATGGGAAAGAATATACAATCTCCTTGTATCATTTACAGAAACCTAAAAAAAAAACATTTTATTTACAAAATAACCTTATCACATTTATTAAAAAAATGTTGTACACAGTCTCAAGTTGCTTCTATAGACATAAAGTTATCATGACAACGGCAATACGCAAGCTGGCATAGATATAGGCCGTGTGGCCCTATATCGTGCGCCATATTGAAAATGGTAGGTTTTAGGGCTTTAAAATGCTGGACCAATATGTTCCAAATGATCTTGATGCCCATATCAAAATATTTAAAACGCGACCAGTCTCGTCTCGATCCACAGACTCACCACCTTCAGAATTTTGAAACCTCCCAGTTTTTCCATCACTTTTATTTAAGCTCTATTAAGAATATAACAATGGAAATTAGGATGTGTCACTTCTCCCTGAAATTCCCTTACTTTTAATATCTCATTCATCAAAATCCATCACTCCTGAGAGCTGGAAAAGGGATCTATACTACCGTAATAATATATAGAGATAATATGCCTTGGCAACACCAACCCACCCCTACTTTACATAAAAATATTTAAAATAAACTTTTTAAATTAAAAAACAAAACAAAAACAGATATCCTAATACGAAATGGAACTGTAAATTTATTTTAATCAATTCTCTTAAGTTCACCATTTTAAAGATAGTATAAAAATTTGAATAGATATATAAATCAGTGATATAGGCAATAAAAAGAAATAGGTGTTCCATAAGTGCTGTTAAATCTAATCTCATGCATTAATATCTAACACTAGAACTATCCCAGTTTCGTATACAAAAAAAATTGTTTTAATGTTTTTTTATTTATTAAACTTTAAAGGTTAGCACATCTATACAGCACATATCTTCCACCAAGCGCTCCTTTATGAATGGATGCCGTAAAATTGTGATTCTGTAGGACTCACCACTCCGAGGAGTCCTGACGCGTTTGGAATTCTGAGGCAAAACTGGCCGAGGTTTATACAAGTCGGTACTGTCGTACCTTTGAGATGCTGACCTACACAGTCTAGAATAGAACAAAAAAGAAATCTACACATTCCAAGAAAAATTACTTGACACAGATTAGTATAATGACTATATCAGGAGACTGACCTTTGATTTCGTCGTTTTATAACCTTGACCTCACTTGTCTCTTCGTTAGAATCTTTAAAAAAAAAAAAATGAAATAAATAGGGATGGAATTAATTCAATCTAATTGAATAAATTTACAACTTAATTCAGAAACAGAACTTAAAATTGCAAATGCATAGCTAACTGACGATCACTCTACTCCAATTTTCCCACTTCAAATGAAATGTGAAATGACCTTGAGAGTAAAATTTTGCGTGGATTTTTTTGGAGTATTGCAGAGTAGCGTTCTATTGGTCCTAAACTCTAATATGCCATGCCAAAATAAAATCAATCCAACTGAACATAAGAGTGGAAAACTTATAGAGAGTTATATTAATCTCTAAATTGAAATATTTATAGATTGTAAATATTATCAAATACATGCTAACCAACTTTTTCTATTTAATAAAAAAAAAAAAGCGTGATCAAAAATCATCAATGAGGCATTTTGGGTAGCAAAGTTGCTAATTCCATCCTTCTGAGTGTTAATATAACTTTCATAATATTCAGAGATAATGTTTCTTATTAATGCCTGGAATAGTTGTAAGTAAGTATTTATGAGTTTGAAATGGTTTTGAAAATGACCAATAGAAGTTTGAATCACTACCAGTTGTTAAAAAATGGAATGATGGAGTGGACTGATTATGAGTGGGGCCCTTGAAATTGCCTTCACTCCAAGCACACCAGCAGCTCCACTTCACTCCAAGCACTCCACTTCACTCCAAGTACTCCAGCAGCTCCACTTCATTCCAAGCACTCCAGCAGCTCCACTTCATTGTTCCATGTGGAGTGATCGTCAACGGCCGCCTTTAGGATTTTTCGTATTTGTTTTAATCTTGTATCCAAAGTTTAGGGTTTCCCACTTGTGGCTCTAAGCGTTTGTTATGCATTTTTCTAATTTTATTATTATTTTATTATTACACAGCCTCAATTTCAAATTATCATGTTCATAATTCTCAAATGTTTTTTTTATTTTAATTATATAGGTTTGTAACTTTATTCAATGTATCTATGCTACTTTTTTCTCTTTTGTCTATTTCACTGTCCATTTTTTTGAAGAAAAAAAATCTGTTATCTGTTATATTCTTTTATTCTGTTAATTTTTCTTGCAATTCTCTACTGAAATCAGAACTTTTCCCCTTTATTCATCATTGCACACCATAATGCATTTATTAATCTTTTTGGATACAAGTTATTAATAAATATTTTTTACTTCTTTCATGTATTTCTTATCAGTTTAAGTTAATTAAGTTTAACAGCTTGATTAATTAAATTTCTTGCTTTGTTGCTAATCTGACATTTGGGGTGGTTGGAATAATAGTTTAATATCACATCACTATTCTTATTTCGTTTGGCCATTTTGCTGGTAATTAAAAGGTATTTACATTGTAAATTTTATTCTTTTATGTATACTGTTCATATTTTCAATTGATTTTATATAATTTTTACTTTTAGTTATCACTAACAAGTCAGCAACGTGTTTGGTTATCACTATTGGTTTTCTTTGCATCTTCTTTAATAGCTCTTCTGTTATTTTATTCAGGTGTTTAATAATTTGTTAGCTATAGTAGGGGAAACGAAATTAGGCAGGTGGATATTTTTGCAATAGCCCTTAAATAAATCTCTACATATTAATGGTTGGTTCAGTTCAGCCTTCAATCTGTCACTAGATGGCAATTTCGACCATCACTTGTCATTTAGTTGTTCGGTGAATGATGAGTTATGTAGTGGAGCGAGATTTAGCAATGCCGCAATTTTTCAAACCCGCCTGATTACGTGTCTGCTACTATACTTCTGTTTCACGATTGTTTCTACCTTTTCTATTTATAGTCCAGGCGCGATAGTGTAAATATATTAATTTTTTGAAATGAATTGCCAATGGACTATCTTAACATGATAATTAGGAGAAAAATAGTAGAAACAAATTGTATATGTTTTAGATAAAATATGTATGCAACAATGTGGTGAAAAAAATTCATAAAGATACCGAAAAGTGTTTTTTCACATTTAAGATGCGAAAAAAATTTGTTTAAGAAAAATAAAAAATAGAACGGATTAGTTTAGAAATACAGAAAAAATGAGTTCTAAACAATTCGGTTAAGTCTGTCAACAACTTTTCGCAAAAAACAATTAAAAAACCTCGAAATATGACCATTTTTGGAAATTAATTATTGTAGGAACTTATTCTGGGACTTAAATTGTGGCTTTTGTTAGCGCCTATCTATAATAATAATTTTATGCAAACAAAAAAAAATATCTTTTTCCGAAAATTGAGAAAATTAAAAAATTTTAATTATGGACACAATAGATGAAATAATGTATTTATGGAAAAAACAGACTTTAGGAAAGCACTGCCAACTATTTTATATTAGAAAAAAATAGCATAATTAAGAAAGAAAGAAAGGAAAACCTATAGGATGAAAGAAAATTTTGAAACATTGGTTTGTTTATGAGTAAAAAAATATTAATGTTAGAAAAATAATAAAGATATATTAAGGGAAGTGTGTTTATTCACAAAAAACAAAACAATTTAATTTAGTAATGTAACCTTCCGAAAGTAGTAGTAATTATATAATATAAATTATTTGGAATATTTATTTATGTTAAATTTTCTATTCTATTGTTGACCTTATGTAAATTGCCACATTTTTTCAGTATGTCATCATTATTATTATTATTTATTTTAGTATTATTAGTACTGACCTTTTGTTTAATGTTAATTGCTTATGATAACCACATTAAAAAAAAATTATAATGACAACTCTCCAAACAGAAAATAAAAAAAGACAATACATAAAAAAATGTAAGTATAAATAAAAAATATTAAATTAGATAGTTTACTGAACCAAATAAGTTTAGCTAATTTTCATAACACATTATAATTATTAAAATAGTGGTAAATACTAATTGATTTAATTATTGTGAAATATGGCAGAGGTAAATCAATGTATATAATTTAGAAAATATAGTAACAAAAATTTCTAATGAGCAAATAATAATTAAGGGATAAGACTGAAATACAATATTTATTAGTCAAATATAAGATAAATGATGGTTAGGCTGAAATGTATACGAATTGATTTATATGTTGGTTTTAGAATAATGGACAATGTATGTCCGAAACACCACAACATATAAAATAAAGGCATTAGAAGTATGAAGGCATAAATATTAAAAACTTCCTGAAGAATATAAAATTAAATTTTTTTATTTTTATTTTAATTAAAAAGTAAATTATAGCATCTCGGCCTTGAAGGGCCTAATATGTGCCATCGAGTGATCTATCTCAAGGATAAATAACTTTCATCAGGACTAAATGAACAAGATACAAAAAAAAAAAAAAAATACAAAAATGATATAAACAGAGAATGATCTAAATATTAACAAAGTAAATAAAAAGACAATAAGAAAAATCAAAACAATAGTAAATTTGTAAAATGTTATAAGAATAAACTGATAGAGTAATAACAAATAACTAAAAAGAAAAGAAAATTAATAACAGTAATAAAAACAGGGAAATTTGAAATCTATATATATAAAAATAAATGTATGTTTGTCCTCGATGGGTTTCTATTCTATTCATCCGATCGCGATGAAACTTCGGTCATTTGTTGTGAGTATGTCCGAGATGGTTTCTGAATAAAAAAAAAAAATCTATTATAGTTAGTTTCCAACTTGTATTTTAATAAATATCAATAAAAAACTCATATAGTAAAGCCATTCCATATGATAGATATTGGTCTGCGCCATTCAACAATATAACTAACATAGCTCTAGGATAAATGATCCAGGAGATTTTTTTTTTTGTTTTTATGAAAATGATTTCTTCTCGGTGCCTACTTTAAAAACAGATAGAATAATTACAATTGTATTACTTATTGTGAAATTCCTGTTAACTTACTTTCACTGTCATTAAAATTATGCCATCTATGCGACAAGCGATTGGTGGTACAACATGTGATGCACAGAATAAAAAACAGTGATGAAAGTCAGATACAGACGAGCAACGAGAACGACAACGTTCACGTACACACTTCTTAGATCTGTTTGTCTGAAACAGTCGAGCAACATGGTGGAAAAGAAAAAAACCTTTGAATAAACACTATTAATCCGTTCTCCTAAAACAGTCGAGCATCATGGTGCAAGACTGGAAATCGTTCGAGTATGCAAATTTAATCCAGAAGAATATTGCATGATTATTTAAATCTAAGTGCATTCCATTACGATGCTGATTATGAAAAAAGTCTACATGAAAGTGCGTTTATTGGAAAAATGGATAGTGTATGCGTGTATTGCTTTGCTCTTAAATGCAAGAGAATGAATCACCAGGAATGTGCTGCGCAGCTGGAAAAATGAAATTGCCAGAATTACAGTCACCATCCGAACGACCGTTGTTATCAATTGACACAAGTCAGTCAAAACATTTCTTGGCAAACATACACAAATACATGTTTCCAAATGACATTATTCGGTGCAACAAATATCATGCGCGAGAATTACATGCCAAGATTCAATGTACAAAGATAAATTTATCATCGTGCAGGATCACTACTACCACTGCCGAATAAAGAACACAAATTTCTTCAAATGTATTTCATGAGAAATACTGAATCAGCGTTGTCGATTCATTAAAGGCACTAAACGAGAAATTGTTGCTGCGTAACAAACTTTATTCGATCAACACAACAATCTAATTTGATTATTCAGAACTTTCCCTGAAAAAAGACAACTGATGACTACAAAGCTGTACTTCGAGCAGATAAAACACTTGTAGGCCAATATGAAAGATGGTAACATTTACTAACAACTGATGAAGTGGCGATTATTATAGTTGGCGAAAAATTTAACTCGTGTGATATAATTCTTTATCGCAGAAATGGAGATGTTCAGCGAGTCTCAGAAACTCATCCCTTTTACGATGGACTTCAATATCTGATTTTATTTTGACAAGGATAAGATGGATATCATTTGAACATCAAATTGAGGAATCTACGAACAGATGAAGAAATGAGTAAGAACGCCAGTGTCATGATGTACTATTCATATTAATTGATGATTTGTGAAAATGCTTAAAATCATATCTTAAAATGCCAACAATTGTTCCATCAATACATTGCCGATATGTATGCAAAATCGAAACTGCACGACATCTCTACATTTGATTGCATGAAACCAAGTCGCGTTCCGAAGAGTATATTCATTATATACGTGATGCAGTTGTGAATGTGAAGATAATGTGAATCCTAATGAATTAGCAAAAATGGTCATACTACCGACCACATTTACATGGAGTCGTGCACAGGACGTGCATGAATATACGTAAGATGCAATGACATAAGTTCGTCCATATGGCCACCGAGATTTGTTTATTACATTCACAAGCAATCCTTCATGGGACAAAATAAAAGAACTTTTGTTACCAGGACAATCAACAACGGATCATCATGATATTGATTACCGCACATGTTTTCAAACAAAAATTAAAATCGTTAATGGATTTCACCAATATGTTTTTGGAGAGACACGTTATTTGATATATCCTACCGAATGGCACAAAAGAGGATTAGGAGATGCCCACATTTTAACTTAATTCATCGAAAAAATCACGCCAAATGAAACCGATCACGTCATCTCAGCAGAAATACCAGATGTCAACATTTAACCATACTTAGTCGATGTCTTCATCAAAAAAATGATCTATGGACCATGTGGCTTATTCAATAACAATTCACGATGGATGCCTGATGGGAGATTGGGAAATTGAGTTGAACCGTATTTAGCATTATTCTTGAAAACGTACAAAACACACATCAATGTCAAGTATTGCAAATCAGTAAAATCGATCAAGTACATTAACAAGTATACCAATAAAGGAAGTGATATGCCAGTTTTTGGAGTGGGTAATGCGACTGCATCTATTGATGAATTCAACCAGTATCAACTGGGATGCTGCATTAGTAGTAATGAAGCAGTGTGTCACATTTTATCATTCTGATCCACTTCCAACAATTGTTCATTTGCCACCCCACCTTGAAAATGTAAAGTGCGTGTGCTTCAAACAGAAAATGCACATGCAAGAGCACTATCACCACTACCGACAACTTTAATTGCATTTTTCTCATTGTGTGGCGATGATATGCTTCCAAAGACATTACTTTACTCTGAAATGCCAATATATATATATATATATATATATATATATATATATATATATATATATATATATATATATATTAATTTTAAATATTATATTATATTAAATTTAAATATGGACCATAGCATTAGATATATAACACAAGACAATAGCATTACCGGCCCAGATAGTAGAATATAAACTAAATTTTAGTTATTTGTTATTACTATATTAGATATTCTTATAAGATTTTACGAATTCATCACAGTTTTAATTTTTTCTTGTTATGTCTTTTTATTTACTTTGTTGATATTTATATCATTCTCTGTATAAATCATTTTTTAATCTTTTTTTTGTATCCTATTCATTTAGATAAAGACCTGCTATGTGGGTTAAAATTGGTTTATGATAAATAGTTTATATTATTTTATCGCCCCCCGGACCATGTTATTCTTCATACAGACTTTGTTTACCTAGTACTGCACTAAATCAAGTGTTACAACAGGTACCCATGCTCAGCTTTTAACACTTTAAACATAAAATCCTTCTGGAATGTAGCGATTGAATATGTTGATATAATTTTAATATTAATAAATAGACAGTAACAAAGGAAAAGTAATAATAATACATATTTAAATAATGAATAAAATACCTCTATTACGGCTGAAAATATCACAGGTAGAACTATTGATTGCATTAGCGATTCTTTTGGACCTGGGCTCGTCATGTGAATCATCACTAGGTATGATTACAGCATCAGAAGAATCAGTGACGTCATCTGAAATTCTGTTTTCTTCTTTTTGAAAGCCTGACTCCTCGCTGACTTCCTTCTTTTTCACACTTTCATATTCATGAATCGAGTCATCCGAGTCCGCAAAAGTTTCATCCTCTAGCAATGCACAAATGTTTAGTTTCTAAATAGCAAAATAATTTAAACTAATCCAAATGTGAGCAAATAAAGAAAAAGGAACCAACCAACTATTATAGAAGACTGCTGCATGAGGTCGTCTAGCATAGCTTCCGTCAAAGATATTGAAGGCAGAATTTCCATGCTGTCATTTAGGTATGTATTTAATGCAGTGGTTACATCAGCTACCTATAATAAAATTAAATAGTTATAACACATAAAATGTGTTTTAGTTTTTTGGTAACATTTATAAAACTTATTATATAAAAAAAAACTTACAAATTACGGCAGGAGGGTGATTAGGTGTTGAAAAAGATTATGGTTGGAAATGATGGATAAATAATAGAGGATGATTTCAGATGGACTTGGCTTATGATGTAATTGGTCTATACAGCTGTTCTGTGAAAACAAACCTAGATATCTAAGTGATATGATCTGTATTACAGGATTAGATTAGATGGAATAGAAAATACTGACAATGTTTGAACAGATAAAGCTACTTTAATACCAGAGAAGGGATTCACGAGGCTGAAAATCATAATTTTATAAATTATGAACAATTTAGTTATTTTAATTAAGCAAAATATTAATTTAAGAGTAAATGTCTGGGAAGGAAAAACAAAATGACAGTTAAATTTCATAAAATTTAATATTTAAATGTTCTTGGCAATTAATTTTAATACAAACTTAATTATATAAAAAATAATAATCACGTTATTGTTGTATTTATTTAAATACTTGCATATTGTGTACTCAAGTCTATGTTGTTTTTATTGGTTTTTGAAAACTGAAAAAGTTTTAATTTTTGATTCTTTCTCTTTTTATAATTTAATTTTTTTTAAATGAATATCAAATATAAAAAAATTGTATCGAAAAACTTGATAGAGTTTGGTTTCTTATATATAAAATTTTATTTAGTAATAAACAAAAAAGTAAAACAATTTTATTTATTATTTACTTTACTGTTCTGTTAGGGAATAAGCCTGTGAAACAGAAATTCAAAATGGTTTTTCTTTCAATCAAAATTTTATGATTGGATCTATTACAAAAACAATAATAACAAATAACTAAAAGTAAAAATTTATTCTTATTATTATTTATACTCATATTATTATCATTTTAAATATTTTATCATCATTACCACAAAACAAACTTTAACAAACAGAGGAATATCAATCGGCTTAATTGACAAACAACCACCTGTCAATCTTTGACGGTTGCTAAGTAACTCACAAACAACATGGATGTAATGCTAGCTACAGACAAGAGAATTATTTCATTTATCGATATCAGGGAGAGAGAAGCTTATTTATAAAAAGGTAAATGGATTTTTTTTTAATAAAAAAAATGTTGATAATAACAGGCATTTCTAAAGGTTTTACCACAGTGATAAAACCCAATAATAAATAGTGTGAGTTAAAACCTGAAACTAGTTGAAATAGCACTGCAAGTGAGTTTATATTTATTTAAAAAAATATAATAATAGTTGTTTTGATATAAAAACAAGTGATGATTATAAAAACAAAACAAATCTATTTAAACTTTCAAAAACTTCAATAAATTATGCTAAAACAATCAATAAATATTATTATATTACAAAGTATTAGGTAAAAAATTTAAAATTTTAATATTTGATATCACGAATCATTTTTCTTATAAACTTTTTATAATTTTAAAATTCCTATTTTATTAAAAACAGCCCCATGAATTTTTCAAACTGAATTGTGTTCAATAAAAGTAAAAAACACACATGTAAAAAGAGATGGAAAAACATATGCTTTCTCTAATTTAAAGGTTTTTCCAAATTGAATCCAAGCCACCTCACACACATATATATATACAAAAACTTATATCAAATAAAAAAAATTTACACACAAACATTTTATATTTTTACAAGAGTATTACTTTTATATTTTAGCATCTAAGGTGGTCATGGATCAACGACCCAGACGGTTGAGACATATGAGAAAGAAAAGCATTTGTAATCATAATTTTAAAGTTTAATCATATCATAGCATTGCTACTTTATTTACATGATCATGCATAAAATAGTAAAGTGTATATATACAATATCCTGCATTATAAGCATAATATCGTCTCTCAAAGTAAAAAAGTTTGTATGTCTAAAAACTGCATTATAAGCAAGAAACTGCTTTTTTCCTTATGATTTGATCTATAATTATATTCTTTCTGCTTTATTCTTAGTTCAGCATATAATGCTCAAGAATAAAACAGATAACATATAATTAAAGATTACATCCTGAGATAAAAATCAGTTAGATACAGTTTTAGACATATGACATTTTGCACTTTGATCGTGAGGATATTGTTGTAATGTCCTAAAATAAATAATAGCTGCTTTTAGAGATACAATAATTTACAAGACTGACATTCCAGGAAGAACGAGGGGTCGATCGAGACTTTGTTAGAAGGAACAGATTAAGAGAGATATAACTAGTCACCGCATTGTAAACTGGGAGCCAACTGCTTTTGATAAACCGAGGCAGAAGAAGTTCATTGAGACAACTCTAGATCCTCAAGGTATATGTTACATTCACTTATTAAGATACAAACAAATATTCCAAAACCATAAAACTAACTTTATCTATACATAAACGTAAGAACGTTTATTGTATTAGTTATAATGTTTATGCATTAGTTTGCGGGAAAGATCTACAAACTAACATACTGAGAAATTAGGTAGTAATCATGAAAAATATTTTTTATTTTTTATCTAATTATACTTTTTTTTAATGTTTTAGGATGTGTAAATAATTATTTGAAGAAACTGTTTTTTGAATGGGATTTATGAAACACAATCCTATTTTACAAAAGATTAGAGAAATATTCTAAGAGGGCTAAAAATGAAGAAATTGTGATATTAATCTCGACAGAATACGAACAAGTTAATATATAAATGGTCATAAAGTAAAATAGTTTGCTTATTAAGAGTGCAATAACTGGCTATATTCAATTGTTTTGGCTTAGTGAGATTGGAGAGGGTCCCAAAAGCTTTTAGAAATAAGAATCTACAACTACAATGATGTATGCTAGACAAAGAACAATTAATTGCTTAGCTTTAAATCAAAACAGATTATAATTTTTTTTGAATATGCCTCTCTATTTTCGGCTTCCACCGTTACAGATCGAGTTTAACCATTTAAATATATTGCATCCATAATTGTTCCCGAATTGCAGATTGGAGAGTCTGCCACTCCTATCCTATACAGACGCTTTATTAAGTAATCTTAGGCTGTAATCATACGAAAATCTGGAACAGCATCCTTTTTCTTCAGGTCTACTAAATACCCACCCTTCTTCAATAAGCGGATTGCTCCATTGCTTCGCTATGGTATCTACCTTTATAGATTCCAGCAACACAGCCTGATTTGCCTACTTTGTCTCTTCCCTAGGTCTATGAAACGACATCCGGTTATCTGGTAGCTCCATTATTCAATCTTCCTAGGTAATTTAATCTGCCATTTCATTGCGATGTAGACCACAGTGACTTGGAATCTATTGAAAGAATATCTCTCTATCCTGAGGAAGTAATATAAGTATTGAACGTCTCTCTCTGTAGGGTTCTCCTTGAAACAGCTAAGAATGTAACTGTTTTCTAATGTTTCTCCAATGGACGTGCCCCCTTAATTGGTCTTTTTTAATAGCCGATACCACAGATGGTATCTGTTCTAAGCCCTTCCTAGTGAGGCCTAAAATGCCTGAATGTTCAGTTTGGACCTGTTGGTAAGGGAGAGGGTATTTAAGTTGCTTTTGCACTTCTTCATCAATTCAAACCAAGTTCCGTAGCTGCTCTAGGCTGCTTGACTATCTGCGAATATAGAGATTAGTCTGTCCCTCAGTCACTCTTTTAGGCCGTAATTACATAATAAAAGTTCTTTAACAAAAACCTTTTATAAAACTTATTTCTATCTTTGGATAAACGTTATACATAAAATGCCACAACCTGAATATAATCCCTCAGTGACAGTAATCATGTAGAGTAGTTTGGTAGACAGCGTGCAAAAGTTTCTATTTACAAAGGGAAAGTTTTGTAATATGAGAGATGGGATCACGCGAGGAGGGAATGCGTTGGCAAATGCGTAGACCTGTTCCAGCTTATGCAGTAGCTGGCTGAGTCACTTGGCTAGGGTCATCTCCATTTTGACTGTGCAATTGAAAGATGTCATCCTGTTCTAAAGTTGAATACAGAGCAATTTTACACTTCAACTTTGCACATGGATTAAGTGTGGACCAGTGTTTGGAGGAAATGCCTGTGCTTGGAGAGGATTGTCCACATCGTACGACGATATTTAGTCACTCATTCCTATCACTCTGGTGATATCCAGAGCTTGAGGATGCTCCAAGGTCAGGTTGTCCAGCTTCATCAGTGTCTGAAGAAAACATTAATGCTGTTCGGAAATTGCTTGAGGCAGATAGGAGATTGACCAATCACCAGATAGAAGAGTCCTTGTGCATTATTGCACCAGCAGTTTGTAGCATTCTGCGCACTCATCTTCAAGTCTCCTGAGCTTCCTACTCTTTGTGTGCCCCATAGCTTGACTGAAGCTCAGATGGCGAATCGTGCCTCATGGTGTAGTGAAATGCTGAAGAAGTCCAAAAATGGAAAAGCTTCCAATATAAACATAATACTGACAGGTGATAAAACATGGCTTTACTACTATGATGTCCCTAAGACTCAGAGCAAAGCGCGGGTGTTTGAACATAAGGATACTCCCATGACTGTTCGTAAATCCAGATCTGTTAATAAGAGAATGGTAATTTTTAGTGTGAGGGGCGTTGGGGAGCGAGTGGTGTTAGAAACGCAGAAGACTGTCACAGGCAAGTGGTATACCGAGGAATGTCTTGCTAAAGTTGTGCAAGCTCTCCAGAAACTTTGGCTGAGCTGAAGAATTGGTTCATGGTTCCTTCACCAGCGCATCGTTCCAAAGTTGGAACAGAATATTTGACCAGCACTGGAATAAGTTGTTAAGATCACTCTCCCTTCAGCCCAGATCTAGCGCCCTGCGAATTTTTTGTCTCAGGTGAAAAACGGGCTGAAAGGGAGGCATTTCATAAGCAATGAGGACCTTTTGAGTGCTTGAAACGTCGAATGTGGCCAAATTGCAGACGAAACGTAGTGGAGTTACATTGAAGACTGGTTTAGGAGGACAGCTCTATAATACTAAGTTCTAAAAGAAAAGACTGTAGCTGAAACAAGTACCGCCGTAATTAACAAAAATTCACTACACCATCTTCAGAACGTAGGCAATATACTCTACTTAATTTGTCAAGAGCTTCAATTTTCTTTGAGAATGCCAAAACGTAGTAAGGTATTAATTATGCAATTATTAATAAAATAGATTACAATTTCAAGTATACCAGTTACTTTTTAGTAACTAAAGTGATCATTACCAGATATCATATGATAAACAACCTATATGTCTATATAAATAGTAACTAACAATCACTGCAGTGACAGAAAAGTAACTTGTATGTCTATTTTATAAAAGACATATAAGTTACCAAAGACTTATCGGACAATTGCACATTTTCAATGTATAATGCGCCACTCCAATTTAATCTAGCTATGGAACGGGTCGTTAGAGCAATAAGGAACAACCATGGAGGGATGATATAGAATCAGCAAACCCAATGCCTTGCTTATACAGATATTCTTATCAGTACCAGCACATAGTCTGCTCTGGCAGGATCTATCAAAGATTTTGAAAGGACAGCAATGCAACTTAGCCTGAGGATAAATAAAAAAATAATGAAGGAGATGGTGGTGATTAAGAATAAAATAAAATAGTAATAACTATTTATTTCATGCCGACGTTTCGACAAATTGTAAGTCTTCATTAGAACTATAGAAAAAAAAAAAAAAAAAGTAATGCAGGGGTATAAAAACATATATAAAATATGGGATGTAACACCGTAAAACTTCTTTGTATGCCTATTACACTATAAATCAGTGGCTCAGTGGTCTTGAATTTGGTTACTATTTTCCGAAGATAGCAGTATATCAAAAAAGAAACTCGGCCTCGCGATTTCCATCTATTGATACATAAAGACACACACTCAAGCTCTTGTTTCTGGAGTTCTAACTCCGTTATTATATGTTGATTTCTTTCAGTAGGTAACAAGTTCCCAAGAGATTTCTTCGTGTTCTGTGACAACATTAGAATTCTCCATGTCACTAGATAAAGTATTGGAAATCGATGGTTTCGACATTTAAAGTGGAAGAACCCGCTTAACTTATATCTTATTCTCCTGCTGCAGACTTGTTCATCTCACAAATGGGGAGGAAAACAAGTATTTTACACTCAATTTTAACACTTATACAAGTAATAAAAATGTTTAATTGGATTGGAAACCAAATCACATTTGTAACCTTTATTACCGAAACATATGATTTTTAATTTAAATATAATTTTTGATGTAAGCTCATTATGACTTTCAAGTAAAATAACACTTTGGGCTCACCAATTTCAACCAAAATCTATTATATTATTAATAATGATATAAAAGTTTTATTTACCAAATTTGAGATGTTTTACATTATATTTTAATATAATTTTTGATGAAGGTTTATTGTGATCTGCCAGTAAAGTACCGCTTCCAGTTTGCCAATTTAGAACAAAATCTATTAAGCTATTTAAAAGAATATATAAACCATAAATACCAAATTTGAAAAGTTTTGCATTATATTTTAATATGATTTTTGATGAAAATCTATTTTGACCATCAAGTAAAGTATCATTTCCGGTGATCAAGTAGTAACCAAAAATGGAGGTTCACAATTGGATGTTAGAAAATTTCCAAATACAAAATTTTAACTTTCTATGGCTAACCTTATCTGAGTTATGCGAGATATGCACGTACGAACATTCGGACAGACGCAACGACGAAACTAGTCAAAATGGATTCAGGGATGGTCAAAATGGATATTTCCGTTAAAATATGAAAACCGAAAATTTTCGCAATTACAATACTTCCTTCAGCTATAGTCTAATCTGTAGGACTTTGGTATTACTCTTCAAATGACTCTTCAAATACTTTTAGTTTGGTATGATTAAGTCAACTTCATCAAGTTCTGGTGGTGTTGAGATTTTTATAACAAGCGAGAAATCCCATTGCCTGGACTGTTTGCAATCTTTCATCAGTATGGTGGTTACCTTAAGTTACTAAGGAACCTATTGAATATCCGAATAGATAGTGATGGAATATATCATTGCAGCGATTTGATTCTTGTAATTTAATATTATTTTATTTGGTATTATTGGTATTCTCACAAATTATACTGTTTAATTAATAAATGCATTGAGCTATCTTCTGTTATCAATTCATTACAGAATAGGAATGATTTAAAACTATAAGTGCAATGTTATAAATTTAATTTTGATAAATAGCCACAACTTATATTTATATATAAGTTTATATTATATTTAATAATATAATTTATATAATATAATTTTAATAATATAATTTATATAATATTTAATAGAAGATATTATTAATTATAATCAATCTCCTCTTAAATGCTATACTCATAAAAGAAACAAGCATGTGTTGTTAAGCAAAAATTGTTCATTTATTTATTTTTATTAATTTTTTTTTGTATGTAGGTTTTCGTTAATTATTTCCTCAGGTTACCACTTAAAATTATGTTAGATTTATATATTATTTTAAATTTATTTATATGTTAAATTTATTAATTGAATCTAAAAATTGTTTTATTATAAGGATATGGTATCCAAAATCATGTAAATAATCATTTAGAAATTGTAAATAAAGGCTTTATTATTATATTATGAATATAACAGAATTATCCATTATATATTTTATATCAATAATTTTTAATCGATCTGGTTATTTTATTGCTTATTAGCTGGCAGAATGATTAACACCAGATAACTACTTGAAAATCATAAAAATCAAAAAGAATGCAAAAAAAGATTTTTGAAGTGAACCTCATTCACTTGTGTTGTTTTAAATTAATGAATTTCAATGAAAGAATATAGATTAATTTCAATTTGAACAATATAAGGAAAATATGAAAACATATTAAACAAGACTAAAAAAAATTTAGTTTCCCAATAGATTATAAATTACAAAAAATGTTTTCCACTGGATTAAAATACACAGAAACACAAAAGTGGCAACTATATTCTGGTATTAGAGAAGTGCTTTGGTATGACGTTTAGGTTGACTGAACATCACGCATTCCAGAACTAAATCCGAATATCTAAGGGATCAGCTGTCAGGACAAATAAAGAAATGATAAACTTTACCAGAATAACTTCAAGATTGAGGGTTATTTTGATGGAATATTACGAAAATATCTATAAATAAAGTATAACATAAATTCCTCAAGGAAATATAATATAATGTCCATACCACATGAATGCAAGCTATAATAAATACATGAGGAGGAAATACGTATTAATCATAGGAATATTTAAAAATAAAATAAATAAATAAATAATAATTTAAATTCTGAACAAAAAAACAAAACAACAAATAATATTATAACAAATAAAATGCCTAACATAAATAACAAAAAAATCTAATAATTAAGTTCTTCTAAAATATAAAGCTTTTCATGCACATTATTTAGTAAACCAAAACATGCACCATGAAATTAGGAAAGCATTTAAAACCAGTCTTACAAGATAAATTAATATTGGATTAATTCAATGAAAATCATTGCAATAATTATATAATAACATTCTAGATGGACAAAATAGGTTTTTATTAGGAAACCTCTGCTAAAGAATGGAATGCACTAAAACAACTAACACATGGAATTGCAGGGGTGGATATTTATGGACCTGACAACAGTCATTAAGCTCTTGGTAGCTTATTCCAAGTTTTTTTAGTTGAAAAACTCGCTGTTAAAAATTGTAACTCAAAAGTTACTTGAAAATGAAACTGAAAAAGTTAGTTATTCTGTAATGGAGAATGCTAGAAATATCAAAAGATTATAACTACAAAGGAACCATTATAAACATATCTGGAAGGACTGGTCAAGAAACACCAACTAGAACCTCAAAGGCAAACCAAATTTACTACCAGGGCTCTATTTCATAATAAAGTATAAATGTACAAGTAAAAGTGGAAACATTTGTGTTTAAAGTTTACAAGTTACTTACTGGTTTTTAATGTAACTATTTTAAATGCTACCGTGATTCAACATTATAACAATATTTTAGCAATATATAACAACTATATGACAACTTGTAGTTTACTTTATAGGCACACCCTGTTTCATAATATTATTTCTCACAAAAGTGACACACTGAGAAATGCTGAAACACCATTATATTTAAAATAGTTACATCAAAAAACAATAAATTAAAAATAAAATTATTATTAACTAATGATGAAAAGTAATCAGTAACCTCTAAAAACGAACATTTCCACTTGTACTTTATTATGAAATAGGGTCCAGATCTGTAAAAGCACAGTTAGTCACCATAGATATAAAAGATGTGAAGGTACACATTTTTAAATCAAGACTATCAACAATGGGTTGAGGCCCTTCTACACTGATAACTGCTCAAAGATGAAAAGGAAAAATGATTTACTTGAAAACAAAAAACACGTTTCGCAATCATTGGCACATTCTCAAATCTAAAAAACATAATTAACAAAACATTGCCAACAATTATAAAGAAATAATAATATTTATTAGTTAAATCCCTTTTGAATGCCAGTAAAAACAGTCCTTCGTACAGTCAAAGGATGAAAAGGGCAACAGACACGCTTGCATTCTTAGGTAATTGATGAAATGATTTTTAGATATTTGGGATATTGTTTATAAATAATAGTATAAAATTAACAAAGGACTTATTATTGCAGGTCACTTAAATATAAATTGTTAAAAAAACATGAAATAATGATTATTGCATTTTATAACGTAATTATGTTGATAATCCATAATTGGGTAAGATGAATTTAGCTATGAGACAAGCTTAGGCAGGTGAATATGTATAACTTTTAATTATACAGTTTTATTTTGGCTAATTGTTAAATTTTACAAAACACTGATGTTACCGAGTTTTTTAAATTATTGAAATGAATTTTAATACTTTTGAATAATCTTTTTCAGATAACATTTGTATTAATTATATAATGTTTTGAGTATTAATTGTTGACAATGTTTTTTAGTGTTAATATTGGACCAATGAGTCTGAAATGTTGTCTCTTTGATAAATAAACGAAGAAGTTTAAAAGGTTTATTGTTTCCCAGTAACTTAACATTTTAATAAATTAAACAATCTTTCCTACAAGTTACCTACTCTATATATCAGAAAAAAAACCACAAATTTCCTAATAGACTTCTCTAAAAGCACTAAATTCTAATCAGTTGACATCCTGATGGTATAGAAGGATCAATCTAATTAGGGATTGATAAATTATTTGCCAATTCTATAATTTTGTTTTTATTGAAAAGTTTCTAAATTCAAAACCACCATATTCAAATACCATATTGTATTTTGAATTGCTTATTATTGAATTTTTGTGTGTTTTTAGAACTTGAAGATGAATGCATAACAATCGAAACTATTTTTCAATAAAAACAAAATTATAGAAGTGGCAAATAATTTATCAATCCCTAACTAAATTCTAATGTTCTCAACAATGAAACAGAACTCGCTTTTCTGAATAGTATACAAGGCACGAGGAAAATTTAATAAGTATTGTTCCAGGAGATTTTGGTATATCTCAGAAGGGCATTTTAGGAAGCACTATAAAAAAGAAATCCTAGCATCATTAAAAATTATTGATCCAAACAAAGAGCAGAAAAGACAATTGAGGTACCAATAAAATAGCTCAAAATCAATCCTTAAACTATAAATTAAATAATGGTGAGAGTATGGAAATATAAGTAGAAGCTTGGTTAGGGTGCAGTCAATGATGAAACACAAATGAGGAAAACTTATTAAATTGTGTGTTGACATTTTGTATAAAAAAAAAAAAAAAAAAAAAAAAAAAAAAAGTATAAAGAAAATTATGTTAATAGATAATGAAAATAAAAAGATTTAAAATATTGTGAAAATATAAAAAGAAAGATAATAAAATACATAAAACTACTAATTATAATAACTAAAAAGTATAAAATAGTTATTAAAATTACTATTTATTTACTATTACTAAAATAGTTATCATTATCATTAGTTTTCATGTATTTTATTATATCTTTCATTATCTTCCTTTCTATATTTTCACAATATTTTAAATCTCTTTATTTTCATTATCTATAAACATAATTTCCTTTATACTTTAATTTGTTTTCTTTTTTTTTCATGATACTGTTTGTTATCATACCTCTACTGTTATCTTGTTTTTTCTTCTTTATGTGTTTCATTATTGACCACACCTCTCAACCAAGCTTCTCCTGCATATCAGTTACATAATTGAGACGATAGAATTAAACCCAGAATAGTAAAGTTTATATTAAGCAATATTATTATCAAAAATAAGCTTCAAATCTTTTCGAATTCTTACGATATATGCAGCCACAATCCAAAGAAAATATTACGATCAGCAGCTTAGTAGAAGCAAATCCCTTAAATAATAAGTGGAAAACCGATTATCCGAAACAATTGGAACCAGAACCATTTCAGATTAAGGAATTTTATGGATTAGGCGAAACCATTCTTAAAATAAACTAAAATTACATAATAATGTGTGATTACGTAAATATTATAATATGTGATTACACCGGTCTGTCTAAACATAGCCAAATGGGTGTTAAGAGAGCGAAACGTACCGGTACATGAGCTCTTAGAAAATATTCCTGACTGCGAGGATGCAAATGAAAATAATGTGTATGAGTGATTGCAAGCCGAGATCAGGATCATGAGATTTTTGATGATCAGCTAATTGCCAAAATGGTTATGAAAGAACCTAACATGTAAGCATATCAGACAAGAGTAAAGATGAAGCAGATAGTATTCCACTCGGACGCCGCGACCACATTTGATGTAGCGTTATGCTGCATAGAACAAACACTATACCACGACTATATGAGACACCACTTTTCTTAGAGGCTTCAAGAGAGAGAGATGTATTCTTCTCTTTGTCAAACAAATTTAGCACATTTTTTCAAACCAATGTAGTTCAGTAATACAATCTTTATTTATTAAATTGTCTAACTTGGAATTTTCGGAAATATACTTTATATTACATAGTATCACTGTGTTTTATTGTAATTTTGGTTCTTTTTAACTCTAAAGAATACATGTACCCTGTTTTCGGTTTCAGATTAAGTGGACATTTGGATTACTGAAGTTCGGATTATTGGGACTCCAAATTAATATAACATAGTTAAAAGAAATAATTAAATAATTCATAAAGGAACTAGGTTAATGATTTCTGAAAAGGCATAAAATATCTTACATGAGACACTTACGTGATCATCTCCAAGCAACAATCTTTAGCCATTAGTAAATAATCAACCTTGTAATTATTATGAATTAAACCTCAAAAAAATTGTAATACCTAACTTAAACTTAATTCTTATAATACGATTTATGAACACAGTAATTTTTGAAAAATTTATTTACTAAATTTTTATTAATTTTCCTTTTCCTCCCACGTAACCTTTTACTTACTGGAGAAAAAGCCTCCTCATCCTTGTTGTCTTGCGTCAGTTGCTCCTTGGGAGGAGGTGTTCTAATAGCACTCTTCTTCGCAGAGGCCCCTTGTTGTTTTGCCTGCTCCTGGGAAGTATGACTTATAATTTCTGTCCCGACATCGACAGAACAATTTAAGACTTGAGGAACCGGCCTAACAACAGAGGAACTCAAATTTTCCTTCTTGAAGATGCGGTCGAGGATTTTAACATTTTTTTCCGAGCTAGTCCTATTAGAATCTCCGTCGTCTGTACCACTATTTTGCTGAGGTTTTGAAGGAGTCTGCTTGCTAGTCGATTTATTTAACGGAGGCTGAGATGCATTCCGCATGGCTTCTACAACTTCATGACTTCTGCAGTCTTGTAACAGAACATAACAACCGTTTTTACCACTCATAATATTCTCAACAGCTTTACTTACCTGGTTGTCATCGGGGTATGTTTTTCTCCTTTCTAACGAAACTGGTTTTGGCTTCAGCTTATTAAGGTTATCATCTAATAAATCATCACTGAAATCAATTTTTGTATAATTGACTCTTTCAATATTTTCAGTAGGCAATATTTCCATACCCATGCTAGTACAAAAATTCGAAAAATGTGAACGAAAGATCTGAAGAGAATTTCTAGCTTGTTCAATATCAGACTCAAGAAAACCGTTAAATTTTCCTTTCATTGGACCAACTTTGGGATTTTTCAACTTATCCATTTGCCCTGCTTTGATATTTTCTTTATTTTCTTCTCGTATTTTTGGGTTACCCCTAGGAGGATGCTCAGTGGTAGAAGGGGAGTCAGCCACATCAACCTCTTCTACAGAATCCATAATTTCTTTTCTTCTCTTGTCCTGCATAAATGCCTGCCGAGCTATATTTTTTCTAGCCTGCATTATTTTCCTTATTTCGAAGATATTTCTTGCAATCTTGGGCTTTTTTATGGCTTGCTCATCGGACTGAATGTTTTGGCTTTCCTCTATCGAAGAATTGATTTTCATCAGGATTTTATCCACATCAGATGGTTCCTCAGCCTCACTGACTGGTTCTAATTTGCGCTCATTCGCCTTCTGCTGATTCGAAGACTCTCCCGTCCGCTTTTCCTTACTAGAGGCTGAGGATGAACTTGCCTTACATTCACTATTATTAGATTTTTGGGATCCATGACCTTTGCCATTTCCACCACTACTATCCCTATCCCATGACCTTCTTGCTTCCTTCAGCTTGGTTTCGTCATTGCACCGCTCACTTTTTCGTTTTCTTTCACGCTTTTCTTCCTCGTTTCTGCCTGATTTGCTGTTTGGAGTTTTATCTTTAGCACTTTCATCACTTCTTTTACTTCTGTCTTTCATTTCGTTTTTATTATTATCATCCTTCTTTGTTGAAGATGAGCTGCTTCCCTTATCATATTTTTTGGAATCCTTTTTCTTGTCCTCTCTTATTTTTTCATCAACTGGCCTACTTTCTTTATTTTTCTCATTTTTGTAGTCTTTTTCAGATTTTCTTCTGTCTCTTTCTCTACTCCTGTCTTTTTCATTTTTATCTCTATCCTTCTCGTTGGCATCTCTATCTTTTTCTTTGCTTTCGTACTTATCCTTTTCCTTTTTATTTTTCTCATGCTTATCTTTCTCAGACCTGCTCTTATCTTTTTCATACTTATGATTTTCTTTGTCATTTCGGGTCTTTTCTTTATCATTCCTGTCTTTATCTTTATACTTGTCCTTATCATTTTTTTTGTCTTTTTCAGATAAATCTTTATAATCAGATCTGTCTTTTTTCTTTTCACTATCTTTTTCTCTGCTTCTGTCATTTTTGTCCTTATCCTTATATTTGTCCTTTGAGGAATGATGGCGATCATCTTTGTGTTTACTGCTCCTGTCTTTGTCATCTTTATTGTATTTTTCTTTATCTTTGTCTTCTTTATAAGTCTTTTCCTTGCTTTGCTTAATATCGTCCTTCTTATCATTACTAGAACGATGTTTTGAATCATTAGGTCTACTACTCTTGGCAGTTTTAGAAGATGATGATTCACGAGGCTTCTTGTCTTTCAGTTCATCTGTTTTCCTCAGTTCCTTATTTTCCATAACCTTTTCTTCAGATTTAATATCTACATAATCATTTACAGGAGAAATTTTAACTTCTTTATTGGAGGAAAGTTCCTTACAAGGAGTATCGACTTCACTTTTATCCATACTATTTTCGCTGGTTCCTACAACTACTGACTGAGATTTGTCTTTCTTAAATTTATCATTAAAACTCGAACAACTTCGGGAATCTTCAGAAAAAGTCCTACTACAGGTATCTTCTTTAATTATTTTACTTGTAAGTATTTTAGCATCTTCAAAAGTACTATTTGAAACTGAATCAATTTCCATTAAATTATCATCTCTATTGTCTTTTTGGAGGTTTTGTTCAACTTCTGATGTTACTTTAGGCTCTGTGTTATCTTGCTCTTCTGGTAAAGGACTTGTAGTCGAATTGTGACCACCTATTTCAGCTTGTTTTATTTTCTCACTTAAATTTTCAAAATTGTCAAAATGGGGCTCGGTAGAATTTTCTTTGATTGATGAAACAGTTTTAACTGTGTTTGAATCAATATTGTTTTCTTGGATATCTTTAAAGCTGTCACCCATGTGACTAGAAAGATCAGAGATGCCAGATACTTGACTGTCTTGAGATAAGTCTAACTTCGAAGAATTTTCATTGTTATTAGTTTCATCCTTTGTTTCATCATCGTCAAAACTGAGATTGTCACTATCTGGCGAGACTGGATCGAGATCTTTTGGAAGGAGATCTAACAAGGTCAGCTTACGCCCTGACAGTAGGTTATCTGTAAAAAATAAATAAAAATCATAGCTTATAAATTAAAAAAAAAAATAGAAGTAAACTATTATAAGAAAATGTTTATTTAAAATTTGGCTCGAAAAAGAGGTGAATGGTGGGTGCATCATTATGGGAAGCAAAACACAATAATGTGCCTAAATTATCTTTTTGTCAATAGAATATACAACTTATTGCGCCCAAAATGTATAATTTATTATCATTATTTGATAATGGCAAATTGATGATCAACAGTAAAAAAAAAAATTATGGATAAATAATAAAGATAGATGTAATCAGATTATCTATTTGAAAAATAAAGCACAATAAGGTCTCTAAAAATGTTTTAAATATATTTGATCACTTAGTCTTGAAGATGTTTATTATAGTAGTGTAAACTAAAATGAATGTCATTTGTATTATAAAACAAAGGCATTTTATAATCTTAATCTTAATATTATTGCATAGGTTAGGTTTAAATTATCCTTAGAAAGTATAAATATAACTTGAAACTATGAGAAATTGATTTTTTTTAAATTACCATTAAATACGACTGTAATTATATATAATCTTCAGTGATTGGCAAAATGGCGACCGAATCTTCTTACAGAAAAAAATGTATCTTCGAGCAGATGTAACGCAGCATATAGACTAAGAATTAAAGAGTATGCGCACAACCGAAAGCATATAACTACAAAACAAACATTAAATCAGCTGTGAACCTGAACACTAACTAAATAATAAACATTTTCTAAACTAAAGCCTTATATCATCTCAATAAATATAAGCTTGTTTAGATAACATGAAAAAGAGAATGTTTTTAGGATTACTAAAAGTGACCGTAAAACCATATTTAATATTTTTTCAAATATTAAAATAATACATGGAATTTAGTAAATCACTTTCATTTTTCAATAAATATTTATCATGAAACAGTAAAAAAAAAAATTGTTATTATCACTAATCAAAACAATTTATTTACTACCTATTTATTCGTCAATGAATAGCATTATTTGCTTTAGCAAAAACATATAATAAATAAATCAAACTGAAAAAAAAAAAGGAATAACTTTTTTTATCTTCAGAAGGTTTTGATATGATTAATTTATTTAGTATCTGGTAAATTTTAACAAATCTATAATTGAAGGGCTTAGAGCAAAAACGTGACAAGCCACAGTTAATGAGTATTTCTTTAACAAAACACCACTTTGTTTCTCTAAGCAATGTAAAATTAAAACATAGATCATATTATTCATACATGTATTATCAAAAAGTTAAGACCTAAATAAAAAATCTAACTCTTTCAAACTTAAATTGATTGAAATGTAAGTTTAAAAGAGTTCAATTTGTTATTCAGTTTTTAACTTTGTGATAATATATGTATGGATAATATGATCTTTGTTTTAATTTTACGTTCCAAATAAAAGAAATATACATTTTTTGTAAAAAAACAAATAAGCGCTAAGAGGCTTGAGAACGTAAAGCTAAGTGCTAAAATAATAGGTAATTTTCAAATTTATTTAAAGAATAAAATTTTTCAATTATTATTATTATTAATTTTTTTAGAAAGCTTAATGTATTCTTAAGATTCTCTAATTTAATATTTAGTAGAGTAACAAACATTATAAATTTTTTATACTAACTGAAAATCAATAATAATCATATAATACACATGTATAAGAAAATGATATAAATTTGAATGATTTACTTAAAAATTCCATAATTCAATTTACTATCTGTTTCATGGTTTACATAATATACTTTTTTTCAATGTTATGGACTTTCTTAAATCAAACATCACGGTAAGAATAAACATAAACTCACTATTTATGAAAAACTAAAATGTTAAATAAGATTAACACTAAGTTATTAAATTCATGAAAATTGAATTTCTGGAACATAAACATCTTAAATTTAAGAAAATAATTATAGGCTGAAACTATGTAACAACTGGTATTTTCCTGTTGACCAGAGCCATTTTAAAAATAATATTAAAAAATATTTGGAATGACATGAATTTATTTTTCATTTAAATATATATATAATACAGACAATTCAAATTTGAATTCCAGACGCTAGCTAATTTTCATTGCGAACAAAATTTATCATCATCTTCTTCATCAAATCGATGTTGAGTATGGAAACTTGCGGTCTCTAAATTAACTCAGTTGAATGCAAATTTAAATGATATATTGTTCTTTGGTATCGTTTATTATCCCCAGGATTTCCACATTTATATTTTAGTTGTGATCTAATACGTCAGGATTTGCAAAATAATATGGATGATTGAGTTTAAAATTCTGAAATTTTGCTCTTTCCGTTCCTTTTGTGTAGTTTGTGTTAATAAATTATGGAGCCTAAGAAGATATAATCTAAAACTATATCCATTAATATATTCTGCACTGAGATCATTCTGAATAAAGAGAGAAGCCCTTTGAAAACCTGTTGAAGTAAAAAAGGAGCATTATTCTTTCTCAGTTGACACCCGCATGATGGTATAGAAGGATCAATCCCTAATTATTCTTTCTAATATTGAATCAAGCTCTAAAGCAATTGACTAGTCAATTTCAACAGATATAAAAAAAAATGCTTTATATTATTTTTGAAAACGTATCCTAGTAACAGGAAAGTACTCAATATTCCACGTTTTAACTTTTGGAGTATAATATATTTTTATTTATCATCAACAAATGTTTAGTTTTCTTTTATTAAAGGAAAAAGACACGTAGAAATTATTAAACTTATTTATGAATTAAAATCTTAGTGTTTATATTCCTGTACAAATAAACTGACTGAGAATTTATTATTAGTTACAGAATTTCAATTATTCAAAAATTGAATTTCCTAATTTATTTTTACTTTGACAGCTTAAAGCTGTTTAATTGATAATTTATAGCCAGGAATAAATATGCTACGATATATGAAGTATGATGATACTTCATATAGTTTATTTAGTCAACTTCTTTTACGGACCATGACAGTTTGTTCATTTCAAATGTCCCATGTCCTTTATCATCATCTTTGTAGTTTAAACTATTAATTATTTGTCCTTTTATATCAGAGGTGCCCAACCCAAGGCACACATGTCACAATGTGGAACGCTAGGGGTTCGGCATTGGCATGCGGCCAGCCAGTAGGCTTTTAAATTAATTAGGGATTGATAAATTATTTAGTTGACATCCGTATGATGGTATAGAAGGATCAATCTAATTAAATTAAATTTATCTATTTTAATTAAATTTATAGAAGTGGCAAATAATTTATCAATCCCTGATCAGATAAATTATTTGCCACTTCTATAATTTTGTTTTATTGAAAACTAGTTTTGAATGCTATACATTCATCTTCAGTTCTAAAAACACACAAAAATTCAAAAATAAGCAATTCAAAATATAGTTTGGTATTATTATAAATATTAAATATAATATAATATAAATAATAATATTATAAATAATAATATAAATCAGTATTATAAAAGATTTATGAATTATGAATTTAATTAAGACAAGAAATCAAATACATGTTGGTACTAACCAAGGTTTAAATGGATTATATCAAACAGAAAAGTTTGTACTGGTTTCTTCTAACAATGAAAGAAAGGTAGGTAGGATGCTTATAGGTAAACGGTATACCAAACTATATTTTGAATTGCTTATTTTTGAATTTTTGTGTGTTTTTAGAAGTGAAGATGAATGTATAACATTCGAAACTAGTTTTCAATAAAACAAAATTATAGAAGTGGCAAATAATTTATCAATCCCTAATTAGATTGATCCTTCTACACCATTATGCGGATGCGAACTGGTGTTTAAATTGTTTACTCTGAACTTCGTTATTTTAAAAAAAAATGTTTGTTCCCTTTTTGGAATGAAAAAATTAGGTACAACTTAACAATAGGGACGCGTTATCACTGGTTCTTTCTGAAAGTACCCGAAGGTCACCGGACTAGCATATTCTAGCACCATTTGTGCTAACCAACTGCTTTGCATTCAATTGTAACATTCGTATTCATTGGAATTATTAAAATTATTACTGCTTTAATTAGATATTGTTTAAAATTATTAATGCTGTCAACTTCCGCTCATTATGTTCGCCCAAGAAATAAACAAAACACCAACAGATGAACTTGAGGTCTTACCATAATTTCAATTATTACTGCTTTACTTTGATCATTTATTAAAAATAAATAATCAATTATAAAAAATTTAATGTTATTTGCTAGTCTTTATTTCTAATGTAATATTCAATATCTATTTTATACATGTCCTTTATCATAGGGAGCAAAATTTAGATCATAGATAAAGATCTGAAAGGTGGACTAGAAAGTGATAATCTGCAAATATATAGAAATATATTTTAATGGTTTCCATTTTCACAGGTCAGTTAGGAAGTGAATTTAACTATAAAAATCCATCACAGGAGCAAATATGCTTCGCAAAGTAGTTCATTTTACGAAGTGACTATCAAAAACATTTTCATGTTTTAACATTTAAATGGTAACTAACAGTTTTTAGTATGTTTATTTTTATTAATTAACAATTTCTGCTGAATTAGTCGACATTTTTTGGAACATAAATTATGGCATTTTTATGAAAGTTATCAATGCAATAAAGTTGTCAATCTGTAATTAAGTGAAAAATATTGAAGAACTGGGAAAAAGAACTGTTTTTAAAGATGAAACACCAGCTGAGTGATCAGAAGTAGACATAATAGACAAAGATGATATCATATTGAATCAATACCTAAGTTATAGAAATTACTTACATTACATATTCATAAATATTAATAACATACTCAATGGAGGAGGGTGTTTAGGTTTCTCAATTCCCAAACAGTCATAAACAACATCTTCCACTTTAGGCATAAAAACTGTAAATACTTTAGGATTCACTACTTGATCTACAATACGATCGACACCAACTTCTAAAAAGCCCCTGCAAGATAACATTATATGTTAAAGATATTTCACTAACATCACTTTATAATTTATCAACAATTACTTGTTATATTGATGACTTACTGCTGAACATGTCTCCTCAGACTTTCCCGAAGCTGAGTTTTGTTTAAGTCTTGCTGCCACGTCTGAGTGGCAAGGAAAGTAGCAACAGTTCCATTAACTCTTTGCTGGAGATTTTGATATGCTGGCTATAGGGATAAACAAGACATTTAGCACTACTTAAAATTTGACAGATACTTGTCAGTTAACCAGTTAGCTAAGATTAAGGTATACAAACTTCAAACATACGCTGGGTAAACAAAATTTAAAAATGATGTAAATTGTCATACACCTACCTTGGTATCAACATCAGCCAGGCAATCTTTACGAAACTGATCGAAAATTCCTTGGGATTTTAATTTGCAAACAATACGGTCCACTAACTCTCCGTCGACTGGAGGGTATTGTGGAAATGTTTCGAATGACATTTCAACAATCGGATACGCTAACTGTTTAATGTAAACAATCACAACACCGACATTATCAAAACCCGCTCAGAAGGTTCCCTCATATGATCAGTCATCCGATGTTTGGGTTCTTGCCCAATAAACATCAATGCCCTACAAATAATTTCTTCCTCTTCGTCATCTTCCAACTTATTATATTGGAAAACCCGAATGAATTCAGCTTCATAACAACTTTTAAATAAAAATTCGTCCAAAAAATAAAAAAAATTATGACAATTTTAAGCTGAGAACTATATAGTTATATGAAGGATGACGTACATATGTTTTTTATTCAAATTATTATGTTTAGAGATTACAAGTACATTAAAAATTACAACAAACTAATATTTCCAATTGAAAGAGAAACCGTAATGTAGTTTTGAACACTTGATGTTAATTTCAGGGTCATATGATCGATTGTTTTTCCGATTCTTTCCAAACTGTAGTTCTCTATCGGCCCTGATCCGGGTCTAAAAAATGTTCAGGCACAGTGTTAAATTCCCTCTAAGTATTATCAAAAAGGTAAGTTAACTCCTCAGATATATTTAGACGCAGGTTTATTATTTTGTTAACTTTTGTAATGGGTGATTGTATTATTAACTGCAAAAGAAGTACCGGGTTGTCATTTATTACCTTATTTTAACTAATTAATAAAGTATCATAACATTGTAAATTTATGTTATCAATTTTTTTTTTCTCTTGTATATACATGGAAGTTATGACAACTGAACCCAACATCAAGACATTTTTGTAGTATTTAGGTTAACTTTATTGTGAGTTTATTAATTTTTCTGTATCTTGCAGTACCCCTTATATGTTGAGAGACAATATGTTGTTCGTCTTTACCGAACATCACCTGCAGTCTATAGAAAACAAATCGAGGGCCAAAAAGAGGAATGTCCGAACGAGTGAGTCATTGAAATTTAATGAGTTATAAAAGTGAAGAGTTATTTATAGAATAATAACTGTGTATTCATCATTTGCAGGAAATCCGGCCGCTTTTTTTACTATACGTTAGGTGCTGTGATTATTGGAACAGGTGCAGTTGTGGCATATGCAAAACATGATGAAGACTTTCGAGCCCTTTTGAGAGAAAATATACCAGGTTCTGATGAATTTATTTCATTTGTAACAGCTGAAGAAACTTCCCCGATAGATTATCTCCTTAGAATAATTGCAGATTTGGCTGCTACGTGAGTGTCATTCTAATCTATCAAATCATTGAAGAGTATTTGCTTCTTTCATTTAGACGATTCATTTAGACGGTTTCAAAAGCTTTAAATTTTAATTTACACTTATTTTATCTGTATGTATTTGGTGTTCTAAATTTATAACCTTTGGTCATTATAAACTTGTAATTTATAATGTTTTGGAAAGTGGACATTACATTTTGTCAATTCAGTTTTTAAGTATTACTTGAAATCTTAGCTAAAAAGTTTGTTGTTATTGATTAGAGCTACAGTATTACAGAACATACTGATAATTACATTCATCTGTGTATATTTTATATTAAAATAATCAAAAAATAGATTTTATTTATTACCAAATATGTAACTGAGAAAAGTAGAACTCACAGAATTACAAAAGGATAACTTTTTCCACTTCCACTGTGTTCAGATATACACAATTAAACTGGAAGTAGGAACTTTGAACTCCTCAAAAACTGATAGGTTAATCATAAGATAGTTATTATTCAGATGTAACAAACAATTCAAGACTAACTTTCCATCGACACTGTGCTGGTCGGTGCATGAGAATTTCTTACTACTGGACATGCCGTAGGGGCAAGTGCTGGACTATAGAGACTCAACTGTATTTCTTAATATTTCTTATTTATGTTTTTTTTTTATTTTAATAAAATAATTATTTATTATTTTATTTCAATAAAATTATTTAAATTATTAATTATCTAAATAAAATTATGTATTATTTTATAACTAAAATAATTATTTATTTATTTTGTTTTATTTATTTATTATTTATGTTTTATTTACTTAGTATTTAGTTTTAATCTTTCAACGCTTTGAAACCTTTGGGTATCAGCCGTATGTTCTTGTACCACACTATAAATAGATATAATGAGATCCTATCTGTATGTGACAGACCTCGACCGGGCCTTCCCCGCACTTTGAGAACGGCAAATGCTGTGAGAGCAGTGGCTGCTCAAATCAGAAGAAATCCCATTGGAAAACAATAAATCATGTCTCGGGAATTGGGAATCTCCGTCAGATCAAAGTCTCGCATGATAATAGAAAGTGACCTTAGGGTGGGTGCATTTTGAAGAATGACAGGACAAAGGCTAACCAGTTCCCTAAAAAAAATTAGAGTGGACAGATGCAAAGTGCTCCTTGGCTGTTACACCAATCGTCTTCATCGAAAGATTTTGTTTATTTTGATGAGAAAATTTTTACAATTGAAGAAAAATTTAATCGCCAAAATGATCGTGTGTATGCACACAGCTCAAAAGAAGTCCAGGAATTCATTGGAAGGTGGAAAGAGGTCATCACCCTTCCTCTGTTTGCTGGAAGTCATTGGGTTTTCCAGCAGGATTCCGCTCCAGGTCACAAGGCCAGGTCAACTCAGCAGTGGCTGCAAAAGAACATTCCAGAGTTCTAATTAGGGATTCATCCTTCTATACCATCATGCAGATGTCAACTGATTATGAAGTGAGCCAAGCTATAGCGCATGTTACACCACTCAAAGACTGAAAACTGAAAAATTCAAAATTTAAAATAGAAGTGGCAAATAATTTATCAATTCCTAATTAGATTGATCCTTCTATGCCATCATGCGGATGTCAACTGATTCCAGAGTTCATCTCTGCCTCGGATTGGCCCTCAGGAAGCCCTGGTCTCAACACACTAGATTACCGGCTTTGGTCTGAACTGGAGAGGATGGCATGCCACAGAGCACACCCAGCAGTTGAGCGCTGTCCTCAAGAAGTGCTGCGTGCTGCTATTGATGACTGGCCACGGAAATTAAATGCCTGTGTTAAGGCAAAAGGGGGACATTTTGAGTAATTTATTTTTTGTTTTGCTCTATAGATATAAATTTTATTTTCTAATAAAGTTTTTGAAAAAATTAATTTTTCTGTTGAAATCTGTATATATTTCCTTGTAACAATATTTATGACAGGTATATTAGTATATTATAGCTTTATTTTTTCTATTCTCCACTTGTTTAATCATCATATTCTTTGCCATTATTTATTCATATTTTTATACTATTGTTTTAAAATATTCCATTTTGATTTTTTAAGATTCCTCAGTTTTTTTTTAAAGATTCTCCCATTTACTTTATTATTACATGTATCCCTAGTATAATAGTCGAACATCTGTATATTGAACTTCCATATATCAAAAATTTCTATATATTGAATTTTTTCAGAGATCTTGTAATTTTATAAAAAAAAAAAGATTCTGTATATCGAATAATATTTCTATATATTGAACAAAAAGTTACATTTTAAAAAATAAAATTCTATTGTCATAAAAAAAAAAAAAATTCCCTTAGTTTACGTTTATAACAATAGCTAATAATAAGATTTGAAAATTGAGCATGTTTCAGTGTTTCCCAGAGCAATGGAAATTTGGCGAAAACCTTACTTTTGAATAAGCGATGGTGGTACCCTTAGGAATGAGATTCTCAGAATCTCTTTCCTAATATAGAGTAAAAGATTAATTTTAAATTCAGTTAAACTTTGTGTTTCTTGTTGTGAAATTAGAGTAAAAGGTTAATTTTAAATTCAGTTAAACTTTGTGTTTCTTGTTGTGAAATTAGAGTAAAAGGTTAATTTTAAATTCAGTTAAACTTTGTGTTTCTTGTTGTGAAATTAGAGTAAAAGGTTAATTTTAAATTCAGTTAAACTTTGTGTTTCTTGTTGTGAAATTAGAGTAAAAGGTTAATTTTAAATTCAGTTAAACTTTGTGTTTCTTGTTGTGAAATTAGCTTCCAAAAGAAAATGATTAACTGTGATAGATAAGTTTGACTTAAAAACGTTGGAAATGGAATTAAAAACAAGTACCTGACAAAAAAATATGTGGAGATTTCAACATTTTACAAAAACTGTGATTCAGTTATTAAGACGTTTAAATATTTTGGAGGAGATCGGAAGTTATTTAAATCCTAAGTTTGATAAAATCGATGAAGTGGTATTGAAATAGGTGAAAACGATAAGAGATAAGAACGTGACGGTGTCTAGACCACTCATTAAGGATAATGCAACAGAATATGCTGCATCTTTGGGAATCTGCGACTTCCAAACTAGCTCTGGATGGCTCTATAAATTTAAAAAGCAATATGACATCCAGGATAAAATAATATCGGGTGAGAGTGATAGTGTTTCACTTTTTGAAATAAATGCTTTTGATTGTTCAGTTTATTTTCTTTATTTCTTTATTGTTTCTTCTGAATCACATTGTAAATATTTATAATCATTTGTGTATTATAATCATTTCTACTTGATATGCTTTTAATATTTCTCTGTGAATGATTTTCTGTCATTACAATAAAACCTCTGTTATACGTTGATGTAAAATATTAATTGGTACTCTTCTTCTTCAAGAAATTAAACATTTAAGAAAATCACATGGCAATAGTAATTTAATAGTAGTATCTTTCTGTATCAAGCTGTATCTGTATATCGTTTTATGTAATAATTTAAATATTAGTTTTATAACTTTTATAGGATAATTAATAGTTTATCGAAAAAGTTATGCAAAGAACTGAGATGCTTCAGGAGGCGGTCAAAAAGAATGGATCACAAATAGTATAAATTATTTATTAGACACCAAGTTCTATTAAGTTCCGGTTTCTAATAGTTTTTACTAATTATGATCCAATTTTTAATTTTTAGTTCTTAAAAAGTTGTTAATATTAAATAATAAGCTATTAAATTGAAAATTCTGGTATTTGATTATACTTAAGTAATATTAGATGCCTTATTAAATTAAACCTTCTGTTTTATTTGTCCAGAAAAAGACTTACAACGTAGGTTGAAACATAGGTATAATAAAATAATATGTTTGGGTAAGCTTTAGACCTTATTACTCTCTCTCTCTCTCTTTCTGTGATTGTTATTTTGTTTTTTTATTAGCAAAATATTGATTGTCCTTACTATTTTGCAGGTTGAAACGTGAAGTGATGACTATGTTTGGTCAAAAATCAGGATCAGGAATGAAAGAACTACCACCCTGTGATGACAAACAACAACCTTATGTCCGTAAGTTGTTTAGTTAAATAATTGAATCCTTATTACACATATACCTAATGACTTCATTAAAATTTTTTGGTTTAGTGGATAAAATAGAAACTATGAAATTTGTGTAAATTTTATTTTGAACAATGAATAAATCACTTTTATTCACATTTTCTTTAATAATGAATTATAAATTTATTTATTTTGAAAATGAAACCTATTATATTCATGTTTTTAATTAAATCATTTACTGATTAGATAATTACACGGGTCAACAAATTCAAAGTTTTTTGAAGTAACATTGATGAAAATATATAAACATATGAAGTATTTTGTAGTCCTTAATCCGAAAATTACTGTAACACGCACGATTATTTTGTTATTGGGGATGGCTGGTGAGGGATAATAAAAAGAGACGACATATCTTTACAGTTTAATATTACTTTAATATAAACATGTAAAATGTGTTAAATCTATGACAAATACTGAGGATCTTGTGAACAAAATATATTACATGAGATATCATGCAGCGACAAAAACTTTCACTTTTTCCTCTCGTGTTCCCCCCTCATCTCTTTTTAAAAAGGAGCAGTAGTCACCCTTCATAGAAGGGCTCTAGCATCCCTGGTATCTCGTTTCCATCATCCTGATGTCCTGGTGAAACCTCTCTCCTTGTTCATCACTTACTGTTTCCAAATTTTCTGGAAAAAATCCAAATGGGAGTGTAAACAATGCATTTTTAATGACAGGTGACACCATAGTATTTCATAGGCTTTCAAGAGTATAGATTTATGAGATTTTTATAGTTTTAATCTTTCTTGTTGCTCCGAAATCCTTTAACTTTACTTACAAAACATTTCCAAACTGCCAATTCCTTTTCATTTAATGTTTCTTGTAAACGAAAATCATCTAGAAGCTTATTATTTGAGGTCCAATTGAATATACCTTGTTTTAGTTTTATATAATTTTTTTTGAGGAAATATTTCTTTTGGGTATTTTAAACCATTTCCTACTCTGTCCATGGTTTTGACAAAGTTTTTCATTAGTTCAAGTTTAATATAGAGAAGCGGAAGAAACACTTTTTTTTGGGTTAAAAAAGAGAAACATGCTTTGTGTTTAAAGTACCAGGTTCAAAAGAATTTCTACGAGGCCGATCTTTCTTACTATAATGTTCTTTTGTTGATCTTCCTGTCCCATAGATAGAAAAGACAGCAATACTTTGTAAAAGCCCCTTGAAGTCCTATCTATATAACTTTTACTAATATGACCCCACGGTATAAAGGAGAAACAGGTACAGTACAAATCGGTTATAACGAACTGCAGGGGACTGTCAAATGTTGAATGTTATAGCATACATAAGCGGTATTCACCCATGTATATCACTGATAGTGAATAGTTGGCTATATCTGAACATCACATCCAATGCATGCATAAGTGTGTGTGTGTAGATAGTGAAATTTACATAATAATGAAGTGAAATGTTTGAAGGAGTGGTCAGGAGTCAAATGGTAAAACAGGTACATCTCCTCAGCATTAAAAATTTGATCTTCAGTATAGCAAGATTTAAACATTTAATTTTACGCCTCCAGTAAAAATATTATTAACACTAGCTGACTCCTATCCTATCCTCTCTGATGGCGATGTGGTCCTTGCAGGACCTTGGCCCCCTCAGTGATCCTCCTCCACTAAAACCTGTCTTCGGCTACCCTTCTCCATCCGTCGACACCCAACGACCCAAGATCTTCTTCCGCATCCTGCAGCCAACGAAGCCTAGGTCTCCCTCTGCTTCTTCTTCCATATGGATGTCCCTCCATCATCCTTTTAGGGAGCCTACCACGCTCCATTCTTTCTACGTGCCCCAGCCATCTTATCCTGGCACTACTAATTATTGAAACAATATTGTGTGTTTCATACAGGTTCCTTAGTTCCTCATTGGTCTTCATCCACCAGCGATCCCCTTCTTTTATAGGGCCAAAGATTCTTCTGAGGATTTTTCTCTCCACTGGTTGCAGGACCGTACGATACACTCTTATTTTGAGGGTTCTGGATGTATTCCAATTAAAAAAAAAATTCATTAGGGACCAATAACATCTATTACCAGCTATTATCCTTGCCTTAATTTCTTCCCTAATGTTATTATCCTCTGTGATAACATTGCCAAGGTACTTAAATTGTGGTACTCTCTCGAAGCGTTATCCAGCCTAGGGTTGGAATATCGACACGCGATATATCAATATATCGGAGTTGAAAAACCGATATATTATATCGTTATCTTAACATCCGATATATCGACGATATCGATATTTTACGATATATCGATCACACCATATGATAAAGTATATTACAGTACAATCTCTGCATTTCATATCCCAGTAATTCGTATAGATTTTCTGGTCTCTTGAAAGTCTCCCTTTATTTCGTATAAAAACACTGCAATCCGGTTCCCCGGATAATTCGTATTAATTTTCGTCTTCCAAGTAATGTTAGCGCCTTATAATTCAAATTTCCAAATAAAAAATCTGGTTAACTCTTAATCTTTTCAAGAGGAGAGGTGAATGAATGAGAAAGGAATCGTTTCTATGAATTTCGGTCGGTTTACCCTTCTTTTTTTTCTATTCAGTTCTCTTTAAATAAAATTGTAAAAAAATCCTGTAACCATTCTGTTAGCCGACAACCTAGATTGGTCTGAAAAATTAAGTTCGCTCATGACTGGCAAATCCGCGAATGCAAGGTGCTTTATAAACTAAAACTTTACTGAACGCCTATCGTGCAAACACAAAAGCATGAATCATAAGTTAAATTTTCAACGAATGGGCACAGATATGGAATAAAAAACAGTGAAAGTTTTCATCTGTTTATTGATAATTGTACGGCCCACAACAGTACCACATCACTCAGCGATCTTTTGTTTATCTTCTGTTTTTGCCTTCCAGCACAACCTCTAAGCTGCAATTTCTGAACTTGGCCATAATTAAATGATTTCAGACATTTGACGCAAGGAAGTAGTGATGCAACTCTTAGAAAGTATCAAGGATGGGAATCACCTACCTCAAAATTAAGAACTTACATGACTTTTCGAGATTTCGCCTATTTTGACGATGGCTTAGCAGTGGCTTGGATCCTAACTGACGAGGAAATTTTGACTCCGTAAAAAAAGGAGACGAAGAAGAAATTGATGTGCCGACGATTAGTTCTAAAATGGCGAAATAATGCATCTAAAACATGTGTCATTTCTTCGCAAAATCGGATGTTTGTGTGAACGTATTTTCTGCTCTGAACATGCTTAACGAAGCCATCGATGAGATCCGTCTTCAAGGACTGCATCATAAGAAAATAACCAAATTTTTTTGTTGATCTAGCCATATTGTTTGTATTTCCATTCATATTAATATAATTTTGTATAAATTTTGTTATTTCCTATTTTTTACTGCTGATTATTAGAAATCTCGATAATTTGGATATATCAATAATTCATTACCTTTCGAACCCTTGACCATATGAATTATCGAGATTCTACTGTAATTTATTTTTTCAATTTCCTTTATTCAGTAAAACTCCAAAATCGTAACCCCAAAGTGGCGGAGGTCTAGATTTTTAAGATCAGCCAGGTCCTAAAAATCTAGTTGTCCTCCATGTTGGGGTTACCATTCTGGAGTTTTACCAGTAAATATAACAATAAACAATATTTAATTACCAAACAATAATTAGCACATAAGATTTACATACAAATAATGTTGATTAATCCTATTTAAAGAAAAATTGATGATTTAATTTAAATTATAAACAGAGTAATGTTGTTCTATAATTTCCACAATCCAGTTTGTCCCCCTTTTTATGGATTGGCAAAATAACAGCCACCTTCCATTCTTTTGGCATTTCCTCCTCTATCCTAATTAGCATTATCAATTCATATATTTCCCTGTGAAGTGCTTCCCCTCCAAATTTTAGATCTCCTGCTGGGATTCCAGCATCCTTTCATAAGCTTTCGTCTTCTCGTGTACCGCTATTTCACATTCATGATCAAACCAACTGTTCTTTTTCTCTCTCCTTTTCTCGCCCATTATCTCATCTGCCGCATTCCTTACGGCTTCACTTATTTTAATCCATTTGTTTTGGACATCTTCCTCTTCTGTCTCTACTGTATTGCTTCTTAGGTTTTTTTCTACCTTCCTTATATACTATAGTTGTTTCTCAGGATTTTTTTATGTCTTCTACCTTATATCTACTCCTGGCTTTCTTTGTTTTCCCTCCTGGTTTGACAGCCAGTCTTTGCTTGTAACTTACCTGGACTAAATAATGATCTGTTGAACAGTTTGCACCCCTATAACTCATCACATCTATATCACTTTGGTGCTTGCTATTAATCATGACATGATCAATCTTGGTTTTTCCATTCGGTGAGACCCATGTTTCCAAGGGGAAAGGTTTATGTTGAAAAGCTGTACTTGAGATTTTTAGGCTCTTACTTGCGGCAAAATCTGCTATTCTGTACCCATTGTTGTTGCTATGTTTATGAAGGCCAAATTTTCCTACTCCTCTTCCCATTCTTACCATTGAAATCCCCAAGAATTATTTTGACATCATCCTTAGGAATTTCATCAAAGGTTATTCCTAATTGGTCATAAAAAGCTTCTTTTTCCTCATCTGTCTTATCTTCTGTGGGTGCATGCACACTTACCAGTGAGATATTGAAGAACTTTCCTTTCAATCTTAAGGAGGGAGCATATTCTTTCATTGTGGTATGTTTCTAGTTTGAGTTGAGCTTGATTTCTCTTCAGCCGCTAATACATTAGTCTATATATATAGGGATGCCATTGGACAATCATTGAGGATGATTATCCCAAAATTAATGATTACCTTTGAATTTCTTACCTTGTCCTCTAAATTGGATACCTTTCCAAGGGCCTGGTTTGTGGTTACCATTATTTAATAATTAACCAAGATAATGTTCCTACTTTAAGTTTAATACTAATGTTATTCAAAGTTACTGCTATCATAATGAAATATATTCAAATTAAATATGGACCTGGTTACTAAAGAACAACCTCCTTGCTTACATTTATCTTTATTCCTCAAAATTAAAATAACAAAATATTACAATAAAAGGTTAACCATGGAATGATTCAGCCTAGACTTAGCCATTAATTGTTTTAACATAAATCTCTTATCTGTACTAATTGGTGTTGATGGTTCCTCAGCATCTCTCCCTCGGGCTCCCCTGCATATCTTCAGTCATGGAGCCAGAGCGCATTTCTCATCTTCAGAGTCTCAGTCTTGCATCAGCCCCTATCAGTCTCCAAGTCCTCCCTCAGCCTCGGTCAGTTCAGAAGTGTCTCTTTTTCACCTCTTTGCTTCTTTCCCCCTTTCTCTCTTATTCTGCCTAAGAGGGAGTTGAAAACGATGTTCATTGGCCGACTAGTTTTATAGAGGGAGGAAATTCTTGGATTTCATCGGATGGCTCCACCCCTTGTCCTGACAGCCGGTATCTGCGAACCATTATCCAACTAGTATAATTTAATCATACCTTTTCCAGGCGGTCTCCACTTTTTCCTGGAGGCCAGCCAAGCCTAAGGGGACCAGTTCTTAAAATTGATTAGGTGTTCCAGCTTTTGGCATTGTTACAATGTTAACTTCTCGGTAAGGTTTTTAAATTAACTTATCCCTTATCACTTATGTGGTGACATCTGTCATCGCCTGTCAGTTACCCTTCTCTACCTGCTCGTCCCTTATTTCTTTTGTTCGCACCTGGTCTGGTTAACACCTGGAAATTTTATAACGATAATATTGTCCAATATCAATACATATTAATTGATTACCTTATATTCCAATATAGCGTACTTTATATTCTTTCTTATCATGAAGTTCCAAACAGATTTTCTTCATGTCCACTATCGATAAGAATACATTCTTTCAGCTCCATTATAGTCAGTTCTCTTTTCCACCTTATTTCCTGGAGAGCCACAACGTCAATGCTATATCTACTCTGGCAGTCTTTTAAAATCTGGCTCTATCCTATTTGCAGGAGACTTTGTACATTCCAAGTTCCTAATGTTAATAGCTTAGTCCTTTCCTTTCCATGTCGTTCGCCATTTGTCAGTTCGAATGTGAGGATTTTTTGAGGTTTTTGAGCTTATGGTACACACAGATGGGGGTGCTGGCGCCACATTGCGCCCCCTTTTTGTCGCCTTTTACATGTCAACTTTGTAATTAAACATCATCTGAGGGCAATGAATTTATGAATATCTCTATAGAAAATTGCTGAATAAGCACTGAATCATTAGTGAAGTAAGATTAAATTATTTTAAAAAATAAATCAGTTAGGTCTCAAATAATAAATATTTTGAATATAAAATAATGAGCATTGAATAAATATATATTTGACTAATTAAATATTTTTTTAATTTTTTTTTTTTAGCTCCGAAGCCCATATTTAAAGATTTAGATATGAAAGATAAAGTTGATGAAAAAAGAATATATACAAGAACACCTGATGGACAAATAGATATCACACCAGGTATGGATTTCATTAAAATTTATTTGCGATAATTTATTATTGTACCTTTTCAAAATTATAATTCATTATTTGAAAGGTATTACCAAGTGTATTGCATACTATAATATATATCACAATTTTTCAATTTTGCAATATATATCCATACTACAGATGTATAGAACATTTTCAAAGTTTTACAGGAGATCAAAATGAACTTTCAGATTTCAGATCTTTATATTTGAAGTGTTGCACTTTTTTTTACCATTTTAGCTCATTTACGATACCCTCAATTCATCATATTTACCCTCTCAAAATATGACCCGAATTATTGCAAATATGAAAATAAAATCAAAACCACCAAAATTGGACTTGTATAGTTTACCTCTGATGTACTGATATACGATCACAAACTAATATAACATAAAAGCAGGGTCCTTGCATCTTCTTCAACACCATCCAACCATCACAACTCAGGCAGGCCTCTCGGTCGTGTTCCGTGTGGACGCTCAGTAAGCAGTTTATTTGGGATCTCATCAGTCCCCATCCTTGCTACATGGCCTGCCCAGCGCAGCCTACCAATCCTCACAATTTTTCCGACATCAGGCTCACCAATCACTGAGTATGCTTACCTGTTTGTGCGTCTTCTCCAAGCTAAACCATACTTTACTGGGCCGTAGATGCGTCTGAGTATCTTTCTCTCAAATGTTTGGAGATTCCTTTCATCAGACTTCGTAAGTTCCCAAGTTTCTGAGGCGTAGGTTAGCACTGGCTGAATTAGCGTCTTATATAATCTTGTTTTTGTAGATCTTGATAACAAGCTACTTCCTAAGTGCCGACGCAGTCGAAAATAACACCTATTCGCTGATGCTATTCGCCTCTTAAGGTATAGGTGCCTGCATTCAGTTAATTTAATTAAATTAATAATTAATTTAATTTCTCCATCAATTAATCATCCCTCCCCCGGGTATGTGAGGCCCGTCAGCCTACTGGAGGCTACTCACACAGACCGGGCATAGAAGTGATGACCCTACTCCATGTACATTAATTGTGAATTGCGTTGTGGTTTTCCAGGAAGTAAAATTACCGCCCGGAGGTTTGATCCATGGAAGGTCTGCTTCGGGGGAAGAAATATAGGTCCTTGTGCGACTGCTGACCCCGAACAGCCATAATACGTGAATCTAAACCGTTTTGTCACTGTCCTTGAACCCGAGTGAGTCTGTGGAAAGGACACTGACGAATTGGCCCCAAAGGGACTGGCTATGGAGCAATGGGTAGTCTGCCGTAGCACCATGGAAGCCATGCTTCGCAGCAATGTGAGGTTACTCCTGGCTGTCTGTGCTCCCGCAAGCAATAAATGCCTGTAAGAACACCACTTCGCACTGCTTAAAATCTCGGTCTATAGTGCCAAAAGAAAAAAAAAAGTTTTAGAGTTAAAAAAGAAAAGATTTATAAATTCTATCATAGCAAAAAAGGTCTAGCAGATGCCAACTACAATTGATAACTATTAATGGTTATGCTATGATCAGTAGTGGATCCAGAAGTAGGGGGCAAAGAAAAAGACTGCCCAGACCTTGGGGGTCCCACGCAAAAGAAAATTTAAATAAATGACTCATACATTACTGACTTTTATATTTCATATTAAATATTGCCTGTGAGACTTAGAAATATTGACCCTCTGTGCCGTATAAGAAAATTAAATTATAGAATTGTAAAATATAGGCTTATGAAGATAACATGAGTATTAAGAGTATTAAGGTCTAGATCCCCCACTGGCTTTGACACAACCAAACACTCTGGTTACAAACAAATAGTTAGTCAATATACAATTTAAATAAGGCCTATATATTGCATAATTGAAAATGTTATAATGGATTCTGTAAATGATATAACTATTTTAAGTTGTTTACTTTATTATAAGTTATTTTTTTATTTTGTTACTCTTTTTGTTAAAGTTCCTGAACCTCCGAAATCAAGCTATGGTGAGGTTGATTCAATAAAGCCTAGAGATTTGAAAGAGTTAGAAGGTGCTATTAATAGTGCATCAGAAATGGCTGTCAAAACGTACACGGATGCTGTCTGCGCATTGAGAGGTGATTTATCAGAACATTCATTTAATTAATGCTAAGTGATTAAATTAGTATAAATACTCATCATCATAACTGGTGCAACAACTTGTCACTGAGTCCGGGCCGCTTCAAGTAGCCTCCGCCAATTGGCTCTGTCCTGTGCAGCAGTCCTCCACATCCTGCACACCGAGAAGAGTCCTAGCATCTTCAGCCACACCATCCATCCACCTTACGTTCGGTCGTCCCACTTTCCTTGCCCCAAAGATCTCTTCTGTGGCCACCTTCTTCGGAATCTCGCCATCATCGATTCTGGCTAGATTTTATTCGATTAGCTTCCCAATTTTATGACTTTGGAGATCTCGTTATCTTCGAAGTGCCAGTACAATTCCAGGTTCTTTCGTCTTCTCCATGTCTCGTCTACTTTGATGGGTCCGTATATCCTCCTCAATATCCTCCTTTCGAACACCAAGAGCCTTTCTCACCAAGAGTTTTTCATCTGCTTTCTTAATGGCCCATGCCTCTGAACAATAAATTAGTACTGGACGGACTATAGTTTTGTATAGACTGATTTTTGTCTTCCTTTACAGATATTGGCTCCTGAAGTTTTTTGATAAGCTGTGGTAGCACCTGTTAGCGGTTATTATCCTACACTTAATTTCTTGGAAGATATCGTTTTGGGAGTTTATCTCGCTTCCCAAGTAGATAAAGTTGTTGACCATCTGGAATCTACACTGTCCTACCTCGAAGTACTCCTCGTGGTTTCCTAGCCCTCCAACCTGCATATACTTTGTTTTTTGCTGGTTTACTTTTAATCCAACTTTTTTTGCTACTTCCTCAAGGGCAAGAAATGCTTCCTTTAGGGCTCGTTTGGATCTGGCCATTATGTCAAAGTCGTCAGCATAACCCAGCAGCTGCACCAGTCTGTTGAACAAGGTCCCACCAACCTGAATACCTGATCTCCTGACAGCTCCTTCTGCGGCCAGGTTGAAGAGCAGGCAGGCGAGTGCATCTCCCTGCCTCACTCCATTATCTGTGTAGAATTCCTCCAAAACATCAGCTCCAATACGTACTACACATTTTGAGTTCCTCATGGTCATTATTACCAGACAGGTCAGCTTTTTAGGTATTCTCATTTCTTCAAGTGTCTGGTAGAGCTCCATCTGGTCCACACTGTCGGACGCGGCCTTGAAATCGACAAAGAGATAGTGAGTCGTGATCTGGTGCTCTTTACACTTCTCAAGTGTCATTCTTATTGAGAAAAGCCGGTCAATGGTTGATCTACCTCTTCTAAAGCCTGCCTGGTAGTTCCCTATTTATCTTTCAGCAAAGCTTGACAGCCGTTCAAAGAGGATGCTTGATAGGATCTTGTATGCGCATGATAGGAGTGCGATTCCTTGATAGTTTCCGCAGTCGGACTGATCTCCCTTCTTATGTATTGGAAATATTACGGCTTTCGCCCAGTCCTCTGGCATCCGCTCCTACTTCCAGATCGTCACTATCATGTGGAGTTCCTTCCTTAGCTCATCCCCGCTATATTTCAGGAGTTCTGGTTGGATCCCATCAATCCCAGGTGCTTTGTTATTCCTTAGCTTCTTGATGGCTTCCTCTATCTCATCCTCATCTGGGGGCTCAGAGTCATCAGCGAGATCTTATAGGATTTCACTCTCATGGTTATTTCATATTCCATCGTCAGTGATCGGAGTGATCATCAGTGAACAGCTAAATATGTTATATTTATTTATGTGCAGTTATGTACGTACTTTTCTGTGAATGAGAATAAGTACTTTTCTTTGTATGCAGTTTATTAAAAAAAAAAATGTGAACATTGCAGATCTTGCTGAAGATATTTACCAACTGGTCGACAGCTCCATTGAGAACGTCGACCACAGAGTTTGGTCCAAGATCAAGAAGAAGACTCAAGAGAGGGAAAGGTTGATTGCTGAAGCAGATGCGGCACTGAAAATGGCAACGTAAGATGTTTTTATATATCATTAATTTTTCTCTGATTAAATATGATTTTAAACTTTAAAAATAAAAATATCATTGAGGCTGTGACAGCAAGTGAGTTTTGAGGTTTTTAACGCTCTCTCAAAATATCTATACTGCCCAACAACTCCTTTCGGTACTTCATTATGCATAAAATTAATTCTAAACTGTTACTGAAAATTTACAGCAAAGCGGGCTGTGTTATTTTAATTTTATTAAAGGAACATCATAACTACTATGTCCTTTTTATGGGGAGGTGGGAGAACGCCTTTTCCAAAATAATTAATTACAACAGCAATACTCATGCCTTTATTAGGAAGGAAAAAAAAATATATATTAAGGTTTAAAGAATATAGATAACGTTGAGTTGAACTGAATATATTTGCACTTCAGATCTAAAAAAATAAATAAAATGAAATTAGGCGCTTGAAGTATTGAAAAATGCTTAAATAAATGCTCAATATAATTTTTTATGAAATAACTAAACACTAGTTGAGGAAATATTACAAGAGACCAGATTTATTTGGTAAAATTGTTAACACATTCAGATGTCAAGAAATATATATTGATACAAATTTAAGGTTCTTCCTCCTCTCATTTATCAGCTCATCCTCTTGCCTTTATCATATCCTAAGAACTCCTTTATAATGGGGCAGAGCCTTTAGTTCATTCATCACTTGTGGTTCGTTGGTTGTCCTTTCGACACATCTGAATTTCCTATCTCAAACTACTCTTTATTGCGTCCATCTACTCTCATAGATAAGTATTGCTCAAACTCTTCTGCTGTCTCCTATCACCCTGACCTCCACAATTGCTGTTTACATTTACAATAGGCATATAAGAACACAAAAATAGTCTTATTAACTTCATTTTTTTTTTTTATTGGAATTGGAAGATTTTGTAGGGATATTCTTGATATCATATTGAAGTCATTAAAGCGTTCTCTACAAAAAGAGTACTTGGGCTTAAGCCCTTGTTGCAGCTACAAAGGGGAACAAATCTGGACTATAAAAAGGATGTTTAAGGGTTTTCCAGACCATTTCTTTCAATTTATCCCCTATCAAGCTCGTGGTGCCATGGAATAGGATGACATCTGTAATGGACATACCTCGCCTTTTGTTTCGGTAGGCGTTTACATCAAATATTACACTTACTGGCTGTAATAAGTCGCATTCTCTAAAAATAAAATCAACAAGTAAAACTCCTCTTGAGTAAAAAAAAAATTGTTGTAAGAACTTTTCTGGCTGAGAGACGAGTTTTTGCCTTCATCCTTTTTTCTCCATTCCTTAATCGCCATTTTCGACTCTGGAATGAAATGGTGGACCCACATCCCATCATATATGACGCATGCGCCTCATAACATCCTCCCTTTGTCGAAATTGATTCAAAAGTCGAAGTTGATTTTTTGTCGACAACCTTGGAACTTATTGAGGGTTACTTGTTTCTGAAGATTTTAGTACCTCAAAAACGACACTTGGCATCACGACATCTATTCTATTGTCTATTCACACACACACACACACACACACACACACACACACACACACAGACTTACTCTTGTTTCTGGAGGTCTCATTCCGTTATTATATGTCGTTTTCTTTCAGTAGGTAACTAGTTTCTAAGAGATTTCTTCGTGTTCCGTGATAACATTAGAACTACTGCAATTTCTTCATATTGAATATCTTTCGATATTAAAAATGTTCAGGTACTTTCATCTTTTAATGTTTCATATAGCTCGAACAACTTCATTTTTTTGGTTATATTTATGATTAAACATGATCACTGAATCTCATATTAATAATTACTAATCATATTATAGTAGTAATATCATATTACTAATGATACTGTAGTTACTGAAAGGTAACTGGTGTACCTACTATATAAAGGACCCGTTTTTGCTTTTCAGTTTTCAGACTGCCTTATTGAGATATTAAAAAAAAAAAAAGTATCATTTCATTGCAAGCTTTAAGTTAATGTAAAAACCCATTGCAATTGATCCGATGAAAGAGTATATTTGCAATTATGAGATAGGATTGTTAATATTTATTTGTCATTTGATTTAATGAATTTTTTTTTTATTAGTGAAAATTCGAAGAAATTCAAGGCAATGCTTGATGACCCAGCATTTCCAGGTGATGAAGAAACTAAGAAAGCTGTGAAAAGGAGTATTAGACGAAATAGTGATGCAGTAGCTAATGCTAAGAAGACATACGATCAAGAGGTAGCGAGAGCGTCCATCACTGAAAAGTATTGGAACAAGGTTTTGGAGGCTAGAAAAAACTTTACTGTAAGTCTGAATATTTTTTAATATTTAAAAATAGAGCACAGTCTAAGCCGGTAAAGTTAAAAAGAATCTCTTAGATTTTTAAAGCTGATGACATGTTACTTGTTATTAGCACATTGAATGTTATATCTGTTGCCGACAATTTCAATCATTTTGGCTGAACGATATCGAATGATTGGGCCCGATGGCAGATTCAATCAACAAAATGGTACTCAACTTCAGAGTAAGATTATTTTATCAAACTATGCTGTCATTTTGGTATATTATTTTCAATAATGAATCTTTCTTTATAATCGTTCAAGAAAAAAAAAATTAACCCTCCCTCAAAATTTGAGGTTTTATGTTTCAAGATACGTGGAATCCAAATACCAAATAAAAAAAAAAAAAAATCCGCATTTTTCCCAGACTACTGTCCTGATTTTCTTGAGATTTGGCAACAAAGTCCACTATTCATCCCTGGATGATCCTTGGAACTTGATATTACCATCCGTTGTTTCGTTTCAAAATGGCTATTAGCTATTTCATAAGCCCATAAATTGGCCATTTATAAAGGTAGAGGGAAAATGTAAAGTGTTTTGGAATTAGCATACTAAGGCTAATAAAAAAAAAAAAAAAAAAAAAAAATATAAAAGCTTTTGGTTTATTATTTTCAATAATGAACCTTTGTAATCAATGAAGAAAAAAACATTTTAATTCCCCCCTCAAAATTTGAGGTTTTACATAAAATCCAGAGTTATCCTTTTCCATTTCTTTCTTTCTCTTGCCTCTATCTTCCAATCTCGGACTCCTCGCAGCTCCTCACTTCATCCTTTCTTGGATCGATCCCCCACTTCTCTTGGTTTTTGGTATTTTCTTCATCCTTTTCCCACGGAAGTGCACCTCCAACATTTTCCTCTATACCATTTCATCTTCTATTCTGACCACATATCCTGGCCATCTTAGCCTACTTGTTGTGATACTTCAGGGACGATGATAGTGTGAGTGAGTACACCGCTCAACGATGTTTTAAAAAATTTCAAGAAGGAGACTTCAGTGTCTTGAAAGATGGTCATGGAAGGATTTCTTTTCTTGATGACCATGTTCTGCTATCCTTGATCGAAGAAAATTCCAGAACAACTGTTCGAGAACTGCAGAGAAACTTTCAGTTAGCAAATCGAATATCGCTGACCACCTCAACGCAATTGGAAAGGTAAAAACACTTGAAACTTGAGTTCCTCATGCATTAAACGAACGCCAAAAAAATCTTCATTATGAAATTCACTTCTTTACGGAGACAAGACTCTGCCTCATCCGCTCTACTCTCCAGACCTCTCGCCTACGGACGACCATTTTTTTAAACATCTGGGTCGAATTTTTAAAGATAAAAATTTTATTGACCATAATTCATTAGAAAGTACATTTTCAGAATTTGTTAATAATAACAATTCAACATTTTATTCAGAGGGGATGGAAAAGTTACCAACACATTTGCAGAAATGTATGGAGAGTAATGGAGCGTATTTTGATTAATAAAAATAGTTCCTTATCATTTATTTTTTTTTAAAACCATAAACCTGCATTAATTTCCGGACAACCCAATAGTTTTAGTGCAAGGCCATCCCACATGAGTTTATTTGTTTTATACCATACTCGTATCGGATATATTTTCTGCCAGTGTCAGGCTGGAATTAGCATCGTTTTTAATCTGGTACAACACAATGCACTAACAAGGCAGGCGATTTACCGTGTTCTGGAGCTTCACTGTTGTCTTAACTCTCCTTTGACACTCATCCACTAAGAGGAGTCTTATGCACATGGCAGAGATCCCTCAGGTGAAACTCATTATTTTTCCCTTTTATATTTGGGGTGGGGGAGAAATAATCTCCCCTCATTTTGACGGGCTGTAAAAAACAAAGCAATGTTTATAAAAATCTGGTTTTATTTTCAAAAAGTATATTAAAAATAGTTTTATTTTAGTGAGTTTTATAAATTACATCTTGCAAATTTCAGCCGTTATTCACTATGCATTACCGAAGACGTTCCCAGAAATTTTCCATCTGATATAACCCAGTTCAATATGTTTTATATGTATGTTTTTTTCACATATCATTATGTTTGCATTACATATTATTATGTAGTATTTTTGTGGTTGTACTTCGATTAGTCTCCTATAAATGCTTGTACAATGCTCAGTATTGTATTTAAATAACTAATAGTCTCTGTTTCTTCTTGATTTAAACTCATAATGAAAACTTAATTAAATTAAACTCTTAAAAGATATTATTACTTTGTCATTCCTAGCAATAGGATTTTGTATTATTATTCTGGTCCTGTATGGAAAATAATGGTTTTGATTCTGGATTCATCTGGATTCATCACTAATTTGAACGTATTTAATTCGAAATCTTGGATAATTCGAACTTTTATATCTGTCCCTTGTTTTTTCTATTCAACAAAATGTAAAAAAATCTTATGTAGTTCGATCTTTATGAGGATAAATCAAATTGAAATTTAATATGTTATTCTCGTGAAAAAAATACAAATATATCCTGCATAATTGTAATACCAGTTCATTTATCGAGGAGAAAAAAATATTTGCTAACGCTAAGAGGCTGATTGTTAGAAGAGTTTCATATAATTTTGACGTAGCAGGTGCTTTTCCATATTTGCCAAGCCTAGACAAATCAAATGTGTAAAGGGGCTAGTTTTGCTTGGCTTGGATTGGCTTCTCTGTGTTTGAGTCCGATCCGGTTTTTGCGGGAAGTGTCACACCAGCGCTAGTGTTGCATCTGTATCAATTATATATTTATATGTTTTTATTTTATATTGCTTCTTTATAAAATTAAACTATCTTAAACCGAAATTAATAGCCGACAAAAGTTGGGTTAGCCGAAATAGTAGCAGGTTAGTTTGCTAAGCTTCTGTAAACCCCATTTAGATGTTTGCTGTTTGACTTGTCTAGGCTTGGCTAATGTGTAAAGGCACCTTAACAGATGTTAGATTATAAGTCAGAGATCAACCACTCCCTCTATGTTAAGGCCGAGAATTATTTAAAAAAAATTGTTCGAACAAATTCGTATAACTCATGGATAGTCTTTGAAAATAAAAAAAAGCCTTTCTACGCACTTGTCTTACAAAAAAACAACTTTTGATAACGTGGGTAATTCCAAATGTTTCAGTGATCCCTTCAACTTCAAATTAAACAATTTACATTGTAATTAAAAAAAATAAGTTTATTATCGTAATAACCTTTGATACTTTATTATATAAAAGTTATTATTATGCCACAAAAAATTTAAATAATTTTTTTTTTAATGATTATGTAACCTTCTTTCAGGAAGAAATCGAAACACTATTCCCAAAAGTCAGGATTAATGACAAGAAAGCGAACTTCAGTGACGGAGAAATGGACTTATTCTTTCTTTACACCTACCAAATGATTTTGTTCTATCAAAAGGAGCTGAACAAGTTAGATGTAAGTAAGAAACTTTATGTAATTAACTAACTTTATATCTTTAATTAATGAAGGAAGATGATCATTATATAATATATAGGAAGTACAGATTAGTTCGGTCTGTTTTTTAATTGTCAAAAATATATTTATTTCAGAACAAAATGGATGAACAGATTAATCAAAGTATTCTCCATCGCTGGCTACTAATTTTTTCCACCTCTCAGGCAATTTTAGAATTTCAACTCGAAAAAATGTCTCGTCTTTTGAGGTGATCCAAGTTAGGAGCCAGTTTTCGATTTTCGAAGTGAACCGGTGACCTGCCAAATCGTGCTGCATCAGTAATTAGAAGCAGCAATGTACGGAGAATATAGTGGGTGCGGTAAAATATCCGACTTGAGCGTTTCTAGATATTTTTTTACGACTTTTGTGACATGAGGCTGAGCATTGTCATGCAGTAGAATAACTTTCTTTTTCTCATAATGCACATCTCAAACGAATCAATTGTTGCTTATACCGATCACCCGTATTGGAATCACCAGGTTGTTTCAGCTCATAGTCTCTAATTTTTTGTCTTTGAATTTTTTTGGCTTTCCAGTATGAGGCTTGTCTTCAATGCTGAAATCACCGTTCTTGAAATGTCGAAACCATTCCCTACATGATTTATCAGTTGGAGCTTTGTCACCATAAATTTCCACAAGCATTCGATGCACTTCAGCTGCACTTTTCTTCCATTTGAAGCAGAAAACTAAAACCTCCCGCAAATGCGGCTTAGTTAACATAAAATTTGACATATTCAACACAGTAAAAAACAAGGTTTTTGTATGTAACTCATAAAGGGATGTAAACTGAATATTATTGAAAGATGTCTAACCTTTCTGAAACCGCCGAAATCAGCTGTCACTATGAAACTTTCATAACAGCCACTGCCATCTTTTGAAAATGGACTGAACTAATTTGTATTCCCAATAATATAAAGATAGCCTATTAATATAGGTAAATTACGTTACCTAGGTATTTTGAAATATTCTTCAATATCTTTCAGACCTTGGGTAATTTGAGGTTGGTTCAAGCTCTGGAGCAAAGTAAGCTGGGGGATCCACTTGCTATAGACGCTGCAATTGAGCAAGAGGTGGACAAGGAAAAGCGGAAAATTGGCCTTGAATTTCAGAAAAGAGTACGTATGGATATACTTTTGTACCTTAAACCTTATATCCAAATTGCTTGATAACAGTTCTTTTTTATAGGAATTCATAAAAAAAAAAAAAAAAAAAAAATTATTGATTATTTTGGTTTTCTTAAAATCATGGTTGCCTTCTATACTATACCTTGTTAACATAAGAGTCTCTAAATAAATTAAACAAATATTAATATTTTTGACTATGAATAATCGTATAAAATGATAATGTGATTTGAATAACCGGGCACTAAAAGTTAAGGATCCAGCTTTTGCCCTTAGGTCACAATTTCACCTGCCAAAATTTGATGCAAATAAGTTTTTTCTCCAGTTATTTTTCATTTATTATTATTTTTTTTAAAGTACTATTAAAGTATTATTTTTTACAGCTTCTAAACATTAAGGTCGATTGTGAAAAGGCCATGCGACTTCAGTTAAAACGTCAGGCCGAAGCTCATTCTGATCATCTTGCAGAAGTTGTGGACATGAAGGAGAAGGATATGGAGAGGAAAATGAAGAGAATGTTGGATGAGAAATTGCATGATGAGAGAATGAAGTTTAAGGAAGAAGTTGCTACAATGGTGGCCAGACTGAGGGGCATTGACGACGTTATGAAATGTGAGTACTGTTTGCTTTTGCCTCGCAAATAACATATTTATATATTGCTTTGCCAGGTTTATTATTTATTATATTGAAGAGGTACCTTAGGTACTCTAATGTATCCTGTTTATCTTAGCATCTAAATATGGTGGTTTTTTTCCCTTCCTTTATAGACATTATTGCCTTGGATAATACTTTTATCAAATCAATACCCATAACTTCTTATATCTGCAATCTCCTTCTTTTCAAGTCCTCAATTCATTCACAGCTAATAAGATCTTGAGGATGGTAGAAGGGGGCATGGCATGGTTTTGACCAATCGCTAACTTCAGCTATCTCATTTGAGTTTAGGCCTTGCGATTAGTTAATCTCAGTGTTCTATTATTATTTAAAAATTATTTTTTATAGTTTAGTTTGATAGTATTATTATTTTTTAATAGTTTTTTTTATAACAACCCTGAAGTGGATCGTCGATTTTCGTTTTCGTAGCCGTTCTTTGTTATCATCGATCCCAACTCTGGAAATTTTTTCGTTTTGAAATATCTACAATTGATGATCGCAAATAAGCATGAAACATGCAATCATTACAGAACGTCACTGATAAAAATAATTAAAATAAATAATAATGTTAAATCAATTTAGGTTCTCAATGAATATCTTTAGCTTCCAAAATGCCTACGAGGCACCTGGTTCGCGAACCTGCTTGTCTAAATAATAAAGAAACAACGGAATGGACATCTATTAATAGATGTAAGGCTCCTTAGCTATATTACCCAGATGTTCAATAATATTATTGAAACCTTCTTCTTATTTTATTCTGGTTTATCAATTATTATTGTTTGCTTCACTCTTACTGTAAATATGTTTAGTTTAATTCTTTATGTTTTACTGAATAATTCAGGTTCAAACGATCTTAGATAGAGTATCGTGTTTTTTTGTAATTCATATTCTGCATTAAATTCTACTAAAAGCAAATTAATACAGAAGAATGCAAAAATAAAATGAATTTCCTCTAAGTTTTCAATTTGGCCATTTTTTCTATAAAATCGTTAGCAGGATGAATTCCTTACCATCCCATGCAAAACAAATTTCTTTATGATTTTGTTCATACTTGTTGATAGTTTTTTCTTTATTGTTTTTTATTATATTCACCCTAATGAATGTAAATATATTTTTTAGCTACTTATCCTAAAATGTATTTTGGCCACAATTGATCTCTTTCTGTTTGTACATTGATGTTATTCTTAATGGACATAGTCCCGGAATAAATTTTTTTTAGGAATAAAGTTTTTAAATTTATTAAAATAATGCAGAATTACGTTCCTCCATCTTGGTGTGTTTGGATAAAAACATTTTACGACACTTTTGGTGCCCTATTTAAACGCTTATAGCTCTGGTTCTATAAATGATAGAGAGTTGACATCCGCATGGTGGTATAGAAGGATCAATCCCTAATGATAGAGAGTGAGAATTAGTATTATTTAACAGAGAAAATTTGGCATTAGAAATTGCAAAAAGAATTTTTGGATTTTGACTTAATACAGAAGTACAGTAATCGAGTAAAGTTGACCAATTTTGATAGTTGAGTTGATAACTTCACTGCCCACAACAATATATATAATTTGCAACATATCTTCATTCACAACATTGAATTGATATTTTATAATTATATATTCTTCTTTGCAATTTTCATTACTTGTGCTCGAAAGTAATTCTACGCCTTTAAAACCTCATGCGTGTGTTGTAGACAAAGGCTCTCTCCGATTTTTTCAAATCTATTCTCTTCTATACAGAATAAAGATATAATATTTTTCTCCTAGTTACTTCCTTGTACGAAGTAAAGGAAGTATTGTAATCGCGAACATTTTCAGATTTCAACAGAAATATCCATTTTGACCATCCCTGAATCCAAAAGTTGAAATTTTGTATTTAGGATTGTTGTAAAATCTAGTTGTGAACCTCCCTTTTTGGTCACTGCTTGATTATCGGAAGTGGTACTTTACTTGAAGGTCATAATTGATTTGCATTAAAAATTGTATAAAAATACTATGCAAAACTTCTCAAATTTAGTATTCAGAACTTATATATTGATTTAAATAATATACTAGATTTTGGTCTAAATTGGAAAACCGGAAGCGGTACTTTACTTGAAGGTCATATTAGACTTTCATCAAAAATTATATTAAAATATAATGTAAAACATCTCAAATTTGGTAAATAGGACTTTTATATCGATATGAATATATTTACTAGATTTTGGTTAAAATTGGTGAGCTGAAAAGGGTACTCTACTTGAAGGTCATATAAGGTTACATTGCTGTAGTTGTATTGTTGAATTTTAGAAAGAAAGAAAAGAAAAACAAATTCGAGTCTATTTCCTGCCATTATCGCCGCCTTCAATATAATGTATCTATTTTTTATATCGATTTATGATTGTTTGCCAGGCAACGCCATTTTTTGTTCAGTTACAAGAACCAAGCTAGCGTGGGCACATGTACTTTGTATTCAATATACATTCAATGTTTAAGAGTACATTTTATTTTTAAAAAAATCCAATACAGTCCACTTCAAGATTCAACAGAACACTAGGAAATGTGTTTGTTCACAAAAAAAAACAACAATAAAAATATTAATAAAAATAAAAGATCTTATAGATTTCTCAATCAAAAGTTTCTATTGTATTGCGCTCGACAAGCAAGTATTTTCAGTTGTCACTCATTGATAGCTTTATAATTGTTTTGAAGGACTTCTGTCCGTCTAATGGTTTCTTACTTTTGATATTTGATATCAATCACATTGATCACAGGCTACTCTAGAAGCAAGTTCTGCATAATTTTGTTCATAGCTGTTTTTTGTTTAACGACATATGAACACCATAGCTTATAAGTAGCTGTTGGTTTAGGATAAATTTTACGATCGAGTGCAAACAGATTTTTTGGCATGTTTTACTCTTTTATTTCTATAAAAACAAGAAAGCTGCTGAGGTTCGCAAAGAGTCTAGTGATTGTGTAACATATGCTGTTCTGGAGATTTTGTACTTTGAAGTTGACCGACATTTAGCTTGACATATATATATTTTGATAATAACATCAAAGCCCATTGAAGAGCATTATTGAACAACAGTTAAAGAGATTGCAGAGAAGTTAAATGTACCATAAGCAACAATCAAAATTATCTTAGTTTAAATGACAAACTTGATTTATAAATAAAAATATGCCTCTTTGTACATTGTCTTTTATTTAATTGCCTTTACCTAGTAGGGTCATTGGCGAAATGGTCTTTTAAATTTTTTGTCATTATTTTTTCAAATCATTTATAACTTTTTCTAATGTATTTTTTTTTTGTTTTTTTAATCTGATGCTGATAGCTTACCTAGGTGAGTCGTTAATTACTTAATTCATTACGTATCAAATTGCATGAGATTAGAAAAGGAAAAATCCTGTATTCTTAGTAGGCAATGAGGGATATTTGATGAATCAGCATTAATACATTTATTTTTATTCTAATTATTCCCTAATTACAAATTTTACTATTATTATATATTTTTTCTATTGATTGATTGTATGATTATTTTTACTTTCTGAAATGATCTATCTCTGTATTATGAATGCTCTTAAAGCTTTCTATTATACTTCTTATATTTCGATTTCAGTTTGTTAGTTTTGTATATATGCTTGTTTCGTGCATGTTGAGAAAAATTGTTTATTAGTCGTTAATTTAAAGTTTTGCTTTGACATAAAATACAAACAAATCACTCGCAAAGTATGACTGGTTACTCAAATGTTTTATTATTTTTTATACACATCTCTGCATTAGCACAAAGTTTCCAAAAGTATGCACATCATGAGCTGGCTCGACGAGACAGGTCACCTATAATTTTAATATTTAGCTAATGACAATGTAGCATGCTTAGTTATATCTTATTTTGCCTGATAACTCCGTTGTTTTTACTGATATTTTATGTTTTAATGTAGTTTTGTGCAACTGCATATCCCTCCCCCTTCCGTTATGTAATTTTTATAATCATTCAAATTCATTTTAGTTTTGTAATTGTTTCTAAAATCATGTAATATTTACCATTACTTAATATGGTAATCTAATTATTTGGTTAGGTTTAATTAAAAATGGAACAAATCCAGAAAGCGTTAATTAGTGCTGAACTGATGAGCAAATGTTCAAGAAGTTGACCGAGACGTAGGTTTGAGTATTGTGTTAAGGCTGAGCTTGTGAAATTGGATTTTGACAGGGGTCGGTGGATGGAGTTACACAGTCTTGGTAGATTGCTTTCTTTTTTTTTACTGCATGCTGTTAGCTTGCTTTTTTGTACCAAAGTAGATAAATTGAGTACTAGATGATTAAATGATAATATTAATGTTTAAAAGTGATTTTTTGATGTTACTTATTAAATGTTAAGTTGAATGATTTAGGATATGCTTTAAATTCTAGTAAATGCTTAAAAAATAATATAAAATAAAAACCTGTACCACTACAAATCAGGAAGAGCCTTGGGTTCAGTCAGTACTTAGTAAGGACAATACTGTTTCTTGGCCAATGGTTATGCAAGGAGATGATTCGGCTAGCATTTTCTCCGTCAACTGCCAAGTTTTTCTTCTAATGTAGGGTTCCCACTTTTTAGAGGCTGGGTGAGTCCTAGGAGATTCTCCCAACCCCAGTTGGTTGATCCACAGCTGATATAACAGAATAAATAATTATCTGCCACAGCCAGACTTGAACCCAAACCCGGAAGATAGGAGCACGGTACCTTACTCATTAAACTACCCCGCTCCCAGTAAATGTTTAAAGTGGTACCAAATAATTTCAAGAAGACAATTTAGTGACTTTATAAAGTTATTTCTAAAAAAAATTATAAAATAATATATTAATAGGTTCCATATCATTCTTATAATTATTCATGTGTTTATTTAAGTAGGTATTTATTGTAATATCTAACATTGGATCATGAAATAAAATCTTATTAAATACTCGCTATTCCACGCGTGCTCGACTCCTGTAACATACAACAAACACAGAAAGGGGATTGATTTAGCCCATAATTATTTCTAGTTGGCCAATGAGAAAAATATTTACCAATTTATATCAAAATCATCTCGGTTGTTCAGAACTGATACTTATACCCTCTGTGCGTATATCTAGATGTGTTGGGGTTCATTTTATTTCTAAAGAATTGTGTTAGCTGCTGAGAGATGTGTACCTAATTTCAAAATAATTGTCCAAGATGTTTGTAATTAATGCTTAGAGACCGTGGTGTCCGAGAGTGTTAAGGTGTCACCTTAGCAACCTTAGGTGTCACCTTAGCAACCTTGAGACTTATGGTGCCGGTTTGACTCAGGCCTGGGGGGGGGTTGAAATTTATTTTGTGGTGGCCTCACGGAATGAATCTCGACCTTTCCCCTCTGGATAGAATAGGTGGGTAACTAGAAGGATAACCTATCTTGTTTTTCTTAATAGGAAAAGTTATTAAACCCCAATGAAAAAAAAAATATTTTAATCCGCAATAGAAGAGAGAAGGAAACTTTTGAATTTTGAGAAAAATATTCCATGAGAAAGTTATAGGAAGTCAAAATCCAATCCATTCTATGACAATAGCTCGGATAAAACCAAACCTGTCTTAAACAACCTTTCCAAACTTTTTTTTTGTGAACCATTGCTGTATAATTTTTTATTGACTCCTCACCAAGACACTTTCATGTAACAGCAATTTTTTGTTTTTTATTTATAAGTTGTGCCCTAACTTCATTCCCTGAACTCTTTGCTCAAATCATTTTATTCAGCTTTCTGTTTATTATAATTGTATTAATTTATTTTACCTATTTGTCATAATATTAATTTATTTATTATTTTATTCACTTATTTATAATATTATTGATTTATCTATCATTTTATTATCCTAAAACTTCTTTCCCTGTACCCTTTGCTTAAATAATTTTTTTCAGCTTTATTAGATTATCATGTTTTTTTTATTTTTTATTGCAATGTTTATGCACTAAGTTATTATAGACGCTGCAAATTATTACACAATTGTTTATTATTTCCAAATAGTTATTTAACAAAAATATCTGGTGTGCTCCATCACACTTTGTGGTGAAAGTTTGACCTATACTTCTTCCTTTATTGATATGAGCATTCAGATAACAAATTTTAAATTTTGCCCTTCTTATTATTGCTATGCCTTGTAGGGATCCTGATTTATTAAATTTTTTAATCAAGATTTTATGGATCTTGTATCAAAATTACCATTACAAATTTAAATTCTGGAAATGTATGTTTATACATACAATATGGAGATTGCAAATATACATCGATGTTTTACGAGAATCGATATGTTTTCATGTAGACAACCAATGTATTGCCAACAATTATTTTAGGCCGATTTATCGGCGATAAAATCGATGTTTGATTTTCAGCATTTTTAAACATCGATGTATTTTGAGATTCTAGTGTCCGAGATTTGAAATAATATGTTGAGAAATTATAAAATTGTCCAACTTATCTGATAGCGGTTTCATTGAGAGGATAAAAAAAAAAAGAAATCTGGAAAAAAAAATTTAATTGTTACATTTTTTCTTATCCTATCATCAATACTATGAAAGTAAAAACAAATTACGAGTAAAAACATATTACAATTTTACACAAATTTAAAATGGTACTCTAACAAAAAAATTATTATCGGGAATTATATGGCATGATAAAATTTTTAATAGTAGCGTGTGATATATGAATAGAGATGGCAAAGATGATATCGATATTTTGGAATCATCGTTGTTTTCCTTGTTGTCAGAACGATGTCTTGGTAACAGCAATGTTTTTAAAAGTTCGATGTGTCGATATTTTAATTTGTTGTTGTCCTCATTTCATACGATACATCGATTATGACAAATAAACATATTATTTAGATCTTCTTACGTATAGATTATTTATTATAACGTTGGAATAGATTCGTTATAGTTCATCACGTCCTTTAAAGTTCCGATCCGATTAATGAGGGACTTAGTAATTTATATCGCGTCCTATTTTTTTTATAAGGGGACCGTCTCCCTATTTTTTCCCTTTGTCCCACGAGAGGAACTGGCGAGAGAAAAACAGGAAAGAAAAAAAAAAAGAAAGAAAGAGGAGTTTTCAGAAGAATGGTTCCCTGGAGGAAGATATGTCAACTATTTCTCTGGACCCTGACCGTTTAGCCTTGAACCGAATATATTTATCTATGCTTAAGACGTATATGGTAATATTATCAACTTATCAATATTGATTTAGTATTTTTGAAAAGCGTGTGAGAGATATTAGTTAACGATATTGGAAAAGCACACATTCCATTGGTCAAACGCAAGTCATTTCTAAGTTCACTTCAGTTTTTTCACTTCCTTATACGTAGCAAAGGAAGTATTGTAATCGCAAAAATTTTTGATTTTCAGATTTCAACGGAAATATCCATTTTGACCATCCCTGAATCCATTTTGACTAATTTCATCGTGATTTCTGTACGTACGTACGTGCGTATCTCGCATAACTCAAAAACGGTTAGCCGTAGAAAGTTAAAATTTTGTACATAGGATTGCTGTGAAATCTAGTTGTGAACCTCCCTTTTTGGTCACCGCATGATCATCAGAAGTGGTACTTTACTTAAAGATAATAAATGATTTTCATCAAAAATTATATTAAAATATAATGTAATACATCTCAAGTTTGGTATTTAATACTTACATATTTACATAAATAATATGATAAATTTTGGTCAAAATTGGCTAACCGGAAGTGGCACTTTATTTGAAGGTCATATTAAACTTTCATCAAAATATATTAATATATATATATATATATATATATATATATATATATATATATATATATATATATATATATATATATATATATATATATATATATTAAAATATAATGTAAACATCTCAAATTTGGTAAATAGGACTTTTTTATCGATATGAATATATTTGCTAGATTTTTGTTAAAATTGGTGAGCCGAAAAGGGTACTTTACTTGAAAGTCATAATAAACTTATATCAAAAATTATATTAAAATTAAATACAGAAATCATATGTTTCGATAATAAAGGTTACAAACGCAATTTGGTTTCCAATCCAATTAAACATTTTTATTACTTGTTTTAAGTATTAAAATGGAGTGTAAAATCCTGATTTTCCTCCCCATTTGCCAGATGAGCATGTCTGCAGCAGGAGAATAAGATATAAGTTGAGTGGGTTTTTCCGCTTGAAATGTCGGAAACTATCGATTTCCAATGCTTTATCAAGTGACATAGACAGTTCTAATGTCATGGAACACGAAGAAATCTCTTAGTAACTTGTTACCTACTGAAAGAAAACGACATATGATAACGGAACGAGGAGACATTCAGGAACAAGAGTGTGTGTTTGTCAATAGATGGGTGTCGCGACGCCGAGTGTCGTTTTTGAGATACTGGAATCTTCGGAAACTAGTAACCAAATTGTGGATTACTTTTTGAGCCACCAATTTATAGGTTAATAGGCGTACAAGGAAGTCATGTGTTGTCCACATCAGATATTTTTTCCACTGTAATTAAACAATTTTATTATTTGTTTTAAGTATTAAAATTGAGTGTAAAATACTTTTTTTTCCTCCCCATTTCTGAACTGAACAAGTCTGCAGTAGGAGAATAAGATAGTGAGATAATTAAAAATAATTATTAATAATTTTTAGTTCTAATGTTATCAAGGAACACGAAGAAATCTCTTAGAAACTAACAAGTTTCAGATGTACGTCGCGACACCGATTCTTGTTTTTGAAATACTGCTATCTTTGCAAACTAGTTACTAAATTCAGGGTCACTTTTTGAGCTACCGATTTATAGTTTAATAGGCTTACAAGGAAGTCATGTGGTGTCCACATCAGATATTTTTTTTTCATAACGCGATCATGCATGTACGAGAAATGTGTAATAGTCCAAGAGCCAAAGAGAAATTTGGTGACTGATCGGAAGAAAACTTTTAGTCATACATCCATATAATATTCATCCTCGAGATCCTGCGGAACGTATCTGTCTCCCGATTTTATGAAAAGTTGAAATGGCTTTACCCTTCCTACCGTCGTAAGTATTTTCTGGCATCCTTCCTCTACCGAGTTACACAATCCTACCGTCCATCATACATCTTCGACCTCCTCCAATTCAAGACTACTGTCCACTCCCACCATACCCGTTCTCGGCCTTCAGATTTATATACAGTCTTTGACAAATCTTTTCTTATCCGATCCTCATCCTTAGGGGATTCCATTCCTCCTTCCATCTGTTACTCCAATACTCTTCCCTCCTTCAAATCCCACCTATTCAGCCACTTCCTATCCATTCACTTCCAAAAGAATTATAAATAGGTATTGCTTATTATCAATTAAAATTTGTACCTAATGAAGTATTAACAGATTTCCAAAGCATTTGTACTTTTTAATGATCAGAACTTCATTCTCGCTTAGCTATATTTATTTTCAATTTATTAATGTTTGAAGTTTATTTTAGAGACTTAAAAGTTACATTATTGTGACTTTGTATTATCTCATATTTTTTTTTTTATTTTTTTTTATTTGTCTTTTTATTATTTCTTGATTATCTTATTCATTTTTATTTGTCTTTTTATTATTTGTTGATTCTCTTATTCTTTTTTATTTTACTCTAATTGATTATAATATTGATTCTAAAGCCCTACAGCATTGCCTATAATGTTATTCTAAAGGGACATGCCCCAGAATAAATAAAGAATTTATTATTAATATCCTCAGTATTCAATAAGCACTTGTCTGCCAACTCAAAGCGGACGAGTTTCAAAATGGCGGCCAAAAAAATCTCGAAATTTTATGATTTTTTTTTTTTACCCATAATTTTTCCTGCAATCTATCGAAAACGTTATGGTATATTAAATTCTGTGTCTAGTGAGTACCACAACATAATAATTTGGTTAAGTGGTTTGGTCGAAAACTAGAGTAAAAAAAAGACAATTTTGTCAAAACTATTTTTACTAACCAAAATATACTCCATTACTCTCGATACATTTCTGCCAATGTTTTGGTAACTTTTCCATTCCCTCTGACTAGAATGTTGAATCGTTATTATTAACAAATTCTGAAAATTCATTTTATAACTAATTTTGATCAATGAAATTTTACCTTTAAAAAATCGGCCCAGATGTCTAAAAAAAAATGGTAGTCGGCAGGCGATAGGTCTGGAGAGTAGGATGGGTGAGGCAGAGTCTTGTTTCGGCAAAGAAGTGCAGAGCAAACTTCATAACTAAGATTTTTCTATCGGTTTGTTTACTGCATGAGGAATCCCAAGTTTCAAGCCCCAAGTTTCATTTGTAATAATTTAAAGGAGTGATATTTTAAATTACGGTAAGGACCCGACCTCAACTGAAAAGGAACTTTTGGGGTATATCTCTTGAGCGAGCGTAGCGAGCGGAAGTCGACAGCTGTGATCTAATTAATAAAGCAGTAATAATTGAAGTTACGGTAAAGTCCCGATCTCAACTGAAAAGGATCCGTTGAAGTTTTGTTTAGTTCTTGGGCGAACGTAATGAGCGGAAGTCGACAGCACTAGTGATTTATAATAATATCTAATTAAAGCAGGAACAATTTTAATAATTCCAATGAATACGAATATTACAATTGAATGCAAAACAGTTAGTTATCACAAATGGCGCTAGAGTGTGCTAGTTCGGCAACGTTCTGCTGACCTCGGAATGGACAAGTGATAACACCACGCCCCCTTTGATAAGGTCGTGACAGCCTCGAAGTACTACCGCTTTTTTACCTTTCCAATTGCGTTGAGGTGGCAGTGATGGCCGATTTGCTAACTGTGAGTATCTTTTCGGCCGAAGCTCGTAGAACATCGTCATCAAGGGAAGAAGTCCTTCCAAGACCATCTTTGTCTTCAAGGCTGAAGTCTCCGTCTCGAAATTTTTTAAACCATCGTTGAACGGAGCATTCACTAACACTGCCATCGCCCTAGAATTCGTTAATTTTCTGGCCGTTTGGGCCCCGTTCCGACCGCATTTAAACTCGTAAAACAAAATTATGCGAAAATCATGCTTTTACATCTTAGTAAAGACTGAATTATTTCCAACTGGTGAAATGCTGCTGAAGATAAAAAAAAAAAAAGTTTCTTTGGAAGAGGATTAGTAAGTGTTGGGACTCATACGAAAGAATAATCCCTCAAACGTAAACAATTTCTTATATAGAGGGTTAATATAAAGAAATCCTGCATTATTTTCTGGACAATTCAATAGAAGCCTGTTATATTTATATTATATTACAGAGCAGTGTGACAATGATGAAAATAGATCTAATACACACTCCTAGCAATATTTTTAAAGATATAAAACACAGTTTTTCTGGTTAAATTCATTGTATTTATTAACAGACAAAATCAATAGTGATGGATCTAGACAGTAAGAGCATAGGGTATAAACGCTATTATAAAAAAAGAACACGAGGAGAATGGGGGAGTAGCCCGAAACGTTGGTGAAACGATGTAGCATAAAATAATAAAGGAATATAGAGATATAAGGAAGAAATTATTCCACTGATACAACATTAGAATTCTTCTTCCCATTATTAATTATGGAATGTACAATACCGTTGAAATATTAATTGGTTCATTGAATAAATAAATAAATCTAATATTAATTAATATTGAGAATACATGAATTCGTTGTCTGTAACGAATCGTTTTCGACCCCAAGGTACAAGGCCCATAGTCTGTTATGTAGGTGTAAATAATGGTCCCTGCAGTCGTCGAAGTGATGATAACATATAGTTTAGTGTTATTTATTGGCCCGTTAAGTCCACTCCGCCAGTAAACTCTACTTAGCTGGGGCGACAACTCACGCTAAACAAGAATTGTCGTCTTCACTACGTAAGAGGACGAATGGATTACCCTGAAAGGGTATTAAATGATGTACCGAAAAGGAAGAGGTAGGCCGAGTCCTCTGTAAGAGAATGTGCATTTCGTGATGCAATATATTATCAATTAAAGTTTTAGTACGGAAAAATCTGGTGCGGTGCGCGCATCACACAACTTTCTCTTACCAACCTACGATGATTATCTTTTTAATATAATTTTAAACAGTTCACTTAAACAATACTTGAAATAAACTCAGCAGCATTCACTTCTTCGCATCTTCTCCCACTTCAGTACAATTAAACATTTTTTTAAGCAATTTTAGTACAGCAATTCTGTACACTACTTATATATTTTATGTTTGTCAAGTTGAAAATATATTTTAAAAGTTTCGGTTTAGTTTCCTTCCATTAAATAATATAAAAGTATGAATTATTCAGTTAATTTCCGCTTGTGTATTCTTAAATTACATTATTACAGAGTGTATTGTTGACAACAGTTCGGCGGATTGGTGGGAGGAAGTTCGGTCGCATCCGTCTCGTTTCAGATGCGTTCGGTTATTCAACTAGCGTCTTGTAGTCCCCATAAGTTACGCTTTGCTAGCACTGATCCGATTTTGATGATTCTTTTTTTGTTTTTTAGACAATTTAATAACCTTTCATACAATAGCATAAATAATTTACCATAAAATGTATACTTTTTAAGTTATGCGCAAATAAAATATAATTTCATCATAGCTTTTTCCCCGGTGATGAACTAACATATGAAAAGTTAAAAGGCTTTAAGGAGAATACTTTCAGCAAGTTTGATCAAAACCGTTAGAGCCGTTTTCGAGAAAATTGTATACAAAGTGTAAAATCGATTTTATAAAGTGGCACTTCCGGTTAGTCGATTTTGACGACCTTAAATATGTATTTTCAGTATCGTACAGCTTTTCGTCTTTGAGCTAGGCTGTTCACATACACACCGACAGAAAGACACAGACCAGTTTGCGAGACTTGGTTATTTGGACTCAGAGGACCTTTAAAAATGTATTTCCGTTGAAAAATTCAATTCGAAAATTTTCACTATCGCAATACTTCCCCTTACTATATACTTCGTATATAGGTAAGAGAAAGTAAAAAATAAACAAACAAAATTAGTACATTCATGAAACTTTGTTCATAATTTCGTTACGGTTGTAAGAAATAAATTACTGGAATAAAACCCCACGGTTTCTAATAAGGGAGGAGACAATTGTAAATGGGTAGGAGGAAAATATTTTGAACAGGCTCTCTCGGAGCCCGCAGGTTCAATTCGTAAAGACTAGGGTCATCCGTTTTAACGTTCATTGCATCATTTTATTATCTCTTACAACATTTTATCATTGAACACGTGCACATTTGGATTGAATTTTACAACTAGAATCAGTTATGCATAACGTGGCCAGATATTTTCTGTTCTAAAGCGGGATACCCTAGGCGTTTGTTGGGTGACAGAGGAAAAAAAATGCATTTAGTCAGTAATCTTTTTATATTAAGTTTCTAAAATTAAAAACTGTGTTGCTATTAACATACTATTTTAAATTGGTGCTTTCATATTGTTCAGTATTTGAAATGAAAAAAGTGTTGTTGGCTTATTTTATATTACAATCGGAGATGGGCACAAGTACTAGACCTGCTCAATATACAAATCCGTGGTGCAACTAGCTCTACTGTCTTTTGGTTTATTATTTTCAATAGATCTTTGTAATGGACCAATAAAAAAAAATAAAAAAAAACCCTCAAAATTTGAGGTTCTACGTTTCAAGATACGTAAAATTCAAATATCGAATAAAAAAAAAAAAAATCCGTCCATCCGCCGTCCGCGACTTTTTTCCCTAGACTACTGGACCGATTTTCTTGAGATTCGGCAACGAAGTGACACGTCGCCCCTGGATGATCCTCGGAACTTGACATTACCACCCGTATTTTTGTTTCAAAATGGCGGCCGATTGGCAATTTTATAAGCACATAGCCTAGCTCATAGCTCATAACCATGGACTGGCATGGACACAGTTTCTTCCGAACATTCTCAGTTCGGCGCTCACACGGCGATCATCTTGGAATAATCTTCAAATTTCTGCTCCATAGGTGCCTACTGCTTGATTCCTTTGCTGAACTTGATAGATATCTTTTATATAGTATTCTGCGCATGTTCATTTCCCGAAATACTTCAAATGCTCATTTGAAAGATAATATAATTATGTGAACTCTAAACCAAAGCAATACAGAAAGTCCTGTGAATGGACAGATCATATATTTTTTAAATATTACTATTTGGAAATAATATACTTAAACATTGTATAGTAATTTGTAGCGTTCTTTTTTTTTTTTTTATATCTCAATGGGGATAATTTCAGAAATTTTATTTAAAAATAAATAATCAATGTCATTACTTGTTGGTTTGTTTGAAAGTTTAATTATTTCAAATGCCTCTATCCTCTGAAAATCTGTGTCATTGTTCCACTGACGGAAACAGCTGTCGCCGCCACGGCTACCTTAATATCCGCAACGGTGTTTCAGTTTGAGGGCTGGGAGGGGGGGAGGAGGCGGGGTGAGGGAACGGGAGGGGGATCGTTTAAATTTTCAAAAAGCACACCGCCAGGGCTACTTGAATAGAATGTCGTGTGGTTACTTTGGCCACGGTTGAGAGTTAGGGCAGTTAAGTTTGAATAAAATCGTTCTAAAGGCGGAAAGTATAATCAAATTGGATTTGAAACACTTTTCTTTTCTTTTTTTTTTGTTTTATACATAATTCATGAGGGACTCGAAATGGCTGTTAGTTAAATGAAAATGCTTGGTCGGTCACTGCCTCTCCACCCGTGTAATGAGCTTACACCATTTTGGTCTGCCATCTTGGTTTTTCTCAGAGATGAGATTCAACTACGATTTTATTCCATAAACTGCAGATCTAATAATTTTAGTTAATAGTTCAACGGTTCCTTCATTGATAGAAACCATTTCGACCACGCGTGCTCACCTGCTAATGTCTCAGAAATATATTTTTTCCCCCTATAAAACAGTAGAAAGAAGCAAAGTTTTAAGATTTAACTTAAAAAATAAAAATGTTTCTTAGAACTAAAGTTCAAATATTTTAACTAAAAGATTTTTGTTGCCCAAGAATGCTAAATTTTTGTTCATTATTTTCAATAATAGACCTTTGTAATCGACCAAAAAACTTTTTTTTTAACCCCTACCCCTCAAAATTTGAGGTTTTACATTTCAAGATACGCAAAATCAAAATATCGAATGAAAAATAAGAATAAAAAAAATCCGTCCGTCCAAAAATTCGACCAGTTTTAGCTGAGATATAGCGTTATGAACTTTGTAGACTAATTCTACGGCGCAGCAGTTCAGCGTGGCTCTGGGTCTTTTCTCACTGAAATGCTCATCCAATATTTTCCTCTCTTGACCACATGACCTCACCATCTTGATCACATGCCCTAACCATCTCAGCCTACTTACATTCATTGACACAATTTCTTCTTAATACTCCCAGTTCAGCAATCTCACGGTTATCATCTTGGGACAACTATAAACAACGGTTATTATCTAAACTTTAAACCAAAACAATAAGGAATGCTCTGTGAACTGACAGACCAGATATTTTTGAAATATTACTATTTGCAAATAATAAACCATTGTGTAATGATTTACAGAGTTTTGGTTTATTTTTAATACGAAAATTGTTTAAAATTCGCTTTTGACATCATATTCCTTAAAAGATTTTCCAGGAAAGTTTGAAAGTACTCCTCAGCACTATGATTCCTGCGGCCCCTAATAAAGGATGCCGGGCACGCCTATGGTTTCAACTTATCTTCGTTTTTATTTTTTTATTTTTATATTCATATCTATAATTAAAGCTTGGAAATGAAAAAGAGTCTAAGAGCCTCTTTTTCATAATTTTTGATTGTTTGCAGATTGCAGGTCTATGCACCGAATTAATACTATTATAAATATGATTTTATTACTTACACAACTATAGGTAATCAGAAAAGCATGTTTTTATTTAAGTCATATTTCTTAAATATTATTCATTTTAAATAAGTCATGTTCTGACGTATAAATTAATGAATAAATAAGTTCGGAGATATTTTGCTAAAGGCACTTATACCCTTTTGCATTTCCAAGCTTCAATTGTTAGTTTTTAAATATGTAGATTGGCGAACGCTCGTTCACTCTGTCTGCCTTCGAAGTAGAAGTAGAAGTAGGGCGACTATAGATTGAACTAAAGTTTGGCGGCCACGTCGCGAAGTTGGTCTCCCGGCATCGCGTGGAGATTCTGTCAGCGCTCTCACGTATCGATTGAAAGCTTGCTTATAATACTAACAATCTTTACCTACCTACTAAAACATACTAGGTACCTACCTCCACTGAAACAATCAAATTAGACTTAATGCAAACCTCCCATCTACGTTTCGGCCTTAATTTTACACACCCTCTTCAGACGTGAAGAAGCTGTCTCTTATGTTATGTTTAGCAGGTGTTAGTCGAACGAATCGGTGTTCTGGAGCTGTTAAGAAACTCCTGTCAATCCCTAAACGATTCTTTCATTACAAATTGAAAATAAAATAGTAATAATTATGCTGATATCTTATTGTGTGCTGCCAACTCCAATTAAGGCAGACAGGACGGGTTTTTCCTACAGATTGCCAACCTATTCTAGCCAGAGTGGGAAGGTCGAGATAGATTACATGAGTCCGCCACCAAATAAATTTCAACCCGCCCAGACCGGATTCGAACCGATGCTGCTTCAGACGACGTTTATAACTACTTATACAAAACTAATTAATCCTTTTAAATAATTTACTCCTCCTCCTAATCAAAATTTAATTTGAGGTTTTTACGTTTCACAATACCCAGAATCCAAAAGCCCAATAAAAACAACAACAAAAAAAACCGCTGTCGGCGGCTTTTCTCCGTGACTACTGGCCCGATTTTTTTTTTAGATTGATATCTGCCACAGATCGGCATTACCATCCGGCAGTTCGTTTTAAAATGGCGTCCGATTAGTGATTTTATACGCCCATAACTCGTCCATTTATGAAAATAGAAAAAAGATCAATTATACTAAAGCCATAAAAAAAAAAATCTATATAAATGCGTTTGGTATATTGTTTTCGATAGAAGAATTGATTAATATTTTATTTCGCAAGAAATAAAATATTAATCACCTCCCCCTTCAAAATTTGAGGTGTTACTTTTCAAGATAGGTAGAATTCGAAAAATCGAATAAAAAAAAATCCCTACCCCTTCTAGATATTTTTGATATGATTAATATTTGGAAACAATAAACCATTGTGCAATTATTTGCATTTTTTTTTATTCATTTCATCACCTCTATTTTAATTTTAATAATACCAATGAATTTTGATTCTTTCAAAATAATTATTATTCCTGAGCTTGGAGAAGACACTTTGAAATTTACAATCTGAATTTTTTTGTCTAAATTTTTTGATAATTTTGCTATTTTTATATTATATTATATATAAAACTGATTTGAGTTGAGAATATTACACAATGGTTTATTATTTCCAAAGAGGAAGTTTTTCTCGGGGATATACTTAATGTGAAAATTAATTGGGCTTTAAGAAGAAGTCTTAAAGGCAAGTTTCATTATAATAGTGTTAAAGCCATTTTGGAACTAGATCTTCTACGTTACATGTTTTCGGCTATTGCGCATAGGCTACCTATTTAATAAACAGGTCTCGGGAACTGAAACACCCTACAAAACAAAATAAAGAAAGCAAACAAATTCGTCCACTCCTTTTGAAAAAAATCGTCTCGGTAGTCTCGGAGAAAAGAGAAAAGACAGACGGATTTTTTTTTTTTATTCGAATTTTGGTTTATACGTATCTTGAATTTTGAAGAAGATTATAATTTTTTTCTATTCGTCGATTGAAAAGGTTCATTATTACAGGAAATAGGAATGGCATTACAGGAAAATAGGTTTAAGCACAAAGGCCGCCGCCGAAGAAATTTGCGCCATAGAAGGAAAGTCAATTATTCATCGAAATACTACTGCTTAACCTAGATATGGTCGCCTATCGGTCGTTGATGATGACGTTTTTCTTGAATGTGTGAACAGTAGCTGTTCTGACAGAGTTTATGCAGTTTTGAATGCAAAGTACCCCGCTTTGGTCAACAGGAACCAAGCCGTTTTACAACACGACAATGCCCCTGCACATCGTTCTCGTTTGATGAGGGAAAAATTATCGGAACTGCTAGGAGTAAACGTTTTGTCTCATCCTGCGTACAACACGATATTGCCATCAGATTATGTTTTTTTTTTTAGATCAATAGCTCATTTTTTTAAAAGATCGGTCTTTGATAATTACAAGGACGTAAAAATTTGGTGTGAAGAGTTCTTTGCCTCAAATCCAAAGAAATGATACCGTCATCAAATCTAATTACTGGCAAAAAGATGGATGAAAGTGGTTGAAAACAATGGGCTTTACTTAGAAGAATAGTATTCAAAAATATTTAAAATATGTTTAATCTGAAATAAAGATGAACTAATGAACAAGGACAATCAAGTATTGTAAATCTTAGGAATATATATATATGTACTTTTTTTTTTTAGTTTTATCAAATGTAATTTTATAAAAACTCTCTCTTTTGTATTGCTGAAAATAGACATCTCATTTTGCTGAAAGTAGACATCTCATTCGGCGACAACATAAATCAACCTTCTACTCCTTTGAATAAAAATGTTTAGAGAGCTCAAAGGAATCGTAGTGTGCTATCAGTGATGTGATCAGATTGCTTTTTAAAGGGCTTGAAGGGATGAGGGCTGCTGTATCCCAAGGGCAATGTGATTGAACTAGGGTCTGTTTATCTCGGCAGTCAACAATGTGCTATAGAGAGTTTGCAATCGCTTATAAGTTGATAGGAAAATATTAAAGAGTGCACAACAATGGGTACACATGGCAATGTCTTTTTATAAAAACTTTATGACAGATGCAGATAATTAAGTCAAATAATAATGATCAGTTTGAAGTCAGATTTTATGTTTGTCAATATTTGTTGAATTCTTTATCTAATAATGCTATAAGTATGTAAATGTTTTGGTACAACTGTAGAATACAGCCGCCTTATCAGTAGCGGTCTCCGCACTACCGCTCTCTAGCACCATTTGTGCTAACTGCATTATATTCAATTTTCAAATCCCTAACTAGTTAAATGATTATTTTTTAATTAGATATTATTTAAAGTTATTAGTGGTACTTGTACTTACAGCAGTAATAATTTAAATAAATTACAATGAGGGTCCGATCTTAACTGAAAAGAATCCTTTGGGGTTTTGTTTTCTCTCGACCGAGCGGAAATCGACAGCTCTATTAATTTTAAATACTATCTAATTAAAGGAGTAATAATTTTAATTATTCCGACGAATTTGAATTTTGCAATTGAATAGAAAGGTAGTTAACCCTTAACAGGGCCAAACCAGAAATCTTTGAAAAACAAACTTTTTTTGCTTATATCTTTTAATATTAGCTTAAATACTATATATTTCTCAAGCAAAAAATTTTTTTTAATTAAAACTAATTATAATTTCATACATGTATCTTATAAGATACATGGCCCGCTAAAGGGTACATCAACTATTCATATAATTTTTCAGGAAGTAACAAAAAAAACTTCAATTTGAATAATATAATTTTATTTTAAAGTATGAAATTTAAAAAAACAGTTTCTTTGTTGAACAATACATAATCTGACATCACATTTGCTACATTTGATTGTAGTTTGCCCAACGCTACAAAGTTTACATCACCCCTTTTCAGAGAAAAGGGGCAAATGGCCTGTGCTGTCAAGACTAATTTCATCAGAAGGTTTTGCAGTAGGCAACTTTTTCTTCTTTGGTGGAGGTGGACTTCTTTCGTAGCTCAAAGATCTACCTCGTTTTGGAATTCTATTAACTTTTAGAAGGGCATTGGCTATGCTCATCCTAAAATCTTTAAGGCTATCCTCTCCACCATCTCTTTTGTATAATAGCCATGCGTTATTAATTGAAATATCAATTATTTGGCCAAAAATCCTCATATACCACTTATGAGTCCTTATCGAAGTTTTGTAGAGGGCAACTAGCATATCTGCTAGATCTACACCTTTTTTGGGTTGAATACAAATTAGATTGACTTACAATAAGGTCAATACAATCAAGTGAAAATTGGGAAAAAAAGTGCTCAATTGCTGGTTTGACTTCAACCTCTGGAAATCTTATTTTCTGTGGGGACATCCTTCCCCAAAAATGGCCCCTTGACCATCTGAAATGAAATATTCTGCATTAACAATAAATAAAATATATTTATCATATTAGGCAAAGTAAGATGGAGTAAGCACGTACACAGACTCAAAACGGTATAATATTAGTCCAATATTGTAAAAAAAAAAAAAAAAAAATATAACCTTCATTTATAATAAATACAAAAGATTTTCTGAGCATTTTAAACATTATTGGACTAATATTACACCGTTTTGAGACTCAGTAAATGAACTTGCCCTTGGGACGCACCCCATCTTACCTTACATTGTGATTGAACTATCTTCCTTTTATAAATTTCTTTCTTGCTGTTCATCACTCAAAGTGATTATTTCAAGAATATGTGTTTAATGTTCTGTAATTCAGATATGTTTCTTAATGATGTGGGAACAACCCGAAACATTGGATAGAAGTTGTGAACAGCAATAAACAAATTTATAAAACAAAGATACATCATTCACAATGTATCTAATATAATTTAGTAGATACCTAATATAATATAACAAAGCTGCGAACAGCAATAAAGAATTTGATAAATGGAAGATACTTCATTTACACTGTACCTAATATATATTTTATATGACCTAATTGTGTAAAATATTGATTTGAATAATTTTCATGTCATCACCAATTTTTATTCTTACTTCAGAGTTCTGATGAATGGTGTTGTTTTCCTGTTGTTTCTCCGGCTTTGCCTCCCCAGTTTTTTGGCTCTATTAAATAACAAAATGAGAATGCATATGTTCTAAAAAAATTTATGATTAATGAATGCTAATAGATATATTCTATGCACACCTTTTGTTCTTTCCTTTCTTCTGTTTGGAAATTTTCAACTCCGAAACAATATCCTGTTTAGATGTATTAGGACTTGGTGATTTGGCCCTAGTAGAAAAAATCGGTCTCATCAAAAACATCAAAATCAGGTAGCAATTTGTCTATTGATTTATCAATAACCTGAACTTCAATAACTTCTTCATTTTCACTGTTAGATGCTTCAATATCAGAGCCAATATACGGCTTTGATAAAAGCGATAGAATTTTTTCAGCTCTTGATTTGAAAAAAGTTTTCTGTAAAATTGAAAAGAAAAGTAAATGAACAAAATGTTTTAATGCATTTAGCTAACAAAACATCCTACTACTATGTCCTGAAAGGACGAAAATAGCAGAAATTGCTCAACAAACAATTAATTAAATTATCAATTTAAAAATTTAAATACACATACTAAAAAAATAATTGTAACATACATTGAAGAAAAAGACCTGAAACGGGCCATGCATCTTATAGGATACAAACAACTTTTGAGTAAAATACCCAAAGCGGGCCGTGGATCTTACAAGATACAAATAGTATGTTAGGCCTAGTTTGCTCCAGATGCATATCACAACAACAGAATTACCACTGTTTGTAATTTTAATAAATAAAGAAAACAACCAATATTTTCAATAGTAATAGCAAACTAAGAAAATAATGGAAAAACAAGTATCAACTTACCTTAATTGAAGATGCTGCCATTTTGACTATAGTTATGGAATTACCTGAGATTTTCTTAGGTTCCCTAACACAGATACCAACGTAACGCCACGAAAATTCCCACATTTCTTCTACAATAATGACAAAGTATAACACTGGAAGAACAGCTGAAATAGACTTCTGTGAGCCTTTAAAAAAAATCGAGAAAGTCGTGTATCTTGTAGGATACACCGCCCGGTTAAGGGTTAAGAAAGAATAAAAAGATAGTTAGCACAAATGGCGCTAGGGAGCGGTAGTATGGAGACCGCTCCTGATAAGGCGGCTGCATTATAAAGTTGTGCCAATGTTTTTAAAATACTAATATTTTTTTCCTTTATGTTTCATCTGATAAAATATGTATGTTCATATGTACTTCATTCTTATTCTGAAAAATTTAAATAAGAGTGGCTTTTGAATGAATTTAGAGCTGAACAAGAGCCCACAAAATGGATTGGCAGCCATCGAAATCATTAAATCTAACTAAACTAAGATTAGAATTGAATCGGTAAGAATTACAACACTACATGCCTCCAAACAGTTTATCGAGATATTCGCAATCAAAGATTTACTTATGCACTGAATCCTATCAATCACTTAGTTCAGAGCCTATGAGTGTTGCTAGTATACTCTTCTTGTACTCTAAGAGTCTAATTATAATAACTTCAACGTATTAAAAATGATTTTCCAGAATATATTGGACTTATACTGTTGTCATTTACACCGATTCACTACATATGAATTCAGTAGTAGAGATTCTTTTTCCGGCTCTCAGGAGCGATGGATTTTTAGAAACGAAAGAGAATTTCATGGAGAAGTGACGAATCCTAATTTCGATTCTTACATCTTTAATAAAAATGATCGAAAAGTATAGAAAGAAAGTTTAATAACTGCGACGGTGGTAAGTCGGCGGATCGAGACGGGACAGATTTGGCTTTAATTATTTCGACAGGGGCATCAAGACACTTCAGACAGAACATGCCGTGACCTGCGTTTAGTGCTCAACAATTTACGGTTTTCGAATTACTTGTGCATGTGTCGTTGTCACGACAGCTCCATACCCGTGGAAGCAAATTGACTTCACAAACTTTTTAATAAATGTGAAAACTTTATTTCGTAAATAAAATGCGAGGGTAAGTGAAAAAAAACTCTGCAAATTATCGCACATTGGTTTATTATTTCGAAATAATTAAATTAAAAAAATATCTTGCGTTTCCATTCACATAACTCACATAACTTTCCCTAAGATCCCATAAAATATTCCCTCCCCCCCCCCTCCCCCCCATAAAATTTTCCCATAAAATATGATCAGAATAGAAGTTGAAATGTTTAAGAGGAAAATGTTGGAGACCCACTTCAGTGGGAAAAGGAAAAAGGAAAGAAAAAAAGCTGGTGGAAGCGGATGATGGATCGAAGGAAAAATGAAGTGGAGAGTAATACAAGGAAGTTGGGAGTAGGCGATTGGAAGATAGAGGCGCATGGCAGGAAGAAATGGAAAAGGATAACTCAGCAGGCCAAGAGTCACGAGCGCTGGGGGTTAGCGTACAATGTTCAATAGGCTACATCTCTGCTTATACTGCTCCGATTTCGATGAGTTTTTTTTTTTAATGTCTTGCTATGCTGATTTTAAAACACTTCGCATTTCCCCTCTATCTTTATAAATGGCCAAGTTGTGGGCTTATAAAGTAACTAATCGACCACCATTTTGAAACGAAACGACGGATGATATTGTAGATTTCCGAGGATCATCCTTAGGAGACCAGTAAAATAAATTATTATGATTATTTATATATACATTTTTAAAAAAACAATGTTACAGATATTCATCTTGCCATTTCTATTTATTCATTAACTTATTCATTCCTAATTTGACTACAATAAATCCATATAACTATATTCTTATGATGCTATAAAACTATACTAGTAGACTTGGTGTCTCTATTTCATTTTTGCAAATTCCTTTTACCCTTATTGGATTAAGCTTATTTCTTTTTTTATTTATGCACAATTTTATTTATTTTATTATTTCTATTTATTATTTATTTATTATTATTTTATTTTCCTACCCGTAGATGGGGCTAAACCCCGAAGCGTTTGTTAGATACTGAATGAGCTTTGAATAAACTCATAATAAGGAAGACTAGAAATTTTCACATCCTATTATTAACATTTATATTCTTCCAAATATTAAAATATATTGGTAGGGGTTGCGGTCAATATATAAACACACAAATAAGAAAAAACTTATTATAATCTGTGCCGAAACTTTTTGGCTTCAGCTTTCGGCCATCATCGGGGCTAAAAGAAAAAAAAACAAGATAACAATATTGAAAACAACTAATAACAATAAAAAATGGTAGTAAAAAGATAGGATAAGCATGATAAAAATATAAAAGAAAAAATATGTTAATGTATATTGCAAATAATGAAAAATTAAAGTAATGTGAGAAGAGTGAAGGAAAGATTATGAATTACATGAAACAATTAAGTGCATTATACATGATATAATAATATATATGGAAAACAATTAATTAAAATGACTACTAGTACGAAGATTTGGAAGTATGTAAAGCATATCGAGATAATTATAATATTATAAGTTTTGTAAAAGATTATGACGATGTTAAAAATGTTAACAAGTGAATAATGAAAATAAAAACAATTAAAAATTAATTGAAATTTAACAAATGTGTTATTTATACATGATATAATAAAATATATGAAAATATTAATTAAAATGACTATTTGTATGAAAATATATTAAAATATTTTATTTTAATATTTTGTATTAAATATAATAAATAAGTAATTTTATATTATTATATAATAAATATAATAATATTTTTTAAATTAACCATTACTTAAATAGTATTTTATTCTTACAGGTCGTGCTTCATCTGATCGTAAGGCCCGTGCATCCCAAGCATTGTGGGCAGCTTGTCAGGCACTCGAAGCCGCACTTCGTGGACCTGGCGGCTGTGCCCCTCCTGCTGAAGAAGCCATGAAGCCGTTGGAAGATGAAGTCAGTCTCATCCTGAGGGCTGGTGGTAAGTAGGCTGATGCCTTTCATGTTACAAACTTTTTTTTTTCTGTCGTCTGATGTCGACCTAGCGTTGCTTGATTTTAATTTATTTTATTTTTTTTTTGTAAATATATATATAAAATAAAGAAGGGAAATAAAAAGCAGCGTTTTTAAACTTTTTAGTTGATTTAAAAATTAGTTTAGTTTGATTTTTTACTTGTATTTTCTCCAAAAATAATAGACTTTTGCGCTGTATCGAAAGTCATCAGAGAGGTGTGAGGGTGAATTTTATATGTTCCACAACCTCTAGAACACGATTTTGGAGGTTTCAGGGATGCTTGATATATTTTTTTTATTCCTCCCCTTCATATGGGTATTTCCAGCGGCCGTAGAAAATACCACAAAAATAAGTTTAAACTTCAGTCAAAATTTCGGCATGTTTAGCTGTTTTTTTTCTCTGCAGTTTTTAGGGTTTTTCTCACCTCTAAAGCCCCTCCAAATTGAGTTAGAGTTTTAAAAATTTGTATGTGCATTGAGTTGGTGTTAGAGAGGTGCCTGATTGGGGGACCTCAACTTTTTTCTCCGCCCTCGCCATTTTGATATTTTCAATTTTGAACTAATAATAATACAAGCTTAATGACGGAGATCTGCTCATCACACTTTTTTCTTAGCTCTGATTTTTTCAATTTTTTTATAAATTGAATTCTACAGTTTATCCATATTATTATTATAATTAACAAAAAAAAGTAATACGCCTAATATTTGTATCCAGATATAATTTTTTTTTTCTCTTTCTAAAAATTACATTCATAAAATAAAACTAGAAATAATGCCACTGTTCTATATTATCGGAGTTCTATAGTATTACTTGAGCTAGAAAAGAAATTACTTAGAATTAAATAATTAATTAGAATTAAACTTAGAATTAAACTTAGAATTAATTAGAAAAAAAGAAAATACTAGTATTAAATATAAAGCATTATGATCATAATTTAAAAACAATAAATAATATTTTCATTCATTACTTTTACTGTAATTCTTCAATAATTTTATAAATAGTCATTTAATTTTTTTTTTTTGTACGTGTATTAATTATGCTTAGCATATGACAAGGTCCTAAATGTATTGTATATGTTGGCAGCTTCGGACGATGAGATGGTTGATGCAGTGGTTGCTTCGATACCTCAAGAAGCACGTTTACGTGGTGTCTATCCAGATTCAGTACTGCGGAACAGGTTCCTGAACGTCGAACGGGTCGCGAAGCGGGTCGCTCTGTTACCAGATGGTGGTGCCTCTTTGCCCATCATGCTCCTTTCCTATCTTCAATCTTTCTTCATCATCAACCCTGCCAATCCGATTCCACCTCACGAACTTGCAAATCAGCCGATCGAAGTGGGAAAGTTCAACACCTTTGAAATCCTACAACGAGCAAGGTATGTGTTTTTTTATTTATTTTAATTTTATAAATCTACGTTTTATCTTTAAAAATATATATTATAATTTCTCATTTGAATTTCTAGGACTCGTGATTATTAAGATAAATGTACTGGTATCGGATACAATTAAGGAAATTTTCCCAAAGGTTTCTCTCGGCTCTTTTGAGATTTAAACTTATCAGGTGATTGCACCATTGATTCCTCGTTGAATTTATGACAAATAAAATTTTAATTGATGGTAGTGGACACTTAGAAATCACCTCATTGGATTAGTGGTCTAATTTTAATTATTTAATAAAGTCTAATTTTGTATTACTTACTTGAAACACATTAATGGAATATTTTCTTATTTTGCAATGCTTAGGGACTCACAAATGAAGAATAAAGGAAAAAACAAGGAAGGTTGCGTCAAATTATAAGTTGGGCCCCTTGGAATAACAAAATTCTATCTGACATTTCATATGTTACGAGTAAATTAATACCAAAGTTTTATTAACTTATTATTGAGTTATCTCTCCACTTATAATAGTGATTTTTTGATATGGTACTATTTGATGCTTGTCAAAATGGACTATAAAAAACATTTAGAAAAGCATTGTAATACAATTCTAGCATAACTGAGTAACCTCATTCTTTGTAAAATTGTTGCCGCAAACAACCTTTGAAAACTACAAAAAATTGTTATCTGATAATGAGTTCTTGTAACTCGGCTATTTCTCGGGATGTTGCAGCACGAGTACGTTCTACTTGTAGCAGAAGCCAGAACTAACAAATCATTTTCTTTGATTTTGTCAGTTGGAACCTCATCGTTCCGAAGGGTCGAGTTAAGTATTTAAACTACTATTAAACAGTATCAGCTACATTTACTCCAAGTTTGAAGCTGAATCAAAGCCTAGCTGCCTTATTTTCACAATTTAATTATCCAGTAGTGACTGGAGCAGTGTCCACTACCAGTACATTTGCCTTATATGAATTTCTTAAAATAATAAAAGATTGTGTTTTAAGTTATTAAATGACCAATTTCAGTTTGTATGTTGTTATCTGCAATCATAGTACAGTCGAGTCTCTGTCAGTACTATTGAGTCCTGCACGCCCAGTTGTCCTTTGCTTTTGGGTACATGAAACATTTATGTTACTGCATGTCTCAGTCTCTGTTTGTCTGTTACACTTGGATTATTTTTCTCCACAGTAAAACTTATATTTCGATTACTCTATTGGATTTTGTAGTGTTTAAAGTTCCTACTTACAGTTTAATGATGTTTGAACACGGTGAAAGAGGAAAAAACAAACAAAAAAAACATTGACTGTAGTAGAAAAAGGAGATATTGAGTAGTCCAGTTACAAACACGACAAGACCTATTTTTTCACAAAATGAGTCGGACATTGTTTCAGTCTGATGGTTTCATCCTCTATGCAATAATAAAGATCTTTTGCTACCAAAATAGCTAGAAACGTGTTAAAAATGAATTTTAATTCTTGACTTCTTTACAACAAAAAAAAAAGGCCAGCTACTTTCGAACACGACCGAATCCAGTAGAGCCAATCATAACAGTATTCGGACCATGTGATCCCAAACGGCTTCACTACGCTTTTGTATGTTTATTGTTCTATTTGAACTGTTTTGGTGAAATAATTAATGAAAGTTTTAATTATTACCTACATTAAAATAAGTAAAAACACATTTTAAAAAGTGTATTTTTTTTTTTAAACCAACGCTAAGGAATTACTTTCATGGTTTCATGCCTGCAGTTATAAAGACGACCACATGAAATTGGTTCCAAATCTGCCCATGCTGTTTTGTTTTGTAAATAAGTAATATACTTTTATTATAATGTATCACATCTGTTACACATTCTTTTTTTATTGGAATTTAACCTCCATTCCTACTCCTATTAAGGTAAAGAGGATTGGTTATTCTTAGAGATGACCAACCTATTCTAACCAAAGTGGGAAGGTTGAGATTCATTCCATGGGCTTGCCACAAATTAAATTTCAACCCGCCCAGGCCAGATTTGAACCGACACTGCAGCGGACTCGAGGTCACTAAAGTGACGCCTTAACAGCTTTAACCACCGTGGCTATGACCTTTTACGCATTTAATTTTAATTACATATTGGTGTCGGAATAAAAAAAAATCAGCTACATTAATGCTTTTTTTCCATTATATACAGTTTTTCCATAATCTTGAAAAATTTTCATAATGGATCTGATCGTGTTTGTAACTGCTCTACAAAATCATTTAAAAGCTGGATTAGGATCAACAATTTTGATCCTGTAGGTGGAAATGCAGTGTAAATGTTAGCCTTCTGTAATTGCATGATTTATATATACTCTGTTATATGTTTGGTAATATGTTAAATCTTTTCTATTTTTTTTTTAAATTTTAATGTAATTTGTAGATATATGTATGTATACATCTATTGTAATAAATATATTCATATTGATTGTTGCAAGTTTTATTTTACCTCTAATTATCCGATATACTCTGGTTCCATTTGTGTCGAATTGTGGATACTCAACTGCAGTAAAAAATAAGAAAATTGTTATTGAAACTATGATTTGTTGATTTCTTAATTAGCGCAGTTTGTATCTAAAGTCTGGTTTACACGAGTAAGATTTTTTATCAAAAAACTTTCTCATGTAAACCAGTCTTAAGAGTTAATCTGGATAATTAATTTTGTTTCAATTCTACAGTGCTGTATTTTTTTATTTATCATATTCCCAATTTTATTCTAGGTATTGGGTAGACCGAGGTGATTTCGCTCAAGCCCTACGCTATATGCTGCTGCTCGAAGGTGCCCCGCATGTTGTTGCTAAGGATTGGATAAACGAGACGAGGATATTCCTGGAGACACAGCAGGCCGCTATAGCTTTGATGGCTCATGCTTCTGCGGCTGGCCTTGCCTACTCGTAGTGCTCTTGATGCGCACATTACCCCGAGTACTTCTCAGGCTGATTATCTTCAGAAATATTTTACCGGGCAGCTTATCCTCCTTCCGTCTCATTAAGCAAAGAATAATCGGAAATACATTTATGTACCATTTACGATGGACTCAGTTATTTAAAACAGTCTCTTCTATCAGGAGGGTTAATGGAATATATGTGTTAATATCAATATTGTTATGTAAATAGTTTGGAACCCACGGTGTAAATTAAATTGTGAATTATGTCCGGTATTTATTTCATAGTCGTAAATTAGTGGTATAATTTAACAAAAAAGAAATATTACTGCCCTGGTGCATTGTAATTATTATAGATTGTATATTTTTAACTCCTCATCATCATATATTTCTATCAAGAAAAAAGTTCCTCAAAATCAAAATATAGCGAGGAAATTTTAATTTTTGAATTAATTGACTTTAAAAAAAAAAATTGAAACGATCTTTCCATTCTCTCTCTCCTCTTTGGAAGTTATTAAATAAAGTTACGCATTGGATATTTATTCTTCAACTTAAATTATAAAGAAAAGGAATCCTGAAGTCTTTTCCATATTGCTGTACTTATGTTTTCCTGTAATTTTTAATTTTATTCCTTATTCGTATGTATCTCATCAATTCACAAAGGTGTGTGAATAGATTTGTATTTACAATTGTTTATTTTATTGTAGAAAGAATAAAAATTCTTGTTACATCCTGTTGAATATGGACACAATTTTTCCCAGCTTTATTACTAGGTTATGTTTCAATTAACAAAAAACAGGAATAATTAGTTTTAAGTCTATTTATTTTGTTTTGTTGGAAATATTTATTAGAAACAAAATGGAATATGGAAAATTGGAGAATATATTCTCTAAAAAACGAAAATCTACTGAATAATTCTCTTCCTCATGCCTGTGATGCCGTATTATTGTTGTATTTGTTAATTGTAATCACATTAACTTGTTTTCAATGATAACTGACAGTTGTGAATTAAACATTAAAGAGACAAAAACAAAAAAACATCGTCATAATAAACCAAATATCTATATACCAAAAAATCTATATATATATATATATATATATGTATATATATATATATATATATATATATATATATATATATATATATATTTATATTACTTTTTTAGGAAAGTTGAATTTTTATAAAAAAAAACATATTCTGTATATCAAATGAAATTTCCATTTAAAAATATATAAAATATGATTGTCATAAAAAAAAAAAAAATACTCATTTTACGTATAAGAGAATGGGTAATAATTAAATAAGTAGAAAAAAATGTTCCTCTGGTTTTGCAAAGCAATCGGAATTCAGGGAAGATCTTGTTTCAGACGAAGCACAGGAATACCTAAATTCTCTGAATCTCTTTCCTAATATAGAGTCTAAACATGACTTCGGTGATTATTTATACAGAAATAGACATTAGAAGCTAATTTGTCCCTCCAAAAAAAAAAAAAAAAATTAATTTTTATGCATGTCTGAATATTTTTAATACCTGTCCTTATCAAATTATAAATGTACATTTGTAAAATATCCTGCAATTTTTTCACAAATGTAATTTGTACAATTTTTACATAAGTGTTATTGCTCGTTCAGTTTTGTTTTTCTTTAGCCCTAAAAAATTGTCCTTGTTGCATCGCTAACCCCCCAAAGTTGCCTTTGATACTTCTTTAACCCTAATGAATAGCTGTAATTGTTTTTAGCCTGAAAAGGGTGAAAATTTGCAATATTTCTATATATCAAAATTTCTATATATCGAATGTTTTTCAAGGAAAATTCATGTTCGATATATAGAGGCTCGACTGATTTTAATAATAATAATAAACGACTTATTCTGGGGCAAGTCCCTTTAGAATAACAATTATAGGCAGTGATAGGTGGGCATCATAGACTTATAGTAGATGAAATAGGAACACGAGTTAACAGTTGACAAAAATAAAAAGTCAATAAATATATAGAAATGAAAATTACAAGTTATAATGCAGGAACATTTAACATATGAAATTTATTTAACATATGTTGACCTGAGCTCTTTAAATAACATCTAATAAAAAACTTCTCATATTCATGAGGTATAATAAAAATTTAAAATTAACTAAGAATAATTAAAAAGGTACAAAATGTATAAGTACATATTTTGATTGAAGTGAAAGAAACTCTATTTACAACTCTTTTAGAACTGGATGGACAAGAGATGATTGAATAAAGCAGGATTTAAAGGGCATTGGAGTGACGGATGGGAGAAGGAATGGAATTCAATAAGGATGTGGATCTGATAAGAAATGATCTATCCAAAGCTGAGGGTTAGTGGGCTGCTCTGTATAAATCTGAAGGCCAAGAACCGGTATGGCGGGAATGGATAGAGGATTTGAATTGAAGGAAGTCAAAGATGTATGATGGACGGCGGGTTTAGAAAACTTGGTAGAGAAAGGATCATGCCGAACAATGCCGAAGTTTTATTATATGTATTTTTATTAAAATTATATTTTAATTACATTTCCTTACTAAAATTCCTTTATTTAACCCTTTAAAGGCGGAGTCGCCGTATTTCTCCCAACTAAATGAATTTAAATGTCTGAATCCATAACGTAACCATAAAAAAAATAATCATTTGCATGAATGGTTTATTGAATAGCTAAGTGCCTTAGTAAGTTACCTGCTTTTAAGCATTTTTGGCCTTCAGAATTTTTTTTTACAAAATCCGTAAGAAAGTGAAAAAAATAAAACAGAAGTATAGCTTAGTTAAAGGAGTTTTATTACTTGAATAAGTAATTATTACTTATTACTTAAAGAGATTTATTACAATAATATTGAATTTTAAATGGTGCATTTATGGCCTGCCGTTTAACCAGATTTCATGAATCGATTTCAGCTGAAACCTGATAGATAATGATTTGGTAGAAATGTAGGCCGGTTAAAGTAATTGAGGGTTTCTCAGCTAAACCAATCAAAATTCAAGAAAACTAAAATTTGACAAATCAACTACATGTAGCTGTTCTCAAGTATTGGTTGTGACTTGCTAAATTGACTCAGAACGCAGTTACTGTAAATGGAACGTGGAACGACTGTGAGTATGAAATCACGGAACAGCTTGAATTCTGTCGGTCCTAAATTCCATCATGCCATGCCAAAATCCAGTCACTCCGACCGAGTGTGGAAAAATATTTGAGTGGAACGATAATTATTGGTCAGTAAATACACTAAGGTAATGTGGGGCAATAAATAAAATCTAGGGCGCACTACATTTTACAGGACTGTAAGATCTTGATTTTTCTAGTTAGATTTTTTTTTTTTAATGTTTCTTGGACGATCATGTTTGAATATTGCATTCAAACCCACGTTTCAACCAAGTCCATTTTGATGAGATTGGTAATTTAATTTAGTAGTACTTAGTACGCACTTACTCCTACCTTATGGGGTAAGTGCGTACAAGGTATCTTAAAGACTCATTATTCAAGCAGTGCGGTTGTGGGAAAAGTGCGAAATTTATCGTTTCCGAAGGATTATTATATTGGTGTAATCATCGAAAAAAGAAGATCAGCCTCTGAAGGTTCCACTTACCTCAAAAATAATAATAATAAGACCTAGTGGTGGATAAACATCGACACAGCTGAATAGCAGACGTTGAAAGATCCAACTTAATCAACAGGTTGGAATTGATATCTTTAAAACTGGTTATACTTCACCTTAGAGAGCTCTAGTGGCTGATTTGTGATACATCAGGGTTAAGACTTCATGCTACCAAGTTCTTACGAACTTATCTCGAAAACGCACCATGCTGTTAAAATTTACGATATCTTTTGAATAAAATATGTTACAAAAATGTTAATATAAATAACTAACAATTTTGTTTATTTTTTACTATTAGTTATGTGAAAAAGTATCAATATTAATTAAAATGAAATAAACATTTTTAATGGATTAGTAATTTATAATATGCTTAAAAATTTCCACTATTGGAAATATTTTTTTGGAGCAAGTTAAGATTAAATTATTTAATTTTGTTGCTATCTAGGGACACTATTTATATCCCATTAATTCTCAGGAGTTATATAATCGGTACTTTGAAATATTTGTTGATAGTTATTATTCAAAATACGTATTTTCGTGAGCTTGAATCACCTGTCACTGAAAAATGGAAGGATGAGGTGTAGTGATCGCCAGGGGATCCCTTTAGTAGGTGGACTAGACTCCCCTCCCCCCACATCTCTAAAAATTTCACGTCGTGTTCCTTATGACTAATGATTAAAAAAAAAACAATGTTCCCAGAAAAAAAAGTGTCCGCACCTTGCTAAAATGGCGTCCAAAGATGTCGGACTATCGAATTTGACTTGATTTAGTTTTTTGGCCACGGTCAATAAGGATTTGGCTTAATTTTGCCATAATTAACTTTTTTTTCAATAGCGGAATAGTTAGAGAATCATAACACATGGAATAATTAGAAAAAATAATTGACTTATTCACCAAAAAACACCAGTGAAGTACATTATTTTTAGTTGTTCACACGAAAGTTGAAATTACAAGAGCAGTGACAATTAAACGACCAACAATAAC